>CAWUFW010002886.1:0-1200000 GCA_963921515.1 Calotriton arnoldi
CTTCTGAATTCACTTGTAACTACAGATCCGTGTTACAATTACCATTCATGGTTACATTACTTGAACAGGAGGTCTTCAATCATTTATCATCATTTGTTAAATCTCAAGTTCTACTACCTTAAATGCACGCTGCATTTGTGCAGGCTGCAGCACTGAAGGCGTCGTGACTGAAATGTCAGACAACTTATGACTATATGCCGAATGCAGGCTGCACTGGCAGCTTTGGTCCTGCTGGATGTTTCAACTGCCTTAAATACCATTCACCACTAGGTGTTACTGGAACTTCTGAAGGGCTTCAGTATCAGAGGTACAGTCCTTACATGGCTAGAAGCTTTTTTTTTTTTTTACATATCTTTATTGAAAATTCTTTAATAACATCACCAGCAGTCATTACTTACACTGTTGTATACATCAGAATACATTCAAGAATTGTCCTTAGCCGTCCACACCAACCCCCCCCGCACCTCACCTTGTCCCACTAGAATCTCGTAGCTCACCAAGGACGTGTCGCACTCCCACTAGTAAACTCAGAGTCCCATTAGATCAGTCCCTTATATGAGTTCTAAACACTCCATATTTTCTCCCATTCTCTGCCTCCCCTGCCCTCATATACCAGTTTTTCGACTAACATGCAGGCTACAAAGTGTTTTGATCAATCAGCCCAATAAAGCCCCTGTGGGAGGGATGGGCGGAAAAAGAAGCGATGAGGCTGGATGTGTTTAATCTTGGCGTATTTTTATTGAGTATAGTTAATGTTGATTTTAACACGGCTGGTTATTTCCTCCTTAGAACCTTCAGTTTTCCTTCTTCTCTCTTTTTAGATTATCGTCTTCTTCTTCCAGGAAGGGATTACCCCGGAGGCTCGGAAAAAGGAAGAGGTGGCGGTAAGTATAAGGGTTACATCAGGTATTGTCAGGATAGAATCCTTCACCACACCATGTGATAAAGTGCCCTCTTTCTGTATGGTATGCCCTCACTTTTTGCTGAATTGCTGATGTTCTTTGACTGAGTGTGCCCTGGGCTCCTGCTAATCAGGTACTCAGGGCCTATGTTCCTTCCCTAAAATTGCATTGAAGCCTAAATCCAATTTGCATCCCTGGCCACAGGTAAGTCCCCGGTAAATGGTACCACAGGTACCCAGGGCCCTGTGACCAGGGAAGGCCCCTAAGGGCTGCAGCACATATTGTGTCACCCTTAGAGGCCCTGGCTTGGCAGTTCGGGCTGGACTGTTCCCACAAGGAACAGGGTCAAGACTGATTTGCATATGGCTGGGTCCAAACTGGGGTGGTGTGGTGAGCAAAAGAATGATGGACTTAACCCAGATCCTTGTGACTGGGGGTGAATGTTTGCATTGTCCAGGATTCCGTCCATCAATTGTTTCTTTTGCATTTGTCGCCCTAAGTGGGAAGGGTATGCCCAGACGTGGGTCCCGTGCTCACTACACCACTGGATTCAAGCTAGCCTGGCTGAAGAAGGGTGATGCCCTGAAACCGGTCCTAGGATGCTTGTTTCCGGTCCAGGGAGGACCTGGCTTGGCAGTTCGGGCTGGACTGTTCCCACAAGGAACAGGGTCAAGACTGATTTGCATATGGCTGGGTCCAAACTGGGGTGGTGTGGTGAGCAAAAGAATGATGGATTTAACCCAGATCCTTGTGACTGGGGGTGAATGTTTGCATTGTCCAGCATTCCGTCCATCAATTGTTTCTTTTGCATTTGTCGCCCTAAGTGGGAAGGGTATGCCCAGACGTGGGTCCCGTGCTCACTACACCACTGGATTCAAGCTAGCCTGGCTGAAGAAGGGTGATGCCCTGAAACCGGTCCTAGGATGCTTGTTTCCGGTCCAGGGAGGACCTGGCTTGGCAGTTCGGGCTGGACTTTTCCCACAAGGAACAGGGTCAAGACTGATTTGCATATGGCTGGGTCCAAACTGGGGTGGTGTGGTGAGCAAAAGAATGATGGATTTAACCCAGATCCTTGTGACTGGGGGTGAATGTTTGCATTGTCCAGCATTCCGTCCATCAATTGTTTCTTTTGCATTTGTCGCCCTAAGGTCCCGTGCTCACTACACCACTGGATTCAAGCTAGCCTGGCTGAAGAAGGGTGATGCCCTGAAACCGGTCCTAGGATGCTTGTTTCCGGTCCAGGGAGGACCTGGCTTGGCAGTTCGGGCTGGACTGTTCCCACAAGGAACAGGGTCAAGACTGATTTGCATATGGCTGGGTCCAAACTGGGGTGGTGTGGTGAGCAAAAGAATGATGGACTTAACCCAGATCCTTGTGACTGGGGGTGAATGTTTGCATTGTCCAGGATTCCGTCCATCAATTGTTTCTTTTGCATTTGTCGCCCTAAGTGGGAAGGGTATGCCCAGACGTGGGTCCCGTGCTCACTACACCACTGGATTCAAGCTAGCCTGGCTGAAGAAGGGTGATGCCCTGAAACCGGTCCTAGGATGCTTGTTTCCGGTCCAGGGAGGACCTGGCTTGGCAGTTCGGGCTGGACTGTTCCCACAAGGAACAGGGTCAAGACTGATTTGCATATGGCTGGGTCCAAACTGGGGTGGTGTGGTGAGCAAAAGAATGATGGATTTAACCCAGATCCTTGTGACTGGGGGTGAATGTTTGCATTGTCCAGCATTCCGTCCATCAATTGTTTCTTTTGCATTTGTCGCCCTAAGTGGGAAGGGTATGCCCAGACGTGGGTCCCGTGCTCACTACACCACTGGATTCAAGCTAGCCTGGCTGAAGAAGGGTGATGCCCTGAAACCGGTCCTAGGATGCTTGTTTCCGGTCCAGGGAGGACCTGGCTTGGCAGTTCGGGCTGGACTGTTCCCACAAGGAACAGGGTCAAGACTGATTTGCATATGGCTGGGTCCAAACTGGGGTGGTGTGGTGAGCAAAAGAATGATGGATTTAACCCAGATCCTTGTGACTGGGGGTGAATGTTTGCATTGTCCAGCATTCCGTCCATCAATTGTTTCTTTTGCATTTGTCGCCCTAAGTGGGAAGGGTATGCCCAGACGTGGGTCCCGTGCTCACTACACCACTGGATTCAAGCTAGCCTGGCTGAAGAAGGGTGATGCCCTGAAACCGGTCCTAGGATGCTTGTTTCCGGTCCAGGGAGGACCTGGCTTGGCAGTTCGGGCTGGACTGTTCCCACAAGGAACAGGGTCAAGACTGATTTGCATATGGCTGGGTCCAAACTGGGGTGGTGTGGTGAGCAAAAGAATGATGGATTTAACCCAGATCCTTGTGACTGGGGGTGAATGTTTGCATTGTCCAGCATTCCGTCCATCAATTGTTTCTTTTGCATTTGTCGCCCTAAGTGGGAAGGGTATGCCCAGACGTGGGTCCCGTGCTCACTACACCACTGGATTCAAGCTAGCCTGGCTGAAGAAGGGTGATGCCCTGAAACCGGTCCTAGGATGCTTGTTTCCGGTCCAGGGAGGACCTGGCTTGGCAGTTCGGGCTGGACTGTTCCCACAAGGAACAGGGTCAAGACTGATTTGCATATGGCTGGGTCCAAACTGGGGTGGTGTGGTGAGCAAAAGAATGATGGATTTAACCCAGATCCTTGTGACTGGGGGTGAATGTTTGCATTGTCCAGCATTCCGTCCATCAATTGTTTCTTTTGCATTTGTCGCCCTAAGTGGGAAGGGTATGCCCAGACGTGGGTCCCGTGCTCACTACACCACTGGATTCAAGCTAGCCTGGCTGAAGAAGGGTGATGCCCTGAAACCGGTCCTAGGATGCTTGTTTCCGGTCCAGGGAGGACCTGGCTTGGCAGTTCGGGCTGGACTGTTCCCACAAGGAACAGGGTCAAGACTGATTTGCATATGGCTGGGTCCAAACTGGGGTGGTGTGGTGAGCAAAAGAATGATGGATTTAACCCAGATCCTTGTGACTGGGGGTGAATGTTTGCATTGTCCAGCATTCCGTCCATCAATTGTTTCTTTTGCACCCTTAGAGGCCCTGCACCTTTTCACTTACACACTGCCTTTGCAGACTGCGTGTCTTGGTGCAGAACCAAGTGAAGAGTCGACATGGCACACATCCCTTTGTGCCATGCCTACAAACCACTGCCCCGGCCTAGGTCAGTCACCCCTCTAGCTGGGTGCACTATGCCAGTGGTGAGGGTACAGGTGCATGAGCCCTGTACCCCTACAGTGTCTAAGTCCATTCTTAGACATTGTAAGTGCAGTGCTGCCATTAAGAGTATATGGTGCTGGCAGTTCGTCATTACGAACTCCACAGCACCATAATGGCTACACTGAAAACTGAGAAGTTTGGTATCAAACTTCTCAGCACATTAAACCCACACTGATGCCAGTGTGAGATTTAATGTAAAATGCACGACAGAGGGCATCTTAGAGATGCCCCCTGAAACTCGACCAACTTCTAGTGTCCCGACTGAGTGGCTGCTTAGGCTGCCACAAACAGACATGTTTCTGGACCCCTGGGTCGAGAGCCTGCTGCTCTCGGGGGCCTGGAACAATGCACATCCTGGGACGAGGTGCCAAGCCTCCTCCCCCTGGATGGGCAGGGTTCACGAAGGGGAAGCTTCAAAAGGCATGCCGCCTTTGTGAGCCTTCCTAGACCATTTGCTGCTTTCAGCAACTGGTCCCCACTGGTTCTACCCCCCACTTTGAGCGGGAGAACCGGCGGGAAAAACAAGTGAGGGAAAGAGGTGTGCCCACCTCTGCCAACTCCACCCCTCAGGTGGGGGAGGCGAGGTGAAGCACAACTCCAAGTCCCCGCCATCTTGAGGATGGGGGGACCCAACCAACCAGGGACAGGCTCCTGCCCCCCTCCCACCGGAGGGTGGCACGATAGGGGGTGTACCCACCCCAGGGAAGGGACCCATTGGTCCCTGCCCTTTACCTACCTGTAACGCCCCTAAATCTAGTATTTAGGGGGCACCCTGAACCTTGCTTCCTCAGATCCAGCCAAGAAACAAGAAGAAAAGAAGAAGAAGGACCGAACAGCCGTGCAGCCAGCTAACAAGAGGAAGACACCCACTGACTTGGCCCCAGCCCTACCGGCCTGTCTCCCCTCGACCCTGCTCCTGCGAAATCCCGGTGTGTCCTGCAGCCAGCAACCTCAAAAACCCCGGAGGACCTGCCTGCCTTCACTTCCAAAGACTGCTTCTCCCATAAACACCGGATTTGTTCAAACTGCAACCTCTGGCAGCAGCCGGAGACCGCGAACCAGCCCCACTCTGCACCCGCCGTCCCCGGCCCGAGCTCGAGTGAGCAAACACCACGAGGAGGTCACCCCGGCGATCCTGAACCGAGATCTGGTCACCCCTGACCTGCCTCCAGCCGACGCCTGCAGCCTAAATCCAGAAGGCCCCCCTAACCGCAACCCGGAGCTGGTAAGCCATTCCGACCCCAACAGGCACCCTTGCACCCGACACCCCACGGCCCTGTGTGCCCAAACCAACGGTGCCTAACCAACCCCTAACTTCCCAACTTACCTCTCGAAGTGGTGGTCGCACCCAGAAGTCCTTCGTCTCCCTGCCTGCAGCACTTTTGCAAACCGGAGGTTCTCCATTGAAAACAACAGGGTGCCCGACGTCGAAACAGCACTCTGCACCCGGCCGCCTCAGTGCCGCTGAGGGTGCACCTTTTGTGCTACTTTGTTTCCCCATTTGCCCTGACCTAAACCCTAGGAGCTTTGCTCCCACAACCCAGTGGCCTGCTTACCAGCAGCCACCAACCGGAGGCCCCCTATCCCCTATTGGATAACATTGGGCCTCAACACTCTGCACCCGGCCGCCCTAGTGCCGCTGAGGGTGTAACAAGAGTGCATCACTGACCCTGGGGGACCCCTGAGTCTAACCTCAGAACCTTAACTCCTACAGTCGATAACTTACCTTTGAACCGATAACCTGTTTTTCCTCCATAGGATAACATTGACAATTTTTCTTCCAAAAAGTTTCTAAGTGTGGAGTTTTGAAATCTAAAAATATTCTTTAAAAATCGCACGAATAACCAAAACGTATTTACTTACCTGTTTGCAGGAAATGTCCCAGTGATGAATCTAGGTATCCAGCACTGAGTTAGAAAAGTAACGTGAAAAGTAACTTACCTGTAATTTACTGAAAAAGCCTATTCATTTCAATGTACTGTATTTGCTAAGTATTGCAACCTACTGCATCCCCTGTAAATCAAACAAAGTACAATTCCTATTGCATTTTCAAACTGTTCTACAATCAGCAACTTATTACTGTAAAGTATTTAATGCTTACCTGTGCCAGGCTTGCTTGGTTCTAAAAATAAAACAGTATATTTTTTTATACAAAAATAATTGGTCTTGAGTTCAGTCTTTGAGTGTGTGAATTCATTTGGGTACATCAAATGCTTAACACTGTCCTCTGATACTGCCTTACTGCTCGACCACTCTACCACAAATAGAGAGTAAGGTTCTATCTAACTTTAACCTCTGCCTACCTCTGGGGTCACTTGGACTCTATACACACTATACCTCATTTTGGTGTAGTATATATAGAGCCAGTTTCCTACACACCCAAGTGGATTTTGAGAGATGGGTATAGAGGAAAGGAAAAACAATGGGGTCTCAGGGTAGCGAATCTCACTAGCTCAGACTGTGCAATTATAGTCCCTTGGCTCCAGGTCCAAACAGAGGTGTGAGAGAGATTATCAGGGTCCCAAAAGAAGGAAATGAGAAAAAAATGTGGTTCTCTACAAATTGCCCCTCCCTTCTGGGTACGTACAGTAACTGCCTGATTCTTTTAACAAACGAACAAAGAAACAAAAAGAACATCAACCTAACCACAATGGAAAATAGAGGACCCCGACCTCTAGGTATCCCAACCCTCCCCTTCAATGCACTTCCCTGTTTTGGACACGTACTGCAGATGCCACAACTCTCCTGAGGTGCGGCAGCATACAGGTATCCTCCGTTGGTGTCCACCACTCCTCACTCCAGCTCTTGAGGTCTTCTTCGGCTTTTGTCTTTGTTCCTTTCGGGTAGGCTCTCTTGATTTGTCCCTCTTCGGCGTCCGACCAAGTCTTCTTCGGCTTAGCGTTCCTGGTCTCATCCGTGTTCAGCGGGCTCCACCCTTCACCTCCGTCTCTCTCCCCCTGTGGTTGGATGGTGTCCTTTTCACCCCAGCCCCGGCCTTCTGATTGGCTCTCTATCCAGGGAGGTCCTTTCACATCCTGGGTAGAGCAATGAAAAACCGTTTGTAATTTCTTAACCCATTCTTTGTTTTCTTCCCAGGTGCGGCGTTGCTGGTGTTCACAGGAGGGGTGGGGAAAAGGTGGTAAGTTTTTTTTTTCTTTTTTCTGGGGTATCCTTCCACTCCTCACAGTCCCCTTAGGTCCTTCTACTAGTAACAAAATGTTAAAATGGGGGTCTCTAGTTGGCAGAGGTAGGTACCTTTGTCCAAGTAGGGACGCTTCTTCCTAGTCAGGGTAAGGGGGATACACTTCTAAAATAACCCCTGCTCACCCCCTTGGTAGCTTGGCAAGAGCAGACCAGCTTATCTCAGAGGCCGTGTGTAAAGCATTTGTGCATGCATACAGTAACACAGTGAAAACACTACAAATGGACACCACACCAGTTTAGAAAAATAAGCAAAACTTTATCTAAACCAACAAGACCAAAAACGACAAACATCCAACATACAATACTTGTAAAAATAGTTACTGTGCAAAATAACCTTTAAATTGAAGGAAGAACGTTGAAACACAGTTCGTCTGACTCGGTAGCTCCTTTTGGGCCTACCGCAATACTGAACACGACAGAGTCTAACAATTCAATCCAACCGCGTCGATACGGGTCAGCTAAAGCGTCGACAGACTCAGAGACAGTACCTTTCTTGTTGCGGCTGACACGATGGTACGAGCCGGTCAGGGGCAACGGCCGCGGTTGCGATGCGAGATGGAAGAGTTGCAGCATGTGGTGTCCTCACAGCTCGGTGCAGGCAGCGGCTCGTTGATGGAGTCGGTGAGACCAAGGCTTGCATTGCAGGGTGAGACAGTGCTCGATGCGGTAATGGCAGGTCACGGTGTGGCGACGGAGCCGGTTGATGTTCGAGTCAGGCAGCGACGGAGTTGGTGACGTCTATCCAGCATGTAGCAAAGCGGTGTGGAGTGCAGTGCCCACAGGATGTGGTGCAAGCAGCGGCTCATTGACGAAGTCGGTGAGACCAGGGTTGCATTGCGAAACGAGGCGGTGCTCTCTATGGTGTATTCAGGAGATGGAGCCTGCAACGGACTCCGTGACGGAGTCGGCTGCTCTTTTCTTCTGCGGCGACTGGAACCAGCCTCTTGAACAGGGGGCAAGCTCCACTTAAAGCCCTTGGAGATACTTTATCAAGCACGATGCACACAGTTCCTCTGCTTGGCAGAAACAGCCACTGCAGGCCAACCCCAGACAGCACACAGCAAAGGGGCAGTACTCCTCCAGCTCTTTTCCTTGGCAGAGGTTCCTCTTGAAGTCCTAAAAGTGATCTAAAGTTCTGGGGTCTGGGCCCCAATATTTATACAGCAAAATCCTTTGTTCTCTGGTGGCAGAGAAGCCCTGTGCAGAGTCAAAACCAGTTCTGTCCACTCTGGTGCAGCTTCCTGGCAGGATGTGGAGACAGCATTGTGGAAGGCAGAACAGGCCCATTCAGGTGAAAGGAAATCTCCTCCCCCTACTCTAAATGCAGCCCAGGTCTATTCAGCCCAGCCCTGACTCATCCAGACTCTCTAGAGCCACTGCACCTCCCCAGCCCCTCCCACTCCAAAGCCAGACAGTCAATACACATCCTAGCAGAGGCACACTGTATGGCTAAGCAAGAAAATACCTACTTTCTAAAAGTGGTATTTTCAAACACAGAATTTAAAAATCACCCTCACTAAAAGATGCATTTTAACATTCTGAGTTCAGGCATACTAAACGTTATTTTCCTACCTTGTTCCCAGGGGTAGTTATGTTTATAAGATGTTATAAGCAAACTCCCCATTCTATCCTATGGGAACAGGTAGCCTTGCAATAGTGAAAAACGAAATTGGCAGTATTTCACTATCAGGACATGCCACACACACACCAGGGCATGTCCTACCTTTCACATACACTGCACCCTGCCCACAGGGGTACATTGGGCCTATCTTAGGGGTGACTAACATTCAAGAAAAGGGTAGTGTAGGGCCTGGCAAGTGGGTGCACTTGCCAAGTCAACATGGCAGTACTAGACTGCACACAGATACTGCAGTGGCAGATCTGAGTTACATTTACAGCTGCTGCAGGCCCACTAGCAGCATTTGATTTACAGGCCCTGGGCAGATACAGTGCACTGTAGTAGGGACTAACTAGTAAATAAAATAAGCCAATTATGGAAACACTAATTTATAACAGTAATTTACAAAGGGAGCACTTGCACTTTGGCACTGAACATCAGTGGCAAAGTGCCCAAAGCATCTAGACCAGCAAAAACGAAGTCCAACACACAGCAAAATAACAGGAGGCAAAGGCAAAAATACAGGGGAAACCCACGCCAATGAGGCCAGGTCTAACACAAAAGCATTGACTTCTAAGGTTCCCCAAGGTTCGGTGCCTTTAACCTTGATCTTTAATTTATAGATGGCTGTAGAGGAGTACTTGATACAATCATTTTGGTCTCACTGTCCTCATGTATGCTGATGACACCCATATTTATTTGTGGTTGATGGTGAACCCAGTTTGAAGTCAGAAAATGTGTGTAGCTGTATGGGCAATATACAGAATTGGATCTCTTATGACCATTTGCATGTGAATATCTCGAAACCAGAAAATTCAGTTCCTTTTCAGCTAACATCAGCTTCGAACCATATATTCTGGCCAGTATTGCTTGGCCAAATGCCCAGTCCAGTGAAGTGTGTGAAGAATCTGGGCCTAAAGTCCGATGCAAATCTCACTATGTAAGATTAAGTAAAGTCAGTGATGAAGACTTGTTTTTATCAATTACGGGTGTTGAAATGTTTAATCAAGTTGTTTACGCTTCAACAAAGAACACAGATTATGAATGCTTTTATCTCAGCCAGGATAGATTATTCTTCTGTACTTGGACCTCCCAAGTAAATGAATGAGTGAACTTCAGATGGTTTAAAATGCAACAGTCAGACTTGTTTTTAATATCATAAAATGCGAGTCCATATCACCAGTACCGGGGAAATTGCATTGGCTCTGGGTGATCCAAAGAGTAATATTTAAGCCTCTGGCCGGTAAATCACTTAATGACTCCTGCTTGAGTCTTCTATCAGAATGATTTTCTTTCTACTAGAGTACAAAGGTTTTGTCATGTTACCCTGGGTGGAAGAGCTTTCACTATGGCAACGGCCAGATTGTGCTATAGTATGCCACTGGATTTGAGAATGGAATTATCCTTGCTTAATAAATTGCTGAAGACCTGGCTGTATCCTAGTAGTTAGCTCTCACTCTTCTTGTGGTATTACTTGTTCTGCCCGATAGATAGCCATGAACTATTAACCTTAAGATACCTTTGAGTTGATAGTTTGTGCTTAATTAATAATAAGTGCATTTGTACCCACAGCATCAGCAGAGGGATAGACCAGGAGCCTCTCTCCTCTGGCCTTTGATCTGGGGTGGATAGGTCCATGTCGGTTCCCTAACTGGGCAGCTTAACTCAGAAGCAGGTTCAAGAGGCTGCTGGTGGAGGGAGCGTTTAGTGACTCCTTAAAATACAACAGAGTGAAAGGGATCAGAGACAGATGGGGAGTGTGAGGGAGACTGGGAGCAGCAGGTGCAGAGGTGCGAGGGGGAGAAGGTATCAGGAGCACTGTGAGAAAAACTTAGTTTGTAAACTCTTTATTAAAACATCGCTCAGCATACAGCATAGCTGCCAAGGTTTCAGATTGCTCATGTGTGACATTTTCATAATTTCAGTGTAATTATGAGTGACATTCAACGACTATGAGTGACACTATCTCCAACACCACTGACCAGAGTAACCCGATCCTCACGGGCGCTGCCCAAACATAGCTGCCAACTTTTCATTACACACGAGTGACATTTCTATGTTTCAAGGCTCCTATGAGTGACATATTCACATCTCATGTGCGACACCTTATAACGAGCAGTGGATTAAGAAAATCTTGTTTTAGTAAATGCAGTGTAGTACCTGGATTAAATAAACCACTCACACCTGACATGGGGTATTTTGTGATTTGTGAAGTTGCCCTGCGCCCTTTCCCACAGTACCATACCTTCCTCTACTATTTGTTAGTAGCATTAAATAAAATGCAGTTGGTAATCTATACCAAATAACTGTCTTATCTCAGTGTCGGCCCGTATATAAACATTGATCTGCAATTTAGAAATTAATTGTGCAGTAAAAGAATGTTACACTAGTTTGGGTTTTTAAAGTGTTACAACTGATCGCATTAGCCAAATTAATGACCGCAGTTTTGAGATCTCTGAAGAACTTATATAGCTGCCACCAGCCAGTGCCCTGCACATTTATCACCACTCGTTGCCAAATTGTTGCTGCTGGCTGGCCGCATCCTCGCGCTGGGCTGTACTGTCTCCCAGGTTCTACAGTGCAGCCAGCCTTGTTTCTGGGATGGGGGATGGCACAAGACTCACCTGGAGTTGTTGACAGCCTGGGCTGCTCAAGATCGCGCTTAAAAACTTGTGATGTGCCGACGGGAAAAGGCCTGGATTAAGGAGAAGGGACAAACACTGTGGCCCCCTTCCAGAAACTACGTGATCGGAGAGAAAGAGCTGCGAAGCTGATGTTTTTTACTACAATCTGTGGCAAGATGTGGCCAGCCTGGTTGGGGGCTAGGAGGGCATGGGCCCAGCAGGCTGCAAACCAACACCCTGCACCATGATCCTCCCCAAAACACTGTAAGGGATCAGACGGCACAGAATGCACCACTTACTTGTCTGCTGATGGCGGGCGCTGCAAAGAAAAACAAAGCTGTTGCCCGCCATTCTTCTGTCTACGTGGGGCCAATCTGCCAAGTGTGTGACCGCGCTGCTGGCCCCCAAAGGGGTGGTGCCTTTTGGGTACAAAGGTGTGACGGTCAGCGCACCAGCGGTAAACGATGGTGCGCGCCGACAAGTTACCGCCCCTGCGCTCACGCCAGCCGGCGTGGGCGCGTGCATAAATAAACGGTGGGCGGAGCTGCACGGCAGTCCGCGCTAGACCACGATACTGTGTGGAGAGTGGTTATTTGGCTGCCAGCTACCCTAGGCCCCGCGCATGCCCCCAGCATTAGTGACACCCCCCCCCTTCAATCATCACACTGGCGACGAGAGGTGGAAGGACACACGCCTGCTCCCGTCCTGCCAGGTCTCAACCCACACCACCAGAGGCCACGAGGACGCCTCCCACGTGGGGAAGACCTGTGGCAGGCGAGCCCCGTTTGCTTCCCTGTTGGCACAAGCAGCCGCCTGAGCACAGCGCCAAGTCCAGCAGCCCCTGCCGCTGTCTCCGCGGAAGGGCCATCAGCAGCACCCAACTGGGGTGAGTCATACATGCCCAAGGGGGTACACACCACGAAGTCACGCTATAGCCAGGGACAGCCTGGTAGTGCCACTCATCTGTGCGCACGTGGGCCTACACGATGCCCAAATACCACTGCACTGCTGCTCGCTTACATAAGCCCACCACGTGGAGCCCGTGTCCTCACCAGACTGCATATCGGTGCCCACGCCCAGCACCATGGGGGATCAAGATGGCACCGCCCAGGCCCCTGTGCCAGCGTCTCCGCACCACCCCCCCTCCGGCGTCCTGCCCCCGTTCAGTGAGGCGGCGGACCACTCCACAGCCGCGCCCCGATGGCAGACTTGGCTTGGCCGCTTAGAAAACTACTTCTTCGCCACGAGGGAGGAGAGCGGAAAAGTGAAATGGTCGCTGATGCTCCACTATGCGGGGGAGGAGATCTATCTTTTATTTAAACACCTACCGAACACAGGGCCCCCCCCCCCCGAGGACTACGCAGCAGCAGTCGCAGACCTAAATGCTCATTTCGACCCCCAAATGAACCCCGACTTCGAGCACTTCAAGTTGAGGCAAGCCAAGCAGAGAGAGGGGGAGTCAGTGGACGCTTTCTATGCGTGGCTCAGAGAACTAGCCACCACTCACCTCGCGGGAGACCGGGCCTTGGAAGAAATCAGAGCCCAGCTGATCCTAGGAATACGCAGCAAAGTCCTACGAGGCCTCATACTCAGACAGCCGAACATACCGATGAACGACATCCTCATACTAGCACGGTCCCACGACCTGTCAGCAGCGCGAGCAGAAGAAATGGACATGGCATTGGTGCGGGGGGGGCGGAAAAGAGCGTCAACGTCAAAGCCAAAAGGGCTGACGCAGTAAGGACAAGAGACAAGGCTTACAGACCCCGAGATCGCCAACCGCAGACTCCGATGAACCACTGTGGGTACTGCGGGTATGAAGAACAACCGTCACAGGCATGCCCAGCGCAAGAGAAGACCTGTACCAACTGTGGTATCGCAAATCATTTTGCGTCAGTATGCAGAAGAAAGACACAACACAGGGAAGGAAATCGCCCCAAGTACATGAGAAGGATGGTCCGTCAACTATCGCAAGTCTCGCTAGCATCTCAACCCGGCAGAAGGAAGAAGGAGCCGACGGCCTACCAAAGAGACGAGTCCACTTCAGAGGACGAAGGGGAGACATACTTAGTCTCTTTCACCCGAGCCCTGAAGAGCAGAAGGCGACCCCAACCTCGCTGCACGGTACAGATATCAGGGACCGATGTTAATGCAGTAATCGACACCGGAGCCTCCGTGACAGTAATGGGAGTCCAGCAATACAACAAGATGAGGCCTAGACCCGAGGTCAGACCATCGAAGGCCCAGATCTTTGCGTATGGGAGCGACTCACCACTGCCTCTCCGGGGGAAAATGACCGTGCCAGTGCGGTCAGGAAGCAATGAGATCACCATCGACGTCCACGTCATCGACCAGGAAGTGGACACGCTACTCAGTAGCCATGCAGCCGAAGACCTAGGCCTGGTGATGTTCGCCAAGAAGATACAGACAGATCAGACGGAAGGACTACTGAGCCAATTTGAGGACCTGTTCAAGGGGTTAGGAAAGATAAAAAGAGCCCCTGTCCGACTACACATAGACCCGACGGTCCTGCCAACGGCCCTAAGACACAGACGGATCCCTTTCCACCTACGACCACTGGTGGAGGAAGAACTACAGAAGCTTGAAGACCAAGGGGTCATAGAAAAGGTGTCCGGGCCCACGCCTTGGGTGTCACCGATGGTGATAGCAGAAAAACCTCGTCAACCGGGGAAGATCAGACTGTGCATCGACATGCGCCTCCCCAACAAGGCGATCCGGCGCGAACGCCATATAACTCCGACCATGAACGACATTGTGGCGGATCTGAACGCGGGCTATCACCAACTAGCCCTTGCCAAAGACAGTTGATATATAACAACCTTCAGCACGCACCTAGGCCTCCGGAGGTATAAACAACTAAATTTCGGCATATCCTCTGCCGCAGAAATATTCCAAAATGCCGTCAAAGAAATCCTGGTCGGATTGCCTGGCGTCTTAAACGTGAGCGACGACATCCTCATTCACTCGAAGACAGCGGAAGAGCACTACCGACACGTGAGAGCCACACTGAAGAGACTCCTGGACCACGGAGTCACCCTACACAAAGAGAAGTGTTTGCTGTTCCAACAGAAGATAGAGTTCTTCGGCTACACGTTTACCCAAGATGGCATCCAGGTAGATCCGCGGAAGTCCCAGGCCATCAAGACCGCAGAGGCCCCACTCACAGTAGCGGAAGTACGCAGCTTCCTGGGGATGGCCACATATTGTGGCCGCTTCATTCCAGACCTAGCCACCCTTGCAGAGCCCCTCCGAAATCTCACCAGGGTAAATGCCATGTGGCAGTGGGGTCCAGCCGAAGAGAGGGCATTCCAAGCTGTCAAAAAGGCCCTCCTGGACCACACCACGCTGGTGTACTTTGACCCCGCAAAGAAGACAGAACTGCTTGTGGACGCGAGCCCAGTGGGCCTTGGGGCCGTCCTCACACAGGAACAGGAGCTAGGACGATGGGCTGCCTTAGCATACGCCAGCAAAGCACTATCCCTGATGGAGAAACGGTACTCCCAGATCGAGAGGGAAGCCCTAGCCATCCGGTGGGGCTGCAGACATTTCCACCTATACATATGCGGACACCCCTTCACAGTAGTCACAGATCACCAACCGCTGGTGCCGCTATTCAAGGGGTCAGCGCCTCACCCGCCACCACGCATTGAAAGGTGGGCCATTGGGCTCCAGCAGTACATCATGGACGTAATCTACCGGCCTGACGCCAAGAACCCAGCCGATTTCCTCTCACGGCACCCAGACACCACTGGAGAAGACAGTGAAGAACCCAACAGTGACGACGCCGAAGCACACATGAACATGATCGCAGCACTAACGGGCCCCCGAGCAATGACGCTCGAAGAAGTGGCCACCGCGGCGGGGCAAGACCCCGTCATGCTCAAGGTGCGGGACACTATCCAAGGAGAGTTGTGGCGTCAATTCCTACAATCCGCAAATGCATGGTCGAGCCCAGAGAAAGAAAGCCTGATGCACATGTGGAGAGTCTGGAACGAACTGAGCCTCACTCAAGGGGGCATCCTACTCAGGGGACCCTGCATCGCCATCCCGGCGTCCCTGCAGCTACGAGCGACACAACTTGCCCACGGCGGGCACCAAGGAATAGAAAAAATGAAGGCCCGCATGCGAGAAAAGATCTGGTTCTCGGGGATGGATGCTCTCGTGGAAGAGACAGTCCGGAGGTGCCCGTCCTGCCAACTAACAAGCGGCCCTGAAAGGCCAGCACCGATCCTCTCCGAAGAACACGGCCAAAGCCCATGGGAGAAGGTGAGCGTGGATTTTGGGAGTTTCCCTGACGGGCGTGTCACCCTAGCCCTCATCGACAGCTACTCAAAGTATCCAGTAGTAGAAGTGGTGCAGTCTACAGCATTCCTGCATGTGGGCCCTGCCCTGGAGAAGATCTTCAGCATGTTCGGATGCCCAGATGAACTCCGCAGCGACAATGGACCCCCGTTCCAAGGGCACGAGTTTCGTGAGTTCATGCACCACCATGGCATCCGACAACGACGCATCAGCCCGCAGTGGCCCCAGGCCAACGGAGAGATCGAGCGCTTTATGAGTACAATAAACAAGACCCTCTGCATTGCGGTGGCGGAGCAAAGCGACCCAGAACGAGAGCTACAGAAGTTCCTGCGGGAGTATCGGAGCACGCCACACTGCTCAACGCGCCAAGCACCCTGGGTATTAATGCTCAACGGCACCCGCCGAGACGGCCTCCCCACTGCTCCGGGGTGGTCTCCGCCTCCCTTTGACGAAGAAAGTGCATTTAGGAGGAGGGAGAAGCACAATAACACCGCCAGCCAAGCTCGGAGAGCAGCGGTCCACCGGCTACAGCAAGGAGACACGGTCATTATGAAGGACCGGAGACCCGGAGGAAAATTCCGGACTCAGTACGAACAAGGGCACTGGACAGTGATCAACATACAAGGGAACCATGGTGACTGTCGGAAAAGGGGGAGAGACAGTGACCCGCAACATCTCTTGGTTCAAGCAGGTGGACGAACCCAGCTGCCCCGTTGCTGTCGCGGGTCAGGCGGAAGAGCTCGAGACCAGCCAAGGGGAGCCCCAAGGAGCCGACGACCGCCTTCCAGAGGTGACCCTGCCGCCGGCCAGTCCATACCCCACTGGTGAAGCCGCCAGCCTGCCTCTAGGGCCCAGAACCCCAGGCCCGGCCCTCACCACCGGCCGGGGCCCCTCCAGGTACGCCCTCAGGAAGAATCCCCCGCCGAGCACCCGGCTGAGAGACTTTGCATGCCAAGTAAGTGAACCATGGGACCTTTGTGATCCGGTCAAGGACTGAGTTGAGATGGGATGTGACGGTCAGCGCACCAGCGGTAAACGATGGTGCGCGCTGACAAGTTACCGCCCCTGCGCTCACGCCGGCCGGCGTGGGCGCATGCATAAATAAACGGTGGGCGGAGCTGCACGGCAGTCTGCGCCAGACCACGATACTGTGTGGAGAGTGGTTATTTTGCTGCCAGCTACCCTAGGCCCCGCACATGCCCCCAGCATTAGTGACCCCCCCCCTTCAATCATCACAAAAGGGTCCATTGGCACTTTTTATTCCGTGGAGCAGACCAGACCAGGCCACAAGGCAAATGCACCTGTACTCTCTCTATCTGAACCTCATGCTCATTTTCCTACTACTTTCCTCTCGTTCCGCTGTTTTCCTTCTAGATGCTACACTTCCTTTGAAAGTTTTATACTCTTGCACTCGTTCTAAATGGCAACTCCTCCTGCACCTGTGAATCCTGCTCTGTATTTCAACAGCTCTTTCCCGGCATGGCCGTTTTGTTTATTCTTCTATATGTCAGTCTGAAGAGTGCCGATGCTAGGATTGTGATGGTGTGGACTGGGGTGGCAGCATCTTGACAAGAGGTGAGCACTGGGCACACAAACGCTCTCACCTCACGAGTGTGTAAAAGGCCACAATTCAGACACATACACGTTCTTACCTTGAGGCCGTGTCTTTGATACTGTGCACATGTTTATATTTTACACGCAAATACATTCTGACTGGCATGGAACTATTAAATTGAATTTTACATACCTGAGGGCCAGGCTGCAGTGCTAAGGCACCAGGCCACGAGTCCGCCAGGGGTTGGTTGCAAGTGTTCATTACCAGGCTGGGGGCCCCTTGCGGCCGTGCACCACAACGCGATGAGAGCTGCAGCAGAGGCGGGCTCCCGGCTGCGCTGGCTTCCACAGTTAAACCATGCCACGCCCTTCCGCAGCCTATAGGTGTGGGATTCACAGACAGTGTGTCCTGGCAGGCTGTCTCTACAGTATTGATTGGGTATAATTTACTCCTGAGTCACAAAGATTTCCTGAGTGAATAAGATGTGCTCGAAGATTTCCTGACTGAATAAAGATGTGCTGCAGCTCCGGCCGGGACACATGTCGGGTGAATGTTTTACAGTATAGCCAGCTAAGCCAGACCCCAAGCCTGTCGCAAGCAGCGCAGGGACGCGCTGCTGCCTGCTAAGAGCTTTGCGCTGTTTGTTAGTGTGTGGTGTAATTAGTGCTGAGCTCGGCTTGCTGAGGAGGCGCTATAAATGCGTGACAATGCATTTCAGTGCGGTGATGCGGACCACCGCACTGAAATGCGTTAGTCTAACGCGTGATGCGTGATACTTGGCAGGGCTGATACAGTAGGTACAGGAATAACATGGAAGCGAGCATTCAGGATACATTTCGATTAAAGCAGCACATTCCAAAAGTAAAGCATGGTCATACATTTGAAATGGAGCCTTTATGGCCAATGAGATCACTGTGAGAGAAAAATGGAGCCCGCGGGAGCAAGGGACAGCAGAGACAGCAAGAACAGGATGACGGGGGCAGGCAGGAGTAGAGCGGGTGGGAACCGCCACACAGGAGCAGCAGACTGAGAAAGCATTTGGTAAACCGCAGGAACTGTCTGGGTAGCAGACAGCAGCAGTATAAAACGAGAGACCGCAGACTCAGAGTGAAAGGGAGCAGTGTGAGACAAGGTAAGACTGGGCCAGAGGAGCAGCTGAAGAGCAGCGAGAGGGGAAGAGTAACAACATGAGCAGTGTGACGGGACAGTGTGACTTGTAAATACGAGTACTGGGTTTTATACACCTGGCACACAGGAGAGACAAGAAAGTGAAAGGAACGGAGAGACAGGAGTGAGAGGAGCAGTGAGAGCAGGCACGCAACGTCCATTGGGCTGAAAGGGCTTCAGCCAGGGCCGGACTGGCCGTAGCAGGCACCGGGCATTTCCCCGGTGGGCCGCCAGGTTGGGTGCCGGTTTTAGGCCCCTGGGGTGCCGTTTTTGTTACGGGGGCCGGCAATCTCGGCCCCCTGTAACAAAATTGGCCGAAACCGGCCCTGCAAACAGCTCGGCCGCACCCACCCTCCGCCCCCCGGGGGGGCCGGCCGAGCAGTTTGACAGGGCCGGTTCCGGTTCCCAGTGCGGCCATGGCTTCAGCCCCCCCAATCGTTTGTCTCAGCCCCGGCTGCTGCAGCTCGAGGTGCTGTGGCCTCGGCTGGGCAGTGTCTGGAGTCTTATCTCCGGCACGCATGAGTTTTTCACAGGTCTTTAAAGACAATTTGCATATTTCCATACCTTTGTAAACTTGTTACCGAGGCTTCGTTTTTTTTCCTGGTTCCAGTACCACCTGGGCCCCCACTCTAAATTCCTTACATCTATATTTTAAATTTACGTAGTGTGAGAATGCATTTAATGAAAATAAATAACAAATTAGGGTTGCCAAAAGAAAAACGCCAGCCATCATGTGTTGTTTAAAAAGCCTGCAAAGAAACTCGTCTTGACACTAAATAGGGTTATAATTAAAAAAATATGTATTCATTTGTAATGTGACTTCTCGGTCTTTGTTCTTTTTAATTATCAGTCTTGGATCATTCAGGCAGCCTTAGAACACAATTAAAAGTGCTTTCTATTTATATTTGCTGTTCGAAGTATGCACAGATAAAAGCTGAAAATACGGCTTTAGGTGATTGCTTATTTTTGTACCGTCTGTGACATCAAAATAATAATCTGGCAACCCTAATCATAAGACTGGAAGTTTGTTGCAGGATCAGCACATTATTTATTTCCTCACCCTTGATCCCTGATTAATGCCATAATAGCAGGGCTTTGAGTGGGCCGGGTTTTGCCGGTGCTCAGCACCAGCAGTTCGTAAAAGCAGGCACGAGACGGGTCCCTATTGGGCTCTCCATTTTCACCCTCACACTCAGACTGGGAAAAAATCTTAACTCTGCTGCAGTTCACTGTTTTGATGTAACTTTTATTTTTTTGCAGTTCTGTATTGCTATACTTGGAGTGCTTTACATGAGCACAAACAAGGACATCTTCATTTATTTTTTGATAGGCATGGACGATTAAGTGATTTGCCCAGAAACACAGGATGTTGAGCCGACGCTGAGACTCAAACCTGCTTCCTCAGCTCCAAAGTTGGCAGCTCTAGCCATTACGCCACAACCTCTTGCACAAGAACTAAAGCATTTTCAATATTATGTACAACGAAGCCATAGTTGTATATATGCATGTAGTTTATTTATCTTATGCAACTAACACCCTTTGACAAAGCCAATAGTCCTGGCTTGTTGTAGGTGTAATGTTACTTATGTGGAGGCAATAACAGAGACAGCAAAATACCAGTTGGGCGACACATTATGCTGAGCACAGATTTTTAGCATAAATGTTTTAAGCCACGCCCTTAATTATATCGCCCCCTTGACAGACCCCCTGTAGGAAGCTGGCTCTTTAAATACTATACCAAAATGAGGTAGTGTGCACAGAGTCCAGTGGAACCCCAAAGGTAGGCAGAGGTAAAAGTAGTTAGCACCTTACTCTCTATTTGTGGTAGTGTGGGCGAGAAGTAAGGCTTTATCAGAAGGTAGTGTTAAGCATGTATTGTACATACTCAGGCAAGAAATTATGTTACACACTCACAGACTGATCTCAGACCAATTTGTTTGTATAAAAATATTTAGTTATTTTATTCCTAAAAAAAAAGCCAGGCCTGGTGCAGGTAAGTGAAATAATACTTTGCAAAATCGTATGCAGTGATTTACAGTTGAATGCAGGTTCAAATGCAGTTGGTTGAGTTACAGGTAAGTCAACAGTTCCAAATTACTTTTCAGTTACTTTTACAGATTACTGCGCATGTTACTTTTTAGATTACTTTTTAAGTTACTTTTGCTAATCAGTGTGATAGCACACTGAGACATTTCCTAGACGAAAGGTGAGTAATTCAGTCTTTACACATATGCAGTTTTTCAATGTTTCATACAAACAAATCCACACTTAGAAGAATTTTCAAGGAAAAGCAGTCCTATGGGAGGAAATGAAGTTATCGGTTTGCAGGTAAGTACTGGTTTGTGGGAGTTGGTATTCTGGGGTTAGAACCAGGGTTCCCCCAGGGTCGAGGATGCACTCTCAGAACACCCTCAGCGGCATTAGTGCGGCTGGGTGCAGAGTGCTGAGGCCCAATGTTATCCAATGGGGGATAGGAGGCCTCCGGTTGGTGGCTGCTCACAAGCAGGCCACAAGGTTGTGGGAGCAAAGCTCCTGGTAATAGGCTCAGGGCAAAGGGGGGTCCGAGTTAGCACACAAGGTGCACCCACAGCGGCACAGGGGCGGCCGAGTACAGAGTGCTGTTTTGGCGTAGGGTGCCCTGTAGTTTTCAATGGGGATTGCTGGTTTTGATTTTGGCGGTCTAGGAAGACTTCCGGGAGGAACCAACAGCTGGGCAGGTAAGTTGGAGGGCTGGAGGACGTAGGTGCTCCTCGGGTTCTCTTCTCCAGGGCGCAGGGTGGCTGGATGCAGGGGTGTCTTTGAGGTTGGATTTCACCTTACCAGGCCACTCATGGTTGGGGGAGTCTCCGTGCAGAGGCTGCAGGCGACTTCAGGGAGTCCTGGAGGGGTCAACTCACAATGGACTCAGACTCTGGAGCACTGGGGGACCTCGCTGGGGCCAGTGGGCCACCCAGATTTGGGCCGTAGGTGTCAGGTGCAGTGGTGTTTCCAGGCGTTGGGTTTCTTTGTCCTCAGCAGGCTCAGAGTCTGTCTTGGGAGTTTCTTTTGAACAGAGCTGCTGTTCACAGGAGATCTGGTCTTTGTTGAAGGCAGTCAGTCCTCCAAAGAGTTCTGGAGGTCGCTGGCTGCAGGACAAGGCAACTTTTGGCGCAGGATCTCTGGAAACTGCAGACGGGCCGGTAGGGCTAGTGCCAAGTCAGTTCTTCTCTGCAGTCTCCTCTGCTGGGCGTCTTCCTTCGTCCTTCTTCTTAGGTTGCGGGAATCTGTCTTCTTGATTCAGGGCTGGTCCCTAACTACTGAATTTAGGGGACGTTTTAGGGGTCTCGAGGTCAGTAGCCAATGGGCTACTGACCCTAGGGTGACTACACCCTTGGTGTGTTCACCCCACGTGGGGGAGTGGGCAGAATCCCTATTCCTGATTGCAGAGTGCCTGCCATCCGCAAGATGGCGGGCACTGAAGAGTGGGCTTCACCTCGCCTCTCCCACCTGAGGGGTGGGATTGGCAGAGGTGGGCATACCTTTTGGGCTCTGCTAATTTTTCCTGCCTGTCTGTGGAAATCTGAAATAATTTCTGTTAGCATAGGCTGAAGCCATGTTGTTTGTGGCATCCATTTTGTTAGCTATGTAATTCTTCCGTCTTCACTGTTGCTTGCCCTTCTATTCTGCTTGTGTCATCAACTCTAGTTAACTCCTTCTGTACTGAGCTAAAAGCAATGTGCTGAGCAAAGGCCTGTAGCTGCTAGAATGCACCTGGCTAAAGATATAACTGTCAACTGTTTTCTACTGTTGTAAGCAGTTCTGTTCCCCCTCCCACTCTGCTGACTAAGTGATCTCCCATCTGCCCATGTTTGTAGGTAGCTATTCCTGTGTATGCTTGTACCTTCTATTTGTAACTACATGCTTACTCTGCAACAAACTCTGTATATAAGCACCCTGGTCTGTGACTTCAGTGTACTACCTCAGGCAGCACTTGAGAGTGCTGTGTGGACGTAGTCCCACTCATGAGTGATTAATAAACTTGTTATTTGAATTCCAGCTTTAGTGCCAATCTCTATTTTGTTGGTCTATGGACCCGTGGACAAGAGAAGGGTGACCCCTGCACCGGTGTGCTCATCAAAAAGCACATTTCCACAGTTGGCGCCTGATACGTGGGGCCTCATCGAGGACGCGGCCGTCTGAAGGAGTGGTCTTGACGGAAGAGTGGAATATTACTGAGGAGACGTCCTGCATGAGGAGACCCTTGTCTTTGCAGCCAAAGTGACTTTTCCGGTTTTTCGATTTGACCCTCCAGGTGGCGGCCGGTCCTGACTGAGGTATCCTTTGGCGTTATGTTTGCAGTGACCATTAGGTCGATCAAGAGATTGGCAGTTGGAGGTTGGAGACTTTTGTTTGGTAAGGTCGCTGGAGCGGCACTCTTGTTTGCTTGGCCAAGATTCTGGTTTTGTTTGTTTGGAAACGTAATATTTTACAAAAACTTGGTAGAATGCCTGTTTCCAGCACACTCCGTAGGTTGTGTTGCTGTCTTGGTGGTACCAAAATGGATTTAGAAAGAAGTCAACCGGCTCCCTTAGAGGGAACACATAATAGACATATGTATATTAAATACGGTATTTCTTCCATAATGTATAGTACACTGTGGAACAAATATACAAAGAAGGATCCTGATCTCCAATGGCCTGTGAATGGGTCATTTGACTTTAAAAAGATTCAATATGTAGAACAGTGTTTGTTTAACAAAAAAAGTCGACACGATATGTTTGATTGTGTACGAATGTGGGAGAAAGAAGTGAATGAAAGAGCGAAGAGAGAAGCAGCTATAGCAGAGAAAGAACAACGAAAAACGATATATCAAAAAGCGCTTGAATTAAAAAATAAGGAGATGACGGAAATAAAAGAAAAAGAAGAGAGGGAGCGTCGTTTAGAGGTAACTGGCCAGTACCCTATTAGGCGCCCCCTTTATCCCATGCTTAATAAACCTCAAGATGATTCTATCTTATTAGATCGACCTCCGCCCCCGTATAAATTTCCCTCTGCCCCTGAGGAGGATCCTTCCAATAAAGACCATCATTCTTCCGACGATAAAGATATAGATAAGCAAGATGGGCGACAGACTCGTTCTACTTTAACTACTGATGAAAAAGCCACCATTAGATCCACTGTTCGTTCAGAAGCCCGTAAGAAAACTCTTCCTTCAGATCTTGTAGCAATGGTTCAGCAGTGGAAAGATTTAGAGCAGTTATATTTTGCAGAAAAGATTGTTTGGGAAGTTATACTTAATTTTTAGAGACCTTTCTAAAAACTTAGAGCCCACTGATATAAATTCTGATTATAAACAATTGAGTGATGGAACTTTCCTTTGTTCAAACATACCTGATTTAATTAGGCGAGTGGTTAAATTACGAGATGAAATATTTTGCTTAAAAGCGGAGAATAAAGAAGCTAGTAAAACTAAAACTGTACAAGTAGCCCAAACCCCAGCGCAGATAGTAGAAACTTCAGAGACAAATAATGGATCTAGTAGTGCTGAAGTTGGTATACGACCAATGCGCAAAGCTGCGCCTTTGTATGTTCCTCCAAAGGGTACGGAAAAAGATGAAGATAAGACTTCAGATGATGCAAAAGGGTATTTTATTTATAATTGGGTTTATACCCCTTGCAGTAGAGCAGATGTTATGGCTCTTAAAGCCGCTTTTCCCGATCCGCGGAAAAATCCTGCCGCTTTCTATGAAGAAGTAGAAGGAGCCATTAGCTCCTGTACTATGACTCTGCCAGATATTGATATGTTTTTTGGACTTATTTTGCCCCCTGATATGTGGAGAACAATTCGGAAAATAGATGATAATGTAGCATATAGTGATACTTGGGTGCATTTAGAAGAAATAGATGCGGCGTGAGAGCCAGCGCAGAAACCACAACAGGAGATATTAGATCTTCCTAAAGCTATTGTGACTAAGTTGAAAACTCTTATACCCCCTAAGAAAATAGATTGGACTACGTTAGCGTCTTGTAAACAGAAAGCGGATGAGTCAGTTTCTGATTTCTTTACACGATTTGAAGAGACATTCCATGACTTTAGTGGGCAGTCCTTGACAGATGACACGGGTAAGCATCTGTTCGTCGACAAATTTGTCGCTAACATGTTGCCAGAAATAGCTAGTCACCTTAAGGCCAGCGAGAGCTTGTGGACTACGTCTTCCCCAGTCTCCCTTTTGACTATGGCCCAGTATTATGAGCGTCAGGAATTGGAAGCAAAGGGCAAAGAGGATAAGAAGGTTAAGGATTTAAAAACAAAAGTTATGTTGGCTCAAGTATATGGTCCACCATTCAGAGGTGGTGGTAGAGGTGGACGTGCAGTATATACACCTGGTGTACCCCCTTTCTCTCAATCAACTTTGTCTTCTGATCAGTGTGCTTATTGTAAAGAGATTGGACACTGGCGTTCTGGGTGCCCCCTTTTGCAAGGTCAGCAGTACCAACGAGGTAGAGGAAATATGAGAGGGCGCCCAGGGAATTCAGGAAATAGGGGAGGCATGGGCAATCATCCCAGATTTGAGGCAGTTGAACATGGGCCAAATTATTCTAATACTTTTGATAGACTAAATCAATATCAAATGTCAGATTATTCGGCTGATGGTCTTGGGGATTCTGATTATGCATAGGAATGCCTAGGATGGGGTAAGGAACCGGTTGAGGTCCCAGTAGATCAGAAGGGTCCTTATGTTGATGCAAATGTCTTGGGTTCTACTGATCGGTTTCTGGTTGATACAGGAGCTACTCGTAGTGCTCTGTCTAAAAAATTGGTTCCTAGGGCTCCCCTGTCTGGCGCAATGATAACATCGATAGGATTCGATGGGACACCTACACCTAGCCCACTGTCACAGCCACTTGCATTTAGTCTTGATAAATTTACTGCAGCATGTCCATTTCTGCTTTCCCCTAACACGCCGGATAATATTGTGGGCATTGATATGCTTAAACATTTTCGTGCTACAATACGTTGTTCCCCAGCAAGTGTGCGTGTTATCTTAAATGAAAACTAGCCAATGGTTGAGAGGTCTTGTCTCGTCTCATCAAAGAAGATATCGCTTTGGCATCTTTACCTAGTACTTTGTGGGCTACATCAGATACCGATGTGGGACACATGGTTATTCCACCAGTGCGTATTCAAGTGAAGGAAGGTGCTTCATTGCCTCGATTGCCCCAATATAAAATATCTCGGGAAGGCGAAGAAGCATTAACACTCATTGTTCAGGATTTGATTAAGGTGGGGGTTGTGGAAGAAGTCCCTTATAACATTTGTAATAGTTCTATCCTTCCTATTTTGAAAAAGACACTGATACTAAAATTTACAGATTTATTATAGATTTACGAGAGGTTAATAAAATCGTGGTGCCCCAATACCCGGTAGTCTCTGATATCACGACACTTCTCACCATGGTTCCTCCTACTGCCACTACATTTAGTGTAATTGATTTAAAGAATGCATTTTTCTCAATACCCATTCACCCTGACAGCCGTTATTTGTTTGGCTTCACTTTGAATAATAGATCATTCAGGTTCTGTAGAGCTCCACAAGGGTATACAGAGAGTCCTAGCATTTATAGTCAGGCGTTGAAAAGGCAGCTTGATTCTTTTCCTGTACCGAAAGGGGTGGCTCTTATTCAATATGTTGAGGACATCTTGTTGGCTGCTGATACCCCTGAACAGTGTAAAGAAGGACCACTGTCATTATTGTTATTTCTTGCCTCTCATCATCACAAAGTCTCTAGGAAGAAACTGCAATTTTGTAGACAGCAGGTTACCTATTTAGGTCACCTCCTGTCTAAGGAGGGACGTGCACTCACACCAGATCGCATTCAAACTATTTTAGACACTCCCGTGCCCCGTACTCAGAAGGATGTCCGTGCACTGATTGGCTTTACTTCTTTTTGTAGGCAGTGGATCCCTAGCTTTTCTCACATTATTAAACCCTTGTTGGCCCTTTTGACTAAAGACACTCCGATGCCTCTCCCATGGACTACTGATTGCCAGGATGCCTTCCAACAGTTACGTCAAGCTCTTTGTTCTGCACCAGTATTAGGAACTCCAGACTACACTAAGACCTTCACACTCTATGTACACGAGAGGGAAGGTTGCGCTCTCTCAGTTTTAACACAAAGACACGGTGATAAACAATGTCCTTGTGCATATTTCTCAGCTGTCCTTGATCCAGTTGCCCGCGCGCTGCCTGGTTGTTTTCGAGCGGTGGCGGCAACGGCTGTGTCTATACGTCAGAGCGAGGGAATAGTTTTGTCACATAGATTGCTTGTGTTAGTACCCCATTCAGTTGATGCTTTGTTAAATCAAACAAAAACACAGCATCTGACTAGTGCTCGCTTGACGGGATATGAAACGTCCTTGTGCATATTTCTCAGCTGTCCTTGATCCAGTTGCCCACGCGCTGCCTGGTTGTTTTCGAGCGGTGGCGGCAACGGCTGTGTCTATACGTCAGAGCGAGGGAATAGTTTTGTCACATAGATTGCTTGTGTTAGTACCCCATTCAGTTGATGCCTTGTTAAATCAAACAAAAACACAGCATCTGACTAGTGCTCGCTTGACAGGATATGAATTTACACTTTTGGCCCCTTATATCACGTTAAAAAGATGTTTGACTCTGAACCCTGCTACATTATTGCCATTTCCAGCTACTCAGTCTCAGTCACAAGAGTTACATGATTGTATATCCCTTACTGAAGAACACACAAAGGGTCGTGTTGACCTACAAGATACACCTCTTTCTAGTGTTGATGGGGAATTGTGGGTTGATGGATCCTGCCTGAAATTGCCTGATGGCACTACATCTGCTGCTTATGCAATTACAACACTTCAGACAGTAGTTGAGACAGCTCGTATCCCACAGAAGTCAGCTCAAGCAGCCGAGTTGATAGCACTGACAAGAGCATGTGAGCTTAGTACAGAGTTGCTTGTTAACATTTACACTGATAGCCAATACGCCTTCGGCGTGGCTCATAACTTCGGGCAAATTTGGGAAGAAAGAGGCTTTCTCACTTCACATGGGACACAAATAGTGCATGGGGAATTAGTACATAATCTCCTTACTGCCTTGACCTATCCTAAGAAAGTGGCAATTGTTAAATGTAGTGCACACAAGAAAGTGACTGATAAAATAGGATCAGGCAATGCCTTTGCGGATTGCACAGCTCGTGAGACTGCAATGCAGCGAAGTACCACATCTATGTATGTAGTTAAGTCATAGGCTGAACGTTAGCATGATGCCAGGCAAGAGGTGCTGGACATGCAGCAATCTGCTTCTGTTGATGAATTAGACCAATGGTCCAAGGAGGGAACATTGGATGATGAGGGCTGTTGGAGGAATAAAGAAATGACAAAATGGAAGTTACCCGCAGCCTATTTACATCCTAAGATTCACATGGCACATGGGCCAGCACATGTTGGAGCATCCTCAATAGCAAAGCAACTTATGCAAGTTTGGGATCATCCAGATATTGCCGGTACGGCTAAGAAAATAGTCCAGTCCTGTCTGATCTGTCTCCCGTATAATCCTGGAAAGGTAACACGAACTCCAACAGGAGGGTTTGCAATACCAACTGCACCTTTTGAGGTCCTGCAAATGGATTACATCCATCTTGAGCGCTGTAACAATCTAAAGTATGTCTTAGTAGTGGTTTGCGCCTTCAGTAAATGGGTGGAAGCATACGCTACTGTAGAAATTACACTTCCAGAAAGATGATTTAAAGTTGTTTATTCTGGATACATGGATACCTTCAGCACAGCAGTCCTGCTCACAGCGCTGCCAAACAGTAATGACTGTCACATAGAATATCTTGAACAGGACACTCTACATTCTGTCTGGACATTCCAGCTCACATGCTATTAGTGTTTAAAGTAACTATAGTATTGTTTAACTTAACTAACACTACACATCTCCCCCTCATGAAACATTAAAAATTGTACAAGAAAAACTTTGAAAAACATAGCACAAAGATCTCATAGCAATACTATGACATATGACGATGGTTATATTGTACATTAGGTACTTTACAAACATTTCCAATACTCCAAACTGTCCCATTTTCCAATACCACTACATTACGCTTTACTTCAATTACCTTTAATGGAACAGAGAATTTGCTATCCCCTTTAATGACCACACCACTTTTTTTGGTAACAACCCAATCTCCAACTACAATATTTGGCATTTTCACACCTTTTCTCATATTGTAATAATCTTCAGTAAGTCTTTGTTTCTCTGTAACGCTTGCCTTAACAGCATGGTGGTCTACCCATAAACGATCCTTAACAAGCAACCAACTGGGATTGTCTTTCCTACCTGGTTCTCTTCCTTTCAGAGATACAAAGGGAGAAATACCTGTAATAGCATGAGGAGTCGTCCTATGTGCCCAAACTAGTTTCTTTAACTCTTCTTTCCAAGATAAACCATTAGCTAATGGCAACTGGATATTGTCCATTATTAGACGATTAATCCTCTCTACCATTCCATTGGCTTGTGGTCTATATAAAGCCACCCTCTCATGAGTAACTCCCCATCTTTCCATAAACTCCTTCATTTCTCGATACAAATTGTACACCATTATCTGATACAATGGTTTTAGGTACACCTTCTTCCATGAAACCCTCCTCTAAAAATCCCATCACAGTTTTAGTGTTGATAACATTCGTTGTCTTGTACACAAACCACTTTGTGTGATAATCAGCGAGTACAAAAATAAACCTATTTGCACTACCTAACTTGTTTATAGGGCCCAAGAAATCCATTGCTAACTTTTCCCATGGTCTAGCAGGTAACTCAACACACTTAAGTGGCGGTTCTCTTAATGTCTTTACTTGTCACTGTTGGCACATGCATAACAATGCTTAATCACTTCCTCAACCATGCTATCTAACTTTGGCCACCAATATGTTTGTCTAATTCTTCTCTTCGTCATGCTCCTTCCAGGGTGTCCTTCATGAGCTAGTTCAATAATTTGACCCCAAAGACTTACAGGAGGTACAATGCGATTCCTCCTCATTATCTTATCACCAAATATACTCAACTCATCCTTGATATTCCAATATTCTTTCATGTGTTCATCACAACTTACACTAGTTCCCCAACCATTCCTGATGTACTCTTTTATTCTTACTAACACAGGATCATTGTCCATTGCAACATCCCATACTTCTTTTCTTAATGCTACACATTCATGGATCTTATTTTCTTCATTCACTTCAGTTCCAAAATCATTAACTTCTGCAAGTTCATTCCTCGTAGGTAGTCGTGATAAGCAATCTGCTACTACATTTTTAAGTCCTTTCAAATATTCCATTTCAAAATTATACTCCAAAACAGACAACATCCATCTTGATATCCTAGGAGTAACTCCACCTTCTAAACCTCTTCCTCCTTTAAATAAATGTATCAGTGGTTTGTGGTCCGTTCTAACCTTAAACGGTAAACCCCAAAGAAAGTATTTAAAATGCTTGATTCCCCAACAGCATGCAAGGGCTTCTCTTTCTATTGTAGAATAACTTTTCTAAGCACCTTGCAGCCTCCTGGAAGCAAATCCAATAATTCTTTCATTTCCTTCTACAATTTGGGTCAATACCGCTCCTAATCCAACACCACTGGCATCTGTGGTCAGATAAGTTTTCCCATTTATTTCAAAATGTCCTATTAAAGGAGCTTTCATGATATAATTCTTGATCTTTTCGAATGCATCCTCACACATATCATTCCATTCAAATATCACATCTTTCTTCATTTGTAACCTTAGAAGTTCTACAATGTCAGTAAAGTTTCTTACAAATTTTGAGCAATATTCAGCCAACCCAAGAAAGGACTTCAATTGATCTTTGCTTTCCGGACGTGGTGCTTCTTTTATCCCTTGAACAATGCTTTGCTTGGGTTGTATACCATCACCTGATATAGTGTGTCCTAAATATGTAACAGATCTCTTCCTAAATTGACATTTCTCACGCCTGACAGTCAGTCCATATTCTTCCAAACGCTTCATTACCTTGTCTAACAACTCATCATGGTGCATTTCATTCTTCCCTGCTATCATAATGTCATCTTGGAAGTACCAGACATTTTCTAGACCTTCAAATACCTTCGTCATTACCCTCTGAAAAACTGCAGCTGCAGATGCCAGCCCGAAAGGCATTCTCAAATATCGAAATGACCCCAAGGGGGTGACGAAGGAAGTCAAATGCCTAGATTCTATGTGAAGATTGATTTGATGATATGCTGATGTCATATCGACAACTGAAAAAACTTTTCCCTCTGACATAGCTGACAACATCTCTGAAATATTGGGGAGCGGTTGCCTGTCGACCCAAATATTCCGATTTAAATCTCTCAAATCAATACATAGCCTAATTTTGCCACCTTCCTTAGGAGCTACAACGATTGGAGCCAACCATTCAGATTATTCTATTGGCTCAATTATACCTTGACTCAACAGCTTGTCCAATTCTTTCTGCAAGGATTCCCTCATCATGAGAGGCACATTGCGCTCCTTGTACACAACCGGGACAGCACTTTTTTAAAGAATTATTTTGTGACAAAATCCTTTTAACAAGCCTAATTCATCATTAAGGACTCGTGGAAACCTTTTTTCCATACATTCTTCAAATGTATCCACAGAATTCACATTACGACTTGCAGGCAACGACACAATAACAGGATTTTTTGCATTTGGGTCTAACTTTATACCAAGATCTTTTTGGTGGCGCCAACCCAAAAGATTAGATCCATAATTGGTCAAGTATATTCGTCCATAAACTACTTGTTCCATAAAATAGATATTCATCCATTTCATTGCAAGAATATCTATTTTCTTACCTCCATACCCAACTGCTTTTATGTCAGGGTCAGACCAATCATCATATTGTTCCCTGGAAAATGTATCTTTTGATATTAAAGTGTACATACTCCCAGAGTCAATCAGCACTTTTACCTGAAAATCATTTAAATTGATAACACAATGTGGTTTCTCAAGTTTTTCATCACTTTCCATTTTCGCCCCTTTAGCTTTCCCTTTGTTTGTAGTATCAACCTTGTAAACATGAGTACATTCTTCACCATCAACAGGTACAATTATCTCTGTTACGTCTTCACATGGTGATTCACTTATACATTTAACACCACTTTGAGTATAACTTGATCTGCACATTTTGGAAAAATGACCTTTTTTTCCACAATTACGACACACAACATCCCTTGCTGCACACTTAAAACTTGTAGCAATATGTCCTGGAGTACCACAACGAAAACATTTTATTTCCCTAGTGTCTTTCTTTTTCCAAACATCTACTGTATTCTTTTTTGCCCCCTCAGAATCTTTCCTCGCAGTATCATTAGAAGAATTTTTTTGAACAACGCAGATTGGAGATACTTCCTTGTTAATGTTCGTAGACTTTGTTTCAATTTTTGATGAAGTGTCTATTTCTTTCAACCATCTTGAAGCATGTTCCATTCCTTTTACAACTTGGATTGTCGCTTCAAGATCGAGATCTTTCGTTAACAACTTTTCCCTTACTCTCTTGTCATTAGTGCACCTCACAATTTGATCTCTAATGAGAGAATCACTTAAGCTTTCAAATTTACAGGTTAGAGACAACCCACGTAGTGCTCCTACATATGTATCTATATCTTCATCTAACTGTTGCGCTCGTGTAAAAAACTTATGTCGTTCCATTACAACACTAACCTTTGTGATAAATCTTAAATCAAGCATTTTGATAGACATTTCATATACATTAATGGGGTGTCCATCTCCCACCCCAAGAGATATTTCTGGTAGATTTTCATACAACCTCCTCCCTTCAACTCCCAAATGGTGTAGTAGTATGGCTTGACGCCTAACAGGCCCATATTTATCCCCCCCAATAGCTAACATATACGTGAAAAAGAGTTTTTTCCACTGTTCCCAGGGTATGGGTGGTGTACCTGGAGTGGCCAAGAATCTAGGGGGGGGGCGCCAAGAGAGTCCATGGCCTGATCAGACATTGTTTCTGAAAAAACACAATAAAATAAAATAAGAAATTAAAATATAGGATTAAAATAACAAATTAACAAAACAGGCTAACACAATAAAGTGTTTTCCATGGACTTTGTAATTTCTTGCATTTTATTTAAGTTAATTGTGTTCGGTAGGCCAGGAGTGATGCGAATTCTAAAGGTAAACGCTGTAAATAAGGCTTGAAATTAATGACTATAGTTCCTTTGCACTTGGGTTTGTCTTAAAGAAATGTTATTGTTGCACTTTCAGAGTGTTTACTTCTCTCACTTTATCACTTAAGTAAATATGGCCTTCGTTAAGCTTGTCGTTTTAAATACGTGGTTCACAATGCAGGCCTCACTGTAGAAGATGATTAACTCCTTGCGCTTGGTAATGTAATTGCTTCTTCTTGTTCTAGGTTCAGGTAGCTGAAACACTAATGCGCTGATAATAGCTGCCCTCACACTGGGAAGATGATTGATTCTTTCTTCGCGCTTCACTTAAACAATTACTGCTCTCGTGGCCGCTCTCCCTTCAAGTTCAGCTCACGTAGACCACTTAAACAATCACAGGTCTCGTGCTGACTTTGGAATGCTCCTCACGCTCACACAGCCAACTTGACAATTACAAGGCTCGAGCTTGTTCAGATATATCTCGCGCTTTAGCTCGTGCAGGCCATTTGAATAATTACAGGCCACAACGGTAATTACAAGACATCACGGTGAAAGATAAGAAGAAATAACACCTCTTTTCAAAGTCAATCCAGGCACCTTTCAAAGTCAATTCAGTGCGCAACATTAATTGAATAAAAAACGATCTTACCAGCATGTAGATCGATATAAACACTTTTCTTTTGTTAGTCCAAGGGTGAAGATATCCGTAGTCTGTCCCTTGCACAGACACAGCCCGTCGCCATAAAATGAGAAATTACACTTCCAGAAAGATGATTTAAAGTTGTTTATTCTGGATACATGGATACCTTCAGCACAGCAGTCCTGCTCACAGCGCTGCCAAACAGTAATGACTCTCACATAGAATATCTTGAACAGGATACTCTACATTCTGTCTGGACATTCCAGCTCACATGCTATTAGTGTATAAAGTAACTATAGTATTGTTTAACTTAACTAACACTACAGCTACGAAGGATAATACAGCTCTTACGACAGCAAAGGTGCTCCTAAAGGAGTTCTTTCCCTGATTCGGCATTTGCCGAGTTTTGTGGAGTGACAACGGACCCCATTTTATTGGGCAAGTTGTTGAGTATCTCATGAAAGGGTTGGGAATTAAGCAGAAGTTTCATGCTGCTTTTCACCCACAATCAGCAGGACTAGTGGAACGTTACAATTCTACCCTGAAACTGAAATTGGCTAAGATACAGGCTTCCACATCTTTGAAATGGCCTGATGCATTGCCCTTAGCATTGCTATCCATTAGATCGATACCACATACACGATCTGGCCTCACACCGCATGAGGTGGTTTTTGGAAGGCCAATGAATATTTGGGGGATTCCTAAGCCACGCCCTATACATGATGTACCCTATGTATTGATGAATGACTATTTGTCTCAGTTGACTGACAGTTTGTCTTCTATTTATCAACAGGTTCGGGAGACTCTTTCAGACAGGTCGCAAGGTGAGTGCCATTGTTTACGGCCTGGTGACTTTGTGGTCGTAAAGTTATTCCAGAGGACCAGCTCCCTAGCACCGAGGTGGCGAGGACCGGAGCAGGTACTACTGGCTACCAGGACTGCAGTTCGAGTGACAAACCGGAAAAACTGGGTCCACGCGACACACTGCCGAAAAGTGTTGCAAGACCTAGTGAGCCCAGCTGTGTTGGCAGATCACCGCGATATCCTGGTCACCGAGAAAGGACAAGCTGTGTCACCTGAAGGACCTGAGGAAGTCTTCCCGGACCACACGATTCCTGGGTAGTTAAAGCCTAACTACAAAGGGGGGTAGTCTTTTAGTGACTACTCGTCTCAACGTTAGTGAAGAAATCAACGCCTGCCCAGGACCTTAGGGCACCATCTGCTTTGTTGTTTGTCGACGTAATGAATATGTCTAAGGAGAAGAAACCAACTGCTGCAAGAGTTTGTAGCAAAAGAACAATAATTGCTACTGGATTTACTTTGACTATTGTTATTGTTGCTATAATAACATGGATTGTAGAGGAAGTAGCTCCTGTCCGAAATCTACTGACTACTACTACTCCTGTCCCAATTGAACATCATTATTTTACTCTACCGTATCATGAGAAAAAGCATAGAATGTCCTACCTCAATAACACTTTCATTCAAATGTTGCATCATACCCACAATGCCACGAACGTTACCAATTGCTGGGTATGTGGAATGATGCCAGCTCATCAGAAAAAGGGAGGAACGCCTTTTATTCCCTTGCCGTTTTCACATAATGGCTCCTGCAGAGCCTGGTTTGCATTGTTGTGGGCTTCTGAAGTTGCTAATATTACTTATGCTGATGTAGGTGGACTAAACGCTCAGCTGAATAAAGTTTGTTACCCCGATGAGGAAGGAGATCCACAAGCTAAAGGAACTGTGTGGGAAATGGAGGAGTATCGCCGAGGAAATTCCTCCATACACTATGTTTTCCCTAACACTCGAACAACTAAGGGGAATGGGCCTCCTGTTATTGCTGTTACTAGAGCTCGAGCGGATCTCTGTGTGAGCAGTATTGGCAGTATTCCTGTGGGAAAAAGTGACTGTACTTTACTGTTGAACATTACTGGAATGAACAATAGCAACTTTTTGTCCTCACACAACACCTATTTTATTTGCGGAAGTAAAAGTTATTACCATCTACCTATTGGTTGGTTGGGAAGCTGCTACGTGTCCTTTTTGCTTCCACCTGTGTTTTTGGCACCTGCATCCTACCATAAAGACTATAAACTGTATAATGACATTTCCAAGAACAGATTCAAAAGGACAAACAATGATGAGGTGGATCAAACTGATACTGCACTACAGCAGTATATTGACTTTAATTTGGGACTATTCTTCTTTGTTGGTGCAGCCTTAAACAGTAGAAAAATAAGGCGCTTGACACGTGTTGTAGAGGCTGTAACCAATCAGACAGCAATGGCGCTTGGAAATATCACAGAAGAACTACAAATTGCGAGAATTGTGGCGCTCCAAAATAGGATGGTCCTTGATGTCATCCTGGCCGACCGTGGTGGAGCATGTTGCATCATCGGGAGTAGCTGCTCTGTCTATATCCCTGATCACGCCCCTTCTGTTTTTGACGCAATTTCCAAGTTGCACAAAATAGCCACTGAAATCCATCAGGATTCAGGAACTTGGACTTTGACTGGATGGCTATGGAACATGTTTACTGTATGGGGCTGGAAGCTATTGTCAGCCTTATGTATATTTCTTGCTATTCTTTTCACTTGTTGCCTATGTATTCAATGCGGCCCAATGCTTTGTTCCCTTTGTGTTTCTAATTGCACCTCGTGTATACCGGCTAAACAAAATGTTAAGAATGTAAATGCCCGATTAGCAAGTGATCAAGAAATTAATGAATTAATGCAGATAGATGTACATGACATTTTCCGTACTCCTTATAAAGCCTAGAAGATGTCTTCAGCATATGCTAAAAGGGTCATCTGTGGAAATCTGAAATAATTTCTGTTAGCATAGGCTGAAGCCATCTTGTTTGTGGCATCCATTTTGTTAGCTATGTAATTCTTCCATCTTCACTGTTGCTTGCCCTTCTATTCTGCTTGTGTCATCAACTCTAGTTAACTCCTTCTGTACTGAGCTAAAAGCAATGTGCTGAGCAAAGGTCTGTAGCTGCTAGAATGCACCTGGCTAAAGATATAACTGTCAACTGTTTTCTACTGTTGTAAGCAGTTCTGTTCCCCCTCCCACTCTGCTGACTAAGTGATCTCCCATCTGCCCATGTTTGTAGGTAGTTATTCCTGTGTATGCTTGTACCTTCTATTTGTAACTACATGCTTACTCTGCAACAAACTCTGTATATAAGCTCCATGGTCTGTGACTTCAGTGTACTACCTCAGGCAGCACTTGAGAGTGCTGTGTGGACGTAGTCCCACTCATGAGTGATTAATAAACTTATTTGAATTCCAGCTTCAGTGCCAATCTCTATTTTGTTGGTCTATGGACCCGTGGACAAGAGAAGGGTGACCCCTGCACCGGTGTGCTCATCAAAAAGCACATTTCCACATGTCTTCCCACCGAAAAGGAGGGGTGTTAGGAAGGGAGCCTGCTCTTGATAGCAGGAGAGGCTGGGGGTCGCGTTACATAGGCAACCAGGCCTTTGAAGCTCCCCTGCCACAGATGGCTCTTCCTGGCCTGGGGGAGGTGTGACCACCTCCACCCAGTAAAGGCTTTGTTTCTGGGCTCAGGAAGCGAAGGCTCCCACCCCAGGGATCCAGAGACATGTCTCGTGGTGGCAGGCTGGTGTGTACCAGTCAGGGAAACCACCAGAGGATGATCGTTTTTCAGGGGGCATCTCTAAGATGCCCTCTGAGTGCATTGTATAATAATTCCCACACTGGCATCAGTGTGGGTTTATTATGCTGAGAAGTTTGCTACCAAACTTCCCAGAATTCAGTAATGCCATTATGATGCTGTGGAGTTCGTAATGACAAATTCCCAGACCATATACTCTTTATGGCGCTCCTGCAATTAAAATGTCTAAAAATGGACTTAGACACTGTAGGGGTACAGTGCGCATGCAACTGTACCCTCACCAGTGGTATTGTGCACCCAGCTAGAGGGGTGTCTTACCTATACCATGGGCAGTGGGTTGCAGGCATGGCACACAGGAATGTGTGCCATGTCGACACTTCACTTTTCTCTGCACCAAAACATGCAGCCTGCAATGGCAGTGTGTGTGTGTTAAGGTACAGGGCCTCTAAGGGTGACACAATATGTGCTGCAGCCCTTAGAGGCCATCCCTGGTCACAGTGCCCTTGGTACCCATGGTACCTTTTACAAGGGACTTACATGTGGCCAGAGAGGTGCCAATTAGGGGTACAAAGGTACAGTTTTGGGAAAGAACACATGACCTTGGAACCTGATTGGCAGGGACCCAGGGTACACCAAGTCAAAGTGCATCATAAATCTAACAAAAAGTGGGGGGGGGGTTACTGCAACAGAAAAAACAAGTTACTTACCTGGACACTGTGGTTCTCCAGTATTGATATCTTTCATAGATTCACATGCTTGTATCTTCCCCGTCGTCATGGTGGGAGCCTCGTGGTAGATAGAAAAGAAGTACTATAAAAGTACATTAGAACCCACCAGTGGAAAAGCAAAACTTTGACATTCGTCAGCATCTTTATGTAGGTCCAAACTTCGACCAATCAGAGACGAGCCCTAGACCTCAACTCCCCAGCAGAGCCACCAGATTTTGCGCACACGTGTGCTAAGGTAAGTAGTAGCATGAGGTAAGAAGTGGCAAGCCTAGACGGGGAGGTGGGAGGGCCGCATGTGAATCTATGAAAGATATCAATACTGGAGAACCACAGTGTACAGGTAAGTAACTTGTTTTTTCTCCAGTATTGAATCTTTCATAGATTCACATGCTTGTATCAGAGTAGTTAGCAGTGCCATTTGTTAAATCGTTGCGACTAGGCGAAGACCTTCGTATGCACAGAGAATGAAATATACCATTTAAGAAGCATATATAAACATATAGATCTATATGCATCACTAAATCCAGATACATAACCAGAAACATGTAAATCCATGAAATCAAATGAACAAAGTAAAACAGAGGTAAAAGATATAAATAAGCTGTACCTCAAGTGAACAGATGTCTCAGGACAGCTAGCCCCACTGCGGCATCCGTTTTCCATGCTGAATCCAGGCAATAATGCTTGGTGAACGTATGCACGTTAGACCATGTTGCCGCTCTACATATGTCTGGAAGCGATACCCCAGCAAAGAGGGCTGTAGAGGCTGCCATCTTCCTTGTGGAGTGCGCAGACACCTTTACAGACAGGGGTTTTCCAGCTTTATTATGGCAGAAGACAATTGCCAAAGAGATCCAACGTGCAGTACTGTTTCTTGAAAGGGCCTGACCTTTCCTTGGAGAAGCGAAAGACACAAAGAGCTGGTCCGATTTCCTGAAAGTCTTTGTTCTATGGATGTAGAATTTGATGCATCGTTTTATATCCAAAGAATGCAACGCTCTTTCGGCAGAGGTTGAAGGATTTCCAAAGTACGTTGTGAGTACGACCGGCTCATTTAAGTGAAAAGACGTTGGAACCTTTGGTATAAAGTGAGGGGTTGTTCTCAACATTACCTTGTCCTGTTTGAATTGTAGAAAAGGTTCAGCCACAGTGAAAGCCAGAATCTCACCGATTCTTCTAGCCGAAGTGAGGGCCAGTAAGAGCCGTTTTCCACTAAACTTATTTTAAATCAGCTTTGTGGATCGGCTCAAAGGGCGATTTCATCAATTGAGATAGGACCGTGTTTAATTCCCATGGAACTGCCAGACGTTTCAATGGTGGAAAAACTCTGAAAAGGCCCTTCATAAACTCTTTAATTCGCGTTGACCACAGCGAGAGTTCCCCTGGTTTTCTGCGAAACCTAGAAATTGCAGCTAGGTGTACTTTGATAGATGAATGAGCCAACTTTGACTTTGCTAAATGAAGTAGGTAAGGCAATACTTGCTCCGGGGTCGAGAGTAAAGGATGTATGTCCTCTTCCACGCACCAGTAGCAAAATCTTTTCCATTTCGCAGCGTATGCCCTATTAGTGGAAGAAGCTATGGCGCGCTGAAGGATGGACATGCAATCTGGAGCGATGTCTAGATTTGTAAATTCATAGTCGTGAGGTTCCAAGCTGATAAACGCAGAGAATTTATCTGAGGATGAACAAACTGGTCGCTGTCCATGGACAGCATGTTTGGCCATGGTCGAAAGAGAATGTGCGGAGAGATGGAGCACAGAAGCAGCTCTGGGAACAAAAACTGCCTCTGCCATGCCGGAGCGATGAGAATGAGATGACATGGTTCCTTCTTCATTTTGCTCAGCACCCATGGGATAAAGGGAAACGGCGGGAAAGCGTATGCGAACATTCCGGTCCACTGCATCTGCAGAGCGTTTCCCCAAGAGTTGGCCTGGGGAAACCTGCTGGCGAACTCTTCGCATTTCTTGTTGCTCGCTGTCACGAAGAGATCCACATTTGGAGTGCCCCATAGTTTGAAAACTCGCAGCAGCTGCTTCCAATCTAACTCCCATTCGTGACATTGAGAATTGGTTCTGCTTAAAGAATCCGCCCACTCGTTGTCCACGCCTGGGACATGCTCTATCTGCAACGTTATCTTGTGCTGAATTAACCATCTCCAAATTGCTTGGGCTTGGTCCGATAACGTGAGAGGCCTGGTGCCCCCTTTTTTGGCTAGATAGAACATCGTTGTGGTGTTGTCTGTTCTCACCAGAACAGAGGAGCCTTGGATTCTCTGAAGGAACGCCTGCAGACCTAGATAAACAGCCCTCAACTCCAAGAGATTGATGTGTAATTGTTTTTCTTGAACAGACGATTTTCCATGGATTTGTAACTCCTGGAGATGCGCTCCCTAACCATCCATTGAGGCATCTGTGGTCATTACATAACTGGGCTGTGCCACCTGGAACGATAAGCCTGGAGAGATATTGCATTCCTTCTCCCACCAGGACAGCGCCTGTTTCATTGCCTGAGAAATAATGATGATGTCTTCGAAGGAGCCCTGCGCCTGAATCCACTGCTTGTCCAACTGCTCTTGAAGAGGCCTCATTTGGAGCCGACAATTCGTAATTAGTGGGATGCATGATGACATCATCCCCAGTAAAGATTTGAACACTCTTACAGAAGTGGACTCTCTGGCGCGCAGGAGGGTTGCTAAGAGCATTATCTTGTGCTTCTGTTCTGGAACGGGAAACGCCTTCATCAACCTGGTGTCCAGTATTGCTCCGTGAAAAATAAGTTCCTGACTTGGAATCAGGCATGACTTCTCCTTGTTGAGTTGCAAGCCTAAAGATGTGAACAGCCTTTGACAAGCCTGTGTAAACTCTCTTGTAGAGTGGAACATAGGCCCTTTCACCAGCCAGTCGTCCAGGTAGGGTTAAAGCTGATGGCCCTGCCTCCTCAGAAAAGCCGCTACCGGAGCCATACATTTCATGAAGACTCTGGGGGCTGAGCGAAGGCGGAAGGGCAGATCCTTGAACTGGTAGTGATCCCCAGCCACCTCGAACCTCAGGAATTGGCGGTTTCGCCAGAATAGGAATGTGGAAGGATGCGTTGAGGAGATCGAGGGGTGCTAAAAATTCTCCATTGTTCACCAATAGGAGAATGTCTTGCAGGGACAACATTCTGAATGATTGTTTCTTGATGTATTTGTTCAGCTGTCTGAGGTCCATGACCTGTCTCCATTTCCCACACTTTTTCTTTGTGAGGAAGAAATTGGTATAGAAGCCTTTCTATCTGCCCCTTTTCCAGCAAGATCGAGATTTCCTGCTTTAGTAAAGGAAGATGATGATGTATTCTCCTTGAGGGCGGATTCCGGGGAGGCTTGTGAACAAATTCCAGGCTTTGGCCCAAACGGATGATGTCTAGTACCCATTTGTCCTTTGTAATGGCTTGCCATTGGCTCAGAAAAGGAGAAAGATGATGGGACTGCAGAGGCTGAAGTCGAGATGAGGTGGCTGGCGGAAGAGAAACGTCACTGTCGTCTAGATGGGTCTTGCGATTTTCCTCGTGCCAAAGATTTACGTCTAGCTGATTGTTGGCTGTACGAGACATTGGAAGCACGAAAATGCTGTTGTTGCTGTCCTCCATAGTGTGGTCTGTATGATTGTTGGGAATAGGGCTGAAATCTGTAAGACTGATAGGATGATCTTTGCTGGAACTGACCTCGTCCTCTTCCCCCACGAAAGGACTGATAATGTCTTTGTTGCAACGTTCCTAAAGAACGTGCCGTCTCAGTATCTTTCTTGATACCCTGTAGTTCCTCGTCCACGTGTTTCCCAAACAGGTTTTCCCCGAAGGGCATGTCTAACACTTTCGATTGTACTTCAGGGCGGAAGGATGTCGCCCTCAGCCAGCCCGGTCTACAGAGAACAGCGGCTCCTGCCATTTGTCTAAAAGTAATTGAAGACCAATCCATTGCCGAGTCAATCACTTCCGACGAAGCTCTAGCACCTTCCTGCAGAAGGTCTTTCGCTTCCTTAATTTTATCTTCAGGAAGATGTTCAAGAAGAGGTGCAAGGTCTGACCATAACTGGCGGGTCGTATCGCCCCAAAATCGCTATGGCGTTAGAGGCCTTGATGGAAGTAGCGCCCATAGTAGCGAAACGTCTGCCTATGCTGTCAAGCCATTTGCCTTCTCTGTCCAGAGGCACAGAACAAGGAGATTGCGGATTCCTAGAGCGCCTCTGCGCAGCTTGCGTTATCACGGAATCAGGCCGAGGATGACCAATTAAACACGCCAGAGCTGAATCGGGTGCCTTGCATTTCTTCTCCATCTTCGGCAAAACAGCTGGAAGCAAGGCCGGATTATTCATAATCTTTAATCCCTCATTCCATATATAATCCACAATAGGTATGAATCGAACTGATTTCTTGGCCGTATCCTTAAAATCATAAAGGAAGCATTCGTTTTGAACTACAGGTAAAGGCAAATCAAATCTCCTAGAACTCGCTGGATGGGGGGCGGGGGGGACTCACGACGGGGAAGATGGAGTCACGTAATCATCCCACTCCTGACCACCTAAGTCAGGATCCTGAGTGAGCTCACCCTCTTCAGGTTGATCATCTGATTCACTCTCGATGTAATCGTCCTGAATTTTAATGCACTGAGGAGCCTGTCTCTCTTCCTGCGCAGCAGGAGGTGGAGTAACCACTGATGGTGGCGGTACTTGAATACTTGGACCTCCGGGCATCAAACGAACCGGAGCATGAGAATCCAGAAATCGCTTGTAATAATCGTTGAGCATGTGTCTCAGGTCGGTGACCAGGGAGGTTGGCACCAGCATGGGATTCCTTCTAACCTCCTGACGCTCTTCATAAGCCTCATACGGATAGTGCTCCTGAAAAGAATCGCAATGTTGGGCCCGTGGACAACCTGTGAAGGAGTAGTCCCCTTCCAAATACTCTGATGTGTCCTGCCCCTGTGCATCCTCTTCATCATCTGTGTCCTGGCATTTAACTCTGAGCTGAGAAGGGCTGTAAGCTGGGCCGAACACACTTTCATCTTCCGATTCCTCCGTATCAAGAAGGAGGCAAAGAAGACAAACCTGGAGACTTCTGGATAAACTGGAGGCTCCTAAAGTCCTGTTTTTGATCCGTCGACGACGCCATCGACGACGGAAGATGTCTGAAAGAGATAGTCGTCAAAACCGGCAATGAAGAAGGGGATTTAAACACTGTTGTCGACGGAGTGGTCGTCGACGGAGCCATAGACGACGACGTTGACGGTGCTTCCGTCGACGGGGCCGTAGGCGAAATTGTTGATGCAGTGGTCGTCGCCGATGCCGTTGACTATGCCATCGACGAGGAAATTGTCATCGCCGTACTCCTCTCCGAGGCCGTCACCACAGCAGTCGTCGAAGCGGTCGTCGCCACAGACACCAATGGGGATTTGGCTGAAGTTATCGACAACGGGTCAGTCGACAGAGCTTTTTTCGTCGACGAAGCCTGTTTTAGAGGTGTGACAGGCAGAGAGGCAGCAGAAGATTTCTTCAAGCCAGTATCTTTTTGCTTTAGAGCTGCTTTATCGGCAGATGAGATTTTTTCTGCCTTTAACCTTTTAGAATCAGCCTTCAATGAGGTAGAGCCCTCATTTTTATGTTTCCTCTCAGCTGAGGATGGCCCAGGGCACTCTTCCACATCAGATCCAGAATCAAATTTAAATTTTTAGGTCAAGCCTAGCGCAGCGCGCATGCGCTGATCTATGGGAGGCTTCTTGTGAGCACTCAAAGCTTCTCCGTGTGGGTCCGGCTCCTCCCACACATTGGATTGGCCTTTTCGCGTGTCTTTCAATGATGAAAACACGCAAATGGCCAAAGGCGGGTGCATGTCCCACCTCTTCTCCAAAGGTTCACTCCCACGGCGTTTTGCTCTCGGGAGCGAGCAGTGGCGCGCAGGGTGGCAGCTGCATTCCTCCTCGTGGATGAGGTTACTAATTAAACACAGCGCGGTCGCTTTCACTTTTGCGGCCGCTCTTGCTTTTTTCACTCCCCACCTCTCCTCTCTAACCATGCCTCCCTCCTCCCGCAGCCTCTCGCCCTTTTCTCCCCACTCCTCCACTCGGTTTTCCTAAACCCTCCCTGTTCAGCTTTCTTCTCTCTTTCTCCCCGTCTCTGCTTCCCTCCTTCCTCCGCGCAGCCTCCCTTCGCACCCCCGTCCTTTTCACCCACTCTCTTTTGCCTCTGACTTTCCTCCGACAATTCGCGCTCCCCGCCTGCCTTTCCTCTCTCTGTTTCCACCCATAGCCTCTCCTCCCTCTCGAACTGCTGCCTCCTTATCTCTGGTAGTTTCACGTGTTCTCTTGTTACCCCCTGTTTTTCTGATTCACTTAAAGGGAACAACACTGCGGTATAACGCGCTGGATGGATAAAGTTAATATTCGTATTGGCGCATTTCGCTGCCACCCCCAATCCCTTGTCTATTCTATATTCTCTCCTTCGCACTGCCCCCGACCCCTATTCCAATGCATTCCGTCGTTTCCCCTCTTTTCTCTATCCCCAGTCATACTGTGGTAAAGGAAGATACACAGTCCAGCTGTATAAGTAGAATCCTTTATTGTAGCTTGGTTCCAGGATAAGTGAATAGGAGAAGATAGGAGGTACAGATGCAGCCCCACCAGGAGCAAGCTCCTAGCTGCTCAGCCTGAGTAGACCAACTGACACTCTAAACACAGAGAGGCACTCAGACATTCTATGATGTCATGATACATTCCAATAGAGCAGTACAGTGGGGAATAGCAGAGTAGTAGTTTACTACACATCCTCCTTTCTTGGGGAACGACAACAAGAATAAGGAGGAAAAACCAGTAAGATACCTCAGAAATAACATCAGCATTAAAGAAGCACATTGAAATGCAAATATACAAAGGTGTAGTACATGAGGTATCAAGAATACAACTGGCATGAGAGGGCATGCATAAAGGAAGAAACATTCAAGGGCATACACAAATGAAAGTGGAAAGATCTTATGCCCCAAAACTACCATAAAGGCCCCATCCCCCTCCCTTGGGGAAGAACAACAACATTGCGAGGGCATGATTAGGGACAGCCACCACTAGATATACCAAAGAGTATGTAATACCGTAGAAAGAACATTAAATTGGAACATTAACTGGCTCCGCAACCTCCCCAATAAAGGGTACACCGTAGGGTAAAAACATCACCCTAGAGACTAAATTAGAGCGTTTGACTAGCCCCCAACCTCCCCCATGAAGGGTACACCGTAGGGTAAACATCACCCTAGGAAACAAAATTGGAGCATTTAACTGGCCCCACAACCTCCCCAATAAAGGGTACACCGTTGGGTATACGTCACCCTAGGAAACGGAATAGGAGCATTTGACTGGCCCCACAACCTCCCCGAAAAGGGTACACCGTAGGGTATACATCACCCTAGGAAACAAAATTGGAGCAATTAACTGGCACCACAGCCTCCCCAATAAAGGGTACACCGTAGGCTATACAGCACCCTAGGAAGCAAAATTGGAGCATTTAACTGGCCCCACAACCTCCCCTAAGAAGGGTACACCGTAGGGTAAAGCATCAGCCTAGGAAACAAAATTGGGCAAGGACTGGCCCCACAACCTCCCCAATGAAGGGTACACCATAGGAATTGGGCATTGACTGGCCCAACAACCTCCCCAATGAAGGGTACACCATAGGGTAAGACAACACCCTAGGAAACAAAAATTGGGCATTGACTGGCCCAACAACCTCCCCAATGAAAGGTACACCGTAGGGTATACGTCACCCTAAAAAAAAACTGACCTCCCCATGGCAGGACACAACCTCCCCATACCAGGGTACACCAGTGGGTACTTCCCCTTGGAACAGCCCACACAACCTCCCCATGAAAGGGTACACCAGAGGGTAAATGTCACCCTAGAAAAAAAACTGAATTGTGGCACTGAGTGCCCCCAGAACTTCCATAAGGAAGAGTACACACCATTTTGTTTGGATACATAAGCACATACAGTATACAGGCATAAGAACGAATCTGCATGGTACAGTTCCTAAACCACAGTCCATACACCACAGTCCATACTGAAGGAGACCTGGTGAGCGACGTCTCACCCGAACCCAGTGGTAATGAAGAACTGTAGTACCGTGTGGAGACTCCACGAAGCCGTTGCATCATCGCAGCAAAGAACCACCAGACGAAATATCTGTGAAGCAAGAGAACACTCCAGGCAGAATGGGAGACAGTCACCAAGAGCTCCGATAAAGTTGCAATGTTGCTGCAGTTGCCAGACAAGAACAAACGTGGGGAACATGGTTGGCATGCAGGGGCCTTGTACCAACTGATAGGATGAGCCACGGCTAACCACAAAATACTGGCACGTTTTTGACGTGGAGCCGGGTGGCTTATGGCACTTATGCACTGCAGAGCGTCCATGAGCAGCTGAAAAGATGTGGGAACGTCAGAAAAGTGTCACTATAGAACTTCAGGAATTTGTGACGGAGGTAAGAGCGCGCGTGCTGTTGCTTTCAATGAGCTCACGGCGCACATACAAATTTCAAAAATTGCGCACAGCATGGCAAACGGCCAACCAACAAACTGTCTCACCTCAGAAATGGTATTTCACAGCAGAGCCATTTGGGGTACACACACAGCTTCAACGGATGGCAGTTAATTAAGTACGCTCTGCTTTGTGTTGCGCACAGCTCCCAGTAAATTGAAACTAACACAGACACCGATCCAATGGCTTGTGCTGCGTTACTCCAAACAAACACAGTAACTGCCGATTTCCTCACTAGTTGAATAAAAGTTGCTCACCGCAAGATGCTCAGACTGTCACGATGCACCACACAGTAATTTACTAAAACGACAGTCCTCACATATGGCTGTTGGCTTCGAAGTTTGAAGGCTGTAAAACTTTGCTTCAAGAAACACAACTCGCTGTCAACACACGTCGCTGGTGCCAATTCCCAAACACCAGTTGCTGCTGGCAATCAAACTCAGAAGGGTGACTCACGACTGTAGTAAGGCCAGCACGGTAAGAGTAACATTTCCCAGATAACAGGATGGCAGCAATCACCACAGTACCTGCACGAATACCAGCAGTAGAAGGTGCTGGCATTCCAACACTCATACTAGGCTGAGCAACAGGGAAGACACAGCCAGAGTCAGGAAAGACAGAAGTCACTTATAACATATGTCACCCTTCCTTAGGGAAACAAAATGCAGAAGTAAACGAAGTAAACACAAACATCAATACATACAATGCATTCAGAAAGAAAAGCATTTACATTGCAAGGAAAACATTTACATTGCATTCTTACAAATAAACACCTTGGTAATAACCCCATCCCCCTCCCTTAGGCAAAATTAAAACCAACAACCATTAACGCCACTCGTTGGCATACAACTCAAAACTCGACAATCTGGTAAACATCCAGAAAAGGGGCATTGGGCTCCCACGACCTCCAAGTGATAGGGAACACATCTCCCTATGATTCAGCACTGGGGCACTTATCTCCCAAAAACCTCTTAAAAACTGAACTGGGGCACTCGGCTCCCACAACTTCCACGTAATGGGGGGCACACCTCCCTATGATCCATAACTGGGCACTACACTCCCAAGACCTCTTAAAACTAAACTGGGGCACACTGCTCCCCCAACCTCCACATAATAGGGCAACATCACCCTATCATCCAATACTGGGGCACTAGCTCCCACAACGCCCACATAATAGGGAAACACACCTCCCTATGATCCATAACTGGGGCACTTAGCTCCCAAAACCTCTCAAAATTGAACTGGGGCACTTAGCTGCCAAAATGTCTGGAAACACACCTCCCTATGATCCCTGACTGGGGCACTGAGCTCCCAAAACGTCTTAAAAGCTGAACTGGGGCACTCAGCTACACTATGCCACAACCTCTCACAAAACCTCACCAATAACAAAATACACCACCCTGCAACCACCCCCACAAAACAGTATGACAGTCATGAAATGAACAAAAAGAAAGACTCTTACTCCGGTGAGCGATTTCTCACCCGAGGTCCTCACCAAAAGTTCCAACGCTGTGTATCGCAGTGACTTCCTGCTGGTAGCGTCTCACGTACAATGTGCAAAGTTATTAAGGATGTGCCAAAGTAATTAAGGATGTGCTGTATCCTTCAACACACTCCACACAAACTGCAATGGAGTGTGGTTAGTAAACGAAGATGTAGTGTGACCTGCAATTCAGCTCAAAATGGTTGACATACCATTTTTCCTTCAGCGGCAACATACGTCTCCATAAAAAAAAAACTGGATAGCTGCACCACGACTGTGCCGAAAGTAGAGACAAGAACAAGGTCTATAAGCAAAAGGATACCTGTGCGCCAAGGGATGAAGACAATCCGGACATTCATATCCCACGACGACACAATAGCAGCAGACTGGAACCTTGCGACGTTCACAACTTTATTGACAACGTGGTTGGCGAAGAGTGCACACCACATGGAGTATAAACGTAGAAACCACGTAGAATGTAAGCTTGCAGTGAAGCGCCAAACACAAGATGGCAGCACGCATCAACAACGCCGCACCGGATGGCTCACGGCACGACCATGCTGCAGGACGTCCCTCTGCAGCCCTGAGATGCCTAGAGTGCAACGTCACAAAAGATCCCTGACGAGTAACGCGTGGACAGCAACAGGTAAGGTTGCTCGCGCTGCAAAGTCTCAGTAGGATGATTTTTAAAAAAGGGCACGCGCGCTCCCAACCGCGCGCTCCCAACGGCCTGCACACCTGACCAGCGCCCAACTTCCAAAAATTAAACCACGGACAAAGTTAACTCACCGAGGACACTTGGGAACCTCAGAGTAGGCGCTCTCCAGACGGTCAGGGACAAAATACACAGTCACCGGCAGTAGCATCTCGAAGTCACTGCACAAATGTTGCATCAATCAAAGCATGTAAAAGAGTCGTCAACAAAATCGACGCAGTTGCCAGTAGGATCATAAACGGCAAACACAGACTCCAAAACTGATGATGGCAGGCTCTACATGTAAGCTATTTGTAGAGCGGTAGTAGGAATGCGCTACACAGCAGTTTGTCCAGGTCCCACTCAATCCACAGGCACCACGAGGACATAGCCACAGAATGTGCACTGTTTAGTTCAGACAGTCCACACAACAAAGTGCCTGCGCTAACAATGTGCTTCAAAGGCACAGGCCGGTAGTAGAAGAGGACGGTGAAACGCCTTAGGCTGCAGGCTGTCCTGTTGATAACGGACACTGGTGGGGCTGACCAGGGCGTTTCCGTAGTAATACCTTTTCCTTGGGGTTCCAGTTCATCAGTTTCAATTTATTTAGTGAGACCCTTAGTTCCAGTTCATGTATCTTTAGCAAGATATCCACAGCCTTCCTTCCTCAACGCGTAGGTTCTCTTCAAATCGTCGCCAAAATGTGGTAAAGGAAGATACACAGTCCAGCTGTATAAGTAGAATCCTTTATTGTAGCTTGGTTCCAGGATAAGTGAATAGGAGAAGATAGGAGGTACAGATGCAGCCCCACCAGGAGCAAGCTCCTAGCTGCTCAGCCTGAGTAGACCAACTGACACTCTAAACACAGAGAGGCACTCAGACATTCTATGATGTCATGATACATTCCAATAGAGCAGTACAGTGGGGAATAGCAGAGTAGTAGTTTACTACACATACTCCTTCACTTCATTCATTTTTCTCATTCTCCCTCCTACGCCGCACCACTCTTACTTCATCCCCCTGTCTCTCTACTCATGTTTCCAACATTCCCTTCCTCTTCTCATCCATGTCTCCTCGCCCTCTCTCTGCCCCTGCTCCTTTCTCCTATTGTATTTCCCTTCTGTTCTCTTGCCTTTCACTGGTATCCATATGAGAACAGATACCCCCCCCCACACACACACACAAACACCCCACAAAAAGGTGTTTGTGTGTAGATCACACTGAGGGAGGAGGGGGCGAAGCCGGTCCTCCAAAGGTTACAGTAAATATCGCCCCTTTGACGTGAACACATTATGGATTGGAAAAGCTCGGCGCCTCTCCGAGGCACGTGAAACCTGACTGCAGCCTTCTGTCCCCCTTCGCCTGGCCTCAGATATTGTGCTGGTCACCGCTGCCCCGCCCTTGATTTTTTTTCTTTTTATCAGCTGTCAGCCCCACCTTGCTGTATTGCCTCTTTCTTCCTTCAACACACACACAAACACCTCTCCTTATCTCGCTGCCCTTCCCTCCCCCCGTCCCCCTCCCCCCACCTGTCTCTGGCTTGTAATCCTGGGGTTAAACTATCCTGAGTCAGTAATCACCTTTGATATAATCGGTTTTCAGAGAGGTGCTGTAATGCACCATGTTGCATCAGCTGGCCCCTCCAAGGCCCAACCCTAAGCAGTTTGGAAAAGCAAATTGTCTTATCAATCTGGGGGTTCACGGGCAGTATGTGTGTGAGTGGTGGGGGGCGCCTATTACACCACAGGTTACAGAGAACGATGTTAGATGGGTGTGTGTTGTGTAACTGTGTGTTTACATCTCTGTACAGCTGCTTGCAACGTGACTAACCTGTCTAAATTTCTAGTGGCGCGTGTGTGTTTTTAACATCGGAATAAAAGCAATTATAATACAATAGCTGTGTGTCCAACTGTCTCTGTAGTGCACCCATGTGGCTGGCTGTCTCGGTGTATACATACGTCTGTGTTCAACTATGTGCCCATAAGTATGTCTCCCTGTCTAACTTTTTGTGTGTGCGTTTATGTAGAATTGTCTCTCTTCGAGAGTGTTTGTTTTCAGGTATCTGTGTTTGACCTCCGTAGGTGTGTGTTCGTGTTTTTGTTTAGGCTGTGATATGTGACTAAGTGTGTTTGAGGTCTTGTGTTTATCAACCGATCTCCATACCTAGTCTGAGTTGTGGTGAGTTGATGTAATTTTGCCTTCTCCTGGCACATAATTTACTTATCCCTGCCGTATAATTCCAGTGGCCCTGGTCTTAGCCTTTGTACGTTATTGTGTGAATATGCAAGTATACTTCAATGTGTCTATTGTAGTGTCTATCTATCTATTCTGGGCAAATCACTTAATCTCCCCTTGCCTACCAAAAATAAATGTGCACTTGTGCAATGTAACTGGTGCTCACGTAAAGCACTCCAATACCTTTGGGTCAGAGTTTGTGCTATATAAAAATGCAAAAAAAAGAGGCAATTTACAAGCACAAAACCATTTTCTCCCAAATTCAAAAGGGTTTTGCAATTGTGAACATACCTATTTGCGCTTGTGAGTTTCACTTATACATACATACAAGGAGATTTAACAATGAGCTGAACCCCCCCCGGGAGTACCATGGAAGACTACGAATACGTTTTTCCACCATATGAGAAAGGTTACTGGTCTTAATGATGTCTAAAGCGTGACACCTGAAGTTGCAAACAACTGGTAAAGACAAGTACTTGTAATATTAGAATTAGAAAAAATAATACTTTTAATTCCACTTCTTCTCAATAAGCATTGCAAGAACAAGAAAACTAGAAGACATTTTTTATGTTAATTCTTTTTTAATAGGGTCGTTCAGTTCTATATAATGTCTTATTGGTTACATATAAGGCAACAAAAATACTTAACACTTTTTTTATTATAACTTTTCAACATGCTGCACAGCAGCCATGCTGCTTTACAGCATAGCTTAAATACATTGGCAAAGCCAATAGCTCTGGCTAAACACTTATAAGGTTCCAAAGGCGAGACCTATTGGCTATGCCAATGCTTGTTTCTTGTGGAGCCATAACAACAACCTGGCTTCTCTATCCTTTAGAGTTTTGGCTGAAAAGGTTCTACAATATTACAGTCCTTGGCTGTATGCTTGGGATAAAGGCAATACAGACAGTCCTTGTGGAGGTCTTCAGAGAAATGTCTTGCCTTCCCACAAGATCTGCAGGGTCTAAAAAGCCTCTTCTTAGATCCCTCTGACATATTTTAAGTAAAGAAGATGGATAAAACAGTACCTTGAGGTGAATTCTAGCAGGGTCAAAAGTTCACTAACTGACAAAACTGAGCCGAGCTCAGGGAAACTCCCTTACACACGACGTGCGGTTAGAGATCTGACGTCTGGTGGCTCTGCTAGGGAGTTGAGGTCTAGGGCTTGTCTCCGATTGGTCGAAGTTTGGACCTACATAAAGATGCTGACGAATGTTAAAGTTTTTTTTTTCCTTTGGTGGTTTCTAATGTACTTTTATAGTACTTTTCTATCTACCGCGAGGCTCCCACCATGACGACGGGAAAGATACAAGCATGTGAATCTATGAAAGATTCAATACTGGAGAAACCCAGCTTCCTACACTCCCCAGTTTCTTCATCCCACTTAAAGCCCTGCATAATAGCAATAGTTTAACTTCTGAAACTCTATGCCGCCGTCAATAACATGCTGAGTTACTTCAAGTGTCTGGGAATGCACCCTGCATTCAGAAAACTCATTCCTCATTCTCGCCCTTCACTTTCACAATCACCCTGCACTCACAGCGATCACAATGCACTCACACTGATCACCATGCATTCACCCACTCACCCTGCACTCACAGCGATCACTCTGCACTCACAATGCACTTGCGCTGTTCACCCTGTACCTCACCCTGCAGTCACACGAACACACTACTCACCCGCACTCATGTGACACTTCACCCACCTGTCCCCCTCACTGCTCAATCTGCAATCTCACTGACACAAGCCCATCACTAACCATTCATTCATTCGTCCCACTCTGCATTTACATCCGCACCATATGGTCACCTCATTCACCCTGCAGTCACTCCTCTTACCCTACTTTCACACTGTTGCATCGCTCACCGTGCTCTCACATGGGCACTCCTGCCACCCACACAGTACAGAGTATTAATGTGCCTGCTATAAAGAATGTGTACCATGCAGATCACAGAAATGAGCGTGAGTGTACTATGAGTAGTGCTATAAAAAATAAAATGTTTGTCAGAAACATGTTATAGAGAGATGAGGTGCATTGTTGGTGAGTGGTACTGAGGGAAGTCATGGAAAAGGAGAAAATGGGGGAGGGGTCGCCCCCAAAAAATGTTGCACTGTGTGCAACCAGTGGTAGGGCCAGCCCTGGCTGGGAGTGTTAGCCCCTTCCCCCCCCCCCCATGAAGTTCGGGTCTAGTTGGGCCCCTGAGTGAGAGTGGGAGTAGAGTGAGCGAGAGCAGCCAGACAGGAGGGGCTGCCTGAAAACGGAGAGGGCAGGTGAAACAACAGCGGTGGGAGGGGTGGTAGAGGAGAGAAGGGGAGCAGTGGGAGGAGATTCAGACAGGCGGCGTAGTGTGGGGAGGGGACAGGAAGAGCAGTATACCGGGTACAGAACGGGGCGGTGGGGCAGACCACAAGGAGAGAGTAATATTGCACCAACTGCTAGAGCAGTCAGAATGTGCAATGTGAAAGGTGATAAGCAGTGCTTAACAATCCATTTGAATACAGCTCTGCCTGAACTTAAGGGACTCTGTGAGGCAGGAATAATTGTAGATTTAGCACAGCGAGCCAAGATTCAACATTTTTCATGCTATAATCGTGTCGAATCAGGTTTACTACATTCCCCTCCACTGTTCAAGTTGTTCCACTTTTTGGGGGCACTTTTGTTTCTCAATGTTTTACTTTTTGCACCCCCATTCCCAATCTACTCTATGCCAAATCAGTGCGTCTGCCATCCCCACCTGATGCCGTCCCATCTACTGTTCCATGCCGTTGCCCCAGTCTCCGATTAACCCTGCCCTTGTCCAATATTCCCGTTTCACTTTCAGCTATTGCTAAGCCTGAAAACTCACCCTGCGTCCCCCTTGACATTATCCTACTTTCATGGCAGTCACCGTTTCATGAAACACAAAATGAGACGGGAGGCTGCTTGCAACAAGTCTAACCACTGGCAATAGCTCGGGGTAGCACTCCAACCATCCTTTTGCTCACCATGCCACCTCACTGTGTTTTCCCATTCATGCACCACTTCCTGTCTGTTGCCTTCACCTTGCCCACTATCCTCCACATAGCTGCCAAGGTTTCAGATTGCTATGTGTGACATTTTCATAATTTCAGTGTAATTATGAGTGACATTTCAACGACTATGAGTGCATAGCTGCCAAGGTTTCAGATTGTTGTGTGACATTTTCATAATTTCAATGTGATTATGAGTGACACTTCAACGACTATGAGTGCATAGCTGCCAAGGTTTCAGATTGCTATGTGTGACATTTTCATAATTTCAGTGTAATTATGAGTGACATTTCAACAACTATGTTTAGATATTTTTATTAGCAGTTTCAAAAACAGAAAACATACCATCAACCAAAGTAATAATGTGCAATAGGTGTCGTCATACAGCCATTTCAACAGTGTGACATGAATATACTGCGTGGAAAAAGATTCATACGATTTGTTCCCTGCCGGGACACAGAGGATGCACATTGCAAGAAAAAGCATTTGTATGGCAACCAGGAACTGAAATACCCCCCTCCCCCAAAAACCCCAAAAAGCCCTATCCGATATCCGTCCACCCCTGAATGACCCATACATGCCGCCCCACTCCATGAAGCCCCTTCATCCGCTGGAGGCCTGCGTCTGGACCGCCCCTAAGTCGGATAATCGTAGCACCCTTAGATATTTGGGTTGTGTGATTTCATTAAATTCTGCTAAGAGTAGTGTCAGGAAGGGACTCCACAGCTTTTGAAACTAAGCCGCCGAGCCACTCAATGTGGCGGATATGCGTTCCATCCCGATAATATGCCAAATGCGATGGAGCCAACCCACATAGGAGGGAGAAGTAGCCGTCCCCCAGTGCATCAGGATATTCTGTAAGGCAGCCACCAACGCCAACCCCATCGGTCTCCCCTTCCTACTTTTCAGAGGGTATGTAACGGGATTGGGGAGACCCAAGACCACATACACCGGGAGCCTCGGGATTTCAGTATCGAACAAGTCATCCACCTCGTCCAAGATTCTTGACCAATAGGCGGTCACCATAGGACAATCCCATAGGATATGGAGTAGTGTGCCCTCATTGTCACAGCCCCGCCAGCATGTGGGGCTCCGCTGGGAGTTACCCCTGTGGAGGCGCACCGGGGTGAGATACCAATAGGTCGCTATCTTCATAGCTGTCTCGATGCTAGCGACATTTCGGGCTGTGTGCTTTGCTCGGTAGTAAATGCCCTCCCAGTCTTTTGCAGACAAATCACCGCCCAATTCCAATCCTCACCTCCGTTGGCTCGGGGTTGCCTGCAGGCTCGGACCGCCTCGAAGCATACCATACAGGTCTGAGATTAATCCCTTATCTGTCGTTTTTGTGATCAACCATTTCTCGTATTTGGTCAATTTACGACTGCCCTGTTCGCGTACTCCAGGTTGAAGGACCCAGTGTCTCACCTGCATGTACCCCAGTCTATCAGTGTCCGGAATCCCATAATCTTGCTTCAATTGGTGGAACGGGATCACCCCCGTTAAGTCAAATAGATGGCCCACCGAGCGACATGATGCGTCACGCCAGGCCGGAAACGCACTGTCGGGCAACCCGGGGGTAAAATCGCTGTTACCAAAGAGGGGGGTCAATGGGGAAGGAAAGGTCGTGAGATGCTTGGAGGTCGCCACCCCATCCCAGGCCACCAGCACCGATTTAGTGATCGGGGAGCCCAGCAATCCTCGCGGTCGCTGCGCCCTCCGGAGGAAGGGAACCTTCCACAGAGGCATGCCCGCCAGGGCCCTGTCCTGGAAAAGCCACCGTTTCTCGGACTCCGGCCTCGCCCATTCCACCAGATAGCGCAGTTGGGCCGATTTGTAGTAAGTGAGAAGGTCAGGTATCCCAAGACCCCCATGTTCGGGCTTCATATAACTAAGGGCCTTGCGCATCCGCGGTCTCTTCCCCGCCCAAACGAATTGATTGATGTGACGCTGTAGCGAAGTGAGCACGCCCGCAGGGGGCTGAGCTGGTAGAGTTTGGAACAAGTAAAGCGCCCGGGGCAATAGGAACATTTTAATTGCGGCCACCTGGCCAAGGAGAGACAATTGGTGTTTGCTCCAGGCCCCCAGATTCTTTACGGCTTCACGCAGCAACCTATCATAATTGAGTTGGACCGTCGCCGCCACTTCTAGGCCAAGGTATGGGATCGTCTCTGTCACTCTGATGTCAGTCAGCCAGGCGTCCGTAGGCGTCTGCGAAGTCTGTGCCGGAGGCGCAGCCGAGCTGAGGAGTAGTGCCTGTGACTTGCCTACGTTGACCCGGAAGCCAGAGACTTGACTAAAGGCGTCCAGCTCCTCCATGAAAGCCGGGAGGGAAGTTCGGGGTACCACCAAGGCCGCCAGCACATCATCAGCGTAGAGGCTGATGGAGTATGTCTCCCCTCCAAACGGAATCCCCTTGATAGTCTGATTATCCCTTACCCGCTGCGCCAATGGCTCAATGTATAAAGCGAATAAGAGCGGCGACAGCGGGCAGCCCTGTCTAGTTCCCCGCTCAATAGCAAATGGTGGAGAGGAGATGCCATTAACCCTAATGCAGGCCGTAGGGCCGGTGTAGCAGCAGCCCACCAATTCCCGGAACCGCTTCCCCAGGCCGAATTTCTCCATGGTATGCCCCAAGAACCCCCAATCCACCCGATCGAACGCTTTTTCTGCGTCGATCGTAAGCAAAAGTGCGTCCATTCGCGTCTGGTGAGCCTTATCTACCAAGTGAAGCATTCTTTTCGTATTATCGCTACATTGGCGAGACTGAATAAACCCCGCCTGGTCAGGTTCAATCAAAGACGGCATACAGGGACCCAGGCGCGACGCAAGGATGCCCGTAAAGATCTTGAAGTCTACATTCAATAAGGAAATCGGGCGGTAAGCGCCACATTGTTGCCTATCTTTGCCGGGCTTGGGTAGCACCACAATTGCTGCCGCCAACATATGGTCCGGGATCCGGTTAGATCTCCAGAATGAATTAAAAAGCCTGGTCAATATCGGTGCTAGGGTAGGGCAGAACTTCTTGTAGAATAGAGAAGAGAATCCGTCCGGGCCCGGGGATTTGAGCAGTTTCAGGCGTGAGATCCCCATGATGATCTCTTCTACCCGGATAGGGGCGTCAAGAGAGTCCACCTGAGTGGGAGACAATTCAGACATAGAGGTCGACTGCAAGTATGTCGTTGCTGCAGAGCTAGGTCGAGGCTCCGCGGAGTAGAGTGATTGATAAAAGTCCCGGAATTCCTGCGCTATCTCTTCGTCGTTGCTAATTTCTCCCCACCCCCCTCTCACTCCGGAGGGAGGACACATGCGCCTGCTGCCTCTGGGCCCTCAACCGGTGTGCCAGGAGCCGGCCCGTACGGTCGCCCCCTACATAGTAAGAATGCTTCAGGCGGACCGCTGCGTATTCCGCCCTATCTAGGTCGAGGGCAGCCAGCTGGGCCCTTGCCGCTTTTAGCTGTCGCCAGATCCGAGGAGCCCCAGTCCTACTATGTATCCGTTCTAGCTCCGCCACCTGGGATGTTAATGTGGCTCTCACCTCTCTGCGCTCCCTGTTGTGTGCCGCTGCGATCCCAATGAGCTCCCCCGTACCACTGCCTTCAGGGCCTCCCACACTGTCGTAACAACGTCAGGCGTGTCGTTTACGGTGAGGTAATCCTTAATGCATGTGAGAAGTTGCTGTTCCACCTCTGTATTATAAAACATGCTTTCCTTGAGGCACCAACTGCCTGCCCGGTGTGTGTTCGGGTTCAACATGACCTGGACTGAGAGGGCATCATGATCCGAAAGAGCCATGGGTTCTATGCATACCTCCCGCACTGCTGCGTTAACCTCCCCCGTCCCCAGGAAGTGGTCCAGCCGGGCATAGGATTTATGGGCATGGGAGTAGAACGTGTATTGCCGGGATGTAGGATGTGCTGCCCTCCAGATATCCATCAAGCCCATTTCCTGCAGCCACCTCTTCCCCTCACTTGAAAGTTCCCCCCCCTGGGAATAGGTAGCGTGGGACCTATCCATACCAGAGTCCATAACAATTTTGAGGTCCCCCCCCACTAGTGTCATGCGTCCCTGTGGAGCCAGTACGTCAGCTAGAGCAGCCCGAAGGAAGGGCTCCTGCCCTGAGTTAGGGGCATAAATGGAACCAAGCACCAGGGGTTGATTCCCAAATTGAAAAGTATAGGCCAGTAATCTCCCCCGGAGCTCCGCCACCTTACCTTGCACCACCCCTTTACATCTCCTAGAAACAAGGATGGCCACTCCGGCTTTCTTCTCCCCTAAGGATGAGAAATATTGGAGGGGGGAAGGCCTTAGAGCGCATGCGGTGAGCGTCCCTGGCCAGGAGATGAGTCTCCTGAAGGAGACACACATCTGCCTCCATATGTTCCAAGTACGATAATACTGTGCGCCTCTTCACTGGGTTGTTAAGCCCCTTTACATTCAGTGTAAGGATTTTCACAGGCTTCATATCAGGGGGGGTAGAAGACTGCGCATGCTAGGCGGAGCCCCAGGGGGGAATCAATCAATCAATCATGTCACTTATAAAGCGCACTACATACCCGCGAGGGTCTCAAGGCGCTGGGGGAAGAGGGGGGTGGTGCTGCTACTGATCGAAGAGCCAGGTCTTGAGGAGTCTTCTGAAGGCCAGTAGGTCTTGGGTCTGTCGGAGGTTGGTGGGGAGGGTGTTCCAGGTCTTGGCGGCGAGGTGGGAGAAGGATCTGCTGCCGGCGGTCGTTTTCCGGATGCGGGGGACTGTGGCGAGGGCGAGGCTGGTCGAGCGGAGCTGGCGGGTGGGGGTGTAGAAGCTGAGTCGTCTGTTGAGGTAGGCTGGTCCGGAGTTGTGGAGTGCTTTGTGTGCGTGGGTGAGGAGCTTGAAGGTTATCCTCTTGTTGACAGGGAGCCAGTGCAGGTCTCTCAGGTGGGGTGTGATGTGGCTGCGTCGGGGGATGTCGAGGATAAGACGTGCAGAGGCGTTCTGGATGCGTTGCAGCCGTCTCAGGAGCTTAGCCGTCGTTCCTGCGTAGAGGGCGTTTCCGTAGTCCAGCCTGCTGGTGACGAGGGCCTGGGTGACTTGGGACACATTCCCAAGCCAGGAGAGCTATAGTGTATGCGCGGGGAATGCCAAGAGTAGTGTAATGGGAGGAGCACAGCCACTTCAGGGGTCCCCACTGAGTTGTGCCTCCATTGAGCCTGGATATCGGACGTCCCACCCCCCCACCCTAACCTCAACAATCCCAACAAAAGAAACCATACGTAATGTCCAGAAGCCGCAGTTCGGAACCGCGTCTCCTCGGTAAAGTAGTCAGTGGAGTGCATCTGTGGCCAGCAGTGCCCCTCCCGCCCCCGCCCGCCGGCTTTGCTCAAGTACAGTAATCTGACCCCATTGCTGTTCAGGCGTCGGCCCCAAGGCCGAAGTCCACCGTCAGGGAGGCCAGAACCGCTCGGCGCGCTTGCGCTATTGTCTCAGGGATCGGTCTCGAGGGAGTCCCAGGCCCGCGCCTGCCCCCTGCTTTCTGCCAGCGGTCCCGTTGGTCCTTCCTGTCCTGGCGAGGAGCGTCGTCCGCCGCTTCGCGTTCAATGTCCAGTAGCCGGCATGCCTCTTGGAGGGAGCGCAATTGCCGCAGCCTGCCATCCCACTTGAAGATTATGCGGAATGGATGCCCCCAAGAGTAGGAGACACCCTGGTTGCGAAGGAAGGTCGTGACCGGGCGGAATTCCCTGCGTTTCTGGAGAGTTGAAGCCGCCAGATCCTGATACAACGCAATGGTATGGCCTCTGAAGACCAGGGGTTGAGCCTCGCGTGCCTTACGTAGGATGAGTTCTTTGAGCTGATAATCCGGTAAGAAAGCCAGGATATCAGGAGGGGGCGCAGGGGCCTTGCGCTGCAGTCCAACTCTGTGGGCCCTGTCAATCTTAATAACAAAGTCCTGAGATTCCTGTAGCACGTGGCGAAACAACTCCCGCAGGTACCCATTGATGTCTGTATCCTCTTCCTTGGGCGGTACGCCCCGCACCCGAATGTTGTTCCTGCGGGAACGGTTCTCCAGGTCCTCCGCATGGGCCTGGAGATCTAGCTGTTGGTCTTTCAGGCGGATCACTTCTTGCTGGAGGTGTTCGACTTCCTCATCACGAGATTGTCCGTGATCCTCCAAAGTCGACACCCTTTCGCCCACTGCATCCAGGTCTCTGCGCACCTCCCTCATCTCGTCACCAAACTCTTTCTTTAGGGCGTGAAGGTCGTCCCTCAAGGCCGAAAACAGCTGGGTGAGGAAGGCACGCGTGACCGGCTCGTCTGCCTGTTCTGTCCCCTGTCGCTCAGACTGAGCCGGGGAGACACGACCCCACCCCCCGCCCGCTGTACTCGACATTTTGGCAAACAAGTCCTTCACTGTCTGGTCTTCTTTCCCCTTCTCCTTATCCTTCTCCTTTCTGCCCCGTGTGGTGGACATATCGGGGCCCCCGCTGTGAGGGAAAGCAAGCCCTGGGGCGGATGGGCTACTCGTAAGCGGCCAGATGGGGCCCGGGTGATTGCTCTCTACGTGCAGCCCGTGGAGCAGCCACTCTTCTCCCCCTCGTGGCACTTGCTGATCAGTTCTGTAGGGGGGCTGAGCCGGGGTCCCCAGTCCTATGAGGGCACCCCCCCCGAGGCCGAAACAAAGCGGGGCAGCGCGCCGCCCGAGCCCCCCCAGCCGAGGACCGGGTCCGCAGCCTGCCTCTGCCCTCAAGCGCCAGACGCGGCCGGTTATTGAGCTTCAGGCCTGGGGCGGGCTCCTCGGCGTTCCCGGGCACCTGGGTAATCGCCGGGCCCCAGGCGCAGTCTATATTTATCCCCACTCGGGGGTGCCACTGTGCGTCACAATTGTCGGGCAAGCCCCCAGCCCGGGCCCTCCTCTGCTCCCCAGGCAATGTCCGGTCCCCGCACCAAGGGCGCGGCTCGTGGCGCAATGTAGCGCTGGGTGTCAGGCCAGTGGGCCCCCCCAAGCTCCTCAGACGCTCAGCGGGCCGGCGAGCCTCACCTCCTTCCACGCCGGTCACGGAGCCCTCCAGTCGCGGCGTCTCTGGGTGCGTGAACCAGGCCTCCCACGCCGCCCGCGGCGGGATGATGCCGGCGCTCCAGTCCTCGCTCTACTCCCCTCCGGTGCTAGGATCTCCGCTCGTCCGCCTCTCCGGAGGAGCACTCTACGCCGAGCCGCCGATGCCGCTCAGGCCCCTGCCGGAGACAGAGCTGATGCACTCGGGCTCTCGTCGGCTGACTTCACCCGGATCCGGACTCCGCCCTCCGGCCCCGTCCGGGCCGCCATTTTGTGCCGCCGAGCTCTCGCGCAAAGTCCGGCCGATTCGGGCAGCGCCCGCCGCCGAGTGTCGCAAGGCACTCTCCTGAGGTCCCGCGCCGTTCCCCTTCACTTTCAGGGGTCTACAGCTCGCGATGGTGCCGGGAAGCTACTCGGCGGGACGACGGGAGCGGGGAGACGAACGGGACACGTCCTACCCGCTCGCCATCTTGGCCACGCCCCTCCATTTCAACAAACTAGGAGTGCATAGCTGCCAAGGTTTCAGATTGCTGTGTGTGACATTTTCAGTGTAATTATGAGTGACCTTTCAACGACTATGAGGAACACTTTCTCGTGAGCAAAATCAAGCAATGAAGATGAGGGAGACACAAATATCAGAAATGACACCCATTTGAGGAACGAGAAACTCTAAGATCCTAAAATTGCTGCAAATCACCAAAAACGGAAGGGCACTTAGGAAGTAAAGGGGTGACAAGAGGCATGCAGAGTGGGAAAGAAGCATTCGACCTCCCTGATGGAAAGACTGAGCAGTATGGGCAATGCCCATAACCTAGAGTGCCTGCTTCTAGGCACTACAATCAGGCACTAAAGAAAGACCAGATTCTGGGAGGGGGAGAGCAGAGTTATATCAATTATGAAGAGTTGTGATCAGTCTGAGTCGGCAGAAATTTGAGCTCACTGCAGCCCACCCATGCCGTGGAGAGGGAAATAAAGAGTGTGGGTGTGCGGGGAAGCTTGGATTCCTGGAAGTATTTCAGGTAAAAGCACTAACACAAACGTGTACATTTGTATCCCGTCTACTTCAAAATTGAACTGTCATGTGTTTATCACAGGTACCCTCCTAACACACCATACTTTAACTTTTCAATACTGCACGAAGGCGCCCCGCTCCCAATATGATATCCCAGCCTCCCCCCCACACCTCATGGCACCTTTCACCGACTGGCACTGCTGCAACTTTTCCCAGAAGGAACACGTAAAGGGATCCAGGGGTACCTTTGTGTTCCGCAAAGTGAACCAGCGCCTTCCCGGGGAGGGGGGCTGTAACCAGACACTTGCCTCTGCCTGATTTCTTCTGGCTCTGGAAGTAGCACAGGCAGGAGCTTGTTCTTCAGCGCCTTGGTGCAGCCCTGGGAGCCCGAGGCCCCTCACACCAGGACAGGTACGGGTAAGCTTCGTCACCATTCCGTGTTATCGCTACCGCTCCCCGGCTCGGAATGACGTGGGGAATTGGACTTCCTGCGCTGTACCGTATAGTTCAACCAGATGAATCAGAAAGGCGGGCCTTTCGCTTTAGTTTCTAAGAAGTTCAAGTCGTTTGTTTAGGAAGTGCCAAAGGAGTATTATTGAGGGTTGTTGCTCTGCCTCACCTAAAGCACTTAGGAACACGGTTCAATGCACAGAGTAATCTGATCAGCTGTGCAAGATCTACTGGCGTAGCTAGGCCTTAGGCTGCCCGTGGCGGCCCCTGCTTATGCCGCCCTCGGCAAAATGATAGAAGAGGGGTGGCAGCGGGCGCGGCCGATTCTTGCGGCCGCAGGTAAGAGCGGGTGAAGGGGGGCCGCCTGCCGCCCCAAAACTCGTGCCACCTGGGGCGGTCCGCCCCCATCGCCCCCCCCTAGCTACGCCACTGGGAGTAACACTTTTATGTGACAAACTCAAGCACTGCGGTAATGCGGGGACATTACAGAAAAATTTTCGTTGGCCACGCCGACTTGCCGTTTTGGTGAAGCTGGTCAGCATTGCCATGCTAACCAGCCCGGCGGTATGGATTCCGTGAGTTACCTTGTCACACACAGGCTGGCTGAGCCCGCCAGCGACAGAGCTGAGGTGCATATCGCCCCGGGGACCTGTCCTGCTGTAATATAACTTTGTTTTTTATTATTTTAAAAAGCGAAGCTTGCTTCATTTCATCATACGGCAACAGTAAATGTATTGTAATATATTTGCAGAATAATTACTCTGACTGCCGCTTTATTACTGTACCTAGAGCCCGCAGTCTGAGTAAAGGACTTGGAAGAGGTTATATAGCCAATTTATAAATGTTATAGCTGTACCCGTTGTTTGCAAAGAACTGTTAAACAGCACTGAACGCAGCTGGTTGTTCTCTGCTAAACCAGGGCCGCGGGTTGGCTACTCAGGCGCCTGACAGGGTAGCCAGTGTCAGGGGGTGCGTCGGGGGCTCGGTGACGGGCGAACCACAGCTCTGGTAAACATTTCTGAGAGATAATTCATAGGGATGGGTGCTTATATGTCACAGCTTATCTGTACAGCTGATTATCTGTAACTCAATCGCGAGCCAAGGTCGGGTTCATGCCGAGGGAAGGGAGGAAGCTGGTAGTGACAGCGGTAGGAGTGGAGGCACTCCAAGTGACTAGGGTGACCAGCTGCTGGAGAGGCACCTTCTCTATAGTGACTACAAAGATTCATGACAAAGGTTCAGTATTCAGGACAAAAGGTCAGCTATACAGGTACATCTGAGGAGATTGTTCAGTAATATAAAAGTTTATATTTTTTGGTTTATATAATAGCATGCACACATTATCATTTAGCTGGACTTTATTAAGGAGTAAAAAAAAAAGCGAACACACACTAAGCAGAATTGGACAGTTTCAAGCATGTTACCTAAAAGAGTTCATGTCGTATTATGGTGGAAAATTAAGACAATCCTACCAGATTCTGGCATTTCCGATGCATGTTCCAGGCATAATTAGTGATTGCTGATTTCAGGGATGCGAAGGCTGCCAGATCTTGACCTGTAAACTACCATGGCACAGCTGCCAGTTTTGATTAGATGCAGTTGCCTGTGAACAGACTTCTTTTACAACTAAACTTCAGTCAGTAGTGTAGGGGGCTTTCACATTTTCTTGTATTTATTTATTAAGGCGATCACAATCCAATCGTGTAAATTGATGTGTTTAGCCAGGGTTAAATAGACAACATATTGCAGAATTTTGCTTTCACTCTTGAATCGTGTAACTCGACATGTTTAGGCAGGGATAAGTAGGCAGAGTAGGTTACAGATTTAGCTTTCACTTCAGTCTGTAAATACAATTTAGTATTTTTCTCAAGTACTAAGGAGTTTTGTGCACCAACACTGGCTTACCAGTTGTTTCAGGATAACCCACTCATGATTATAGTGCCTTCAAATTTAATCTGGTCTTTATTTCAGAATTTCAGGCTGGGACACAGGGTTGAGCACTAGTAAGATACTGTTACAAGGTGCCAACCTGTGACTGAAAGCACAGTGATTGTGAAAGTCATTATTTTAAAACTTTATTACACAGCATATGACAGGCTGCCGAAAAATGTGCAAACAGATTTACTCTTATATTAACAAGATTTGGGACACTACATTTTGGGGGGGTTTCCAACAGTATCAATATGCTTTTATAGCTTTTTATTGCTCAAAATATGTAATTTCAGATTTTATCCCTTTGATAGGATGTCATTGCTTTGTTTACCTGCGAAAAAGTGTCAAGTATTTGGCAGTTTAATGTCACTCATAAGTACACTGAAACCATAAATTTTTTTCTTATAAGTATACTGAAAACTTGGCAGCTATGTTTGACCGAAGTTTCCAAACTGTTTATAGAAAATCATATATTGTCTTCCACTGTTTTGAAGGGGCTCCGTACTTAGGTGACCACAACGTGTCATAAATCAAAGCATACTTTCTTTGAATATGTGCAAAACAAGTATAATATAAGGTCCAACTGTTTCTAAACCTCGTTTTACAACTTTGTGATAGTGCAATTTGAATTTATCTGCACTACCACGTGTATACAGCGGAACACCGCCGGGTTTTGTGCTGGCGCTTCCCAGCATTATTTTTTTACCTTATTGCATTAGCAACCGATTATGCCTGAGACTGAGTGATGGTATAATCTCCTAGTTGCACTTGCTACGCTATAAAATGTGCTTTTTAGGCTAGCGCAGGGTCATGAATGAACAGATCAATGAGATCATCTTCTGAGGAGCTGCAGTGCCTGCCTGCCCTCTGTTACTGAGAACTGCAGTCACGCAGTCTGTCTCCAGTTAGTGCCCATCCATTTCTGGTGCTTTGCAGCAGTTTTAAGATCTTCTTAGAGTTTCTCGTGGCTCAAATGGGTGTACTTTCTGATATTTATATGTTTCCCTCATCTTCAATGCTTGTTTTTGCTCGCACTCATAGTTGTCACTCATAGTTGTTGAAATGTCACTCATAATTACTCTAAAATTATGAAAATGTCACACATGGCAATCTGAAACCTTGGCAGCTATGGAAAATGTGTTATTCTAACGCGAGATGCATGGCACTTGGCAGGGCTGCTCCACTCTCCTCTCCCTGCTGCTGATTGTTATGAGGTCAGCCTAATTATCGGCAAAGCGCGCGTCGCTGAAATAAAGACACGGGGACACAGTGCGGTGTTTCACTAGGGCGCGAATGCCGATCCTCGGCCCCGCCCCTCCTTTTATTGCCTGCGTTCACGCCGGCCGGCGTGAGGCAGGCGTGGGCTCTAACAGCGTGCGTTGGCAGCCGCCAACTAGCACGCTAACTCATCACATCCCATCCCACTCAGTCCTTGACAGGTTCCTCAGAGTCACTTACTTGGCATGCAAAGTCTCTCAGCCGAATGCTGGGCGCAGGGTTGTTACTCAGCGCATACCTGTGATTGCTTCTGCTAGGCCTCGTCTCGCTGGTCAGGTCTGCGGGCATATGCTGCTCTCCCACCGCCCCATGGGGCCCCATGGGTTCCTGTGGTGGTGACTCTCCCCCGGCATTGCCGCCCATTGGCTCGCTGGGTCCCTGGATACTGATGTTCGGCTCACCAGGGTCAACATTTGACTCTGCATCCGGCGTTGGGTGTTCAACTCTTTTGAACCATGACACGTTGCGTGTTACAGTCTCTCCTTCCCTCTCTACCGTGACCATAGTCCCGTTCACTCGGACCACAGTACTGTATCCGGGCTCATAGCGAGTCCGAAACTTCCCTCCGGGTCTCCGGTCCTTTATGATCACGACATCTCCTCCACACAACTGACGGGATTCTGATCTCCTTGTTCGGCTGGCCGCTAGGTTGTGTTCTTCTCTTCTCTCCCGGCCGCCTTCCTCGTCGAACGGTGGAGGAGTCCAGCCTGGTGCCGTGGGGAGGCTATCCCGGCGTGTTCCATTGAACATCACTGCTATCGGAGCTTGACGTGTGGAGCTGTGAGGAGTGCTCCTGTACTCTCAGAGAAAGTTCTGTAGGTGTTGTTCGGGGTTGGCCTGCTCGGCCACGGCAATGCGGATGATTTTGTTGATCGTTCTCATGAACCGCTCAATATCGCCATTGGCTTGTGGCCACTGAGGAGTGATCCGCCTATGCCGAATGCCGTGATGTTTCAGAAATTCCTGGAATTCGTGTCCATGGAACGGGGGCCCGTTGTCGCTCCGGACTTCTTCTGGGCATCCGAACATGGCGAATATTTTGTCCAGCACCGGGCCTACCTGGGAGAACGCTGTGGAGCTGACAATTTCAACCAAAGGATACTTGGAATAGCTGTCCATCAGGGCCAGGGTGAATCTCCCATCTGGGAAGCTTCCGAAATCGATGCTTATCTTCTCCCATGACTTTGTCCCGAGCTCCTCTGTTTGTATCGGCGCCGGTCTCTCAGGGGCACTTGTTATTTGGCAGGAAGGGCATCTTCGTACCAGTTCTGCCACTCGGATATCCAATCCGGGTAACCAGACCTTTTCTCGCATTCTTGCTTTCATTTTCTCTATGCCTTGGTGCCCGCTATGAGCCAACTGGGTAGCTCTCAACTGGAGGGATGCAGGGATGACAACTCGCTGCCCTCTCAGTAGGATCCCATTTTGGGCGATGCTTAACTCATTTCTGACTCGCCACATGTGCAGTAGACTCTCCTTTTCCGGGCCTGACCATGCATTGGCTGTTTGGATGAACTGATGCCAGTGTTCGCCTTGGACGGCTGTCCGAACTTTGTCGAACACTGGGTCTGCCTCTGCAGCTGCTTCCTCCAGAGTCATGGCACGGGGGCAAGTGAGCGACGAAACCATGTCTATGTGTGCCTCAGTTTCCTGGGTGTCCTGGTCCTCCCCTTTTTCATCTTGAGGATCCGGATGTCTTGAGAGGAAATCAGCGGGGTTCCTGGCTCCTGGCCGGTAGGCCACTTCCATTTCATATTGTTGCAGGCCGATCGCCCACCGCTCGATGCGTGGAGGTGGGTGAGGTGCTGAACCTCGGAATAGTGGTACCAGGGGTTGGTGGTCCGTAATTACCTTAAACGGGTTGCCACAGACGTAGAGGTGAAAATGCCGGCATGCCCAGCGGATCGTGAGGGCCTCCCTCTTGATCTGCGCATATCGCTTTTCGGTTGGTGACAGCGCCTTGCTGGCATATGCCAGAGTGGCCCACCTGCCAGGTTCTTGCTCCTGGGTGAGGACTGCCCCCAAACCTACGGGGCTGGCGTCGACTAATATCTCCGTCCGTTTTGCTGAATCGAAGTATACCAGGGTCGCCTGGTCGAGGAGAGTGCTCTTGACGGTTTGAAACGCCGGTTCTTCTGTGGGTGCCCACTGCCACATGGCGTCTGTTCGGGTGAGGTTTCGCAGGGGCTCTGCAATGGTGGCAAGATCTGGAATGAAACGGCCACAGTACGTCGCCATCCCAAGGAAACTGCGCACTTCAGCTACTGTTTGTGGCGCTGGCGCATTCTTGATAGCTTGGGATTTCCATGGGTCCACCTGAATGCCTTCCTGTGTGAACGTATATCCAAAGAACTCTATCCTTTGCTGAAACAGCAGACATTTTTCTCGGTGCAGGGTGACCCCGTGGTCATGGAGCCTCTTCAGCGTGGCCCTTAGATGCTTGTAGTGCTCCTCCGCAGTCCTCGAGTGGATGAGGATATCACTCACGTTCAGTACATTGGGAAGTCCAACCAGAATCTCTTTCACGGCATTCTGAAAAATCTCTGCGGCTGACGATATGCCGAAGCTTAGGCGTTTGTACCGCCTGAGTCCTAGGTGGGTACTGAACGTGGTGATATATCTGCTCTCTTTGGCAAGGGCCAGTTGATGATAACCTGCGTTTAGGTCCAGCTTCGAGAACCATTTAGATCCATTAAGATCGGCCACTATGTCGTCCATTGTTGGAGTTATGTGGCGTTCCCGCTTGATCGCCTTATTAGGGAGGCGCATATCTATGCAGATCCTTATCTTCCCTGGTTGGCGGGGTTTTTCGGCGATTACCATTGGGGACACCCAAGGAGTGGGTCCTGAGACCTTTTCTATTACGCCTTGATCCTCCAGTTTCTGCAGCTCTTTTTCTACCACAGGTCGAAGATGAAAAGGGATCCTCCTATGCCTTAAGGCCATTGGTTTGACAGTTGCGTCTATGTGTAGCTTCACGGGCTCCCTTTTTATTCTTCCTAGGCCAGTGAAAAGGTCTTTGAACTGGTCCAACAGGTCTTTCGTCTGGTCAGCCTGCACACACTTCGCGAATGTTATCAGCCCCAGATCTTCAGCGGCATGGCTGCTTGGTAAGGTGTCCGCTTCCTGGTTGATGACGTGGATATCGATCGTGACCTCAGCATCCTCGTGTCGGACAGGTACGGTCATTTTCCCTCGGAGCGTTAGGGGTGACGTGCTTCCATACGCAAATATCTTCGTCTTCGACGGCCGGAGATCTGGCTTTGGTTTTAATTTGTTATACTGTTGGATCCCCATTACTGTGACTGAGGCACCTGTGTCGATGACCGCGCTGACTTCCGATCCCGCTATGTGCACTTTGCATCTGGGCTGCGGCCGCCTTCTTCTCTTTAGTGCTCGGGTGAACAAGACTAAGTATGTCTCTTCTTCATCCTCGGACGATGTGTCCTCTGCTTGGTAGACGTTTCGTCCACTTTTCGTCTCTTTTTGTGCAGAAGTCAGCGACATGCTTGATAGCTGGCGAACCAGTTTCCTCCCCGGCATCGGTCTCCTCCCCTCTTTTCGTTGCCCTTTTCTTCGGCACACGGATGCAAAGTGGTTCGCAACGCCACAGTTCGTGCACGTCTTCCCTCTGGCTGGGCACATTTGTGCCGGGTGCTCCTCGTATCCGCAGTACCCACATTGCCCTTTTGATGTGGTGGGTAGGCGGTCTCGTAGTTTCCGGTCTTTGTCTTTCACTCTGACTGCGTCGGTCTGTTCCGTTTTTACGTTGACGCTCGTCTGTATTGCGCATCAGGGCCAGGTCCATCTCTTCAGCACCCGCTGCTGACAGGTCATGTGATCGTGCCATCACTAGTATGTCTGCCATCGGTATATTGGGTTGACGCAGTATGAGGCCTCTCAAGGTCTTGCTGCGGATCCCCAGAATTAGCTGTGCTCTGATCTCTTCTGCCGCTCTGTCACCTGTGAGGTGCGTGCTGGCGAGATCTCGCAGTCTCGCATGGAATGCATCCACCGACTCCCCTTCTTTCTGCCTGGCCTGTCGCAGCTTAAAGTGCTCAAAATCCAGATTGAGCTGTGGGTCGAAATGCGCATTGAGCGCTGCCACTGCCGCTGTGTAGTCATTCGCGACACCTGTATTGGGGAGGTGCTTGAAAAGCATGTATATCTCTTCCCCTGCGTAGTGGAGCAATAGTGAATGTTTGACAGCGCCATCCGTTTCCCGGGTGGCAACGAAATAGCTCTCCAGGCGTCCCAACCAGACTTGCCAGCGTGGCGACGCGGTGGCCGGATCAGCCGACTCGCTGAAAGGCGGCAGGACGCCAGACGGTGGGTGCTGCGGCATGATCCTTGATGCTGCCTGCGCCCCATCCCCTTGATCACCCATAATTTGATTTCTAGCTGTGGTGTGCCTGCAGGTCCTGCGTCACCCTCAATATGCTGGAGTGGCCAAAACGTCCCCTTTTTGCTGACTGTGCTTGTGTCTTGACGCTGTGTGTGGCCCTTGAGGTGTTCTTGATGTGTGTCCACCCCCTGTGCCACCCTGCCTCCAGCCGGTCTCCTCACCAGTGCTCTGCTCACCGCGTCAGGCCAGCTGCCTGTTATTCCGGCAGGGAGTTCAGACAGGTGTGTGCCCTGCCACCCACGTGGTCACTGCTGCGTGTGTTCAGCAGTTCAGCCGGTCCTCCTGCGGGCCTCTGCCGGGTATCGGCGTTATGCCGGTCTTCCCCTTCTCTAGGAGCATGGGTCGCTCCCCCTCGTCGCCAGTGTTATGAGGTCAGCCTAATTATCGGCAAAGCGCGCGGCGCTGAAATAAAGACACGGGGACACAGTGCAGTGTTTCACTAGGGCGTGAATGCCGATCCTCGGCCCCGCCCCTCCTTTTATTGCCTGCGTTCACGCCGGCCGGCGTGAGGCAGGCGTGGGCTCTAACAGCGTGCGTTGGCAGCCGCCAACTAGCATGCTAACTCATCACACTGATCTGCCACCTCCTACTTCCCCACCCTGCCATGTGTCTGGTGCTCTGTCCCCATCCTGTTCTCACCGTTCTGCCTTGACCTGCTATGCAACACTAGCGGACCCCTATGAGCCTCTCTTCTAGTTCACTCTCACCCGTTTTTTTCTTTGGGTGTTTCAGGTCTGCTCCCTTGTTCCCTCAACCAAACCCCTGCTGACAGTTGCCAGGCACAGTGTCGGAGGACTCTGTTCTGGCACTTTAATGAAAAGACTCTACTGCTGCAGTGATAGAGCTCAGTACCATGAAGCAAAGTCCAGGTTCCAGAATGGTCTGGGTGTTGTAGGTATATACTTGGCAGTGGACGACTTAATTTGGTGTCATTGTGTGCAGTGAGTAGTGAATGTGTGGAAGAAGAACAGTACGAGTGAGCTTAATATGAGCTCTCCCCTACACATCCACCCATCGAGACACAGTAAGGTAGCTATATTTGAGGTTAATATTTACTCACCGAACAATCAAAATCATGGGGTTTGTATTAAAGAATCTGACCACAGAAAATGGGGTTCCAACAGGTTACCTTAGCACACACGACAGAAGTATTGACTTCAAACGGGGATTAAATAGTACATCAACAAAATAAAACCAATGCCCATTTACATAGTGCACACTGGTAACTTAATTGCTTTCTGGAACCAGACCCTGTACAGCATTCTGCTGCTTCTGGCTAGGCTCACGATATACAAATACAACACACATACCTATAGGCAGATTGTGGTCTGGAAAACGTTGGCACTAGCACTGTGTAGACTGCCCAGAAGCTACTTCAGTCAGAACACTCTAGAGTAGTTACATTTACTTTGATGTTGAGCCACCTAAAGAAACAACTGAGGAAATGGCAGAAATTTACCAGCAGGAAGGAAGGGAATAACAGCAGGTGGCTGAGAAGTTACTCACCAAGTAGGTGAAACAGGCTTTATTGTGCCAGCACACAGCAGGGTGTGTTATAGACAACACCAGAAGTCCCTCATCTAAAAAAGACTAACTAGATCAGGAGTTCTGAGTCCTACAAGAGATGATCTGGTGGTGAGCACACACCCATACTCAAGCCCCTCTTGTCATGCAGAGCCTCTAATAAAGCTAAAGCAAGTCACCACCACAGGCATGAAATATTAATAGCCTGAAGCCTCAGCGGGTCAGTAGTGCCCAACACTGGCCCTCGAGAAATGCCAGCATTTCAGAATATCTACGATGGTTACATTAATGCCAAGGAATCTAGATGGGAAATCTTTGCATAGTCAACTGCTACCCTGAAGACATAGCATCAATCGATCCTAAATAAATGGACATAAACTAATCTTAGCCTCTGACTTTTCTGCTGTGATTCATCAAGAGTAGACTTCACATTCTGTTGCAGCCATCGCTACAGTAAAAGAAACAGCATCTCAAGTAGGTCGTGGGTAGTGACAGTTCAAATCTGCTGCATAGATTTTTCTTCAACACTGCAAATTTGGGAGTACTCCACCAATTTTATGATCCTCCAAAGATTTGACATTTCACTAATTTTCAGCTGATTTTATACACTGTGGAAACTATTAACATGACTTCTAGATCTGCCTACATTTTGAGGCAGAGAAAATTAGAAATGTTATAAAGAAGCAAGAGTAATTGGAGCCAGGAGGTACCTCCCTATTCTCTAATTTACCCAGTAAATATCTATACCCTATTCCTGCAAGCAGCAAGCACCTGCGCTCACATAGGAGTACAATCATGCAAATTGGGCCCGTGGTCAGGAGTGGTAGGGTGAAGATAACCTGGCATCAGGACACAGCAAGGCTGCTGTTAGATGAGTGTATGAGGAAAAATGTGTGGAGAAATTCATATCAGGACTGACGTTGCTTAAGGAAAATGGCCACTACATACTTCTATTAGCTTGTTTCTAAGCATTCATACAAAAAATACATTTTATTACTAAATATATTGAGCAAGAGCAGTTCAAAATAACGTTGCTATTATTTTGATATCATTACTGAATCCTTTTATCACCATAATTTCTGGAGATTGTACTTCCTTTTCCAGCATAAATGTGAGAATATCGACACAAATTTTCACATTTTTCTGTGAATTTGGACTTCCTCCAGTCATTGGTGGACTTTGCAGCTATAAGCTGATTTGGAGAAAAGATGGTTTCACAGCAAGCACAGTTCTAAAAAGTTTCAAATAGTTTTCAGAACGAAGACACAAACTCACTTTTTTTTATATTATTTTATTTACATTTGATATTTATATTCTTAATACAAATCAAAGTATATTTACAGCATTTCGATCACACTGTTCACCAGGAAATAAGAAAATAGGACCTATTCAAATTCTTCAGTAGAGTTTTCTTCAATACCCTAAAATACAGTACATTAATGCTAGCAAATTCCTAAATGAGATCCAAAATATTGTGCTCACATTTTAATAAGAGGATCATAAAATGAAAAGATATATTGTCATAGAATAAAAATAAAGTGCATTCTTTAAAATGGTCTTTAACATGGAACGTGAGGTTCTGAGTATTATATTAAGGCAATTAGCATTTGTTTTGTTTAAAAAGTCAGTTAGAAAATCTCATTTCTTGAAAGCAATGCAACAATAAGACATTGGTTGGGGTATAGCAAGTCACATGTATATATTAAAAAATTAATGTATTTAGACTATAATCTCTTGGATGTACTTTACACAAACTACATCTTTTGCATAATACCCCTATCTTCCCAAAATGCCATTCCTATAGGGGCAATACTCTTGGAATAGCTTTTAATCAGCATATCTTACTGTTTCTATGTACTGCAATCAGATTTCATAATCTCCATTTACCTACATGTTGATAAAACTCTTGGTCCGAAATGCTAGCCTAGGTCAATAAAGGATTTCACATTGCACGTATCATTGAATATCAACCACAATGTTTTGTGGTTCAAACGCCTTTGAGGGTGAATACTGTCCCCAAATTAAGGCATTATCAAGCTACAATATGAAAGGTGATGACATTGTTCAAATCTCTTCAAGATAAATTCTTCTTTCTCAATGACCACGCGAGTTGTTGAGTCAACATCATTACATTGATGATACTTTCATATTTCTACCCATCTCTGCAATAAAAAGATTACGAGGACTGAGCTGAATGGTGTACTGGGTGTATACACAAAGATATCAGTCCTCAACGGAGGCTATATCATTCTAAGTTTCTCTAATTTTCAGCATTGTATTAAGTGTAGAGTTTCTATCTACCGCCAATTACAAATGTGCCTACTATTGATCTGGCTTATTTCAAGAGAAAGAACAAACAGTTTCATTTGACTGCCTATCTTTTTTCAGCATGTATATAAATATTTATTACATTAGCAATTCATTTGATGTGGTGATGTGGCTATTATTCTTTAAAAATACATCTAAGGTTGGTCAGCTAAATCAACAGGTAAAACATGAAAATGTAATTTTGATAAAAAATGCTACCTATTAAGGCATCCTTCAATAGAGTTCAAAATTGCAATATTTCAGCTGTGAATCTGCTGATCCACATGGGTATACTGTGCTTATCAGAAAAAATAATACCTAAGTTAAGATTAACCAAATGTGAGACACAGAAGTGATCGATTTGAGCAATACAAATTCACATTTTCTAATTTAACATTCATTTGAGCTTTATAGCTTTTTCAGCATGATGTTTGCATTTAAGCGATAAAGTCGTTGGTGAACCATAACTTAAATGATCAGAGCAAAAGTTTCACAATGCAAAACGTGTTTTTCTGTCAGATTTTTGGGTGGCAATAGAGAATGTGCATTATCATCTGCAGCATGCTGTCCCAATACTTCTATAACTTTCCTTTTAATCAACTCTTGATTCTCTGCCCACCCTTATTATTTTCTATCAGCGACTCAACGTTCCCCTGCATTGATATCCATACTAGAATTTGCCAACAGTTAAACAGTCCCTGGATATGCATGGGTCAAGCATGCTACAAGCAACACTATCTGTATTCTATTAAGTTGTTCAGGAGCATTGCTACTACAATATAGACTGTGTAGAGATCAGTCACAACAGGAGATGCATGCATGAGTCTCTACATAGCTCACATATTGGTAGCAGCAACAGTGAATGGAAAACTATGAAATTCCTTTAAGTATTGCATACAATGGACTGCCACATACCTTGTGATCTGTCAATCACTGCTTACATAATTTAAAAGAATATGGGATAACAGATTAAACACATGATCAGTCATAGAATAATTATTCAGATATTTCAGCTGTTCAACGGAATTGTTTTTTTAAAAAAGTAAATAAAAAGTTTGACCGGTTCACAGTTCTCATAAGGTGCAAACTTTGTATCACTTGTCAAAAGCTTATGACTTGAGTTCATGCCTCTGGGATTCCTCGTCCTCAAAACTTGGGTTATCCATGTGAGGAAGCACATCTACTTCCAAAGTGTTGGGTTCATGCTTCACAAGTTGCTCATTGTCATCGCCTGGGAGGAAAAAAAAGTGAAGGATAAGCATAAACACACAGTAGGAGGCATCAGTAAAACACAGTATAATGCAGTTTACTGCATTTATTGCGCTGTACCTAAAGGTAGGTCAGAATGCCCTTCAGGGCTTGGACATAAACCAAATATTAATTTATACCTAACAAGCCTCTGATAAGAGGAGACTTGAACATACAAGTACATAAACCTAGTATGCAAATTGTGATGTGAGCTTTTTTTGACAAGGTAACAATTGAAGCTTTTAAGTTATTTAAAACAGTGGTTCTTAACCTGTGTTCTCGCGAATGTTTGCAAAAATAAATATCAAAATTAATCAATTAAAATTGAATAAGCATATACAAATAAGGAAGCTGCATAGAAAATGGAAAAACAATTCTATATTTGATTGTGAATCACACAAAGAAGTTCAATATTTGAGCATTTGCTTGGTGTATACTTGTTTTTGTATTTTTGTGTGTTTTGAGGTCCAAACCTCAGAAATTGACGAGGCCGCCGGCTGAAGTTCTAAACTGCTCCCTGAAAGTTCCCCGAGACAGCCAATGAAATCTCCCCAGTATTCAAGGCAAGGTGGCCGGACCTTTATGGTTAGCACAGCCAAGCTTTGGAATTCACTTCCTCTTTCACTGAGATCCATGACCGACTTGTTACAGTTTAGGAGGGCGCTTAAGACCTGGCTCTTTTCCAAGTAATTGGTAGAGTCTTGGCTGGCTATCATTTCTAGGTGCTCCATCACGGTTTCTTTTAGGGTTCTTTTCAATCTTTCTGTGGCTCGCTTTTCTCTGTTATTGGCTAGCGCGAGGATACTGTTTGGGTGGCAGAGCACTTTATACATTTTATAAATAACATTTCTTATTGTGGTCTCATCCCCGTGCTAAATGGGTGAACTCACCATTTTCTGCTTGGCATCTGGGACAGTTATCAGGAACTCCAGGGTATATTTTTGCTAGTGTGGCTGTAGAGAGAGGTGTGGTGAAGGCAATTCATTTGTGTGAACTTAAGTCTGTTATTTCTAGAAACCTCGCCTGTCTTTCCCCAAAGTGAGTGTCATTTCTCTGTTCAGCATTCTATAGATCAGGAACTGCACAGATCGTGCATTTCTTCTAAGTGAGTCGACTGTATGAAACGTGTCATTTACGTACAGGTCACCTATCTTGGTTACCCCAGCATCCGACCAGGATAACTTATCTGGCATCTGAACCAGTATACAGAATCTAGAGAGGCACCATAAGGAAATTTCAACAGAATATAGAGACATTTTCTCTTAATGCCTCAGAAACCAGTACCAACGGTGCCGAACTAACCATATGGTTCTAGATATTTCACCCATGTTTTCCCTTGCTACTCAAAATCAACTCATGTTTATTTTTGTGTCATCCTCACTGACCTTCATGTCAGCACACTCAAGAACATGTCTTCCATTTATTTGGAGCTGAATAGCAGCTGTGCTGCTAGGAAATATACTTCATAATTCGGAGCTCCCAAATGCCCTCTTCCCAGGGTCTCCATATCTTGGTTAAAGCCAATCACTTCCTTGTGTTCCCCGATATCAGGCCGGAGAGGACAGAATTTAGTTCTCTGAAAAAAATCCTTTTGATTATGTTTGATAAGGTGGCAAAGTAGTACAGCAACTGGAGAAGGATAAACATTTTGACAATGGAGACCCTACCTATTGGGGACAAAATTAGCCTGCACCAGAAGAGAACAGACCAACTCCTGTTATTGGCTTGCAGAGACTACCTCCATGGAGCCAGTCATTATGATGGTAAATGTGTATACCTTGAAACTTAAATATTTATATTTCCCACCTAAGGGGGTTGTTTGGCAGCCTCAGGTGATCTGTACCTTCCATGGGAGTCAGGGGATACAGACATGGTTTATCCTGAGACTAGATATTTCCCCTAAAGCCTGATAAGATCTTCATGAGATCGGGCAGAGTAGCTGTTGAGTTGCGAAGATATAAGAGGTTATTTTCTGCATACATTAAGACTATGTGTGTCCTCCGCAAGAGTCCGATTCCCTAGTGCTCTCCCTGATGGCGCAATTTACTTGCCAAAGATTGCATTGTGATCGCGGACAGCAAAGGAGAAAAGGGGCATCCCTATTGGGTCCCTCTATGTGTAAGCCATTGTTTCATAAACAGTGCAGCCTCTGCGGACTCTGGTCACTTCCTCGATGTACGGAAACTGATCAGTTTGTTTATGGTGTTTCCGAATCCCATTTTTCTTAACACCTTGAACAAGTAAGTCCAAAGGAGCATATCAAACGCCTTTTTGATATCAGGTGAGGCAACTGCAGGTAGTTGATCCACCTCTTAGACCACGTCCATGACATGGAACAACCACACAGAGGTAATAAGCGATATATAAATCCTGTAATGCAATACAATGCAATAAAACTACCTCAAATTAGTGTGGATGTTTTGGCTAGGTATGAACCCGCAGGGGTCCAGGTAAATCAGGTCCCTAATCAGAGGAAGAAGCCTACTAGGAATTATTTTGCCCAAGATTTTATATTCAGTATGGACAATGGTCTGTACAACTAATCATCTAGCTGGTCCCTTACCTGTTTTAGTACTACCACAACGATGGCCTCTCTGGTGGAAGAGGGGAGAGTTCCAGTGTCATACGCCTATGTATACATATTTAAGAGTTTGGGGGCCAACATAGTCTTATATTTGCTGTAAAAGACTGGAAGCAGCCCATCAGACCATGGTGATTTCCCACTAGCAAACTGATCTATTGCAACTTCAATCTCTGCCAGCATCAGGGACTCATCCAGGTTTCATGTTTGTTCCTGGTTCAAGCATGTCAGAGGTTTATCAGTCAAGTATTCTGGAGTATGTTTAGTAGAGGTGTTATATAAATACCTACAGTATTTTACAAAGGTGTTGTTAATGCCTCCCTGTGAGTTCACTGTGCCACCTACCTGTGAGCGAATAGCGCAAATGGGAATCCCATCTGACTATGCATTCAGCAGCTAGGCCAAAAACCTGCCTGTTTCATCACAGTCAGTGTACCGCGAGCAGTGTATTGTCTACGGTCTACCACTCAGAGGTTTCTTTTGGTGGTCAATCGGTCACATATGCATGGTTGATCTACCCTGTTTTCAAAAAGTTGGATAGCATCCTTGGTTTCCTTAATTTGCCTATTAAATGTTAATTTCATCCTGAAAGTGTCTTTAAGTGCAGTACCCCTAATCACGACTTTGAAAGCATCCCATTCACGTTTTGGAGCTTCTGCTGTACCTATGTTTTCTCTACAGTAGTGCTCTATGTGTAACCCAATGATCACCCTGTATGTGGCTTCTGCCAGGGCTTCCATGGTTGACCTTCATGTTGGTATCACTGATGGTATTCAGCCCAATCTATGGATAGTAGCAAAGGGTTATGGTCTGATTCAGTATGACATAGATAACTTGTATTGTGAACTTTTGTTGCAGTTTTTGTACTCTCTAAAAAACGTGGTCAGTCTCATGTGTATGTCATGGACTAAAGAGTAGAACAAGAACCCCATCCCACTGGGATACATCAGACTCCACAGTACAAATTTATGCGCCGTAGTTCTACATTGATCTGTCTTTCTCAGAATTTAGTAGTGAGTTGTAATCACACCCTTATACTTTGAGTGTCACGGAGTCTCAGGAGGGTGGGGGATAGGAGTTATAGAATTGAATTTGGTTCACATTTGGGGCATAAGAACTACCAATAATCAAGGGTCTCCCTTTCAGTTCCCCTTACAGTATAATGTAGCGACCTTCCTTGTTGATGTGTGCTTTCCTAATCCTGTGTTGGATGCCAGGCGATATACAGATTAATGTACCTCACGATTACACTGATTATTTAGTGCCAATGAGTTGCCCATGCCACATTTTATGCAGCTTGCCGATTTCTGTCTTTGTGAGATGTATTTCTTGCACACAGGCAAACTGGACACTCCTTCACTTCAAGCGTGAGTGCATCCTCTGCCTCTTGGCTGGAGTGCCTGAGCTCCGATCACTGGAACTCACGTATAGAGGTGGGGACCCTGGAAACTTTAATACCAGAGTAGTACCCACAGTCAAGGAGGATGAAACTCAAAATGGGGAAATCTCAGAAAATGGCAGAGCAAATAGGTGGGTTAACAAATATCACTACCTCACATGAATGGGGAGACTTGCTGATTCCCATCACTTCACCCATCCAACACATAGCATAAAAAATGCAAAAATGAATTAAAAAAATGGTTTATCAATTTTCTGGGCACACATTCCTTAACTTAGATGTCAGCAGATACTTCTCTATTGGTGTTGCCAATGATATGTATACGTGAAAACTAGAAAAGGTTTTCTTCCTAATGCACACTATACATTTGTGGTTGCTCACAATTTAGTTTTAGTGAAATCGAATTTACTGTAGGAACAGTTGGATAACATGATTCAGAATCTATACAATGTGCCAGCTACTCTGCTGTGCCACCTGCCAAAGGAGGTAAAAAAGGTATTACACTCCGTGTTCTGTGGTAACCTCAGCATGCTTCAGAGTGCTAATAGCTATTGCAAGCAAAGTATTACTGAATACAAATACAACTATGTGGCAGTGTATCTAGTTTTATAAGCAGATCATTTAACACATGCAATCAAATATTAACTTCTAACCACTAACAGTGACACGAACACTGCATGTTAACTATTGTATTTTTGATCCTTGCCAAATAGCTTACAAGATTCAAAATACAAATTACACTTCCACCTCTAGTTCAGCATTAATACACTTACCAAGCAGACTTGGCTAATCTAGTACCAATGCCTGGATATGATTCCAAGCTCACAGCTGGATAGAAACATTTCCATTTATTTCCTAAATGTGGTGCAGTTGTTTCTAGTCTCGGCAGCAGCTGAATAGCATTCTAGAGGTATGCATCACCTGTAGCTAGCAAAATATACTGCAACAGAGGACTACCTACACTCAAACAACCATCTTGCAAGTGTTGACTACGACAACTCTTGGCATGCATGCTTGCAGGCCTACTCCACTGTACGGCTTCAGCGAGTTCACAGCACGAATGTTGTGGCCATATGTCAACTGACAATGAGAATGCATTTTCCTAGCGGTAGTATGACAACACTTGTTACCGGTGGTAAACCAAGCTGTCAAATAGATCTATTGCCAACAATATATAGAGACTGGACTTTAGGTCTGCATCATTTCAACCACCGGCTTTTTCCTTTCAGCCTTTGGTGTGAAACGGTCAGTGACCTCTTGACTCAGCCTAGTTAAGTAATCATCTCTTAAAATAATACCATTGGCTGTTTGGGTGTATCCTTCTGCCTCCACTTGAGAGCTCCCACTGAACTGCATAAGGGGATACTTTACAACCGTGGCTGCTTCTGCTTGTGCCCTTCCATATCTTGTTCTAATGAGCGAACATTGAATGCATGTAACAGTACATTAAACCCAGACCTAATGATTTTGCCAGTACTTGTTCTTTACAACTTTTGGAGAGATCATATAGACGTTTTGTTTTCAGTAAAATCAGTCTCAAGTTGTTATGCGACATCCGGATGGATTTAAATATATGCTACATACCCTAAAGCAAACCTTTGTAGCAGTGGAGACTCCTCCGCTAAGGCGGAGGAGCGTCGCCCCACTGCTATTTTAGCAGTAGAAAAAAGAAAAAGAAACTGATAACAGGACGTTATTATCATTTTATTTTTCTATGCGGGAGTCAGGGCGGCCAGAGCAGGGGAGGAGTGGTTTGCACTCCTCCAAGTGCACATGAAGGTTTGGGCAAACCTTCATGTGCACTTGGCACGTTCTCAATTGGGCTGGAGAACATGCCCAGGCACTGCCTGAGCACCCAAACAGGACGCTCAGACCCATTACGATGCTGCTCCTGCAGAGTCGTGATTGGCTGTGAGTCCAAAAGCCTGGGTGCTTCCATCCTGGAGAGATGTGCGGCAGCGCAGTGGAGAAGGTAAGTTTATTATTTTTTTTTAATCCATCCCCCCGCCCCACCTCCCCCGTTCCGAGGCAGCCACCACTGCTTTGTAGTGCATATGTGGTGCCTAGGTGCAAAAGGTTAATGAAATGCTTCAACACTTATAAAAGAACTATGTCTATGTGCAGATGGTGGAGTACACCACAAGACTTAGAATTGGAAATCCATCTCTCTGTACACTTACTGGAAGATATTACGATTTTTAAACAGAATCTTGCTAAAATGAAGAAATCTCGCCTCTTTAACGGAGTGCTGTCAACCTCAACTTTTGTCAAATAGGTGTCTGGGGACTTCCATGGTCAGCTCCACGGATTTCAGCTAACTTTTTTTTTTTTTATTGGGGAGGTCAGTTCTAATTTTTTCTGGGTTTCTCACTCACTAGTTTTAAACTGCCATGAACAGCATTCTACTGGAAAACAGGAAAGAATGTGGATGTTACAGTAATGAATACAAGTTGGGACATTCAGCTGTTTCCATTGCCTTTGTCCTGGCAGAGTCACGTGACTGATTCCTCTTTGTACTTTCTCTTGATCCTTTCGTTTAGGACATAGATGAAAGTTTCATTTAGGGGCCCAGTGAGATCTTACCGGTACTCCCTCTACCCGCCCTTGGTTTTTTTCAACATTTCATTTTTATGTCCCTCTACCCGTCCAAAGTACTTTATCTAGCGGGGACGATACCCTCGTTTGCAATCCTACCATATTACTTTGAGCTCACAACATTTACTTTCCAAATAACTTTACAAAATGCTACCTCGGAATAGTCTCTCCTTCACCGTCTGCATCAAAGCCATCAAGCCTCAAAGGCACGGAGATTTTGAGAGATTATTCATAAAATTAGAGGACTGAATGTTGAACAGTAGCCTTTGACATTTCTTAGACCATTATCTAGACGTACATTTGAAGTTGTTGCTGCATAAGGTGTGCACCAGTAAAACTGAACAGATGAGATCTTTTGAACTTTGACACCTTATTTTCTTACAAGCTCAACACTCCTCGGGGTGGTTTTGTGACCACGATGCAGCCTTTTGCTGCGTTTGACACAGTTATCCAAATCATTGGTCTACATTCCTATGCTGGTTATTAAACTCATTGACAGACCCTTGGGTTTATGACTGAATGTACTCTTTTTATGACGACCAGGAATACACAAAGGGATCCCACAGGCATAATTGGCTTTAAGAGGACGTACATCTGTGCCACGGGGGGAAGAAATCCGCAGTTGGACGTAATTCTCAAGGGGTGAAAAAAAGAGCATTCTTCAGTGCTGCTTGCCTTGGAAGTCTGGGAGCACCAACAAACATGTATATTTATGAGCATTCCCCAAACTCTTCTCTTCCCACCATGGGCTGGAGTAACTCCCCTTTCGGGGAGGGAAAGAGCGGCTCATGCCCAGATTTGCTGGGGGTGTAGTGGAAGGGTTTTCTTCGAGGGGAAAAAGGTTTTCTTTGCAGAGAAAAAAGTGCGTTTGCACAGGAAACTACATTGCCCCGTGCAGAGTTTGCAGCTATGGAGAACACTGCATAGCATGAACAGGAGGTTTCTCAAACAGCCATGATATTTCAGGCGTACAACTGGAAACATGCTCCTGGAACAGTTTCCTGCAGTCCTGCCAAGTGTCACACATCAGGCGTGACGCTAACGCATTTCAGTGTGGTGTTCCGCATCACCGCACTGAAATGCATTGTCACGCATTTTGCCCACTCTCTGCTGACGCGCTGAAACTTGCTTAACACCAGGGTGCTAGCGCGCAGCGCGCGCTGCCTGGCTGGTGGTGGTGCCTCTGACCTGTGTGCGCTGGAGGGGGGGGCGCCGCTCTGCTGAGTGCACTGTTTTCGCTCCCCGCAGACTTCAGGAGACAGAGAGTAATTGACATGGGAGCCCGTGCGTGCCCAAATTGAAATATGCTGCCTTCAATCAAAATTACCGGGACCCAGGACAGCTCCATTCACGTCCTTCTATTCACGTGACATGATGTCTCATGGACTACAATAGTGTCCCATGATTTGGCCAATGAGAATGCTGGGAGAGAAGTTATAGGCGGGCCTTGTGTCTGCGGCTCGAGCGGGCAGGCAGTTATGAGAACAGCAAGTTGTCTGGAGCCCCCCGCTGCTTGCATTTCTATCTACGCTGCAGCCGGTATTTTTGTGTCACTGCCTGCAGCTTCTCATTAGATGGGGCGATTCAGTCCCCGCAGCCTCATGACGCTCACGCTGGTGGCCAGGATCGTGGCTTGCCAAACTTTCAGAAGACTTAGGTAATTATTTCCCTATATTTATTTCTCTGTCTGACCGGAGGCAGGCTGCGCAGTGGTGTGTGCCCGCCGCCGCGGGGCTGGGAAGTGCTCCTGGAAGGGTCCGACCGCTCACCTGACAGTTAGTAATACATTTTGGTAGCAGTCACTAAAGTTCTTCAAAATATTATTAAAGTGAACTGAGTATCCCAAAGGTGCGACCGCCCATATTTGTGCACTCGATTCAAAGGAAAGGGCGGGCAAGTTTACGCCATGGCAGTATGGGCTGGAACCCTGGTACTCACTACTTCACTGTGACAGTCCCCGTAGCTCTGCGGGTAACATATTCTCTAATGCCATCTCTTGAAGAGTGCCTTACGGTACTGGCCGAGTAGGCAGTGAGTCATGTTCAGACCCGAGGGAGGAAGGGGAAAAAGCTGGAAAGGCTTTGCTGCTTTCAATTCCACAAAGCCTTTATGACCATTCAGGGCAGCAGCACGAGCCGCCACTGGGTGCCCCAGCAGTGACTGAACTTCTGGAAAGCTAATGTCGACCAATGTGGCCTTCCCTTGAGAGGCTGGGACTAGAACCCACGCAGAAGGCAATGTCGAACTTTAATTTCGTCATTGCTGGTCGATATGCATGACAGTGTTTGTGCTTTCAGTTCTTACAAGGTTTAGGTTTAAAACTAGCGTGACCACCTCACTCTGAGATTAAAAGCGCTGCTCCTAACCTACAGATTATTGCTAACGTCTTCATCTAATTAGCTTACTGGAAGACATAGGTGCACCCCCAAAATAACCATTCTTGACTTAAGGTGAACGAGCATTATCTTGTCACGTTTACTGTGTGTTAAAAGACAGCAGGCCAACAGTGTAAGACAATCTCATCTAACAAATTGCTGCTTATACTTTTAACATGGGCCCCCATGTCTGGTCGGCATTGGTGTGGGCAGTGTCCGGGTGTGAGCAGTGTCCGGGTGTGAGGTACAGGCAGAGTACATCTTACTGCCTATAACATAACGGGGGCACTCACTTTAAAATGAAAGACAATTTAAATAATCAGTACGGAAGACATTCTTTTACATTACAAAGTCTTTACTTTTCGAGCACGGAATGTTGTTTTTATCACAGCCACCATACTACATAGAAGAAAATGAACGTTATCGTCTGTTTTTTATTTTGTTTTACATCAGGAATGTCATGTCATTCGGAACGTTATGAAGTATTACGTGTGTTTCAGTCAAGTGCTGGCTGCAGAGCTGCCCTGTTCTTCGTGACATTTCTCTGTACTTTTAGTTAACGTTTTTAATAGCACTAATGTGCACACTGGTATTGTTGTGAGCATGGAAGATGAGACTTACTACTAGTAACAAGTAGCCTGCTTGGGGCCAGAGCGCTCCATGTTTCATGATGGTTTAGTGCCCTTTCATTTCTAGTGCTTTGCAGCTTTATTAAGACCTTTTAGTGTTTCTGGTTGCTCAAATTGATCCAATTCCTGATATTTATTTGGTTCCCTCATCCTCATTGCTTGATTTTTATTCGCAGAAAGTGTCACTCATAGTCGTTGAATGTCACTCATAATTACAGTGAAATTATGAAAATGTCACACATAAGCAATCTGAAACCTTGGCAGCTATGTTCCTGGTGTACCTCTGGAAAGGTTTGTGAACATAAACAAATGGAGAAGTGTACTCAGGAGAAGGAGTAAATCTCCACCGTTACTTTTTCAGGGTTTTATCCTTCACTAGGGCCTTATATGTTTGTGCATCAGGATGGCAAACGAGTAGTATTTTGGTCATAGTGGGCACAACATACTATTAATTGTAAGCCATGGCTTATGCGACTTCTGCTTTTGTGCACCGATAGTAAAAATCAGACAGTGTTGAAAAACTTCTTTGATAGCATCTATGGAAAAACTTCATTCTACAACACCTTGAAATCGGTTTTTTTGGTTACACGCCGGTCCTCACTCTTACCCACACCTCATTTTGTATACCAAACTCATTCCTATCCCCCATCCTTTGTCCTTAATGTAGTTATCTTTGTTTATAACTGTGTCATAATGTAAAGTAACTAAATACTATGGATGCTAATTTGTTGTGCTATTTCTGTTATTTCATCTTCAAAACTTCTATCCATTATCCTGCCTTTAATAAAAGAATAAAAGTGCAAAAAAGCTTAAAATATTTCCCGAGTTTCCAGAATGAAGCCTATCCATCCAGAGAGGTCTATGGGACACATTGAATGCCTTCACATTTGATGAAATTCACCTCTACATCAGTCCTGCAACAGCAAAGAATGATTCCGCCAGACTGAAGATCGTTGTACAGGTTGGTTTATTGATCTTTATTATAAAAACTGGCCACACAGACATCTTCTGTAATTGAAGCAATGTAGTGTTTCATACAATGATGAATATATACATCAGATGACACTTGTTTCACCCTACTGCTAATACACTTGGGGCTTTCTCAAGGGTCAGGGTTGGTACTGGGGACCTGAATACTGTTTACTCAGTATGCTGGAAGGAGGTATGGAGGGCCAGTAGTCCGTGATTTATCCGGGTCCCGTGCGGCTTGTCTCCTCCATAGAGCGCATGTCTGTTTTGAGTGGCCAATTCCAACCCCTGAGGCGAAACGTGTCAACTGATTTATGCCAACTCAATTTGTAGAAGCAATCCATAGTAAACAGCTGTGTAAATAGTAATTAACAACCAATTTGTATTATTTCAACCCATATTTCTACTCCACGGCACAACACACACTGGGTGTAGAAGACCTTTATACAGTAAAGGTGGGGGACAGTGGAAAGCAGACAGTCTAGTTGGGTCGAGGCATGCACGGCAGTGATGTTGCCATATCAAGATCACTGATCTAGGATATGATAATGTCAGTATCCTAGAGAGTAAAACAGCAGCTCAGCATGTTTTTTGACAAAGACTTTTCAGGTTGCAATGCTACTCCCAGCTCTAATGTAAGAATTTTAGCAACCCCAGGCAAAATAACATTTTGCTGTTTGGCGCTCCCTCTAACACTACTGGGGCTATTTTGTATCCTCTTGTTGCATTTTGTTGCCATCTCGTGGAGGCCTACAATCACATTTATTTAGCAACAGCTAAAGATATATCAGCTATCCACACTATCTCTGTTAATGTCATGTGAAATTCTAGGTTACTGTGTAGTAGCAACCTAAACATTGAGGGGGGGGGGGGGGCAGTACCAATCAGTTTTGAACACCTTGCTCAAGCTGAGGGGGACCTAGGAAGAGAATTCTCTGAAGTGGGGCACTGGGAAATGAGAGGGTTTAAGTCATATATATGAAGCATATATATTTTCCCTCTGTATTAGAGTACAATATAGAATGAAACTCCTTGTATTTTGATGGGAGAAGCTCTGAAAAGAATATTTCTCACATCATACAGACACAGAGCATAGAAAGCACAGCTCTCCACAGGTTTCAACCCTCCTGGTTTGATGGGTGGCAACAATCAAAATGGCATGTTTACTCTTCCAGAGCAGCAAGACACTCATTCAAGAATATTCTGTAACTTGCTCACATGGAATAAATTAAATATTTCACTTCTTTAGAAGATGTTTAAATGTAATCAATTATATCATTTCGTTTTTCCGCTGTAAATTGTTCTTGTTTAAGAAGTTAGCTATTACTTGAGATGCAGACCTGAGTTTTCTTAGGGTGTAGGGTTCCCTGTATAGATACCTGTATTCTGTCCAGAGGCACTCTCATCCTTCGCAGCTATCTCATCCATTCCTCGCACTGAGGCGTACCCCGATGACGCGGTCTCACTGCGTTCATCCTCCTCAGTCCACGCGGTTGTACTTGCGACTGAAGTTGGGGATACAGTCACAGGAGGTGTTATATTCGATGCCAAGTCTGACGTAGTGTCTGCAGGGGCTTCCTCCACATCCGCCTATTGCAGAGAACAGGACAGACATGAAGATACACTTGAGCATGAAGAAGACATTGTTCAATCAAAGTAAACTAGCTACATTATTTAACAAAGAACCCAAGCAGTTTACAAAGCAACCTCTAAATGTCACTATGGAGGAAAGTACAAAACATACAAAGGCCGGGGCACAGCACCATTTTTGAAGTTTGCTCCACTGCTGTATGGGCTATAGAAGAAACTATACGTGGAACTATAAAGCAGGAGGAAGGCAGTAACACTAGTGGAAGTGAAGATTCCCAGTTCCGCATCCCCTTTAAGATGTAGTGGGGTAAGAGGAGTACCTTGAAACTGAGCCAGTGGTATTGCTACAGTAGAAAGAGCTGGACTGTGGCACACCATAACACAGGCCCACAAGAAGAGACAAAACACATAAGCCCAGAGGTGCTCATCCACCGCAGTGCAAGCTTGTCACAGAGGACACCTATGGCCCAGTGAGAATCAGACTGGCTGGCTGAGAGCTCAGAAGGAAGTTGTACTCAGAGCATGGTACAGCAAAGGAGAAAAGGGAAGGTAATACAAGCAGCAACGGAGCCTGGAAAGCAACTGTGTGTAACTGGATGGGAGCACAGAAGAGAGGAAAAAACCCTAGCACTGTAGGACACTTGACCCAAGTACTCACAACATCTGAATACATGCAAGCATCTCTCTCACTGGCAATCGTTGGTACCACAACTGATGCATCGTTTCCACCCACTATGCCACTTCACACAGAGATCAGCCATATGCAAATCAGTCGAAGTCCTCTGTGATAAAAGAGCCCTTCTTTAATCTGCCATGCTGAGCCAACTGGTAGTTTTTTTTTTTTTTTTTTTTTTTTTTTTAAGAAGAGTGTGAATGCCAATCAAGAAATTGTGTGCGTATGACTATATGAGGCGTGATGGAGGGAGAATGCCAAGCATGCATGCTTGTTTTCTTTCTTGGGGTTATGCAAATATTGAAGAAACAAAAAATATATCCAGATATTGAATTATAAAATGCATTATGGATTTTACACATATGTATATCTATCAAGAACCTTCAGAATAAAGACATTGAAGAAAGTACACATCAAGCTATACAATCACTAATGACACATGGTAGCGCAAGACTTCAGCCCTTTAAGTTGCATTTCACCTGAAACTGCAAGATTGTTTTGCACAGCACTGCAAAGTACTGAGTAAATCTACCCTTATGTACACATTCAGAAACTGCAAATTAGCTCTCAATGGTAATCCAGGCTGGAAATCAACACAAATGCTACACGCACCATTCATGTTAATTATTCGGCTACTTAATACATGGAATACAAGTAGAAAAATATCTTACCTCAATCCCTAAAGCTTTCAGGATGTCACATTTACACATCGGGCATGTTCGGTGTTCTAAGAGCCAGGGGTCAATACAAGCCCGGTGGAAGAAATGGCTGGCGAGAGAAATAAGCGTAAAGATAAATATAACTATTAGTAAACAACAAAATGTAATACTAGAAAGCAAGCACCCATGCAACTGGCATCGAACCCTTCCAGTGCCACCTTTCCCCATCACTCCTTAGAATCATTTTAAACACAAAAGTACACCATACTGACTAGTAGATCCGATTTGGATCGTGCTTAAAGTCCGCCCTACTCGTTGAGGCATCCCTACACCACCACGCTCACCTCATCGTTGGCAGAACGGTGACCAGGTGAGCGCAACACATACTCCCACTGGCACAACAATCCCACCACCCACCGCTGACCAGAAGAAACTGAGTTCCTCTGCCGCATCACTGCACAGCTAAGGTTACTGAGGGGCGACAAGACCTTAGCAGCCATGACACACTGGATGCGGCAAGCCCAACTTCCCTGATTGCCTCGTCACAGCTCACGGCTTTGCTTCGGGTAGTGGCTGCTAAGCCAGGAAATGGTCTCCCCTTGCCCTCATTACCAGGAGGACCACTGATCCATATTAGGACTACTCTGAGGGCATGCCATCCCCAGTATCCAGTTAAAGGGTGGACGTTTTAAGGCAGTTAACATGCTTGGGTCTGCTAAGACCTTGGCTGGCTGATTCATAAGTATATGAAACCGAGATGGACCATCTCACTAGCCATGGATACAAAGTTACTACTTCGAAAATATTTGTAGACTTTGGTTTAACTTCACCCCAGGTAGATTACACCTGCTTATTACGGTGTTTGATCAATATAAATGTTCAACAATGTAATGCTCTGAGGTAAACCACACATCTGAACACTGACATTTTGTATAAACTTACTATATTTACAACCAGTCTATTTTACGCCCTGGCTCACCAAAATCACTGTGCATAAGTACCTGAATGCTATAGATCAATGGTGCCTACTATCACTATCATCATCTAAAGCTTCTCGCAACACCTACATCTACATGCCACAACCACCCGACCATCATACGCTCACCCACTTCCCTCACAAGTGATCCTGCAAATCTACCTTAACACATTTATCCTCTGTGGCTAATTATTGCACAAACATGTTGGCTAAAAGATTCTTCCACCGTACTTTTTACCATCTCCTTTTTTCTATGAAATGGCACTCTATTTGTAATGAAACCACCAATATCTCCACACAATTTGATTCTCCGTCTAGTTACACTTCACATCCATCTCCAAACAGTCACCCATGTTGTCCTCTATGAAACAAAATTCAACCTTCTCACACACACCTGGTAACACCCAAAAAGGCCGGGGCATTAGCCTCGGCCTTAGCAAATCTATCACAACTATTCATACACCCATAACATAACTCTGCCGTCTTTCAAATTCTACTCTCCCACTATCATCTCGACTTTCAACGCTCATATTGTGACCATTTTCCGTTCACCGGGAGTCATTTGTGTATTTTTAGATGATCTTGACTATTAGAATCTGAATCACCCACCATTCCTACTATCAGTCTAGGTCACTTTAAGCCGAGTCTTTAAAATCAATCACACTCAACCCTCCCCACCAAATTTCTTTCTGGCCACTCACTTCAACACCCATTCCCTTCCTACAAACATTCAGGTAAGCCACTTGATCATTGTCTCATCTTCCAACCGCTCTATCACTCAACACCCGCCTGTAACCCTTCTCACTCAGACCGTGTTGTCTTACGTTTTGCTGCTACCACCACCACCTACTCACCTGAGCCTCACACAAATCATCCCATCACTAGAAGAACATTTCCCCTCTGAGCCCTTCTTTTGTTCCTCAATCAACTTCACAATGACTTTGAACCCAGTTTCGCTCAACTTCTTGTAATCAATTTAATAACACTGAGAACTTTAACCCCAACCATGGATCTGCACCAGCATTCATTCCATGGAAACGAAAATGGGAGTTGTGCTCTACAGATGGCACAAATGTGAACATCTAGCATAATTCGCAGCTCTGCACCTTCACATGACTACAATGAACACTACAAAGTCATGAATCCTCTTGCTCGGACATAATGTGTTCTCTCCCGCTATACATCACTCTTTGAGCGCTCTCTGATTTTGGATACCTACCCTCAATGCTTTAAATTTGCAATACTCATTCCTCTACTCAATGAACACACTGCTGTCCATGAAATCCTGCTAACTATAGACCTGTCGCTAAACTTACTTTTTCCCCTCAAAACTTCCTCGAAAAGCTCGTTTCTAATTGTCTCAATGTATTATTCAACACACAATACCCAATTAATCCTTTTCTCCATAGCTTTAGTACTCGACACTCCACTGAAACCATCACCTAGACAATTTTATCACATCTGCTCTGCACAATATATGTTCACACTCCAAGACCTCTCAGCCACATTCAATACTGTTGACCAGGCAACCCAGTATACAGATACCCAGGTTTGATTCGGTCAGCACTGACTCACATTTCACCCTTCAGGGGGTTGATACAGTCAGTATCGTCATTTTAGGCACTAAATAATACCCAATATGTAGACTCGTCATGTGCGCTAAAGAAATGGTCAATATACTACATCATGGCTGTACGAAGGCAAATCTCATCTGGGTTGTGTCACTAAATGTTCACTTCCACTACTACTTTTTGAAAAAATACAAACCAGACATTAGGCACTATTCTAGCTCTGTTTGACTCGAAGATGTGGACAATGCTGGATGGGCATCAGGTAAGCTCATAATTACCTTACACATCAGGTCCATATCTCACAAATTGGCAACCTAGGTTTTAAGGGAGTTTACAACTAGCTCAGCAAGGTATGTGAAACCAACTAAATAGTTAATCTTCCGAACAATGACATTCCAGAAGGGATAAAGAAGTTAGACTCATTTTGACTAATTATACTTGATTATACAGTACATACAAGTCTGCCATGTAAATCAAACATTAGGATAGAGGCACAAATATGAAAAACAGCACTTTATAGTTAGAGTGAGTTACAAAGTTGAGCACCAAGCACCCGAACCAATCTCCTCCAGTGCTTCTTATGGTTAAATTTGACGAGTGTGTAAAGTAATACTAGATCCTGAAGGTGTTTAGGTCTACTATGCTCCTGTACCTTGAAAGGGGTGCAGCATATGATCGATCACACACACACGCTAGAAGCTCACATAGGATTGTGTCCGACTGGTGATACAGGAACCCTGATGGACCCCACAGCTCAATGATTTAGATTCATAGGTCTCAGGAGGCGAAGACAGTACCCAGTTTAGCAGCAAGGATCTAAACCGCTCAAGGATGGTCCCAACCAGTGGCCCAGAGGGTGTCCAAGAGCATGATATGATGAACTATGCCAAGTGCCACAGAAAGGTCCAAGACGACAAGGGCACGGACAACTCCTGCATCAGAACGAAGAGTCATAAATTCAACTCTATCTTCCAGCTATCTATCAATTGTCATTTTATTATTCTGTACGCTGCGAGGAGGCATGATCTCATTACTGACACAGAAAATGTGCATATATCTTCTCTATCTGCCGACCCTAGTTTTACGGTAATTTACAATTTTAATGAACAATTTTAGTTGCACTAAAACCGTAACAATGTGGGTTTGGATTACCTTACTAAAAGGGCCATGGTTTTCACAAGCAGCTCTGGATTTTTCATGGCAGGAGTAGCCGGTCCATTGTTTGGGTCTGAACTGTACCCTGAGAACTCTGCTTTCGCTCATTCATCCCGGCATAGATTCAATCCTGGTTGGAACAGGCATTTTATAACACTTGGGTAACCCCGTCGCTCCCAGAATAGCGAGAATAAGTGTGGAACTAAGTAGGATTCAAAAGTGTTTGACTCACGAATATACTGAAAATAAAACTGCCACCACTACCTAAACCCAACAATTAAATGCACTATAAAAGGATGTCAATTAATGTCACTTATAATGACTGGGGTTTTAACACCACACGTCATCGACTCAGAACGGAAAGGATACAAGAAAAATACCGGCTCCCTTAAGCCCCAGATTCAGGACAAAGATGGCAGACTCTCACTGATAATGCATGCCCCCAGAACCTCTAGCTCTGACCTGCCAAAAGACTACATTGAGGAGTTTAGAGCAGGGGTCTTCAAACTGGGGGGCGCGTCCCCCCTAGGGGGGCCTCAAGTGATCCCAGGGGGAGCGCCAGGCTGTGGCCAAAAGAAGCATTATGCTCACAGCAGTGCTTTGTTTTAAGCAGGGGAAAAATGAGCAGCAGTAAGCAGCTCTGTAATGGGTCATCACTAACTTCTTTTGTCATTTATATCCTGGCTGGGAGAAGAGGTCAAAAGGGAAGGGGCTCCAAATATTCTTCAATACCCCTACCCCGATTTCTAATAATCACACTGTGGATACTTTTACACGATAGTAAGGCCTGCCTGACCAGAATAGTATGTTTGGCAATCATTTATTTGGTTGCATTTTTTAAACAGTATCATAATTTAACTGCAATGTTTAAATAGGTCTTGTGTTTAAATAAGTTGAGACTTATTTATACATTGCCAATTTAATGGAATAATTGTGAAAAAGAGGGAGGGAAATCGATAACTTATTTCTTCACGGGTGGGGCATGGCATTAAAAGTATGAAGACCACTGGGTTAGAGCATCTGAGCTGCGTCATAGCCCTGTCCACCAGTATAAAGGCTTTGCATAAGCCAGGGCTTTAAGTAGGATGAAAAAACAGGTGGGGGTCACTCAGAGTGGTGTGGCCTATGTAATTAAGGGCGTGGCTTAAAAACACCTAAACTAAAAACCTGTGCTTAGCATAGTGTGCCTCCAGACTGGTATTTTGCTGTTTCTGTCATTGCACCCTGATATATAATACAGCAAGTAACATTATACCTAAAACAAGCCAGGACTATTGGCTTTGTCAATGATTGTTAGTTGCATAAGATAAATAAGCAACAACTATGGCTTCGTTGTACATAATATTGAAAATGCGTCAGTTCTGAAATGATGAGACTGTGAAAGTATTATAAAGAGTCTCTTTGAAGTTACATCAAAGACAGTGAGGGGTGGTACGGCTGCAGAGTGAAGTTGTTTTTTTCACCCTGAGGGCGATGGCAAAAATGGAAAGCCCGATAGGGACCCGTCTCAGCACCTGCTTTTTAGAACTGCCGGTGCTGAGCCCTGGCAGGACCCGGCTCACTTTAAGCCCTGGCATAAGCCGTCAGAAAGCGGTGTGCCAACTGCTATCACAAATTCAACCAGTAACGAGAGAAATCGTTCACTACATAACGACTGAACATCAATTGTTGCTGTAATCAACACAGTGCACCTCGTACTGTAACTGCTAGTGCCAGGGTAAGTGCAGTCAGTCTTTCCCTTGTCCTTGTTAAAATGATGGGCACGTCTGGGGTGACACAGTCCTAGGCAGTTTGGACTGGCGTGGATCTGGCCAATGCACAAGTATGCAAGTCCTTGTGCCGAGTTCACTGGCTGGAGATCTGTACTTCATTTACCCAGAGAGCTGGTCCCATTCCAAGACAGCTGCCATGCTTGCACAATCCCTGCAGGATCAGTAAAGCGTGTTCTTTAAATGGTACCTTTTGTCCTCGGAAGTTTCCGAATTAGACCGTTAAATGTGTTGGAAATTTTAAAAAGGGAGCAAATGCAACTTTGGGCAGAACAAAGCACTTCTGCCACGCTCCAAATAATTGAGAAAACTATGTACTGTTTAAGGAAAGGTACAGCTTGAGTAGAGGCGGTAGAAGATTCCCTCACCCAAAAGTGATGGTGCATGAAGTTTCAGTGCAAACGTTGCTCATACACACGGACCAGGTCTAGTATGGGCAGGAATGGTGCAGGCCTGCCTCACTCAATGTCATCTTAAGGATTTTGGGGGCCCTGGGCAAGACATGTTTGGGGGGGGGCCTGTTCGGAGCAACAGTGAAATTTATTATGCATTTCCTGCTAATTTAGGCCCCAATAATCCCAAACTATACCGAATTAAAAGTGAAACTTCCAGAAGCTGGGTCATACAAAAATAATTGAAATATGTTTTGCCTGGGACTACAAAAATCCTTAAAATGGCACTGGAGAGAGGGAGAGAGAGAGTGAGTGAGAGAGAGAGACTGTAAGAGGTACAGGCAGGCAGAGAGGGAGAATGGTTTAGATAGTTTACATCCTTGAGCGTCACTTCTCTTAACCTTTTCCCCCTCTCGGTCTCTCCTGCTTTTGTTACTGCCACTTTCAGCCACCTAACTGTCAACCAACTACAGAGCCATCTCCCTGGAACCCTACCTAGCCAAAGTCCAGGAGAAGGTGATCAACAGGTACCTAGGTAACAACCTCACTGAAACACCACCTCCTTGACACCATTCAAACTTGTTTTAGACCTAACCACAGTATGGAAACTGCCCTCATTGCTGCAACAAACGACATTCGTATAATCGTGGACAAAGACGACACGGAAGCCCTCTTCCTCCTGAACCTCTCTGCTGCTTTCAACGCAGTACTGCACCCAGTCCTCAGCCAACGATTTCATGAAACAGAATCCAAGGACCTGCACCCTGTTGGACATGCTGCTTTTTGACTGGTCGAAATCAGTCTGTCAGCCTGGTCCCTTAATGCTTGGATGCCAGTAATCTCATCTGTGGCGTATGGCAAGTCTCATAATGTAGTACAGGCCTCTTCAACACCTACATGATCCTGCTTGCCAGCATCATCCACAACTATGGAATTGACACCCTATCCTATGCTGAGACAGCTGATACCCTATTCAACAAAACACCTAAAACCTGGACCAAGTTTTCCGGCCTGCATGACCGGAGTCGCTGCCTGGATGAAAACCAACTGTTTTCCCAACATGAACACTAACAAGGCAGAAGTCATTATTTTCGACAGAAGCTCCTCACCGTGGGACTCCATCTGGTGGCTGGCAGAACTCAGACCCACCCATCTAACCAAGAACATCAGCGTTGCCATCAACAGTAAATTCACCACGACTGCCCAAGTCAACACCGTCACAGCCTCCTGCTTGCACACCCTGAACATCCTGACGAAAATCATTAAATGGCTCCCCACCAGCACATACAGAACCGCCACCCAAGCCCTCACTGCAAGCAAACTACGAGAATAATCTCTATGGCAGAATCAGCACACAACTGACCAGGCGCCTCCAAACCATAAAGAACTTAGCAGCCAGGATCACACTCAACCTATCACGCCGCAGGCACTTCACCATACACCTTTGAGAACTCCACTGCCTTCCTATACACAAGCAAGCTCTGTTCGATCTCTTCATGCATAACTTTAAATCTCTAAACACAGGCCTAGCTTACTTCAACAACTGCGCCACATTCCACAAACCCACAAGACACCTCGGATGAACCAGACTATTCACACACATCCCATGCATACGAAGAACCAGATCTGGAGGTAGGGCTTTCTCCTACATCGCTCCTTAAGCCTGGAAAAACCTGCTGATACACATCAGAGCTGCTTCTTCAAATCTCAAATTTCACAAGGAGCTGAAGATCTGGTTCTTCGAATAGACTTCCACCAGCCTAGTCCTAGGCCAGGCTAGGCTTGCCTTTGCTTTAGTGCTAGGATACCCTCTCTGGTGATAGAGCTCTACAACTATGTATAACAGAACATGCCTCTTTCTCAGAATAATTTTTCTGTCTCCCCGTCCCCATTTGTCTATGCTCAAGTAGAAGCTCAGATGTTGTAGATGCTACTTTAGAGAGTAGAATCCAAACAAGTTTAATTTCCCATCTAGTGATATAAAGCAACCGATGTACATATGCCAACTTTTGACAGCATATAGGAGGGAAATCCAGAAAAAACACACTGGGGGAAGTTAACCTTCCCATTGACATGCACTGAAGTGGGGGACGTTTTTAAGCAGGAGGACACTCGAATAAAGCTTTTTTTGTTGTATCTGCAGAAATAACCCACCAAAAACAAGAGTGCTGGCCTATGTTGATATAGGTTTACTGATTGAAAATTGGGTTATTAGTTGAGAGGGGTGGAAGCCCCACTCAAATAATAAACACAATCTTTGACAGGGTGAACAACAAAAAGTCCCTAAATTAACCTGTGCTTAACCCCCTGGTAGCTTAGCACAAAAGCAGTAAGACTTAACTTAGAGGCAATGTGTAAAGTATTTAATCAGCACACAAAAAGTAATAAAGTGAAACACACAACACAAGAAAAATCCTAAATCAATTTAGACAAATAGTGTAAATTTTAATTTAAAAAAAATGACAGAGAAACTAACAAAATCCATTAAGTAGAACTGGAGTTATGAATTTTTGATATTTCTTAGTGAAATCTAGCACCAAAAAGAACAAGGTGCTATCCGCAGTTATCTAGATGGGTGAGACCGGATTAAAGTCTAAAGTTAGGGCTGACCATGATGGACAGCGTGTGTGATACAAGGGGTGTATTGGGCCGGATCCCATCTTAGGTTCGGACTTAGAAAATATTTCTGAAAACTTTCTTGAGAAGGTAGAGTTTCAGTGGGAAAAGACACCAGGCTATATCAGCGGACGAGTCTTTGATGATGGGAAGCCACTGGACGAGACCTTGGTGAAGCCGTTGATGAGGGTCGGAAAAACTCAGAGTGGGAAAAGCTGGATTTTCAGGTCGAGGAGGTTGTTAACGTCATTGGGTAGCTGGTCGTTGTGGAGCACCATGAAGATTTCTACCTTTGGACTTAGAAGTTTTTCTGGATTTCAGATTCACCCAGCGGGATGAGGCTGCAGGCTGTAGTTAACAATGGCCCTATAAGGCCAGATCGCATTGTCTGGAGTTCTTGCTAAAGAGGATTTGTTGCTGAAGACAAGAACGTAGAGGGAGATGCAGCAAAGTCAATCCCAGAGGCGATGCACCTTCGTCGGATTGGCTCACAGGTCAGTCCTAGTCTCCTGCCAGTTCTTATAGCAGTTTTTCCTTGAAAAATTGTCTAAGTCCAGGGTTTTTCTTTTGGTAGGATGAGGCTACTTTAGCATCATACCAAGGGTCCAGTAACCGGGGGGCACCACTTGGGAGCTAGGACTCACTCCAGTAGGGACCAGCAACATGCAGTACGTTGTAAAGTCTCTGGAGCGTGTTGTGCCCCGTGAGCTTGCATGGGAGGTCTGCCAGCTATCTCCTGGAGTCACTCTGCTAGTCTTGGGTTCAAGGAGCAGATCCAATCTTCCTTCATTGGGCAGCTGTGCAGTCCTCCCAGCAGCAGGGCAGCCCTCCTTTAAAGTCTTCCACAGGTCCAGAAGTGATCTGAAGAATGGTTGGGGGTCCAAGATTTATACCTGTGGGGGGGACCCCTTGTTTTACCCTCACATCTGGTTCTTGACAGCACTTTCATTCTCCTGTCTAGATTCCAGTTAGGGGTGACAAAAGGTGTGTGTGCATGTATAACCCACACTGTGGGGACCGGTTCGGTCCTCATAGCGTGGGTAAACCATGAAAAAACCTGACAAACACTATCTTTGTGAGGACTGGTGCGTTATGAGGACCGGTCCCCGTAGTGTGTTTAGGTACTTTCGAGCGAGTGTATCAAAAAACTAAAAGTGCAGTTAGGTCCGCTTTATAACCTTCCCTACTATCAAGGCGCGCGTGGAGTTAGAATAGTAATTACACACTTCATTACGGTCAATGGCCGGTCCTCATAGGTGGGAAGGGGGGGGGGTGCGTGTGTGTATATATATATATATATATATATATATATATATATCCGATCCCTCGTTAGTAACTTCAGTTCTCCAACTTGAAAAACGAGCGAGGACCCAAAATGGTGCAAAATATTGTTTATTGCCACCCAGCTAGTCCGCCACATATATATATTAGGCAATGCCCTTTGAAGCATAAGTGAGACGGGGCACAGCTGTGCCCCCAGCCATCCTAGCATGATAGCCCATCCTGTTCATACCTAGTCCTCTTTGTGTCACTGTCCGGGAGAAATACACAAACCCCAATAGCGGAGCCATTCATAGTCATGTGACCCAGGACACTGGCGGAAGGCACAAATGGTTGGGACAACGAAACACCAATTTTCTAAAAGTGGCATTTTCTGAATTGTGACTTAAAATCAGACTTTAGCATTAAAGAGGATTTTTAATTACAATTAATTTTAGTCCTATTTTTAGCTTCTCCAAAGTTAGCACTTATTAAATGTAATATGGTAAACCTTTGCTAGTCGGTTTGAGAGATAGGGCTAACTACAGTGAAAACGGTTTTAGGAGTTTTTACTGCCAGACATCGAAACGTAAATACCCATGTCCTACATTTTAAATACCTTGCACCCTGCACTAAGAGCTGTTTGTGCCCACCTTAGGGATGACTTAGAAGTATTAAAAAAGAAAAAGGTTTAGGCCTGGCAAAATTTTACTTTGCTAGGGCGAAATGGCCGTATACAACTGCACTAGAGGCTGCAGTGGCAGGCCCGAGATATGTTTCAAAGTGCTACTGTAGATGGGCATAATGAGTGCTGAAGGCACACAAGCAGCATTTAATTTACAGGGCCTGGGTACATGTGGCACTATTTATTAGGGACTTACAAATAAATTAAAATTTGACAATTGCATGTAGGCCAATTTTACCATGTTTTTAAGAAGAGGGCTCAAGCACTTTAGCAGTGGTAAAGTGCACAGAGTCCTAAAGCCAACAAAACAAATTTAGTAAAATAGGATGGGTAAAGACAAAGTTTGGGGACTCCCACCCAAGGGTATCAAGTCTAACAGTTACAAATATGCAATATTATTGTTTGATGTTTACATGTTGATGGGTTATTGTGGGCCGTACACAATATGGCCAACATAGGAAACCAGTAGCAAATATAAAGAATTTTCTATAGCCCAGCTCATGTTTCCGACAGACCGCCACAGAGAAGGAAAGGCGAAAACGAGCCTTGAGCATGTTGAAGATAAGGCCCAGCTCAACAGAAGACAAAGATTCAGACCGGAAGCCACACACACTTCTGGTGAGAGCAGGAGGTGACTTTACATGCTGGCTTCTCCATTACAACTAACAGGTGTGCTCCATGTCCCCTTCTGCTAAGATCCTCTCTCAGAGAGAAGCAAGACCTGCAGCAAATGACCTTCTAAAAGATTTACTGCCTTGATGGCATGAGGCTGTTGTAGGCCCAGACACAGATGCACAAAAAAGCTAATGATGGCTTAAAAAGGCAGACCCAATGTCCCTTTCTTCATGTATGGAGCATTTGTTCAATACAATATGTTCATAATGGATGGAGTCAGGGGCGTGGCTATCATTGGTGCAGCAGGCGCAGTGGCACCAGAGACCTGAGGCGCCCATTGAACCCTGATATTTGCTGCATATGACTAGCCTAATAGCAGTTAAAGGTGAATTATACTCGCTTGCACCAGGCCCCACACCATCCTTGTTTACCTATTGGATGATGCAAGCTTCAATAATCAAACCTAACAGACACACTTTGAGAGATTATCCAATTAATATCTACTCAAAAATCCAAAACAGTCTTTGTTTCCAAGGATACTTACTTGCACGTTAAGATGCGGACTACATCATTGGGCTTGTAGTTATCGATGCACACAGCGCAGCTATCTCCATCCGGACTCGCCTCCTAGGCAGAAGAAACGGCCATAATTCATTCAGGGTAAAACTTATCAACACAAATACATCAAATCAGGCCAAGTATTAAAAGAATTCATCTGAAGCTGGTATTCATCAGACACTGCTTGACAGAGATTGAGGTCATTCCAGGGGAAGAGGCACAGAAAAGCCGCCCAACAGCCAGGGCCGGACTGGGCGTAGCGGGCACCGGGCATTTCCCCGGTGGGCCGGAGGGGTGGGGGCCGGTTTTGTGGACGCAGGGGGCCGCTTTTCTTACAGGGTGCCGGTTTTGCAGCAGTGCTGCAAAATCGGCCCTCTGTAAGAAAAGCGGGAGCAGTGCTTAGCGCTAACACCCCCCTCCCCTCCCGTTCCCAGGGCTGGTGGAGAAGCAACCTGCCAGGGCTGGTTGTGGTTCCCAGTCCGGCCCTGCCAACAGCTAAGGTACGGGTTGAGCTATTCCTCCAGTTGCACCTCCTCACACTGAGCACAGCACAGATTGTGAAAAATGGAAACAACTCCAAGACCCTGAAAGATAGTCCTTTTCACCAAATATGCATGTATTTGCCAATGCTTTTTGGGCTCTGGAGCAAGGAAAGAAATAGGCCCCTGGCCCCTGTTTGGTGTTAAATACAGCAAATAAGAGGCGGGCGCAGGAAGTAAGGGTGCAGTGGTGCTTCACTTCAGATGATGAATCATTCATTAGGATGCGTTTGCGTTTTGTTTTCATCTCGTCACATTTGCTGTGCATTCAAAGACAGAGGTCTATTGTCGGGATGTGTCTTTTCTGACAAATGGCTGCTTATACTTTTAACAGGGCAATTGATATTCACTTTTCTTTCGCAGACTCCAAAGTTAGAGTATTTTTTAAAGTGAACTATCTGACAATCTTGCTGAGGCACAGGGACAGCGTGAAATGAAAGGCTGTAGGATGCCAGTTTTTTTTCTAACACAAAACTACACATTTGAAAACATAGCAGTTTGGAAAGCACAAATGAAGCAAATTTTTCTTCTGCAATTGTAAAGTGTGATGGAAACAGAATTTAATAGGATCAAAACAATTCAAAGCACTTTACTTGGTGATGTGCAAATGATAAATATTTGCTGGAACCAGATTTCCACGCATTTTTGTTTCTATACTATATCGTTTTATCCGTAAATCTGCATGTCAGTGTGAATTGTTTGGCCATTTCAGCGGCAGATGTGGTATCTGTAAATGACAGTCTGCCACCACACCATGCATTAGTAATATATTTGTGACAGTGCGCTCCAAAACCCACCATCGACTACATACCATACCCTTACCACTCTCCTGCTCAATGGGGCTCCTTTGCTATACTTTATTCTTTGTGTGAGGCTTGGATTTTTCACCATCCTTATGACTTCAACGATGTAACATTGATGGCAGCACTCTTACTCCGAAAATCGTTCCAGCACCACTGCAATAAGCAGGGTTCAGTGGGCTGCCCAGCCTCTGGGCCCTGGTGCCACTGCACCTGCTGCACCAATGAAAGTTACACCAACAACAGTCTTACACGCAACATTTATTTATAGGGGAGAAGTGGGACATAAAAATAAATGGGCGAGGGGAAATATGTTTTTTCTAAAGTGGCGGGAAAGGCTCAAAGCAAATTGTAAACCGACAGCTTGCCTGTCATAATGACAGAGTGCGCACACACCTTTGCCTAATTTCACGTCAAATGACGTGAAAACTGCACAGTTATTGAGCCCAACACCCTCAGTGGCACGAGCTTCTCCAGTTTCAGTCCTGATATACATTACACTTCAACCCGTATTCTGTTTCACATACATCCTGGCAGTGCATCGCCTGCCTCCGTAGCACCCTTTATTTAAAGAGAGAGGCAACATTTCGCTCCAAATCCACACATTGCAGTCAGCAGAGAGCCTAGGGAGTGGGAGATTTGATCATTTCCAGGGGTGAGAGTGATAGTATTGTGCAGTAATCACATTGGCCTTGGCGGGTTATGCAAGTCGGAGAACCGAAGTAGCGCCCTCCTCAGACTTCAGACAGGCAGTTCAGTTAGTGTGACCTGGATTCCCATCTTCTGCACGGATGTCTAAGTATCAAAACATTACAATGATAGGAGGAAAAGAACTTTCAAATAGGACATCACAGTCAAATACTTCTACGACATGGCATCCAACGCATATGGGGCTCAGAGGTGGCCAGTTACATACCAGGATTGTCAAAACAAAAAAATATGATGCAAATGGACTCTCGAATCTTCAGTTCTATGGCAGGACCGGAGGAGATTATTAGGTTACTAGACCTTATTTACTAGTTAAAACAGCAAGAATAAAAACAAACCCGCGTATAATCATACACTGAAAACTAGGTCACATGGTTGAAGTCATCACATTAATATCAATCAATCAAGATTTGTAGAGCGCGTTAATCACCCCAAGGGGTATCCAGGCGCTAAGTTAATAGTGCAACAAAATGACTGCGCAGGCTTCAGTCATCCTTTTTCTTTGCTGCTTGTGGCAGCCAAGAAAAGTCTCCCCAATCCCCATTAAGCTTTCCACATTTTTTGCACATTCCGTTTGTCATATATGTTTTGATACATTCTTAGATGTTAATTGTTTTACTGGTAACGGTTGAGGTCCCGCTGATCACCCGTTCCTGTCAGGGTCAGCCTTCTCCCTGATGGGTAAGTAGGGAAGTCTGCCTGACCTTGCTACGGCAGTCACCCAATATGGAAGCGTACATCTTTGCCCATGCGGTCCTCGGCTGCTACGCTCCACTCAATTGTTGCGTGAGCGGAGTGGGGAGACAGAGTTAGGAATGAGGACTGCAACCATGCAGCAGGCGCCTCAGTCCGCTTTTCATGTCTATATTTCACTTGGGCTCAGTCAGCCATTTTAAGTCACAGTGGTGCACTGGTTTCAAGCAGGTTTTTAAAGAAGGGCTAAAGAAATTTCCATCAAAGTGTCAAGTTCTGGGCAGTACTTTGCAGAGATGCTTTAGTGGGTACATGTCAAGGATTGCTTAGTTTGGGTGTTTAGGAGCTCTGTCCCCATGTATCAGTTGGGGAGAGACCGTCAGTTAGGGTAGGGCATATGTAATTGACAAGGATATTACAAGACCATGGCCACTACACGCAGGCAGACTGCCTGAAAGACTAACACATTTCTGTTGTATGGACTCCAAATTCGCCTTAATGCTAGATGCTAGAAGCTACAGCCCTGAAACTGTTGCAGAAGGTCCATACCCAGGTCCCACAAGGCTCGGTTAACACTTCTAATCTCAAGCAACCCAAGGGTGCAGGCAGGGTACCCCAATGGAGCCCCATTAGGCTGAAGAGGCTGGGATTAAGGCAGACCTATTCGAGAAACTCTTCAAGGACTTTCAGCCACGGCAGATAAACTACGAGAAACTCAGGAGGAAGTGGCATGGCCCAGTGACCTTCCTCCCTCATCAACCTCAGACTATAGGCAAGATAGTTTCACAGCCAAGGGCCCAAATACAAGGATATTGGTGCATACAAGAACACAGGACTGAGACAGCAAAGCCTTCTAATGACCGGGACCTTGCCTGTGGCTTGCTTAATCCTCAGTCAGTTGAATGGGAACCTGCCAAGACTGGGACGGCAAGATAGGGAACTTCTTTGGAAAATAAAACAGGGACCCAAGAGCGGAATCGACAGGTCCTGGTATACTTAGATTATGATAGCTTTATTGGGCCCTGACAAAGATTTTCGAATTAGCAGCAGTGGCGGACAAGGAGCCTGATGAACTTGTGAATCCAGATATTCTTCTCCAGTGGGCCCTGCATACATCTATCTGCTCGAAAATACAAATTGTGCAATATCTACAAAGAGCAGATGTTCAATACTCTTGTGAGTGGACAGCACGAAGGGGAAGCTATCTTTCTTTGAGGCAATTCCACAAGCAATGGAGAGTTTGTTCTCGAGCTATGCCTTCAGAAGGGACCAGAGCAAACTTGTCCAGAGCTCTAGAAAGCTGGAGAGATGCCAATTGTTTTAGTATGCTCCCCCCTCCCAAGGTTCTTGCTGGGACAGGTGTGTCCAGAGGTGTTTTCTTAGACACGGTCAGTTCCAAAGTCCTTAAGGGGGTCAAAACTCCTGGACCGGTGACGGACTGAAGCAAGGAAGGAAGGAAGGATCAACCTCTTCTCCCCTCTCGAAGACGTGTACAAAATGAAGCAGCCACGCACAACATGTGCATCCCCAAGCTATGCTTAAGGCAGACCTATTCAAGAAACTCTTCAAGGACTTTCTGCCATGGCTGATAAACTACGAGAAACTCGGGAGGAATTGGCATTGCCCAGTGACCATCCTCCCTCGTCAACCTCAGACTATAGGCAAGATACTTTCTTGGGGCCCAAATACAAGCATACAAGAACGCAGGACTGAGACAGCAAAGCCTCCTAATGACCGGGACCTTGCCTGTGGCTTGCTTAATCCTCAGTCAGTTGAGTGTGAACCTGCCCTCAAGCAAAACATTCATAGGCAAAACAGGCTCAGATAATGCATCAATAGGGAGAGCTGGGATCTCCATCAGGCACAGTGCCACAGACTGCCAGTTGAAGGCAGGCGATGGCGATGCCAGACTGGGATGGCAAGATAGGGAACTTCTTTGGAAAATAAAATAGGGACCCCAAGAGGGGAATCGACAGGTCCTGGTATACTCGGATAACGATAGCTTTATTGGGCCCCAGCATAGATTTTGGAACTGACAGCAGTGGCGGCCAAGGAGCCTGATGAACTTGTGAATCCAGATATCCTCTCCTGGTGGGCCCTGCATACTTCTATCTGCTTGAAAATACAAATTGTGCAATATCTACAGAGAGCAGGTGTTCAACACTCTTGCGAGGGGACATTAAGAAGGGGAAGCTATCTTCCTTTGAAGCAAGCACACAAGCAATGGAGAGTTTGTTCTCCAGCTATGCCTTCAGAAGGGATCAGAGAAAATTTGTCCAGAGCTCTAGCAAGCTGGGGAGATGACAATCATTGTTTTAGAATGCTTCCCTCCCTCCCTCCCCCCCCGCCCCCAAGGTTCTTGCTGGGACAGGCGAGGTCAGAGGTGTTTTCTTAGACGTGGTCAGTTCAAAAGTCCTTAAGAGGGTCAAAACTACTGGACAGGTGACTGACTGGAGCAAGGAAGGATCAACCTCTTCTTCCCTCCAGAAGAAGTGGTCTAAATGAAGCAGCCAGGCACAATATGTGCATCCCCAACCCAAGCTATGCAAGTGCTCAAAGTTGACTTCATTAGAAAGGATAACAGCTACAAATGTTCAATACAAGAGAATTCAGGCAGAGATTACATCAAGAGGGGGCAAAAATGGGAAACTATTGGTGTGGCTACTGAAAACAGACCCATCCAACCCCCCACACAACACTGTCATTAGGGAGCACAGCAACAGAAAAGAACAAGAAATACATTGTTCTGTGAATATTTGCACATATTGTACAGACTGCATTTAAGAATTGAGCTTAAGCAAGCCCTCCAGAACCTGCTGTATACCAACAGACCTATACAAAGCACATGGGTCCAGGCTAGAAGAGCCTCTGCTGGAGGTTTGCATGGAAGCTCTGAGACAGCCATTTTGACCATATAGATAAATGAAACCCCGATGGTCATGCTCTTAAAACCAAATAAAAATCCACTGCATTATAACTCTGATACCAAAATATTGGGAAACTACTGTTGAAGTGTCTAACCAAGATATTGCCACATCGGACACACGAAGATTAGAGCGGGTTGGTATCTGGCCATAGAACAGAGTTGATAGCATGATGACTAGCGCACGTTATGGGAGAGAAAATGGATAGCGAAGAGGAACTAGTATTGGTGTTCTTAGATGTGAGAAAGGCCTTCAACACCTTGTTGTGGAGACATGTTCCAGGTGTTGGAGCACATGAATTTTGGACCAGAGATTATACAAATATGTCTTTGTACACAAGATCCCTAGCACATGTTAAAACAAACAGTCATCCCAGAAGAGTGGAAACTGGAAAGAGGCACAAGCCAGAGGGGTCCCATTTCCCTCTGCTGTTCGCTTTGGTGATGCGGCCCCTAGCATGTACCCTGAGAAGCAAATTACAGCATACAAGCACAGATGCAAATGGTAGGAGGCACATATTATATGGAGCAATTTTCTCCAAGCACACAGATAGTAGACTGAGGTTGCGGTTTCAGATGTTCTTTATTCTGATATCGTTATTGCTGCCCATATGCCAACACGTGTTTCGTCTACAACTGTTAGTCACAGCAGACTTCATCAGGGCACATGTATTGGGTCTATCAGGATCAAAGAAACAACATCCACGTAACTTTTGGCAGTGTTGAGTGAAAATTCTTATGTCTGGAGTCTAATACCTCGTATCCAGGTAAGATGTATTGTCCATTTCTTGTATCTGTAGAGCAAAGAGTCGGTCCGCTGAGTACTCGTGTCCCAAATTCGGCGTCTGGCTTCCTCTCCTCCTAAAGCACCAGATGAACTATATGTTGAATTGTACTTTTTGTATATAGATAATTTTGAATAAGGAGTAGAGTGCGCCTTGTATACCCAGCCAGTGTTCCTTTTTTGTAACATATCATTATATGCCGACGATAAGTTGACGTATCTGTGAGAACTGAAAGTTCTAGCAATAGTAGTAGCAATAGATACAATAGCACCCATTCTTGAGGACTTCAGTGACATGTTGGAGTTGAACATCTGTAAGAAGACGATGAGGTTCTTATAGGCCCACTCACACCAGAGATGACTTTTTGCCACAGGTGACGCAGCCATGAGAATGTAGGTCTTTTAGGTTCCTGTACATACACTTTGCCCACACAGCAGACCAATGGCATGCTGTTAACACGGACAGGGTAATAATGGGTGCGCAGAGGTCATTGGCATTCTGGCAAACACTGCTGCTATCGCTAGCAGACAGAGTGGAAAAGTACACGATGATACTGCTGCTGAGGAATTTGTATCTCTTGCAGTGCGACCACATGCATCCGATACCGGAGAAAACTGATATCTGCGTGACATTCTGCTCGCTTAGATTTGGGAAAGGGGGGTAAAAAATGTAGGGTCAAAGTCAGCTCGCTATAAAGCAGGCACGAAAAAAAGGGAGGGCTACAGGCTCAAGATCCGGAAGGCTGTGTGCAGTTGCAACACATTGCTGGCTGGTTCGTGTACAGGGCCGGACTGGAGGACCAAAAGCAGCCCTGGAAAAAATGCTGAAACCAGCCCTGCTCCCCCCGTCTCCTTGTACGTTCTCTTTCATTCCTTCTGCTCTTTGATCGCTTTCTCCTTACCTTCCTCTCCGTCACGCTCTCTCTCGAAGCCTCCCGTGCCTGCTGCAATTAACCTCAGGGACCTGGGGAAAATGACCGAGGCAGCAGGAGCTTTCAAACCCAGTCTCCAAGGGCTCCAGCCCACAGGGGAAATGCCCGGTCGGATAAAAGGCCTGTCCTGTCCTATTCGTGCAGGGCTGATCTTTGGATATAGACACTGAATGTTAATCAGACAGTATAGAACTTGTATATAATCAGTTACAGAGTCAAAGGTCATGTGCTCCGTGCTCGCACCCAGTAAAACTGGTGCAAAGTGTTATTGCAATGCTGTTAACGATACTCAGGGTCAAGATGCTGTTTGCACCAAATGCCCCATTATGGGCAGTCATAAAATTTAAACAAGTGGTCCCGGACATGGACATAATGGCTTGGAAGGAGGAGGGTTGTGATCTCATGGGCGATCTATATGTTGATAATTTGCCGGTCTCAATTTAAATGACAGTATGGGTAGGGATAGATCAAACCTTACATTACCGCAGATTGGAAAGGGCTGCACTTCCTACCTGTGGTTCCAACACTCAGATCACACTGTGGTGGCCAGCTCTGGCCAAGCTGTCAGTGCAGAAAAGACAGACACGCACTGGGCTATACATGGCTATTACAGCAGACATGTCACAACGGTATTAGCAGTGAAACACAAAGGGAAGCAGATTGTGGGATTGATATTATGAATGTGCAAGGCCACTAGTAATGCACGATTTGACCTGATCTACTTTAATGTACTACATAGGAGTTACATTACACTGAAGATTTGGCATAGATTGGACTCTAATGGACTTGATGTGCCCTAAATGCAATGACGCCAGTATGATGTTTCTTCATCTACCATGGTCCTGCCTAAAGACTACTTCATACTGGGGAGAGGTGGCGGCACACACATAGTGTAAAGCAGGGGTGTAGCTCTCAATAGTGCAGGAGATGCAGGGGCCCCAAAGCCCTGGGTGCATCCAAATTATGACTGTATTTTACAGGCCAGCCAGGGGATGAGGGGGCCCATTTGCCTAGCTTGCGCCTGGGTCCATGGCACCACTGCTATGCCACTTTGGTAAACAGGACCCAAAAATTGACACTGAAAGCATGTATTTCAAGGGTACAACGATTCAGTCTTCGCGGACTAAAGCAGATAAAAATAGCTCAATTTACTTTGCTGCTGGTCTAGAGCTGCATTGACATACACTGGTTATCAAATGAGATTCATAAAAGAACAGTTTGTATCAAAGACACAAGGGATGGTACCACAGTGGAGGAGATACGAATGAAAACGGAAAGAATGGATGACAGATTGCAGGGTTTGGTGAACTAGAGGGATTTTTAAAAAACTTTTTTGCAGTTTTTAAATAGCGCAAACTGGAGCCAAAGGTATTACAGCACTTTACATGACCAGCAGTTCCATTACACAAGGGCACATTCATTTTTTGTAGACACATGGAGATTAAGTGATTTGCTCAGAATCACAGGATATTGAGAGGACGCTGTTATGTTTGGGGATCGACCACCCCATGGTGAAAGACTGTGGGGTTGTTAGAAATGGGGGTCTCTAGTTCGCAGAGGTAGGTACCTTTGTCCAAATAGGGACCCTTGCTTCTAGTCAGAGTAAGGGGGATACACTCCTAAAATAACCCCTGCTCACCCCCTTGGTAGCTTGGCACAAGCAGACAGGCTTATCTCAGAGGCAGTGTGTAAAGCATTTGTGAACACATACAGTAATACAGTGAAAACACTACAACTGGACACCACACCAGTTTAGAAAAATAAGTAATCTTTATCTAAACCAAAACAAGACCAAACGACAAAAATCCACAATACAGTAATAAAAATATGACTTTCAAATGGTAGAAATATTCAGTTCAAAGCAAATAGCAGATGCAATACTTTTCACACAAAGTAGCTGGGATGCGTCACGCAAACAAACAAAACGGGTCGCAGGGAAGGTGATGCGTCGGTTCCTTACACTCAGGGAAGGTGATGCGTTGTTTCCTTGCTCCGGGGGAGGTGATGCGTCGGTTCCTTACTGCTGCGCAGGGTAGGTGATGCGTCGGTTCCTGAGAGGAGGTGATGCGTCGGTTTCTTACTGCGTGGGGGGTGATGCGTCGGTTTCTTACTGCTTCCCCCAACAATGCGACAAACTTGGCGCCTCGATGCGATGCGACGATCTGGGACGATGTGTGGATTCTTCCAGCTCCCAGCGGAAAACCGTCTCTAGAGGTCCAAAACAACAGCAGGCACCTCTTTGCAGGTCAGAACTCCCAGCAAGGAAGTTCAGGGAGCTGGTGGTGAAGTCTTTGTGTCCCTGAGACTTCAGAACAGGAGGCAAGCTCAGTTTCAAGCCCTTGGAGATCTTCCTCAAGCAGGGGACACAGCAAACAGCAAAGTCCTTTTCTCCTTTCCTTGGCAGCAAGTAGCCACTGCAGGCCAACCCCAGACAGCAAACAGCACGGGGGCAGTATTCCTCCTCAGCTTCTCTGGCTCTTCTCCTTGGCAAAGGTTCCTCTTGATTTCCCAGAAGTGATCTAAAAGTCTGGGCCCTTCTTTTTATACCCAAAAATCCTTTATTCTCTGAAGGCAGAGAGTGTCTGTACCCAGCCAAAACCAGTTCTGTGGGGCACTTTGCAAGTGCACAACAACCTCCATTGTCAGTGTAAGCCCTGGCTCCAGACACACCACAGGGGGGCGGAGCCGTCATTGTGGAAGGCAGGCACAGCCCTATTCAGAGGAAGGTGCTACTCCTCCCACCACTCCAAATGCAGACCAGGCCTATTCAGCCCAGCACCGACACATCAGACCTCTGGAGCCGCTGCCCCTCTCCAGCCCCTGTCATCCGAAAGCCAGACATACAATACACAAACCTAGCAGAGGCACACTGGATGCTTAGGCAAGAAAATACCTACTTTCTAAAAGTGGTATTTTCAAACAGAATGTAAAAATCACCTTCACTAAAAGATGCACTTTAACATTCTGAGTTCAGGCATACTAAACTTTACTTTTCTATCTTGTTCCCAGGGTCAGTTATGTTTATAAGATGTTATAAACAAACTCACCATTCTGTCCTATAGGAACAGATAGCCTTGCAATAATGAAAAACGAAATTGGCAGTATTTCACCATCAGGACATGCCACACACATCAGGGCATGTCCTACCTTTCACATACAATGCACCCTGCCCACAGGGGTACCTTGGGCCTACCTTAGGCGTGACTAATATGTAGAAAAGGGAAGGTTTAGGGACTGGCAAGTGTGTGCACTTGCCAAGTCGACATGGCAGTCCCAGACTGCACACAGGCTCTGCAATGGCAGGCCCGAGTCACATTTTACAAGCTGCTTCTGTGGGTGGCACAATCGGTGCTGCAAGCCCACCAGCAGTGTTTGATTTACAGACCCTGGGCACATAGTGCACTGTACTAGTGTCTGCCAAGTAAATCAAATAAGCCAATCATGGAATCACTAATCCATAACAATAATTTACAAAGGGAGCACTTGCACTTTGGCACTGAACAGCAGTGGAAAAGTGCCCAAAGCATCTAGACCAGCAAAAATGAAGTCCAACACACAGCAAAACACAGGAGGTAAAGGCAAAAAAATGGAAGGGAGACCAACGCCAATGGTGCCAGGTCTAACAGGGGTGTTCACGAGATGGACCCCGTGAATACGTAAAGGGTGGTCCCGGCGTGACGTCATGGCAATAGAAGCAATAAAGATGGCCGGACCCGACCCGTGGTCTTTAGCCAGTTTTTCACCATATCGAGCCTGCGCCTCCTTTTTTCATTTTCAAACAAGGCTGAGCAGCGTAGCACCCCTGCCCACGGCAGCTGACACAAACTGGCGACGATTGGGTACTTGCCCGCCCACCTTCGTGCTCCTGCTCCCGGGTGCCGTGACTGCCAGGCTCCCGCTGGTGACCCGGAGAGTGTTTGTGGCTGCTCTGCTGTTGTTGCTGCATTTTGGTCCTGCCGCAGAGCATCCCCTGCTGCTTTGCTGACCCTGCTGAGGCCTGTAGGAGAGTAGGATCTGCTTCACATGGGTACCCCCACTTTTTGCTGATGCTTCACTGTTTTTCGACTTTAGTCTGGCTGGGGCCCTGCTAATCAGAACCCCAGCCTAGCTGCTTCCTCTCTAAAATGGTTTCCATGTGCCTTAGGCACATCTCCGATTGGAATCTGGAGTGCCCTTATGAGTCCCTAGTATATGGTATACTATGTACCCAGGGCATAGGTACCTCAGAGGCCTACCAGGGGCTGCAGCATGTATTGTGCCACCCCTGGAAGGCCATCCAAAATGACACCACAGGTCTGCTACTGCAGCCTGGGTAAGGTGGTGCATGCACCCCTTACTGTGATATAGGCTACCTGTATCACTACATACATACACACATATAAACCTATAAGTCACTCCTATGGCAGGCCTTATCAATCCTGGAGGCAGAGTGCGTGGCTCCTATGTGAGAGCGTGCCCCTGCATGAGCAGGGCCCCTCTGCAGCGTTCGGAGACCCTTCTCTGATGCCGTTTGTAGTGCAGCCTGACCATATACTCTTAAGCGCATTATAACCTCGCGTTAAATGCTAACTTTGGGATGGCTGCACGGAAACATGTTGTGTTTGGTGTCAAACATCTTGGAATACTACCCCCCCGCCAGTTCTGGCGGCGGGGGTAGCATTCCACCCTTCTAGAGGGAGAGACATGTACACACCGGCCTGCCCGGTAACTTCTTTCCAAGCCCTGGCATCACAAAATGGATGCCGCTGCCACAGACACGAGTCTGGCCTCCTGCTGCTGACCGAAACTCCGGCAGGGAGGCCTGGACAATAGGTTTCCTGTCCCAGGGAGGTGTAACCACCTCCCCAGACAGGATAGTGTGTATTGGGGCTGGGCGGGAGCACTCTCTGGTGCTTTGAAGTCCTGCACTGGGGGCACATTTGGTGTCCCTGTGCATACCCCAGTTCAAACCGGCTCAGGGGCTTCCAGCCCCTGCTCTGGCACGAAACTGGACAAAGGGAAAGGGGTGTAACCACCCCTCTGCCCTGACCCTCCCATAGGTGGGTCCCCAGAGTATGTCCAACCCCTAACTTGGTATAAGTATGGGACCCCAGTCCTTAGGACTTTAGATTTACCTGGATGAAACTGACACAGAATCCTGGACCTTCGACGCTCTACTTCAAGATTAGAGGACTGAAGAATCTCCCTTGGGGTCAAGGAGTGACTCCCCTGCTTGGCAGGCACCAAAGAAGCAATTGTCCGGTCTGCATCGCTGAAGCTCCCGCCGGACGCCGAAGTCTTTGCATCACCAGAGGTGGATTTCCAGACTTCCCGAGGCTGCCCTGAGTCCCCAGCAAAGCTGAGGCCCGTAGCTGTCGTGGGTAACGTGGAACCGTGACCCCTGGACACCGATCGCATTTGCAAGTGCATCCTCTTCTGGGTCTCCCACGAAGTTGTGCTTTGGGCTCCGAGTAGCCCCAGCCTCCAGCACCGACTGCACCGAAGATCACTGGCCTCCACTCCATGAGTGTCCTGTGAGCCAGCTCCAAGTGCGTCCACTCGAGGCTCCTTCGCGGTCGCTAGTCCGTTGGCTAGTAAGCCCTCCCGAAGGCCAATCTTCTTCTGCTTGGGCACCCTGGTTGCTCCAGGCGTGCCCTGACTTACCCTCGCTGGGTGAGTCCCACAGACCTTGCTGGTCTGCACCATCGTCCTTCTTCCATTTCTACGAGACTTGCCGTTGCCAAGGCTTGTTGGGTCCAATCCGGTCGCCGACACCCCTGCAATCGACCGACGTCGTGGGACAGCTCGAATCCAGCTCCTGGTCGTCGTCGACGCCTCCTGGACCTCGTGGCTGAAGAGTCAAGACGACCGTCAACCTACCTGAAGCACTCGACATCGGTGGGCATCTGCTCATCGCCTTCCTGGTCACTGGCTAGTGACCCAGACTCTGTCCCCTCTGCTTTCAGGTTCTTCAGATCTTCGATCCACCCGAACACTTTCGACTTGGCCGCCAGCAGCACTTTGCAGCAGATCGCCATTGAAAACGACGACGAAACCCGACCCCGAAAGACACCTATGCACCCGGCTCCCCTGGGTGAGGTAACTCGAGTACTCCGGTGCTCCCGTGGGCATTGACACTAGAACAGCCTAGTTCTAAAAGGGTTTGCTCCAAGTCCTCCTCTAAGTGTCCCTTTTCTTTAAAATTCCAACCGCGACTTTCCCCATAGAAGTCAACGGCGATTCGCGGCTGTGTCCTCACACTGCACGCGTCCCCCGTGGGTCCCCTGTGTCACTACCTTGGGTGGTTCCTTGTGGTCCAAGCACTTCTACAGGCTCTAGGCCCTGTGTGTAGCTCAGTCGTGGTTCTTATACCACTTTATTGGTATATGGTTTGGTACGCCCCTAGGGCTCAAACGTGTATTTGTGCTATTACTGTAGATAACTAACTTATAACTTATGTACTTCGAACTCTAGCCTCATAAAGAGACTAGAGGGGTGTGTTTAGCAATAAATACATATATTTTGAATATATACCTGGTGTGGTCCTCTTTCATTTGGTCACTCAAGAGATTATAGACTGGTAAAACAAGCTGCTTTACATTCCTTCAAGACTTAGCCTGAAGGCTGCTCTCCATAGCTACCACTAGGATAGCTTTCAATAAAGGTTGTCTTTAACCTATCTCCAATAAGGGGTTGTTTGGACTGGTGCAAGGTGCCCACTATAATTAGTGGACAGCATATGCCAGGCCAACTTCTCACAAGGCCTGCTCCTGCTGTGCGGCCTGCTCCCGCCATCAACGCGTGTTGCACTCAGCTGTGCACGTTCCAAGTCTCCATGAGGGGAGGAGGGGTGTGCTCTGCCTTGCTCCCCTGACCTGCCTGTCTGCAGCGGTGCCTGTAAGGCCGGGATCACACTGCTCTTTATGCACCAGGGGCCAAGTTGCAGCTTTTCAAGCTCTGCAGTTCATGGGAGAGATGCCTGCCAGGGGTGCCTGAATATCAGCCACAGCGGTTTTTCCCCTGGGATCTGAGGGGCTCACTGGAGGAGTGCCTGCATACCTGCCACAGCACTGGTTCTTCCCCTGACTTTGGTGCTATTCTTCAGGCATGGAACGCCTTCTGACCTGCCTGTCTGCACATCATCTGGCTGCCTAGTGAGTCATGCAACGTGTACCTGCCACCTCCTGCCTGCACCTGTAGTGCCCTCATCACGTTCTCGCATAAGGCACGCCTGCCAGGCACATAGGATACTAACCCCACCCCTGCACAGACCATTGGCTATCCAGGATCCAGCGCTCCCGGGACATGTGCATCACGCCATAGGATGGGGAGCTTGGCGTCATCTTCCGCCATCCTAAGACTGCTTCTCCCCAACTACTCCATCGGGGGTCAAGGTCACCTTCACCCAAAGTCAGTTATTTGACCCCTGCGCTGATTAAACCAGCCTGCTACTGCCATCATCATGCTCTGGAACAGTTTGTGATGGATGGGCGCTCAAGTGGCGAGATGGAAGGACTGGGTCGAGCGGCTGGAGAACTATTTTGCAGCGGTGGCCCTGGAAAATTATCGACAGCGTCCCATTCTATTGCATTTGGGAGGGGCGGCAATCCACAAACTAGGGAAGCCTGTTGTGGAGGATGGTCCTCCATTCACCTACGCTACGTTAAAACAGGGTTTGACTGCTCACTTCAAACCCCTTGCAAATCCGGACTATGAGAGGTTTTTGTTGTGCCAGGCCCGTCAGCTACCTAAAGAATCTGTGGACACTTTTTATGCTCGTCCTAAAGACTTGGCCAGCACCTCCACTTTGCCTGATGCCGATGATGAAGGTCATGCCCAATTCATACAGGGCTGCTATTCCGTTAAGCTCAGAGAGAACATTCTCCAAGTTCCAGGGATGTCCATGGCAGACATGCGGATGATGGGTCACGCCAAAGAACTCTCCAAAGTGCGCGCCACACATGGCAGCAGCCCTGCAATGCGAGGTGAAGAAGGAACCAGTTAATGCAGTGAATACAGATAAAAAGAAACCTCTCCCCAAATCCAACTCGACTTCCAAGATGTGTTACGGCTGTGGAGGGTCATATCCACACCAAGGACCCTGCCCTGCTCACGGAAAAGTGCTTTTGGCATGCAATAAGCCTAACCACTTTGCCAAGGTCTGCCATTCTTCCACACCCAAAAAGAGGCAGAAACCCAAAACAATCAACGCGATGCAGTCTCCCACTATACCAGAAGATGACGAGGACATGGATGACGATGATGACCCAGAAGGAAATGTTCATGTCATCCACACACTCTAAACTGGTGGATATCCGCGGAGGAGCATTCCCAAGTGCAACATTCTCCAGGCAGGCCATCAGGTACCGGCATTAATCGACACAGGAGCTTTGATCAATATTTTGGCTCAAGATGTCCTAAAGACACTCCCTTTTCAAAAGGTCTTACGCCCCACCTCCATCCAGGCTTTCGCTATGATAACTGCTCAGAAGCAAGACAAGACTGTCACGAGAAATGTGCCCTTCTTCAAGCTCTACCAACGACCAGGAGCCAGTTTAGCTGCTCAACCACTAACACCCAATCGAGGTGTGTTAGTACCCGAGGAGGATTACCCACTGGCCAGATGTACAAGGAGCCAAGTCTCCTCGCCCCTGCCGACACCCTCTCCAGATGATGGTGAACATCCATTGCCCTAGTCCAAGTCCAGCGATAGAGCAAGGGAGTACAGTTCAAGTCTGCACTATGATCCTGAGGTCTGTCACACACAAGAAAGGTTTGGAGCCAGGGTTGAGACTCCCAGGCGGCAAGGGACTGAGAGATACCACCTCAGGCCACGTCCAATGAAGTCCTCCCATTTAACAGACTTTGTGGTAAACTGATGTAATGTGCCAACACTATACTCCAGCAAATGTCTCATATCTCTCTCTCTCTCTCCATCACCTCGTCAATTTTGAAATGCCATGCACCATTTTTCTCACTGTGCATCGTTCAAGTGTTATCCAACTGTTTATGTTTGGTGTTTTGATGTCTGGGTAAAAGGAGGAATGTTATGTTTGAAGATCGACCACCCCATGGTGAAAGACTGTGTAGGGGTGTTCACGAGATGGACCCCATGAATATGTATGGGGTGGTCCCGGCCGTGACGACATGGCAATAGAAGCAATAAAGATGGTCAGGACCCGACCCCGTGGTCTTTAGCCAGTGTATAACCATATCAGGCCTGTGCCGCCTTTTTTCATTTTCAAAGAACGCCGAGTGGCCTAGCCCCCCTACCCACATCAGCTGACACAACAGACGCTGAGACTAGAACCCGATACCCTAGTTCCAAAGTAGGCAGCTCTGGTTGTTACGCCACATCTTCCCCCATTTCACCAGTAATCTCTTGTTCCCACCAAGGGTAATGTGACCGCCTTGAATTGAGAGGACTTCATACAGCAACACAAAGTTAAGTTCTCAAGAGCAGATGCATTCAGGGGTGCCTGCCACCGGTATGGGCAATGTCCATATTTATGGTATGCTTGGACTGCGATGTCCCATCGTAAAGGCACTTTTGTTACTTATTCAAAGCAACTTCAATAAAGAAAGATGCCAAAAGACTTCACATGTTATAAACCCACGCAAAACGTTTTCATGGACTTCATGGATAGTATCTTTAAGGAAATCAACGAGGGCATCGGAAGCGTACTTTACTCCCATGAAGCACTGGGGAGCCCATTGGGCTCAAAGGGCGCCCCCCCCCCCCCTCGTGTGTGGCAGCCCGGGCTGAGACAACGTCCCGGGCACACACACAGCCGCACCCGAATACTTCACAGGTCTTTAAAAGACCATTTGCTTGTTAATGAGGCTTTGTTTTTGTTTTTTTCACCCCTTCTTAGAGCCCCTGTGTTGTGTAGTGCCGCTGGACTGGGCACTACTCTCGCAGGATCAGCTACCGGTAGGTGCTGGGGCCTTTTGTAATGAATGACAGAGCCAAGGTGATTAGGTGCAATGGCTACTGCGCACACGCGTCCAGTGACGTCTGTCGCGGTAGGCGTTTTTATTAAACAACTATCACGTGACTGGACCGAACCATGTAGTCCAGTCACAACGGGGAGACACCAGGGGATTCCCCCACGGAGATATGCAAATGGGGGGACCCTCTCAGTCGCCGCGGTTCCGTCACCGCTGCAACATAACATTCCTCCCGAAAACAGAATCAAAAATACAAAAGAACAGTCTTACGTGAAATAGTCTCTCAGCTTCTTGGTTGGCTCAGGATTGCGTCGGAGCTGATACTGGGAACTTCTTCGCCCATGGGACCCGACACCCACAGCCTCGCTCGATTGTGAGGGCAAGGATTCTTCTGAGCTTTCGGGCATTCCATCATGCCCTGCCACCCCGTGGTCACTGTCCACTGGGAGGCGAGTGTCTACCACGGGCGCCAGGGGCGTCGCTCCCACCACTCCCTCTGGTGTTCCAGGGAGGATTGGATGGTGGCTCGGGACCTGCATTCGGGCTCCCTTCCCTGGTCCGTCGCAGGGACCTCTGCAAGATGACATTTCTTGAAATGGGACACGTTCCGTGTCACGAGTTCTCCGTCCCTCCGAGCCCTTATTTGCGTACCTTGCACACTAATGACAGTCCAGGGGCGCTTCTCATACGGAAGCTGGAACTTGCTCTTCCTTGAACGGTTCTTGAGCAACACCTTGTCTCCTGGCTGCAGATGGACCGGACGAGCTCCATGGCGCTGACTGACCTGCTCGTGCATCCTGCGCCTTTGCTCATCAATGTGGCGATCATCAGGGCTTTCCGGGAACCAGTGAAGATGATGAGGAATTGAGTCCGTGACCACTCGGCCCATTGACAAATGTCCGGGAGCCAGACCCGTTGTGGTGTGAGGAGTTTGGCGGTAATTTCTCAGGAATGTGAAGAGAGCTAGTTCCAGGGGCTGGTGACGCTCATGGGCTATGCGGATGACCTTGTTTAAGGTCTGCATAAATCTCTCTACCTCCCAGTTGGCTTGCGGCCAGCGCGGAGTAATCCTCCGATGTTTGATGCCTAGCGAGGCTAAGTATGTTTCAACCTCCTGGCTTTGAAACGGCGGCCCATTGTCAGTTTTGAGTTCTTTAAAGATGCCATGCGTCGCTATTACCTTTTCCAACTTCGGGATTATCTCAGCAGCACTTAAAGCATTCACAATTTCAATTTCCGGATACTTGGAATAGTCATCAATAGCCACGAACGTGTGTCTTCCATCCGGTAGACTTCCGAAGTCGAGACTTACGCTTAGCCATGGCCGAGGGGGCCTGGGTTCCGTGATCACAGGAGCAGGCTTGGGGTTTGCCCCCGTTACTTGGCACCACTGACACTCCCGGACGGCGGCCTCAACGAGCTCGTCCATCAGGGGGAACCACACCTTGGTTCTCAGTCGCGACTTGGTCTTAACCATTCCCTGATGTCCACTATGTGCCAGCTGAATGACTGTCGGTTAAAGACGAAGGAATTACCAGCCGGTGCCCTCTCATGAGGCAACCTGTGTTGTCCTCGGCCAACTCTTCACGTACGTGATACAAGCTCTCCAGTATTCTGCGAGCCCCTTCCGTCAGTCTCTTCCACTCTTCTCTGGCCTTGTGCCAGTTGCCATGTTTCACTACCTGTTTGACTTTTTGCAGGCATTCATCGTTGTCTGTTTCATGCTTTAGATCATTCATGGAGAGAGGAATGGGACACGATCTCTCCGTGACGCATCGTACATATTCCTCCGTGTCCGCAGCATCTTCTTCCTCTTGAGCCGTTGCACACCTCGGGTGGCGTGACAAGTAATCTGCGGGATTGCGGCTTCCTGGTTGGTATTCAATTCGACAGTTATAATTTTGCAGCTGCAGCATCCACTTTTCTATCCTCGGCGGCGGTTTTGACGAAGTACCGGAGAATAGAGGCAGAAGGGGTTTGTGGTCAGTGGCTACCACAAATGGTTTGCCATAGACGTAAAGATGGAAGTGGCGGCATCCCCAGTGGATCGCAATGGCCTCCTTCTCAATTTGAGAGTACCGCTGTTCGGTGTCAGTGAGGGAGCGGCTGGCGAAGGTCACCGGGGCCCAGTCTTCTTCTACCCTGCGGCGCTGCATGAGAACCGCTCCTAGTCCCTTTGGACCTGCGTCGACTGCAACCAGTGTGAGTTTTTGGGGGTCAAAAAACACCAGAGTTGAGGCCGCAGACAGGGCATCTTTGACGTCTTGGAACGCTTTTGCTTGTGGTTCTCCCCATGTCCAGGGGACCGAGTCTTTGGTGAGATCCCTCAGGGGCTGAGTGAGGGTGGTGAGGTCCTTGATGAAACGCCCGCAGTAGTTCACCATGCCCAGGAAGCTGCGGACTTCGGTGACGTTGACGGGGGCTGGTGCATTCTTAATGTCTCTGACCTTGTCAGGATCCGGGTTCACCCCCTCAGCCGAGAAAGTATAACCGAAGAATTGCAGCTTATTCTTGAGAAATTCGCACTTTTCTCTGTGCAGTGTTAGTCCTGCAGCCTTGATCCTCTGGAGAACTTGCACCAGTCGGGAATGGTGCTCGGGGATGGATTTGGCATGTATCATGATGTCATCACTCACGTTGATGACTCCAGGGATGTCCATGATCAGCTCGCTGATGACATTCTGGAATACTTCGGCTTCGCTTGATATCCCGAAGCTCAGACGGGTATACCTGCGAAGACCTACATGAGTGGAGAAGGTTGTGATGTTTCTTGACGCCTAATCAAGGACTAGTTGGTGGTACCCCGATCTCAGGTCTAGCTTTGAGAACCAGCACGCCCCGGCCATTTCTCCAATCAGGTCATCAATAGTCGGGGTGATGTGTCGCTCTCTTTTGATGGCTGCATTCGGCAATCTCATGTCGACGCAGATCCTCACGGATCCTGGCTGCTTTGGTTTTCGGGCTACGACAATTGGGGAAACCCACGGCGTAGGACCTGACACCTTCTCAATTATGCCCGCCTGCTCCAGCTTGAGTAGCTCTTGCTCTACCAATGGTCGCAGATGAAAAGCCACTCGGCGGTGTCGTAGAGCCACGGGTTGCACAGTCTTGTCAATGTGCAGGTGTATCTCCTTTCCGTTGAACTTTCCGATGCCCTCAAAAACTGATGCAAACTCCTGGAGTACGTGCTGGATTGACTCTTGATGGATCCCAAATGCAAATGACACGATGGTCAGATCCTCTGCGGCCCGGCATCCCAGGAGCATGCCTTGTCCATCCTTAGTGACGTACACCACGGTACTGACTGACTTGTCTTCATGGGTGACGGTGGTCTTAAATTTTCAGTTAATTTCTAGCGGTTTATCCTGCCCATACGCGAAGACTGTGATTTTAGTGGGCTGTAGAGTGGGAGCTGGGTGCATGGATCTGTAGAGAGCGGCTGCCATTATGTTGATGGTGGCTCCGGTGTCCACGACGGCCGTGACGTCCTGGGCTCCCACCTGAATGCGGCATTGGGGCAGACGCCTGCTCCTTCTCGATGCAGCTCCAATCATGTGCACCTTATGAACCGCCCTTTCTTCCTCTTCGTCATCGTCCATGTCACTCGACTCGCCATCTCCCTCGGGTACCGTATTAACCGCTTGCTTGGGCTTTCGGTACTGCTTGGAACGACATACCTTTACAAAATGGTTGAATCGGCCGCAGCCTGTGCATTTCTTGCCCTTCGCTGGACAATCAGCTGCCTTGTGAGGTGGGCCACCGCAGTACCCACAGTATCGTTGTCCCCCTTGTGGGCCACTGTTGGACGGCTTTCTGTTGCGATGGTCCGCCGGCTTCGTCGTGACCACATTTACTGGTTTTGCCTTGATAGGAGACTGCAGGGCTGCCTCCATGTGTGCTGCCCTGGCCTTGGACAGCTCTTTTGTGCGTCCCAGGGTTAAAATGTCCGCTAACGGCTTACCCGACTCTTCTAATATTCTTTCGCGAAGCTTCGCCGAGGCACACCCCTGGATGATCTGCCCTCTGATCTCCTCCGTCTCATCTCTAAATCCACATGTGGATGCCAGGAGCTTGAGCCGGCCGTGGAAGGTGTCGAGTGATTCTTCCTGTAACTGCCTAGCTTGACGAAAGATGAAACGCTCGTAATCCTGATTGGCCATCGGTTCAAAATGGCCCGTGAGCGCGTTGATGAGGGTCATGTGAGTCTTGGGCGTCGCCTCTACAAGAGTCTTTGCGATGCGGTGGATGTCCTTCCCTCCTAGGTGGAGTAACATGGCCCTCTTCTGGTCTTTGTGTACCTTTGTTGCTTCAAAAAATATAATAAGACGTTCTACCCATTCTTTCCACCTGGACGCCTGGGCAGATGGGGATCCTTCCACTACAAATGGCTCAATGGGGGGGAATAGTAGACATATTGACTGTTCCTTCGGGCAGGGGGATGTGGGGATGTGGTGCTGTGCCGTGTCACACTGTCCTTCTCCTTGATGAGGGGTATGTGAGGCTGAGATTGTCTCCACCGGCACAGACGCTGTCCCCGTCCGCAGTTTAATTATCCCCAGCAGCGCCTGTAAACCAGATCAGGTTGGCTGCAACACCACCATGCGCCACAAAATGCTTCTGTCAGTTGGCTGCCACCCTGCAGCACCTTCAGGCACCACTGTCTATGTGCCCCTGATGCGGTACCCTTCCGTTAGGCTCGTGTCAATTTCAGTGCTGGCTGCCTCCCTGCAGTACTTGCAGACACCACTGGGGGCAGCGCCACGTGTGGATGCGCTGCCTTCCAGATCTCCGCTCTCTCCTCCTGTCCACAGCGCATGCGCGCGGCGCCCCACGCTGCGCGGGCCTCGCAGCTCAGGATCGGCGCTTGCGGGGACACAGCGAGGGATCCAGCCACCGCAGCGCGGGGATCACAGCGCACGCCCCCAGCAGCACAGATGCGGCACACCTGAGGGAGCGGTGCAGGGTCCTCTCCACGTCGGACAACAGCGGCCAGCTGCAGGGGCACGAGCACCGCGGGGCCTCTTCCAACCTCGCACGGCCGCCCCCGTTCAGTAACGCGACGGGAACACGCCCGCCCTCATCGCCAGTGTTGTGTAGTGCCGCTGGACTGGGCACTACTCTCGCAGGATCAGCTACCGGTAGGTGCTGGGGCCTTTTGTAATGAATGACACGGAGCCAAGGTGATTGGGTGCAATGGCTACCGCGCACATGCGTCCAGTGACGTCTGTGTCGCGGTAGGCGTTTTTATTAAACAACTATCACGTGACTGGACCGAACCATGTAGTCCAGTCACAACGGGGAGACACCAGGGGATTCCCCCACGGAGATATGCAAATGGTGGGACCCTCTCAGTTGCCGCGGTTCCGTCACCGCTGCGACATATCACCCCTGCATCCCCACTCTGCCTATTCCTGGAAGAATTAGCCCCCCCCTGAAATTTTTTATTAGCCCCTCCCCCCCCCGAAATTTGGCTCTAGTTGCGCCTCTGCTGGGGAGGACACGTGATCTAATGGACTGAGCTACAGACTTTGGAACTGGGAAACTAGGTTCAAGTCCCGGTGTTCTGAGATCCTGTGCAAACCACTAATGGTTAAAACAAAGTGTCCGTCTAACCATGTGTAAAAGTAATCTAGCGCTCCAATGCCCTCGGGCTGAGTTGGTGCTATATAAAACTGCACACAAAAAAACCCCAAAAAAACATCAATTCCTTGCTTCGCGGGTGAAAGATGCCACAGAAATGTGTAACATTTGATGAGCTTCGCAGCCCCAGCACGGGTGTACTTTTTCCAGTCAGGGAAGGAGCACCCCGAGGCCCTCCCGCCTCTCCTGCGTCAGCAATGCGAGGAGCTGCTTCCCAATTACATAAAGAACAACACAGGGCCCCGCTGCGACTCCACGACCAAACCACCGGGGAGGGTCTGACGACAGCCGAGAACCAGAAGAGCCGCGCAGCCCCGGGAGCAGCTCGCAGCACATTTCCTTCAGGGCCGCGTGTTTGTTGTTTATTACATATACTTAAGGTGGAAGAAAGAAAATCCCTCGGCGCCGCCATATCATGACAAATTGTTTGCGCTGAAAGAAAAATATACGTCATTCCATTCCCTCACTGGCACATTTAATGCTTTAAAACTTGCAGCGGGTTCTTGTTTATATTGCATTTAGTTATTCGCTTATGTAGCGCGATAGGCCTTGCAAGAGGTATGGAAAGCGCCGATATAAACACCAACACAGTAGTATAAAAGGGCTGCTAACCAATATCATACGACATGGTAATAAGTCAAGTTACAGTGACGGTTCACAAGGGAAAGAAAAATGCAATACTAGCCCAAATCAGCACTAGGATAGAGGCATGCTTTCTGCAGTGTATGCAAATGCAGCCCCGACTCACAAAGAAAGCAGTTTACATGAGCAGTTCTGTAAACGATTTGACTTACTCCCTGAATTTCCATCACTTACAAAGAGTCAGCCGAGACGCTGCATACAGTGATTTCATAAGATGTACACCAGGTGCGCTGGAATGAATCATTTGCTTAATAGTAGTGTAGCACTTGGCAAACCTAGTTGGAGTTCATCTTCATCCAACGGACGCGCTCCAAGCAGGGGTTCGCGAGTCTTAGGGTCTCACTACTGGAACTCATCGCATTTCCACACTTAAGGCGAGACTCGCAGTGCTGTTAAGACTCACAAACGGACTTGCAACAATTTAAAACGTGCAATTTGCACATGTACAAAATAAATTAAACATTGGCAAAGCCAGAAGGTCTGGTGATGGCTCCCAGCCATTCGGCTTTGTCAGTGTTTGTTTTGTCATGGTTTTTGTAAAACTTTATTGTAGTAAATAAAATGGCTAGGAAATATATATATTTTAGGCGCAAATGGCACGCATTGCTATAGTAGTTAATAGCACTCAAAGGAACTACTTTGAGAAAGCAGTCAGACACAGTGAAGAGAAACAATGAGTGAAGTGGCCTGGCCCACTGCCCAGTGCTGTATGCTGCGGTGGGTGGGTGGAAGGAAAATGTGAAGGGCACAGCTACAGACGAATGGATGGAGAGGGTTGTTTGAAAGCTCTTATAAGTATATTATTTACCTAATTTTCTTAAAATCAAGAGGTCTTGGCTACGGCCAAGCTGAAAGATAAACATGACAACTTGCACAGCATGCAGCCATTTTCTGCTATAGAGAGCAACCTGTACTTGCTCAAAATGTATGTGGCAGCAAAAAAGTAGATATAGAAGGTGGCTAGACCGCTTTCACTGTGCCAAATTGTAGTGTCCTAGGAGCGTTCAAGGTTAAAAAAAGACCCAGAAATGTGCAAATCCCACAAATATGTTTGAGATTTACAACCCAGTAGCAAATGATTTGCTCATGTGCAATGTTTGCCCCTTTTCCAACTTAGCGCAACTGTGGCATTCTTTACAGACAAATGAAGAGAAATGCATTTTTTTTTAGCGTTTCCTTATGAGAAGCAGTTTCTCAATTTGTGTGCACTTCTGTGGCAGCAATGATTATTTAAATATTATTCTCATGGATTTGACAATGGCAAAGTTTCAAGTTGTCCTAATAATGCAATGTATAAACATGTGCATTTTGCTCCATCCATAAGTTAATCAAGGCGCAAAGAAGATATTTTAGAGTAATAGGCCAAGGGAGTAACAAAAATATTCCAAAACTGTGCTTGCGCAGACTAGGGAAGAGTCATATTTTGCATTTGTGCCTCATCCAGTTCTCAACCATATTTCATCTGGTGAATACATGGTACCCATGGGTTGGCCTGAGGTAGTGTAAGGAGTTGTAACTGGGATTGTGCCAAGAACATCTTCTGCTGCATCCCTTTGCAAAAGTGAGCATGCATCTCACTGAGACTGACATCAGAAGCCTTATGGGATGCTGAGCGCCTATCCATGAAGGACGTAACCTCTTTGAACATGGTAGATGCCATGTTCCACTCAAACAATTAATCTCCACAAAACTTGGTCACCGGGCTTCAAATTGCGGATATCTGGCTAGGACACTGCCTTTGTGAGAACTTCCTGGATTAACATGCTGGGCTGAACATTCCAATGAAAATGCTTGTGTTGTAATGTTGGATTTTACCAATGTTACTCTTTGGTATGATCCATTCCCATACACAGTAGTTCTCCTTTTGGTCTATCTGAATGTTCTGTATGCTGCGTATCTTTGGAAAGTTGGTGTACCGTTTTGACAGTTGGAAATTGTCGCTGCGAGATGGTGTTATTGTTAATTATACCTTTTCTTTCAACTATTAATTGGTGGTGTACTCATAAAACTGACAACGAGGACCACTGTGTAAGGGGCAGCCTAACACCACCACCCCCTACTTACGTTAATTGCAGTTACAAGAAATCTCCATGTGCCTTATCGCAAGTAAAAACTAAAGAAACTAATAATCTCTGCGAAGGGCGCCCTGACGAGAGGAGTCATCTCTCCTAAATGGTGCTGACCATCGTACAGCCAGTCAAATGCTTGCGATCTCACATTTGATGATGATATATATACATCAGATATTTCAAAGTCACCAGAATAAAGGTTTGATACAGTCTGGTGATGTTAGACTGCTTGATTTCCAATTGAAAATTGGAGCTTAGACAGTCAGGGGAAAATATCTGGGTTCTAGCCAGAGAGGACAGAGCCTGAAAGAGAATGCCAAGTTGGATTTTGTGCATGTAAAAAGTCTTGCTTAGTGACCATAACTCAGTGGAACACGATTCATCCCATATCAAACAGATCAGTTGGTTCCAAGGTCTAGTTCCTTCAATATTAGAAGTTTGCCCTTTAATAAGAGATTTGGGGCTTATTGAAATGGGTAGATTTGTATCACCTTTCTAAATTGGAAGAAGTTCTGTTACACCTTCAATGATTGGTATAAGTTATTACAACATATCGTGTCCACTATCCCAATGGTCCTTCCTCCATGCTTGTTCCATTTAATTTCCAGTTTCTGGAATTGTTTCTTAGGGAGGACAGTGTAGTTTTGTGTTGCAGTCTGGTTAAATCCACATGCAACCCGGCAATCCTGCTTCTACTACGTTTGATTCCCGTAACAGCCGAAGGCGCTGGGCGGGTAATGGACTTCTCCGCTTGTATCTAGGGCTCATCGTTATTTGTATCATGGACCTCTAGCCTTAGTATATTCCCCGTCCTACACCTGAGAGGACCAGCGGTTCCAACGAGGAATCACGTTACCTTTTGACCCTCGAGTGTTAAACTTAGTGTCCCGCCTGTGAGGAGTCTAATATTTTCCCTCTTGACTCAGGGACTGGGTCTACAGATCTTGGTGGCTCTGGCCACTAGCCCCTTCATCGTTTACCTACCAGTGGTTTTCTTGCCACCTTCTTGTTCTTACCAGGCGTGTCCTCCCTTGCATCTGACTATTGCGCCCTGAAGGTGAGACCCATATCGGGGTCACCGACCGAAACGCGCGTCGGCGCTGGAGCTTCCTAGTCAACTCGTTGTCTTTCCCCCTCTGTATTCATCAATATGTTGAGAAAAAATTGAATTTCCAAAACGAATTGTACTATTTACTGATTGATTTACTCAGAATTTGACCTAAGTATTCCCTCTTTATTGACCTAACAGAGTCATCAATTGTTTCATGTTGAGAAGAGGGGGGGGGTCTCGTTTCCATGTATATATTGTTTATTTGGAAAGTTGTGAACCCTTATTTTGTAGGACGTTTGAGTATGTATGGGTATGCTTTTGTTGGTATGAACGATTGTGTGTGTGGTGTAGGATGCGCTTGGGCTATTTATTCATGGGATATTATTTACTGTGTTTTACCATTGCAACATTATATTTATTGAATAAATTTGATATTTTTTGGTACCCATATAATTGTGGACTACACTCTAAGGCCAGTGTTTCATGTTTGTGATTCCATTATCAGTGACGATTAGTACTCTGGACAATGTACACAGGCAGAGAAATTTCGTTCTGATTGTATCTTAGATCCACATGGTGGTTGCATATTGGCAGGCGTAGTATTCTTCCTGAGTACATTTGTCCCTTTGACCACTGCGTTAATTTGGACCGAAAGCCATAGCTCATAGCCAAACATAACGCCCAATTTTTTCACTTTACTAATCGAAATAGCGGCCTTCCCTAGGAATCTCTACGGCAAGAAAGGGTGTTGTCGTCCTCCTCGGCAACCAGCCCGGTTCCACCTTCAAACATTCAGTCAAAGAAAGTTGCCTTTTGTTGAACTTTCAGATTGTCAATCAATCAATCACGGCATTTATAGAGCGCGCTACTCACCCGGGAGGGTCTCAAGGCGCTGGGGGAGGGGGTAAGTTACTGCTCGAACAGCCAGGTCTTGAGCTGCTTCCTGAAGGAGAGATGGTCCTGGGTTCGCCGAAGGTGAGTGGGGAGGGAGTTACAGGTCTTGGCTGCCAGGTAGGAGAAGGATCTTCCTCCGGCGGTGGCTCTGCGGATGCGTGGTACGGTGGCGAGGGCGTGGCTGGTTGATCGTAGCTGGCGGGTGGGCGTGTAGAAGGTCATGCGGTCGTTGAGGTACTTGGGGCCCAGGTCGTGGAGGGCCTTGTGTGCGTGGGTGAGGAGTCTGAACGTGATTCTCTTGCTGACGGGGAGCCAGTGCAGGTCTTTCAGGTGTCCGGTGATGTGGCTGTGTCGGGGGATGTCCAGGATGAGTCGTGCGGAGGCGTTCTGGATGCGCTGGAGTCTTTTTTGAAGTTTGGCTGTGGTTCCGGCGTAGAGGGTGTTCCCATAGTCCAGTCGGCTGGTGACGAGTGCCTGGGTGACGGTCTTCCTGGTTTCAGTGGGGATCCATCTGAAGATCTTGCGGAGCATGCGCAGGGTGTTGAAGCACGAAGATGAGACGGCGTTGACTTGTCTGGTCATCGACAGGGAGGAGTCCAGGATGAAGCCCAGGTTGCGTGCGTGGTCCGTTGGCTTGGGCGCGGTGCCCAGGGCCGGGGGCCACCAAGAGTCGTCCCAGGCGGAGGGTGATGAGCCCAGGATGAGGACTTCCGTCTTGTCTGAGTTCAGTTTAAGGTGGCTGTTCCTCATCCAGTCGGCGACGTCTCTCATCCCGTCGTGTAGGTTGGCTCTGGCGGTGGTGGGGTCGTTGGTGAGGGAGAGGATCAGCTGGGTGTCGTCGGCGTAGGAGATGATGTTGAGGTTGTGTTGGCGTGCGATGGCTGCGAGGGGGCTCATGTAGACGTTGAAGAGGGTTGGACTGAGTGAAGATCCTTGTGGAACGCCGCAGATGACTTCGGTGGCCTCGGATCTGAACGGGGGAGGCGGACTCTCTGGGTTCTTCCGGCGAGGAACGAGATGATCCATTCCAGTGCTTTCTCTCGGATTCCGATGTTGCTGAGGCGCTTCACTAGGGTGCGGTGGCAGACGGTGTCGAACGCCGCGGAGAGGTCCAAGAGGATGAGGGCTGCTGTTTCCCCGTTGTCGGTTAGGGTTCTGATGTCGTCGGTGGCTGCGATAAGGGCGGTCTCGGTGCTGTGGTTGGCCCGAAACCCGGACTGCGAGGGGTCGAGGGATCCATTCGTCTCGAGGAAGGCGGCAAGCTGTCTGTTGACGGTCTTCTCGATGACTTTGGCCGGAAACGGAAGGAGCGAGATGGGACGGTAGTTCTTGAGGTCGGTGGGGTCCGCCGTTGGTTTCTTCAGGAGGGCGGTAAGCTCGGCGTGCTTCCAGCTCTCCGGGAAGGTGGCGGTGTGGAAGGAGGAGTTGATGATGTCCCGGAGATGGGGTGCGATGGTGGCGTCGGCTTTGTTGAAGACGTGGTGTGGGCAGGGGTCGGTTGGTGATCCGGAGTGGATGGAGTTCATCGTGCGGGTGGTGTCTTCGGTGCTGATCGGGGTCCAGTTGCAGAGGGTGGTGGTGGCGGGCGTTGGTTCGGCGGTAGGGTGCGTGGTCTGTGCGTCGAAGCTGTTATGTATGTCGGTGATCTTGCGGTGGAAGAACGCGGCGAGTGAGTTGCAGAGGTCTTGCGAGGGGTGATGTCGTTGTTTCCGGCGCTGGGGTTGGAGAACTCTTTGACGATGCTGAAAAGTTCCTTGCTGTCGTGGGCGTTGTTGTCCAGTCGTTCTTTGAGTGCCGACTTCTTGGTGGCACGGATCAGCTGGTGGTGTTTGCGGGTGGCGTGCTTGAGGGCGGTCCTGTTGTCTGTGGTCTGGTCGAGTCGCCAGGCTTTCTCGAGAGTGCGGCAGTTCTTCTTGGATTCCTTGAGTTCGTTGGTGAACCAAGGGGTTTTCTTGCTTCCGGGTCTGCTGGGAGGGTTTTTAGTGGTGCGAGGTCGTCGGCGCAGGCGGTCAGCCACTTGGCGAGGTTGCTGGCTGCTTCGTTTGGGTCCGTTGTGTTGGTGGGTGTGTTCTGGCTGAGGGAGGCGGTGAGCTGCTCGGCGGTGATCTTGCTCCAGCTCCGGCGGGGAGCCTGTTGCGGGTGGTGGTGGGTCGCAGTCTTTCTGAAGCTGAAGTGGACGCAGCTGTGGTCGGTCCAGTGGAGTCCGGTGGCGTGGCTGAAGGAGATGTGCTTGCTGGAAGAGAAGACGGGGTCAAGCGTGTGGCCGGCGTAGTGGGTGGGCGTGTTCACCAGTTGCTTGAGTCCGAGGTTGGCGAGGTTGTCCAGCAGGGCGGTGGTGTTTCTGTCGTTGTTGTTCTCCAGGTGGAAGTTGAGGTCCCCTAGGAGGATGTAGTCGGCGGAGGGCATGGCGTGCGGGCTGATGAAGTCTGCGATGTCTTCGCTGAATAGTGTGCGTGGTCCCGGGGGTCTGTAGATGAGGGTGCCTCGGAGGGTGGTCTTGGGGTCAGTGTGTATCTGGAAGTGTAGGTGTTCGGCGGCGGTGAAGGTCTCATCGGAGTTAGTCGAGATGCGGATGGTGTTCTTGTGTACGATGGCGATGCCTCCTCCCGTCTGGCTGACGCGGTCCTTCCGGGTGATCTTGTATCCGTCCGGGATGGCTATGGCGATGTCGGGCGCTGAGGAGGCGTTCATCCAGGTTTCGGTGAGGAAGGCGACGTCCGGTGCTGTTGCGTCGAGCAGGTCCCAGAGTTCCACGGCGTGCCTGTGGACGGAGCGGGTGTTCAACAGGATGCATTTCAGGTGGTTGCTGCTGGTGCTCGACTTGGCGGAGGTGGTGCACGTCCGGGGGCAGGTGAATCGGCAGGCTTGGCAGGTGAAGGGTCCGTGGGTGCGTCTCGGTGAGGCTCGGTAGCAGGCAGGGTTCCGGCCGGCATTGAGTGCGGTGAGGGTGGCGGCGTCGTAGGTCCGTCGAGTAGTGTTGCATCGGTGGGATCCAGGGGTCCTGGCGCTGGGCGCGGGCCAGGCGCGGACGGGCGCAGACGGGCTTACCTTTGGCGCACCTTCGGCGCTCCGTCGGTGCTCCCGCTGCGCGCGGCCGCTGCGCGGTCGCTCAGGGGGCGTCATAAGTAAGGAGCCTGGAGGGAGGAGCAGCTGGGTGGCGGGAGCGGGGCGGCGAATGGAATCACGGGGGGGCGGGGCCGCAGGGAGGCAGTGGCGGGAAGTCCCAGGAGCAGCGGGCAGCGGGAAAGTCCCAGGAGCAGCGGGAAAGTCCCAGGAGCAGCGGGCAGCGGGAAAGTCCCAGGAGCAGCGGGAAAGTCCCAGGAGCAGCGGGCAGCGGGAAAGTCCCAGGAGCAGCGGGCAGCGAGCGAAGGAATCTCCAGGCAGGAGGCGGCAAGGCAGGCAGGAGCGGCAGCAGTGAGTGGGGCGACCAAGCCCTGTGGAGGGCTGAGCGGTCACACTCTGTGGTCCCCTACGGTCCCCTTAAGTAAGGAGCCGGGAGGGAGGAGCAGCTGGGTGGCGGGAGCGGGGCGGCGAATGGAATCACGGGGGGCGGGGCCGCAGGGAGGCAGTGGCGGGAAGTCCCAGGAGCAGCGGGCAGCGGGAAAGTCCCAGGAGCAGCGGGCAGCGGGAAAGTCCCAGGAGCAGCGGGCAGCGAGCGAAGGAATCTCCAGGCAGGAGGCGGCAAGGCAGGCAGGAGCGGCAGCAGTGAGTGGGGCGACCAAGCCCTGTCTGTTGGTTGGGACATGTTCCTATTGAGAACCCTCTGGAGGTGCTTTTACTTATCCTACGACTTATCCAAAAGAGCCCATCAAAGCCTTTTAAACATGTTGTTTGACAGCGACTTGGTCATGTAGGAATGATATCACAAAAGAAGCAAGAATTTGTATAATACTGCTAAGAAACTGCACCATTGTTTTCTTCATTCATTTTGCTTCTTTGACCTCAGTCTGGAAACTTGGAGAGAGGTTGTTACACCAACTTTTCTGACAGAGCAAGGAGAAAGAATGAGCAATTGCTGTTCATCTGTACCATAACTACGACTGCCACTTCTAGATGTATGGCTTAATTTTTTTTTTTTTTTTATTACTTAGGAGGTATTTTGTTGCTCAGATTAGCTGAAGCTAGTTCATGAAAAAAAGTCCCTCCCAAATATCACCTTTACATCCGTACAAAACGTATTTCAAATCCTGTTACTAGAACCGTTTATCTAGATCAGTCTTAAATTACAATTATGTAACAAACTTTCATTCGAATTCATAGCATAGACTCCTATGTGTAAGAAGTTTGTCCAAAATTGGAAATGATAACTCTCTCCATGAATAAGAGACCCTCAGTGGCAAGAAGCCAGAACCCTTTAATAAAGAAATAGAAAAGCAAGCAAGTGCGGGACCTGCCAACATCAACAGCAGGAGTACCAAGGTTATATTGTATGGTACAAGCACATCTACATTCCAGAATGTTCTGCCAAGAAAAAAATTACTTCTTAAAATGAGACTCCTAATGGCAGGCTGAGTAGGTCATGTCCACCCTAAAAGGTAAGGAACTTTTATGGACAGAGTTATTTGTTCACTCCCTACTATATCGCTTCCATGTATGTAATAGAAAGGCGAGTTGTACATGGCTGAGAGAACAGTGGTCCAGCAGGGAAAAATACTGCCACAAAGAATGACTAACACAGGTTTGTAAGGAATTGAGAAGATCTGCGTGCAGATGGCTTTTCATCAGAGTCAACTAGATTAATGATTCTTTCCATCTGTTTGAGATGATTGTGCTGTGACCTTTAGAAAACACTTTGAAAGTGAGAAATGAAGAGCTGGGAGAAGGTCCAGAACCTTGTTACGCCCATGACCAATAGGCTTGTCTGTAATTAGCCAAACCCATCGGAGTAGGACTGCTCGCTCCAGGAGTTTAGACAGGAAATGAAGAAGGCAGAAAGAACAGAAATCAGCAACTGACAATGGGTTAAGAGTAGAGAGATACTGCGCATGGCACGAAGGACGTGGAAAATGGGAGACAATTTAGGGTTCCTGGAGAGGCAAAGGAGGAAGAAGATTCGGGGTACATTGCAGGGGTGGTTGGTAAAGTGTGGGCGGGAGGAGTTTAGATCACTTTATTGGACGGTTTGAGGTATAATCGCTTAATTGCGTCATTTTGATAATGTGCTTTTTTTTTTTAGGTCTCGCCTACGCAGCGCGCATGCGCTGCATAGGAAAAAGACCTTTTGAAATCGCTTCAGTTTTGGTGCCAAAAACGTGCACGCATTGCCTTCAATGGCAACGCGTGCACGTTTGGCGATTCCCTTGCGGGAGCGAGCTTTGACAGATGGTTCCTGCTCGCTACCGCAAGGGAAACAGGCGTCGGCCCCCTCCTCTCTCCCCTCCCCCTGCTGCCGCCTCCTCTCCTCCTCGTCTTTTTTTTTTTTTACCTAGTTCAGCGCGACGCGCGCGCTTGTTTTTTTTTGCTCTTTCCTTCCTCTTGGGTAAAAACGTATTCTCTGCCAAGACCTCAGGACTTTTGCTGAGGCTGCTGTTGGCTAACTACCCTAGGGCAAACAGTGCTGCATCTTTGCACATTTTTTGAGATTTTCGCTCGGATTTTCGCTCCTTCAAGTCACTGACTTTAAAGCTTACAGCCCAGTTTAGCTTCCTTAACCCCCTTCTGGTAGTACTTTGAAGATATTTGCAGACACCAGAACACCGCTGTGAACAGAACTTCAGATATTGTGCTTACGAGGAGTTGAAGGAAACCGAAAGTGACTTACCTAGTTTATCACCGGCTCCCTGCCCTAGTGATCTGTTCTGAATCGGGCATCCACCTTGGCCGGAGAAGGCTCTTGAGGTCGGGAAGTGAACTGTGCAAGTTCCCACTTAACCAACAGTGGGGTTAGAACTCAGTATGGGGTGCCTTTGCTAGATGATCACAACTTTTAAGTGACTGCTTATTCGTGTTGGTCTAAAAGTTGTTCAAACTTAATACCTTCACAGGTGCCGCCAAAAGCAATAGTTCTTTTCGAACCCTTAGTAATGTGTGTGTTCAGCTGACATTACGTACTAGCGTACTAGCGTTGGGCGCGAAGATCAAAGTTTTGCACACAAGCAACTTGCAAGTAATATATGGCGCATAAGAGAAAACAAATTGACAGCGGTAGTACAGCAATGGCGCTGTCGGCTGCTGGTGCGCAAAATGAATCCGCCTCACCCCCTGTATAGAGACACACCTTTGCAATAATTTGTCCATATAGGCAGTACCTGTGGTTCCAGAGAAAATACTGATGTGGGATCACATGTCCAAATGTTAAAGAAAGATATGAAAAGAGTTTAAGAGGACAAAGTTGTTTTATTTATAAAATATAAATGTTTATTTTGTTAAAATAAGGACTTTTTACAGCAGTGAAGGCTGTAGTCTAAAAAGTGAAAGGTTTTTATGCTTGCTTGGTGCCATTTGTACTTTTCATGTCTTTTGAAAGGGGTGGGGGGGCAAAACATAAGCGACGTCTGTGTTATGTAGTCACTTTTGCTACCTTGATAAGAATGTACGGAAAGATACAGAATGGTAGGTGGTGCAGTAGGGAGGAATCTGGTAAAGAGTTAAGGCAGTTGAATAGACAGGCCACTTGAGTGACTGGCCTGCTCAGGATTTACAACTAATACCAAGTCTTCAGGAGACTTGTCATTCCTGGGCTTACATCTTCAAACCAGGACTACAACTTTCAGAGCGCATTGGGTTGGCAAATGAATGTCAGTGCCTGCAAACTAGGTGTGCAGTTGGCAAGCATGGAGGTGGAAATCTGATATATTCTTTTTTTCTGTATCTTTGTGTCAAGTCAAAAAGTGACGGAACACTTTGAAACATCTACATCATTATGTAGTACTTTAAGAATATGCCTTTTACTCTTTGTATCATAATACCGGATATAGATTTTGCAAATAGCAGTACGCACATACTAGACTCATTGCTGTGCACATGGGTTTAAGAGTCATGGGGCACACAGGGATCACCTTCGTGTCAACAAAGATTAAAATATTACTGTAAAACACAAATAATTTATTCTGGAGAAAATATTAAATCTGAAAAAATGCAAATGCCTTATTATTGTAGACTAAATTGTGCACCAACATTATTGGTAATTAAGTACATGCATGGTCACTAAACCAACAAAAGGGTCAGTGCCTAGAGTGCTCCGTAGATGCCATTGCAGGGCTTTCCCTGAGTGATAACCGCAAATACTACTTTAGCAGCAGTATATGTGCATAGCTCTGAGAGATGCGCCATTCGGCTACCACTGTACAGATACTTTCTGTATTTTTGCCCCTCTATATGGATGCAAACCCACTCTTGCTGATGTGTCTGCGCCCAAGCAGTCTATGGATGGTCAATTAGATGACTATGGCAGGGTAATGCCTTATGGTATAGAACTGGGCAAACTGCAATACCCATTGACCGCTTCAATCCATTGCACCTTCCAGCCCACCTGTGGGGATTGTTGATGCACACCTATAGGAGATGCTTAGAGCACAACACTCTAGTACTGAATTTGTAAACTTTTAAGTACAGGGCCCAAAGTTTTTCCTAGCACGCCTGCCACGATTGTTGCAGAATTCTGGGGTTGCTGAATACCCAAGACTGCTTAGTCTTGCTTCCATCTCATACCTCTTCTTCCAGTCCTTTTATCATACTCCTACTAGTTCTTTTTAGTCCATGCTTTCTTCCTCTATTACTGTTTTCCTCTATTTTGTTTTCTCTTCCTTCTTCAGGGGTGTGGAATTTTATAATATATCTACCTGCCCTTGGGCCGCAATTTGTCATAAAACTACAGATCCTGTAAAAAAAAAAAAATCCGCTTGTCCCTGCTGGTGCCAAGTAGTGAGGTGACAAATTATGGCAGCATTCTCAATATGTCAAAGCTTTGATACCCTCATTGACTATGCAGTAGATCCAGAGTTGGAGTTCCCTGTGAGTATGTTCACACTCGCTAACTTCCACGTTGAAGGGTATTCAGCAACTCCTCTTTACGCTTCTCACACAATAAAAAAGGTTGGAAGTTTACTCCTGGCGAGAGCAGGCGTAAAAAAATAATTCACAGGTGGGGCGGAAAAGGGGATGTAGAAAGGATGAATTTGCAATCGCACAGCAGATGTGTGCATCAGCAAATATAAGATAAAACAGCATGTTTATACACAAGTATTTCTTGATGGTGCACTTTCACCCTGCGGTCTCTTGGCTTATTGTTACCCAAATCAATGGTACTCATGTTATCAATCTTGGAAAGAAGAAAGGCTGAGTCTACCTGCTAGGATTAAAATCTGGGACCATGTATATTTGCTCATGTGAAAAGAAATACTTATACGTTTGCTAGAGTATGGTTTCCAAGCATACTTTGGTAAAAGTTTTCTAATTTTTGAAAGTCATAAATTGGCAAGAATGAAAGGGCATATATCTGCGGGTGCACTTTTTTTGTCTTTCTTTAAAAATTGGGCTCTTACCTTATTGCTCATAATGGCTTTACACTAACCATCCCTCCCTTTAAAAACAAGCATTGGCATAGCCAATAGGTCTCGCCTTTGGGACCTTATAAGTGTTTAGCCATGCAACAGTTAATGTTGTTGCAGTAAGGATATTGTGCTGCATAACTAAATACTTATAAGGTCCCAAAGGTGAGACCTATTGGCTATGCCAATGCTTGTTTTACATTGTTTGGTCCCTATGTTAACTCTTGAGGAATCGTTTGTATTTCATCAATGTACAGTCTAAAATACGGCTTGCTTCATACCTGTGCTGCTCAAGTTGAAAATGAATAAGATTGGATGCAAAAATATATTTGCAATACTCTGCATTACCCTTACGCTACAATAAATCAGCCAAAAAAGGAGTAGAATATTGTTAGAAAGAATCAAGAAAGTTTTTGGGGGGCAGTGAACGAGTACATAGGACTGAGAGGTATGGCATTAGAAATGGTAGGTGGCTGAAATGAAACAGAAGGCTATTGGATAACCATAGGTAGGATTGGGGTAACAACATAGAAATGGAAAATAAGGCACAGTGCTTACCAATGTTATCAAGATGTCCTTGCACTGGGTACCCCAAAACAGTAGCACAATATTCAAAATGGCCAGTCTAATGTACAAGGACATCCATACTAATAACCACGCATATGAAACTGGAGCTATGCTCCCCCCCTCCTTATTTCAAATATTGCTCTCTCGCAGTGATGGGTGGTTAGAGCGGAGAAAAAAAAAATACATTTCAGCACCTTGGTGCAAAAGTACTATGGGGAGTACTACTGGGCAGACACTTTAGCAAGGTAGGGCAGCTCACAGACAGGGGCATGCAAATATCCGACATGCAGAGAGGCCCTCGGTTGGAAATCATCTCATATTTATTTTTACTCTATGTCGGTCAGTTGACCATAAAAGTACAAGTTAAAACAAACACATCACAAACATTAAGACGCGATGTAAGTAAGATGTAAAATGCATTATAAAAAGAGTGTGCAAACGAGATTGTAAGACAAGCAGAATTATAGTGCAAATGTTGGTAGCGAACAGATGATGATGAATCATATCCATTGATTCAATAGTAGTGGGTTCGGCTTGGATGGCTGATGTAGTCTGGGCCCATACCTAAAATGGATCAACTGAATGTCAACTAGGGTAATGACCAACTACTTTGGGAGTTCTGTGGTTTGTGCGTTGGCCAATGCCCCTTTATGGTAGGTATCCAAGCAGCAACAAATATATTCGTAGACAACAAACAGGCAATGCATGGAGGGCACATGACACATGGAAGTATAAAAATGTACCAGCGCAAAACAGCTAAAGTGCATACGAGATAAAACACCATAATAGCAACAGTAATATTTTATTTAAATGACAACGCAAAGCCCATTCAAGGGAAGGTTAAGATGCACAGAAGCGCTTCTTCAGTGAGGGTCATAGAGGTCTATTTCTGGCTATCTATGCCAAGAACAGATATTTGCTAAGGGCAAACACGACACTTCTTGAAGTGTCAGTTTAAAAAACCCTAAGGGCAGTTGGATAATGTGTTTAACCAAGGTTGAGACACAAAGGCTACATCCATATCTCATATATATTTAACTTCCAATCTTCCACTTTGTAGGTCTAATATAAGGAGAAGGCAATGGCATGTTAAAACATTATATGCTGAAAAATCTGTTACCATTATCACTTTGTATAGATCTGTTTAATGGTTTATCTTTCAATTTACAGACAGAAAGCAAGCCATTAACCAAGTTGTAAGCCCGGCAAGGGCATGATGGATTTTGTTTAGCCACTGATCCTCATTCTTGTTGGCATGGTAACGCTGTCTGTAGTGAAGTTGAAATCTCCTATTGCAATAAATAAATGTGTCTGCTCCACACAATAGCCCATCCTCCTTACGCATATTGCATTATCAATTGTGATATGTTCATTCTATTTTGCAGCTTTATCATGGCTTGTCACTCCCCAGCAGTATCGGGGCAATTCGTGCCTTGAACTGTCTAGAGTGCGCTGCTACCTTCCACATATCACACAGTGCCATTTGACCGTAGTGTGAATGGGCATAACTTCATAGTTGAGAAAGCCTTCTCAATGTCCCTCCAGGTCTTCTCTATCTTGGTGCATCTTCAGACAGCCTGCATTATGTAACTAGATTCATCACCAACATAACTAGCAGTCCAACACTCGAATACAGTCCGTTCTGTACAATCTAGTTCTTGTACAGCAGAAGCAGACCGTTGACAGGTACATTAGTTGATCAGCCTTCGTATGGAGGTGATTATCTCTACTGGCTACAGGACTACTCTCCATTCCATGTTTTCTAACTCTACTAAATCTTTTTCATGTCTCCAAAGTTAACAGAATGGCACAGCACAACTTCCAAATTTATTTTCATACCAGTCCTCTTTAGAAGCTTCCAGGGGATTACTGTTGACAATCTCACCTTGACCTCTGAGGGAGCCCCTCAACGCATGTCAATGTCTGAGTTTGCATTACTCTACGATAGCTACGTATGATGTGTAATCTGTAATCGGTCACCACCAACCCACAAATAGCTTCTCTAGTCAGTTTACCTTTCCACCCATAATTTATTGGGTCGGACTACACACTACCATAACCTTAAAGGTTTTAGCCAACAGCGATTTTCTCCAATGATGCCTTAAAAAAGTTTTTCTCTCCTATATTATTCCTATACAGATTATTTCATAGCTACCTTTAACATTAACAAGTGCACACTGTGAATATATTTGCATTATTTTATTTTACCACATCTCCTTGCTTTAATGTGCGTAGCTGAAGCTGTCCAATAGCCTTCTTTGCATCTGCTTTCAGTTTTTTCTGAAACAAAAAAACATCAGATACAGATTAGTCAAGCACACCACCCAAAAATGTAAAACACCTACCAGAGCTCCCGAACATCTGCTTGCAGATTACGGTTCAAACGCGTTGCTAAACATCATTGGTGCCTACCATTGATCCACGAGGGTTGGATCCATGGCAGATTACTGGATAACCATTGGTTATGCAAATTAGTTCAATTTCGAATCATTGAATGCAAATAGATCCCATGTGAATATCCTGAAGATCATATAACTGGTCCTTGCAGACCTCTTTTAGAGTCCTGGGCTCTTTGTGATCATGTCATGAAGCCAGTGTGAACCGCGCCTTTGTTCTTGACACCGTGGACCCCCAATGGTTTAAATGAGGATGCTCATAAGGGTCATGGATCACTGGGCTTTTGTGTTAGGTTTCCATGTGGAAGGAGGCATTTAAAAGCCCCATGATCATAAAAGCCAATAAAAAGATTTAAATAAAAATCCCCCCAAAATTAGGATGACAAATCAGTTTTGCCTTTAACAAATAGGTATATTTCGATCAGATATGTGAAGTTAAAAAAATAAAAAACCTATCAACGTCACGAGTCAAGTGCTTTGCATGTGCGTAGGCCAGACTAAGAATCAGGTCAGGCACTTAAACCCACAATAAACACCTATATCTTTTATCAGATTCACATGCCCAAAAGGCTTAATAGACAGCAATAACGTTGGCGTAGCTTTACATACTCCTGCCTTCTTTGTGTAACTCCTGAAAACATGACTGTTGTTCAGGGGTGAGCAAAACACCATTGCAGCCTGCTAAATCTGCCCACAGATGAAAATACACAGCTAGTTTTACAGGAGGTCCAGAAACTGAAAATAAACGAAAGGAGGTGCTCGGTGGAAGAAAAATGTATATACGAGATAAGATGCAACATTGGCCAACACAGAAAATAAAATGCAGCAAACAGCAATGCTGGATGGACACTAGCTGGTACTACCACAATGGGAAGGACGATGGTTCTGTGTAATGTCAAAAGGCCACGATGCCCTAACCATGTGCCGTCCTGCTCCTAGTTTCATCGTTCTAGCAGACCCTACATACTTTCATGCTCAGCTGACCCGACCCCTGAAACAAGTCCCCTGCTAGGTGCTGCGTGTTATGTTTGTGTCGCTTCAAAGCTGAATTCAACATCCTACGGTAGGCCTCCAAAACTAATGGTCTTCAAACTTTTTATTGTTGTGCGCCCCTCCCTGTTAACATAATTTCACCGGGCCCGCCAAGGATGAAAAAAACCAATTATTCAATAAAATGATAAATATTACTGGGTTTGAGAGCACACATTCTAGCAAATATAGACAAAGCTGATTTGGAGCACTGATATTCAAGCTGGGACACTAGATACATGAAGGGTAGAACGCTACAAGCCAAACATTTCAAGTGAGAATTTTCCAGACGTTATCTTCCATCTTACTTTTTTCTTAGGATAATTCCTGTGTGACACACTGAAAACAATATTGTTATCAAAGGAGCCATAAAAAATAGGGGACGTAAGACGGCATCAAAGAAATTGAGAAAAAACAAACTCATTTTCTTGCCTTTTAATTTGTCTCATCATACCATGTAGGCAATTGGTCCCATATTGTGCGACACATTTAACTAATCCAGACTTTTTAGAAAAAAAGCACTTTGCAAGCTTTTTGAACCCATCCACATAATGTTGAACACAAATCTGCAAGCCCCAAAATGGAATACACTGTTGGCTAAAATAAGAGGATTAACAGTAGATGTTTCACTAAAAGTTGATCCACAATGCAGCTCCAAGAAATTTAATAATGACCTTTAAAAGTGTAACTATAACTAAAACATGATTACCAACATGCTCTTGGCAGACCTTCCACCTGTCGACAGTGTGATCCTTTATCAGAAGTAAGGTTGTGGGGTTACATGCAGCACTCCCTTTGACACCTACTGATTCATTACAGAGAGGCTCACCCCCACTCTTTTCTTTCAATAGTCATTGTTCTGTTTTTGGCATATTTGTGCTTCTCTTGGCCAGAGCGCTCCCCACCTGCACACTTTAGCAACTGAGGCTCCCTCAGGGGAATACATCTGTCCTAAAGTGACCCCTGTGCCATGATCTGGCCAATACAGACCCTTTTAACTGCACCCCAAAAGGAGCAAGACTGCCTATTTACTAACCCGGATCGCAACTATTTAATCTCCAATCCCTGGGTGCCCTCATTCTAAGAGTGTGAGAGGTTTCTTACATTGGTGCTTAGAAAACAGAGGTTGGGTACTCCAATATTGGTGGGCAACCTCTAACTGTAGCCCAGAATTGTAGGGTGCTTCCTAAGTACAGTGGTAGCCAGGAAGAGTGCCGTCTTCCTTTTCTGACATGCTTCCCAATGCTGCTCTTTTCTGGCCCTGCATCAACACTGTAAGCCAGGCATCGCAGGTCGGGTCTTCCGTCGCATCTCCTTCAAAGGACCAGGACTATTTAGTTGTGCTCTCCTTTCATGTATCAAGCTAGTTCCAACACATCACCTTTGCCTGAGAGAGGGGACACCTGACCAAACAACTGTTTTCAAGGGCACGACCACTGCAAAACAAATTTACTACGGAAATGGGCTGGCTCCTTATACCACACATCTTGTGCCCAACTCTGACAGGGTCAGCTGAGCCCAGCCATTGTTCCTGATTGGTTGTAGGATGTTTGAGTTAGATACACATCTGTAGGGAACACTAAGATTCCAGCGATCAGCAAATAAATCAGAGTGAACTGTACACGTTTTGGGATGCTGGTTTCTGTACAGTTGAAAAAAACCTACAGCAAGGCACACTTGGTTCTAACTGGACCCACCCGCAGGTCGAAGTGCAATTTTGATTTTAAGTGGCCAGATGGCTTGACTCCAATTCCTACTACTGAACACAATCTAGCCTATGTACCAGAAAATGCTAGTTGACCCTTTGATCGCAAAGAGATATGTACAAATGTGCAGTGGAAAGGACTGACAGAGGCAGGGAATGTGATTCTCTCCCTTGATCGAGCAGTAAACTTTCGCTTGGACAGAGGGAAAGACCGGATATTGCTGAGACCTGGGGAAGAAAGATGTAGAGAGACTGTTATGGTCAGAACGTGTCTTATTCAAGCCTAAAAAATACAGGCTCCGCATGCTTCGGTGAGGACCTTGCAGACTATTGCTGAAATTAGAGTCCCGTTCTGACTGCCGAACTGAACCAAAGATCACAGACGAGAGCAAAGCTGTCAGTAATCCTTCCACATCTCCCTAAAACACAGGACTGAACCCAGTGTTGCATTTTCTAGCCGATGAGAGTACGGCAAGAGTCGGAGAGTCAAAGAGACGGGGTACTACTAAAGACACGGACTGCACAATTGACACTTTGTCTCTCCGTGCTCTTAACTTCTTTGGCTCCATATTGTGTTGTCTGCCTTGAGGGGTATGGCCCGCCTGCAGATGTTTCCCCATGGCACCTGGAGGTGCAGACCTAACCTCAGAGACCACAAAATCCTGAGGCTGCCCAGCCCTTTCTCTTAGTGGCCTCAAAGACGGAAAAAATACCATATAAAATAAAATGCACAGGATAATGTCCCTCTTATCCATCGGACTCATAATGCTCATAGTGACGGAGAAGATTAGAGGACTATCAGCAGATAGCCACAATATCCTATTTATTATCAATGCCCTTAAAGCAACAAGGCACAAACCATGGGCGGAATACAGGAATAGAACTTTGCCTGACTGGGAGACAAAATGAAAATGAAATCTAATAGAAGTCTGCATTTATTGGTTGTGGTGAAGAAGTACATGTGGGGGGAGAGGACAGGCGAGAGTGGATTGGGAAGCATACGGCAAAAAATAAATTGTAAGAAAAGCGCTATGAGGCAGCCAGCGCTAATGCTCTTTTTAAATTTTTGTACAAAAAATAAATTGGCGCTGGAAGCATCATAAAATTTTTCAATTTTTGTACAGCATGACTACAAATCGTTGCCAAGGTCAATCTCTCTCATAGAAGAGACCTATTGGCTTTGCCAATGCTTGTTTGCAGATCTCGTTACATCTGAGTTTTCCCTGACAAACAGATTTTGAGGTTCGGTCCAGCTGCTGTTTCTAAAGCAGTATCATCTTTTCAATTAGAGCGCGATGTGGTGCCATCAGAATTTTATCCTGATCCTTCTTCTCCTAAAGAGATTATGCTACATTCTTAATATGTGAAAATAGCAGTGTTCATTTATTTGGAAACAGTAAATTATTTGCAGAAGGTCGATAATATTTTATAAATTTTGGTCTGGCAAAGAAAGGTTGCAAGTCTGTACCCTTACTCTCAGTCAACGGTTAACGTCTTGTGTTTCTGGAGTATATGAAATTCTAAATATTGTCCATTCAGTTCTCATACAGGGAGATGTACTCGTGGAATGTCAGCTTGTTGGCCAGAAGTTCAGGGAGGATCTTTGAAGGAGATTTCTAGAGCAGCTACGTGGGCATCACCCTCAACTTTCATAAATCATTTTCAGGTACAAGTGGTTGACTGTGCCAGTACTGTCTTTGGATCTATAGTTCTTTTTAGTATGATATTATATGCATAAAGTGTCCATAATGAATGTTTTAATTTGTGCTGCAATTAATGGTCTGGAGTTTGGTTTCTAATGATAAGAAAAATAATTCCACCAGGTTAAGATTTGTTTTAGCTTGAATCTTCTCAACAGTATTAAGAATGGAATGAGGAAAGTGGGGAATGGGATTTGGTAATGACTAGCCTTCATGATGTAATAATATTAGTTTAAGTCCATTATTCCTCATTTATCCCAGTTAAGGATTAGCCTAGAAATCGGCGAGGGTAGGGCTTGACTACATTACACAACGTCTTCTGGATGGGTGAGCCAGGTACACTTCTCAGGGTGCATCATTTTGCTTTCAGATGAGGTGAAAAGGACAAGGGATTGCCAGTCTGAGAAGGTGGACTCACCTTCATGGTGTTATTACTGCAACGAGGAATAATGGATTCAGAGTAATGGAATTACCCAGTATAATGTCATCATTTTTTCTCCTCTTGGCCACTTCCGCATTGTTATACATGCTTAGGGCTGTGCCTTTCAACTTTCTTCCAAATGCTATGTATTTTTATGGTTTTTTCGTGGTTGCCACATTTGATTTTTTTCTTTGACGTCTGATGTTTGTTTACATTTTCACTCATGACCGAATGCCTAGAGGGAAGTGTGCTAAGTGAAAAGGAAGAGGAGGAGCTTAATCCAGAGCACATCATGTATTTCCCGCGCAAACCCGATGAGCTGAGAGAGCAGTGGTCCGCGTGCATTTGAGGGAACCCATTTCCTTACGGGGCTAAAGAAGATTACTACCATGTCAGACTGTGGCCCTTCTGTGCTCTCCAAGATGTACAGCTGCATGTCCCTCTGTAGCCATTCCTGGTCCCTGGCGCCATCTTCCCTCACTTCACACAGATGGGAGGGAGTGTCGCAATGCTGCGCTCACTCTACACAGACTCCTGACTCCAGCTTCACCTGGTATATACTTATTTGACAAAGTGGGCAAGAAACGTGATGTCGCACATTTAAACAAAGAAGGCAGATTTTAGCCTGAAAATACTTTACTCCGAACACAAAAGGTTTAAAGAGCAATAACCGAGAATCCACCACCTCCTGGTGACAGACCAATCAAAAACGAGCACAAGCTCTGCTCAAACCACAGAACCACAAGATAACCTTTTAATCTTCTTCAAACAGAGCTGGCACTGCGGCAGCGGCGCTGTCACCGCCTCCCACGGTTATCTGGGACGATTAGATTTACATTTCAAAGGGAAAATCAATGGCCTCTCAAGCACTTCAAGAACGACAGAAGGGATCAGATAAGCACTGGCTTTCCAAGGGGTCCATTGATAGAGCACTATGCTCTTGTAAAAATTGTAGGGGTGCATCATAATCATCGTTAGTCTGTACCCGCATATATCCAGTTATATATCAATGAATGGCTAGTAAAATGTAGTTTTAACTTGCATTATTGGAGTGAATAGAAGAGTAATTGTGCTATTATAATCCTGCAAATGTAATGCTTAACTGAAACGTGTTCAAAATGATGCATTAATGGGGTAGGCCATGTGTAATCGAGATGCAGTAGTTTAAACGTGTGCCATATTAAGTTGCACGTGTAGTTCACTTTTCGCATATGAAATGTAATGAACTAATGCTTATAGAAGTGATCATAATTGTGTGTTTAAATTGTGTAGAGGCCTGACTGCATATACGTAAAGGGAAGGCCTGATTCGTTCTTATGTTAGCTTATTTTGTAGGCAGAGAAGGTTCTCTTGGAAAGGCTCTCTGGGCACAGTTGGGAGATTCGTGCAGAGGGAAAGTTTGTTGAAACGTATCTTCTGTTGCAGGTGCAAGGACACATGCCTCGTTAGCGAAAGACTGGCTCTTTGTTTCACGAGTTAGGGTGGTGGGAGGCATGGAGATGGGAGTATAATGGAATGTAGGGATGATACTTTCAGCGGAGAAGGTGCCTGGGACTCAAGGTCATCGGATGAAGTAAGAGTTCGATGGAAAAGTACGAGAAGGAAGACCTGGCCGAAGAGGCGTGAGAGGGGCGTGTTCGAGTGTATGTGCATTTTGTATTAGGGACAGTGCCCCGAGGGAAGAGGTAAGAGAAGAGGTAGAGGAGACCAGAGAGAAATTTTAGGAAGGAGCATCTTAGAACGAGCTCGAAATGCTAAGTGAGTGCACTTCTTAGGAAGTCTTCACAGCTGACACCTTTTCTTTTACTCTTGCCTGTGTAGTTCGTTAAGTAGGTATGCCACCTTAGTGATAGAGTAGGGACAGCTAATGGTTTTATGTTTATTTAGGTAAATGAAGAATAATAATAATAGAGATCGGAGCAGTTATCGCTTGTCTAATACTTCTGGAGCTAACGATTCTTCTTATCCTGAGTCGGATGAGACTCCTGCGTAGGATGCTATTTGTAATTAGTGCCCATTTATTTCTTTAACCTCGTGTTGAGGTGCTTGTACGTGCAGTTATTCTTGGCTGCAATAAACCCACAAAATTGAATTCGGAGTGAGTGGTCTTTTAAGGTAAACTGGATTCTAAATTTTGTCGTATAACTGAAAAGATTTTCTTCCCTTCACACTATTCAGCAGGTAAAAAGATTCTGGCGACCTGAAGATTCTTAAAGGAGATAAGATAAGAATCAGCGTTATCACCATCAACAGGAAATAAAAGTAGCGCCTAGAACGGGGAGTAAAATTACCACTAAAGTAAGCAAGTTAGCAAAGGCCTGAGGTTGCCACCAAGGCGCAATCACTGGACCCGTTTAAAAAATCATATTATACTTTGCTTAGGAACTTCTGAAGAATAAACGTGTGACCTGTACATCAAGTACCGATGTTAGTAGAGGCCTCAGCTTGCGGGCCTAGTTTAGACAGCTAGTACTGGGGCTCAAAATGGTAGCAGCTTGTTTTCTTCAAACTAAAAATGTAGATGACCATACAGATGTCCCAGGTAACTCTAGTAGGATGTCACACCAGAAACCACAATGCTCCAGACCCCAATACAGTGTTGAAACTCCATGTTTCTCCCCCATAACCATTTGTCTTGGATGTCATAACTAAATATACACTGAAACTTTAAAAATATGTCCGAGACCCTCCTACTGGTGTGTGGTCGTTTACAAACTAACACCTTTGTATGGGGACCATTACAGGTCCTTGTAAGATAACACAAGAAAAGGACTAGAAGTGGGCAAGTTCTGAGGGATGTCCAGATAATTTACAACCCTTCGTGAAAAGGCTTTTACCTCCTCTTTAAAAACAACAAAACTGCACTAGTGAACAATACATGCAGCACGGTACGGCGCAGAGTGAAATAAACCACAAGGATTTGGTTGGGCAAACAGACCAGGTGTTCGCCCTGAACCTTACAGTGTGCCAGACCACTTACTAAAAATTGACTCACACTGGGAGTGGGGCCGTGTTCCTTCTAGGTGAAGAGACCTTCCTTCTACCCAGGCCAGGCAGCGGAACCGAACATTAGGGACATACAAAGGAGCTCGAAATTAACAGACATTCGACCACCATTTTACAATCCGTTTTTTTATGGTCATATTAACTTTTCTTAAAAGACTGGTTATCAGTTAGTCAGTCTAAATCACTCTGAACTCAAATGTGCCGGCCACTTTAATCGTCCAATTAGTTGTGTGGAATCTAACAGACCATTGATAATCAAGCTCAAATCTCACAAATATTGAGCCCAAATATCCCCGGCGCCACTAAAAATGTTGAGAATGGGGGATTTTTTCTTAATTCTTAGATGAAGTCTACCACGCAGGTGTATGCAATAGCTGAAAGAAAAGTTATAAGAAAAGTTTCGGAAGTAGCCTGGGTCTGAATATTTTATGATTATTTGCATAGCGCGCTAATCACACGTGAGGATATCCAGGTGCTTAGCAGGTGGGCAGGCACCTGTCGCCTGGAGGTTAGTCGAAGAGCCAGGTTTTCAGCTTCTTGAAAAACTTGAGAAGCGAAGAGGAGGCTCTGAACTGGTGAGGGAGGTCGTTCCATGGTTTGGGGGAGAGAGAAGAGAAGGTGCAGCCGCCGGCTGTGGCTTTGTGGACATGGGATATGCTTGCCAGTGAGAGTCCAGCTCAGCGGAGGTACCTGTGGTGTGTGTAGAAGTGTTAGCAGCTGTTCCGGTATGCAGGGTCACCCTACAAACAACCCTGTACAAACCCTATTTTAAGATCCTTCTCACTTTTAATTCCTGTGAAGTGCCAATATTTCCTTAAACGCTTGCAATGCAGCAAATCAACTAAAGGATTAAGTTGCTGTCACTGCCCTCCTACAAGGTGTCTGCGTTGACTAAGTGCGATTATTAACACAATTTAGCTCCTAATTAAATAAGATCAATTTATGGCCAAGAAGGGAAACTTGGTTCTCTTCTTAATAAATTAGTTGAGCTAAATGCTGAACTTTGCAGGAGGTGATGTGGACACCATGTGCAAAACAGTTTAAAAGTTGCACAAAAACGGAATATTCCAGTCAGAGCCGGTATGCTAATCCTTGAATGTCTGTGCATCCCTAAGTACTTTTAATTCTGTGCATCCTCTGAAAAAAAATTCAAGTGCGTTCTCGGCTGCTGTTGGTAGTTTAGGCAAAGAGGGAGTTAAAAAATACAGCAGTGTCGGTGCTCATGCGTGAATTGCGGCTTGGAAAAATGGGTAGCTTCAGAGGATACATACTACTGCCATAAAACCAGGGAAACACAAGATGGATGATGGACGAAGTGCTGAAACTTTTCAGCCACTCCCCCCTAGTCACAGATCTGGGTTTAATCCATCATTCTTTTGCTCACTATGCCACCCCAGTTTGTACCCAGCCATATGTAAATCATTCTTGACGGTGCTACTCATGGGAACAGTCCAGCCCACACTGCCAGGTCAGGTCCTCCCTGAACTGGAAACAAGCATCTTGGGACCGATTTTTAGGTTTCACCTCTCAGCCAGGCAAGCTTGAATCCAGTGGCACAGTGAGCAAGGGACCCACGTCTGGGCATACACTTGGCCACTTAAGGAAAACATAGCAAACACAACATGATGATGGACGTGCTGAAACTTTTCAACCACTCACCCGGAGTCACAGATCTGCTTTTAATTCATTGTTCTTTAGCTCACTTCGCCACCCCAGTTTGGGCAGAGCCATATGCAATCAGTCTTGAACCTGCTCCTCCTGGGAACAGTCCAGTCCGAACTGCCAGGCCAGGTCCTCCCTGGATCAGAAACAAGCACCCTGGGACAGGTTTCAGGGTTTCACCCCTCATCAGCCAGGCTAGCTTGAATCCAGTGGCACAGTGAGCAAGGGACCCACACCCAGGGAAGGCAGTAGCCCAAGGCAGCCACCAGCAGTAACTAGTCTGTAAATCAAGGCCATTGGCAATTTAGTAGCAGAAAAAACAGCCTTTGTGGCAAAAGATATACTGTTCTGGGTATTCAGCTTGGAATAAAAAGTTCCAGTCTTTTCTTTACAGGTCACATGATGCCGAGTTGGAAGTAACAAGCTTTAAAATTGAGAAGAGGCAGGGAGGCATACACTAAGCGATTGGTGCTTGTTTATGGAAATTTAAAACCGAAAGGGGGAATAATGTAGTCCTAGCTCTATTTGCTAGATAAATAAAATATGGATGCAGACAGAACCAGTCGGACAAGGATGGAAAACAAAAAGGAGCAAGCTGAAGATAAAATAGAGGCGTTAGTAGAACGGTAACTCAACCAGAAGGTGCAAATCTACTTCGTGAAGAGCGCGGGCTAGAGAGGAGGCAACAACAAATCCCATCTTTTACAGTTTCTTACCAGTGCACATACTGTTTATTGTCAAGTGCTGATAAACTGCTCAAGAAGCAAAATGACAAACACGACCTGGGATCAATGTATCATATGTACGTACGAAGGGAAATGTAATCACCAGGTAAACACTGAACGCTTGCGCCAACCTCGCACACCGCCTGATGACCACTCCTGAAGACGCAAATAGTTGTACACATCCTAGTCTCGTCTCATGGGCGTTAATGTAGCAAATGTTACGTCGTTATTTTGTGGTCCATTTATGTCATTTTATTGCAGAATGCTAGGCTTGCATTATAAGCATACGAGCAACCCAAATCCGTGTCAATGAAAAGTAGGATTTTAAAAGGCGCTCTAGTTAAATGCTGTAGCCACATTTTCTCACAACCGCCACAGCATCAAAAGCCATACAGATGACTGCAACACTTTCTATAGCACAAGGAACACAGATTTCTCCAATTGAAGAAGATGCCTTATATACACATGGCACCATGTTACCCTTCAATACACCAACTGCACTTCAAAAATGTAAATATCAGGCTACGAGCAATAGGCAAGCATATCAACTCTCCTCTGAAAACCAACAAACATCACATCTAGTGCTATAAAACACCTTACAAGTTATTAATGAGGCTCTGGCATATTGTTATCATAGTCCACAGGGGATGACTGATGGATTTTTAACAGAGAGCATCCACCCAAGTGGCCATCTTGGCACTGAAAAAGAGAAATGGATGGAGCTGAAAACCAGAGGAAAGAAATGCTCAAAAACATTTTGAATGCTTTTCTAGAAAAGAGTACTTGTGTTTTAAACAGTAGTCAAGCAACAGTTTGCTTCAGGATTTAGGTCCTATATAAGACAGTAAGCTTCCCCATATCAAGAGCATTTGATGCATGGAACACTGAGAAGAGGATGTGACATAACGGCCAAAGCTGCAGACTTTGGATCTGGGGAACCAGATTTGAGTCTCGGCGTCTGCTCAACATCCTGTGATTCTGGGCAAATCACTTGGGGCCAGATTACGAGTTGGAGCGCCAAAATCACGGTGGAGGTGCGGTGGCGGTTGTGGACCACCGCATCAGTGGTACGAGCGTCTCAAAGAGTATGGCTGTCGGACCGCAATAGGACCGCCGCAACAGCCAGGGATCCTGCCGCACCGTCAAGCATATTACGAGTTTCCGCCATGAAAAGGGTTTTGCTGAGGAAACGTAGGAGGCCTTACGGGGCCCCCTGTTCTCTCAAGGCCATGGGATGCATGGAGGAGGGCACATGGTGTGCCCCCCTGTCTACATGCACCCCCTTTCCTGCACGACATGGACAATACAGTCCATGCCGTGCAGGAACAGGGTTTGGCGCTCATTGTGGTGCCTTTTTAAAAGGCACGTCCGTGGGAATGCCAAAGGACCGACCGCCGGGAACCACAAGATAAGTAGTAATCTGGCGGGCGGTGAGGTTTGGTGGTGTGTGAGCGGGGCGGTGGCATGGTGGCTTGCTCCCACACCGCCAAACTCATAATCAGGCCCTTAGTTTCCCTGTGCCTACAAAAATTAATGTGCCCTTGTGTAATGTAACTGGTGTCATGTAAAGCGCTCTGGTGAGTTTGCGCTATATAAAACTACAAAAAAAACGGAGGAAGAAAAGATGGGCAGAGCGAAAATCTCTGTAGGGACGATACTTTGAAAAACATTCTTGAAGGTAAGATTTCCCAGTGCCGTAAAAGAGGGAAGGGCCTTTAACTCATTCTTTGGTCCACAGGAAGCAGATAAAGCAGTTTCCTGGTCTCAGGAACTCATGTGAACTGCAAGGTTTATAATTTTTTGTAGACTGTTCAGGGTCGGTTCGTAGAACAGCATATACAATGTTGCAATAGTCTAATCAGGAACGCACATATATCAGGATACTAGCCGAGGATGAAAAGTAGAGGGTAGGATAAGGTCACCTTCCTACAGAGTTGTAAGAGCGAAGAAGGAAGCGGATGAGAAGACATGAATCTTTATTTAAATAAACTATCTGAAACACTTGAACAGCTCAAGAGCCCTACATGCAGGGGACCCCCGCACGCTCCAGACCCAGTCCAGAGCTCTCAGGCCAGGGACCTGCCAGTGCTGGAGGGGGCCTCCGCAGCACGGGCCCCCCCCCGCACCGCAGGGGCAGCGGGGACTTTTGTTACACCACTGCTCCAGGGAGGGAAAAGGTGCACCTGTCTGCAGTGATGTGAGGAATTACAAATGTTATCTGGTGTGAATGTGAGCCACAGAAGCCAGTATTGGACGTTCACTGCCCCCATCGGACAGCGTATATTTATTTAAATAACTTATGCTGTTTATACCCCGGGCGGAAGGTCGGGGGCAAGCAAGACAGGCACAGGCAAGCAAGACTGGCCCGGGCGGGGGGGTAAGCAATACAGGAAGCAAGACGAGTCCGGGTGGGAGGGAGGGCGCGGGCAAGCAAGACTGGCCCAGGAGGGCAGGGGGGGCAAGCAACACAGGAAGCAAGACGAGTCCGGGTGGGAGGGAGGGCGGGGCAAGCAAGACTGGCCCAGGAGGGCAGGGGGGGGGGCAAGCAACACAGGCCCGGGTGGGGTCAAGCAAGATGGGCCCGGGTGGGAGGGCGGGGCAACCAAGACTAGCCCAGGCGGGAGCAATCAAGACTAGCCCGGGAGGGAGGGCGGGGCAACCAAGACGGGTCTGGGAGGGAGGGCAGGGTCTAGCAAAACTGGCCCAGGAGGGGGGTAAACAAGACAGGCCCGGGAGGGAGGGCGGGGGCTAGCAAGATGGGCCTGGGACAAGCAAGACAGACCAGGGTGGAAGGGAGGGCAAGCCATATGGACCCATTTACAAGCAACACAGACCTGGGAAGGGAGGGCGGGGGCAAGCAACACGGACCCAGGGAGAGAGGGCGGGGGCAAGCAACACGGACCCAGGGAGAGAGGGCGGGGGCAAGCAACACAGGGGCGGGGAGGGAGGGGGCAGGCAACACGGGCGGGGAGGGCGGGAGGGGGCAGGCAACACGGGCGGGGAGGGCGGGAGGGGGCAAGCAACTCGGGTGGGGAGGGCGGGAGGGGGCAAGCAACTCGGGCGGGGAGGGCGGGAGGGGGCAAGCAACTCGGGCGGGAGGGGGCAAGCAACACGGGCAGGGAGGGCGGGAGGGGCAAGCACCACGGGCAGGGAGGGCGGGAGGGGGCAAGCACCACGGGCAGGGAGGGCGGGAGGGGGCAAGCACCACGGGCAGGGAGGGCGGGAGGGGGCAAGCACCACGGGCAGGGAGGGCGGGAGGGGGCAAGCACCACGGGCAGGGAGGGCGGGAGGGGGCAAGCACCACGGGCAGGGAGGGCCGGAGGGGGCAAGCACCACGGGCAGGGAGGGCCGGAGGGGGCAAGCACCACGGGCGGGGAGGGCCGGAGGGGGCAAGCACCACGGGCGGGGAGGGCCGGAGGGGGCAAGCAACATGGGCGGGGAGGGCTGGAGGGGGCAAGCAACATGGGCGGGGAGGGCTGGAGGGGGCAAGCAACATAGGCGGGTTGGGAGGGAGGGCAGGCGGGGCATGCAACACAGGCTGGGATGCCAGGCAGGGGCAAGCAATATGGGCAGGGAGGGTGGGCCGGCGCAAGCAACAAGGGCGTGTAGGGCAGACAGGGGCAAGCAACAAGGGCGTGTAGGGCAGACAGGGGCAAGCAACACAGGGAGGGTGGACAGGGGCAAGCAACACTGAGTGTGGGCAGGGGGAACAACACGCATTGGGAGGGCAGATGGGGGTAAGCAACACGGGCAGGGAGTGCACACAAGATGGATGAGGGAGGTCGGTGGCAAGCAAGATGGACGAGGTAGGGTGGGTGGTGGCAAGCAAGACGAGGGAGGGTGCGTGGTGGCAAGCAAGACGGACGATGGAGGGTGGGTGGTGGCAAGCAAGACGGACAAGGGAGTGTGGGGGGGAGCAAGCAAGATGGACGAGGGAGGGTGGGACAATTGGGAGCAGGCAATACATACAAGGGAGCAAGAAAAATAAAGGGAAGAGAAGTACATGAGGGAGCCAGCTGAAAAAGACAGGCGGAGGAACAAACACACGATGAGGAAGGAAGTCTGCAGTAGATGACCAATAAGAAGCAAGACAGTAAGAGTGACTATGAAGTCTACCAATGGTAAGAAACTGGCAGCCTTTAAGACCAGCGTCAGAAAAGAAAAGGTCTCAAAGAGACAGCGTATGCGCAGTCTAGCCGAGACCTACAAATGTTGTGCGTGGATTGCAGGAGCATTTCATCACTGGGTGCACTGGATTCTGGAGATCTGCTTGTTAATGTTGCCCCTTTTAAGTGGCATTTGCTATGTATTCAAGTTTTGTGTTATATACGGTGAAGCCTTAACCTTAACCCCGACTTAAACATTACCCAAGTACTATTTCTTCTTTCCCTTTAGCTCACAGTGGGAAGCCTTTGGTTCAGTTTGCAACAGAAGAGGTGCTAATAATTGCATACACCGCAGCATTGGATGAAGTTCGGTTGAGTAGCGCACCAGGAAGAAAGATGAGGATTAATATAAAATAAAGTCAAGTTTCATAGTAAACGTCCACAACTGTCTAGCAGTCACTATGGGTGTCCTTTACAAAGCCTGGAGGAGGGCCTTCACTCCTTTCTGAACTGAGCTATGCTCATGTTTAGTAAAAAAAGTAAAAGTGAAAAAATGTGGGAAGCGCTGCAGCACATGCATGTGTGAATACCTAGCTATGAATGCCCCACTAATGTTTCCTAGTGCACCACAGTTATTTAAGTACAATATCTTGGGAGTCTTCATGGCCTCCAGATCTGACCTTTTATCAATCAGAATTAGGAAGTACGAAGGATCACTTTGGTTTCCTGATGAGGCATCCATCATTGTCTTCATTAGTGATACTGAATGGCTGGTGCTTGTAATGTGGTCTTTCAGGGTTTCCTTAAAGGCTTGCGACAGGGCAGTCACTCTCTCACACACGGCTTTAAGCAGTCAAGATCTAGTATTAGACTGCCTTGTGCAGGTTAAACCAGTAACACATGCAAAACTTGGGTGTCATTCGATGACCCTTGGAACACAAAAGAATTTGAAAGCCTGACAAACAAGTTTTATTCGTGTTTACTCAACGCCTGTTTTGCCAACGGCAAGAGGAAAAAGAAACATAAACTGAGTCTTCCTTACCTGTATTAATTAATGTGTAAAGAACGAAGAAAACACGTTTGGCATCCGTCTTCTCCCACTCTTACATATAGTAATGTCGGGGAAAGTTGGACATTAAATGAAGAACTTTTGTATCCAAACTTGGGACTTGCACATTCCTTTGATGGTTTACCACGCTAAACATCCAGGAAATAATTGTTTGTATAAACTTTATGGCTTATAATTATGAGCTGGGGAATTTTAAGGGCTTAATGGATGATTTACCAGGGAGTTTGAAGAACTTTCCATCCGTTTCCCAGCGCTGCCATGGGTCTCACTGTCTGAGCAGAAGTAGGTCTCAACATGTTGGAAAGAAGAAAAAAGACTCTGATAGGGCACGTCCTCTGCTTGGAAAGCAGACTTGGGCAGGATTTCACCTCATACTTGAAATGTGGACAGGACCAGGGGGTCTCCAATGACTGGATGCTGCAGAACAGCATGGTGTGTCTATTCTTGGGATTACTTTTGTAACTCGGGTGCAAATGTTCTCCTCCCCAAGTACTTGGGGCGTAGTGGTCTGCTATGCATTTATAGGGAAATGTACCTGCATATTTCAGTTTGGGAACTGCACTGACGACGGAGGAGTGGAAACGCTAACTCTTGGACTGATTTCCACCCAACAAATACATATAAAAGTCATATCAGTTGTGGTTGAGCATCTGAGCCGCAGTGCCTTTAAAAGTCTTTGCTTTTTATTCTCAGCCAAAAAGCTCCACTTGCTGAGCACCAGTGGCAGCAGGAGCGGCTCACCCACTAGAGCAGAGTAGCTTCGCCCAACTTACAAAAATGCCCCCCAGAAAAGACCCAGAGATGGAAAGAAAAAAATTGTGGTTTATTTTTTACCATTTTGTTTTTCATCACCCCATCACGAACCGAGTGTCAGGATGGGGCGGTCCATTGCTGCAGCAGGGAGGAGTGGTGGGCTGGCTGTGCACTTCGGTGTAAAGTGCGCATGTCTCTTTGGCTGGCTGTCTTGTGACGGCCAGCCAGACATGCACATTTTAAACCTCTCTAACCCAGCTGTCTTAGAGAAAGGACAGGCCCCAGTGCTCTTGAGAACCCTGAGAGAGGCTGCTCCCTCCAATCCTGGTGCTTCTCTCATGCTGGTTACTAGCATGAGAGGAGCACTGGGACTGGTTAGGGGAATTGGCTTGAGCCTGGAGGAGACAGAAGCAGAAGACGGACCGAAGCGAGGAAGATGTTGGACATCGCGCAGCAAGCAAGGTAAGTGGCTATTTATTTGTATTTATTGTGGCCACTCGCCTTGCATGCATGCACCCCCTAACGACCCATTTGCCCCCCCCCCCGTCACGCTTCTGAGTTGCCAGCCACCACTGAGCAGCAGTAGTAAACAGGTTGAACCATGCTTGTAAAGAGGTCTAGGTGACATGGGACTGAGTTTTCACTCCATGTCAGCAGGGTACCAGGTTTCCAGTTCTAGACTTTTCCTTCACAAATCATTTCTATCAGGTGCTTCAAGCCAACAATACACCTCCAAGAATGCAATGGGTGTTGAATGAAAGCCAAAACCTGGAAACGTGATGTCCTGCCTTCATGAAACAAGATGGCAACCCTAAAGTAAAGCATAGGATAATAAATGCACACACCCCTCAAAGAGGAACAGCTGAATAGAAGAGCATGGGACAGTCTCCATTTTTAAAAGGACACGACAAGCATCGATATGTTGAAGATCATACCCTACCCAGCAGGAGAAGGTTGTGTCTATGCTAGATATGGCTCATAGTTCTGGGAACAGAACAAGCCCAAGACCCTCAGGTTGCAGAGTCCCATAGTCTCTTAATTCAGGTAGCTGGAGTAGCTCAACTTGCCATCAGGCAGACCAAACCTTGTGCACTCCACTGGGATTAAAAACTCTCGAATACATGCAGATCCTCTTCTCAGAAAGGCCTGGTCTAGTATCGACCAGTACACAGCCAGAAGGCAGGCATCACATTTCTCACACAGTTAATGTCAATGAATTTTTCGAACTCTTTGTAAAAAAGAACTAGAACATGGACAGGCAATGACAAACCCAGAAAAGGTTAATACAGTACACGCACAGTTTTTTACACCAAACATGCAGATCATGGTTTTATCATCATATTGGACTTTTTTTAACATGACTTATGCACCGAGTGATAAATGGCGTTTTTTTTTAGTAAAGTCGAAAATGTGCCTGTGCGATACAACAGCAGGAGAGCTCAGGCTGAAAAAGGCTTACTAAGATTACTTTAGCTTTGAATCTTTGGCAAGCTGCTGGTACATTAGGGAAACGTAGTGCAATATAAGATCCAGACAAAGGCAGGTAGAATATTAAAAATGAATTAGCAGGATCAAACTAAAAGTTCTGGGGTCAAACCAGAGATAAAATTGAAGCAAACCGTTTTACAGGATTTACGGCGAATAGCCCTAAAATACAGGTGTTCATTAAGATCTATCAAGGTGGAAACAGTGTTAAAATACATAGAAGTGTCACAAGGCTTTAACCAGCTGCCATACCATGCAGCGATGAGCATTTTGGGTCTCCGTTCACGTATTTTGAAGGGACTTGGAAATGATGGCCTAATTATGCTCTAGGGCCTCATCTTAGTCAAGGACCACATTAAAGAAGACATCTGAAGATGAAAAAGCTCTGGTTGGGAGAAGGCGATATTGAATACTGAAGAATAGGAGGTCCTTTAATCAATGCAGCGTTCTTCACTGACAGTCGTTTAGAGTTGTGTCATATGAAAGTTCATGGTGCCTTTGAATTATCTTCTTGGCATTTGAAGAGTTTGGAAGGATGAAGATTAGCCAAAGAAAGCACGCTTTTAGGTACAAACAGTGTGGAAGGTAGGTTGATGTTCCAATTTAGTATCAATAGCTCTTAGAAGGCCTTCTGAATGGTTCTTGTCCCAGTGCCAACGAGAATGGTGCTAACTCGACGCTCCGGCTAGATTTCTAATATAGAATTTAGTAATTCTTGACATTCTACTCTTGAGATACAGTGTGGGTTTAGCCAGTGAAATATTCCTTATGTCATGGTTACAGGACCTATAGCACGACAAATACCAGGCACTGCTTCCAAGGGGCTTGAGACTCTTGGCTTTCAACAGATAGATCAATGCTAGGAAATCAACAACAATGAAGGTGTGGTGGGGAAATGTTACTGATGGGCCAAGGAGCGCCAGGACCGCTCTGGAAAACCACTTCATTCTTTGGCGGAGATGCCCGATGAGTCATATCTCTCTAGCAGGGAAAGCTTACCCCCAACTATTGTTTTCCAATTGTTGCCCAATGCCACCAGTTTGAAAGACACACTGACTATACAACTGGTTATTCAAGAGGTTTGAATGAGAATCCAATATATCGTCCTAAAATGTACTGCACATTGTTCCTAATGCAAGGGGAACTAAACTATATAATTGAGGAGCTGCCCCCCTTTGCACTGGGTTATCTATGCACTGCTTCTTCACAAGAAGAAATGTGTTCTTAAACTTATAGTGGACTGATGTAGGTGAGAAGCAACTTTGAGTCCAGTCCACTGTGAAGTTAAGCGCTTAGTCTCAGAACCTTATTGACTGGTAGATGTACATGGGAAAATAAGTTTTTAATAACTCTGCAATAGGAAACCATTTGATAGGCACCTGTGATAAAAAAAACAAATGCCAATCCTCTTGTCGTTATTGTGGAGGGAGTCATGAGATAGTTTTGATAATAATTAAACAGGTTATTGTGATACCCCAGTTATTGGTAGGTGTTCACGAGAAAGGAAGCTTGGAATATTCCCCAGTAAGTGATCATTTGATAGATTTTTGCAAGCAAAAAACATGCCAAGCCAATCCTCATCGTTAAAACCTTTATGGTGGAAGAGGTTATGAGCTAGACATGATATTAATGAAATGGGTTATTGCAGGGTTTACCACTGTATCTATTAAAAAGCAACATTTTGCCTTTAAAATCTCAGACTTCAACTTAGAAATGTCAAATTTAGCCCAAACTGAGACAATATCAAATAGACTCAGTACAAACTGACATCTTCCAAAACCTACACTTGGTCTTTTTGGCCACGTATGTTTTTTGAAGTTTTGACTTATTTCTTGATATTGTTCTGTAAATAGGGACTGTATTATTGTTTTCATAACTGTGTCTAGTTATGAAAATCACAATTTGTGACTTCTCCCATTTGAAATATCTCCCATGCGTGCCATGGTGAAAAACAATCAAAATACTGATTTTAGAATAAAATTTGTCATTCAGTCGTCTTAGGTTTCTGGTCATCTTATGTTTGTTCAAAGACTAAATTTGCATTAAAAGTATATATCATTTGATAGTGAAAAGAAAAATTATACATTCAAAAAGGTACCACCTGGAATTGTGCTTTACTCAGTGTGTTGAGAGATCGCAATGGATCAGGTTATTAAATGTAACAGGTATTCAAACATATGAAAAATAAGATCACCTTGACTTGCCAATATCCAAACTTACTCAAACATTTTTATTCAGATACTATGTTGTACTTAGGTTTGATAGTTTTTGTAAGTCGTAAACATTATAAGCAGCCAGGGATTCATGTGAAGCATTCATGCATGTGATTGCCTTTTGTTTTCTGGCTATTGTATTTCTCTAACTTTTGGTTTCATCCAGCTAAACACCGATAACAGATGCACTGCAAATTCTCTTTTAGAATATAAAAACACCATTATTACAAAAAAAAATGAGTGAATGAATTATGCTTTACTTCTGTGAAGTTTGCTGTCACTTTAAGTTAAGAGAAAACTAGTTCAATTTTGGCATGTGAATATGTTTTAAACCGGCTGATACACAAGTTACATGCCTGTGTGCTAGCTTAGATGGCCTATGTCAGGCCTCTCCTTATAGACACTTCACCTTAAACTACAGGTGCATAATTAGAAACATTCTAGGTTTGTCATACTAACTGAACCGATAGAATTCGGACAGCATTATACCAGGTCAGAAATCTTATTAAGGTTGACCGCCTGTCAAGGAAAAGCTAGAAAAGATTGATTTCTGGAGATGTCCTGTGTTTTGTTAGATCTTCCACAAATTTTGCAATAACACAAACATGAAGGAAATAGAATATTAAAGTGCAAAAATATAGAGCAAATGAAACCATGGAAACCAAAAATCCTAGTTGGGTTTTTAGCTAATTTTCAATGAAATGAGGAGGTCACTGAAAAAAGTGACAATGTGGTAAAATGACTAAATGGCAGACTTTGGTCCCGCCAAAATGTGTGGAAAACATCCACAATGTAATGCAATGCATTGTAAAGGTCAACGTGTTGTATTACATGCATGGTAACGTCATGTGTTGTAGTGTCTAGTATTCATCTTGGACTACCTTAGTGAAAACACCAGAACCACCCAAAAAATCCCACCTGCGATCATATGGGATCATGTGCATTAAAGCGCTTCCTATGCCACAGAAATAGAAAAGAACAAGTGTATAAAAGATTCACGAAAAGCAGTAACGTGACCAACATCTTTGAAGGGCAGTAATATTAATAATTGTAACAGAAATAATTTAAAACAGTAGGAAGATAATTTAAAAATGTTTAAATCATTAAAAATACAAACACGCCATACAGAACCATACCGTTCTTGCAAATGTTCTACACATTGCTGGGCAATTTATAGAGGATACAGTTGCTCGTACACTTTGCTGAGCAGGCTGTGCCCTGGAGGTGGATCTCAGTTAATAACAGATGCCAAATGCTTGATTAGGTGCGTTGGGGCACCCCCCCCCCCCACTAATTATAAACAAAGCCAAACAACAAAGATACTAACTTCAGCTAAAGGTTAGTGTTGTGCTGGTTGCAGAGTCAGTAACAAGTTGTTCCTTTATGTTTTTAGGTGTGGCCTAGAGACTGCTTTTGCGCCAGCCTCACCTAGCCCAAAAACTCATAAATAACATTCATTCTTAGTTTGAGAAATTCATTTCGGAAGGCCCAGAAGGGTCTTTTGTCTCTGGTGTCCTTGAACCCTTGTACCATGGACTCCCAGTGGTTCCCAAACTTTTTCAACCAGCGGCGCCCTTGACCTATTGGCCGTGACTCCCCACCATGTTACTTTATTTTGGAGGGTGAGGGGGTGTAAGCCTGGCCTCTGGAGTACTTTCATTTTTCTCTGTGAAAAACATTGATGGAGCACTGAAAATGTAGCTGATGAAGGTATTATAATCGTATACGCAGGGTGTTTCGTATTACTATGGCGGCGCCTCTAATACAATATTCGTAGTTACACTGCTTTGCCCATGTCTTTTTTAGAGAACCCTCTCAAACTTTTTTATCCAGCTTACAGTACTAGATAGCAACCCTATGCATGTAGGCTACATTGCCAAAGTGTTTCTACCCTTGAAGAATATTTGCATGCACTTCCATTTCTACCCATTTCATACGTGCCAACGAACCGGTCTCAGTAGGGTGACTCAAGATTTATTAAACCAAATACAGCTTTATTTTAGCCGTCTCCTCCCCAACACTGCCTCCAATTCAATGCAAGCCAAATAAATGCCTCATATTTTTTTTTTAAATGCCCCCCTTTCTTGCTTCCAAATGTTGGCATTATGTTGTATATGGTGTTTTACTTCCCTGTGCTCATGGAGAGAGCAGGCCTGTCTGGAAATGTGTGTGTGCTGAAAGAAATGCGTACTGGAAGTACCTATGGTTCAAGTCCACGTCAATACTTAATAACACTCAGTATGTTTGAGGGACAGGACAATTTTACTTTCCTGTTAAGTTGCATTGGTGTAAAATGCATTTGGAAAAAACCAAAACTATCAACGAGTTTAACAAAATAAATCTGGCGTCTTCCACTTTAATTACGTGAATGGTACTTTGATTAAAAATATAATCATAAAAGCAAGACATACATACCATACGTATACAAAACTGAGGGATTAAAATGACCAAAATGTAATAGGACTACGTGTTTTAAAACCAGATAGCAGCAGAATATCATTAAAAACAATAGTGTAAAAAAAGAACTGATGTTGCTGCTAAAAACTACAAATAAGACACGGAGTTACAGAAAGACCCAAAAGATAAAAACAGTTCAGTGAAGCAACTGTCAGTTGTCGATAGTCAGTATCGAGTCGTTGGGATCGCGTTCCGTAGTATTGCAGGGGCAGAGAACACCGGTTATACTGAAATAGAGCTACATGGGTTTGCTATTGTTTTAGTCACCTGTGCACTTCCTCGAGATTGTTGCCGGGCCTGCAGTTTGCTGATTGAGTTTGCGATATGCACGGTGAATAAAGATTGTGAGGCTTATGTTTAAAGCTGTGTTCTCTGGGTTCAATGCCGCGATAATTGCCTGCCTACAGGACCAGACTCCCAATCTGTTCCACTCTGGCCTCAGTTTTAGTCTGCGCTGGGCCAGCAATGCAGGGCAGAGGCATACAACATGCTCCAGAGACTCCACCAAGTCCCCGCAGCCCCTGCACTGTAGGTCATCTGATGTACGACGCCAAAGAGGTAAATGTTTCAGAAAGTGCCATTCCCCCAATCTAAGTGCCATAAACCGCAGTTTTAAGTACAGGGGGTATGTGCAGGGCAGGTATGATGGAAGAGAAGCCAGCTGGTAAGAGTTAATTACTGCCCATGCATGCTTGCGTTTGGCGAAAAGAGCTTTGTCGGTATTATGAGCCCACATAAGGATGCGCTTCTTGATACTAGTTTTGAAGACTACATTACTAGGGTTAAGATTCCAGAGATCGCTTGCTGATAGTTGCTGTACGCATTCATGGAAAAACTGACTCTAGGACCCACCTGGGTTATTAAGGCTAATATCTGACCACAACAGTGACTCAAGCGACCTAGCTCCGGCCTGCCTTAACTTATGGCACAGATTTAAATAAGCACCTGCGCCTGAGATTTCGTAATTTAAAAGGCCCAATTCTAATCGTATCTGTGCAGCAGAAGCGGATTTTGGCATATGAAAGACTCTTTTATAGATCTTAGTCACGTGTTCGTTTAATGTTGCACTCAGTTTGCCCCGAGAAATTTCAATGCCATACGACAACGTGGGGCCAATTTTGGCTTTCATGACTTCCAACATTGGAGTTAGGCTCGGGCCCGTCAATTTTTTTGAAAGTTTTGAAAAATTCACTTGGAGAGCCATGGCTTTGTTTGAGATGTCGCTGCGATGTTTGGCAAGGGTGCCCCTGGAGTCGTCTTCCACTTACTTTGGGAGTGTTGGAACGTGGGGATCTAGTGAAATATGGAGGTCATCTCCCTCGACATGTCACCAATTAAGCACTACGTTTTCAGCTTTAGGCATGTCACTTACAAATCATCAACATCATGTGTTTAAGTCCAATTAGTTTAACTGAAGCCAACAAACCCTTCAACATTAAATGCATTAAAGTGCTTGTTGCACGGCTCCCCTGGCTAGTTTTGATGGCGCACCAGGGAGCGACGGCGCACAGATTGGGAACCGGTAGCCTAGATCTGCTTAACTGGTAATCTAGAACATGCAAAATCATGCTACAAATCACTATGGGGCTCGACTTAGCCCCAACATTGTTCCCTTTGGGCCTTTTTTTTCCTTTTGTTAATTTTTGCTTTTGGTCTCCCTGATGCAGCCACAGGTTTATTCTTACAATTTTCTACATATGTCCCTGCTAGCACAGGTGGGGAAAGCTGCTGCTCTCTCATTCCCCTGGACACAGGTACAGGGAATGGGTATGGTGCGAGCGCTCTGGTGCACATGGCAATGCAACAGAGGCCCTCTTTACAGGCCTTGGGCTCCCCAGCTATCAGGCAGATGTCACACTCTCCTAGCCCACCTCCAGGGGGAATGGACAATACGGCACAAAAGGGCTTCTTGTGAACAGGTTCCCGGGAGTACTGGCCTCCTCGGGGGTATTTTCAAAGTTGGAAACGTGGGGTGCAGCATATTCTTTTCTGGCTGGTCTCGTGGGATACTGGTCCTCCATGGGAGTATAATCAATACAATCACTGATAGCTTTTTTCAGCCTAGTGTCCTCAGAGTCCCAAGCCAGGCAGGCTTCAAATGAACAGTCAACACAAACGCTGCTTTCTAGGCATGATGAGCTCATTCAGATTGGACTCATTTTGCTTCACTCCTGCTGGCGTGCGCCAGCCACCATGAGTATTAGATTAGGGCCTTCTGGTCACTAAGGGGCCGATTCCGATTCGGGCCGGAAATCTCTCCGACCGAGCCGGACCCGGAGAGATTTCCGACCGAATCGGACCCTAGCAGCCCGACCGAACGAGTACGATGCGCACGTATGCCATCGGACTCGATTCGGTCGGACTCCCATTGAAGTCAATGGGAGCCTGTCGTACAACTCGTACGCGGGCTCCCATTGACTCAATGGGTGCAAGGCGAACAAGGGCGCCCCCTACAGCGCGTACGCGGCGGAGCGACTCGCGCCGTACATGCACAGGTAGGGGGATCCCCCCTATGTGCGACTCGCGCGGCTACGCATATGGGGGGGGCCCATGGGGTTCCCCCCCCCCTGTGTGCGACTCGCGCGGCTACGCGTACAGGGCGGTCTGACACGAACCCCCAAAGTGCGGCTCCGACTGCTTCTTCGAGCCGGGTGGCGCAAGTCGGTCGGACTGCTCGCGGCACGCATCATACTTGCCCGGCCAGTGAACATCTCCATTGCGCGGTGCGAGGCGCATCCATGCGAGTCGGTTGGGACGGGCGTACGAGTCGGTCGGGGAATTCGCACGCGCTCGCATCGTACTCGCTCGCCCGGACGCACGTACGAATCGGTCAGGAAACAGGGCTCCGAATCGGATTTGGTAAAGCCGAATCCGATTCGGAGCCCTACCGGCCGAGATCGGAATCGGCCCCATAATGTTTGGCATTGTTTCACTGATCATTTTCTGGAGGTTTCTAAAACTGCTTTAACCTCCTTGAATAAAAGCCCCTGAGACCTGCCCTCCCAGGGTCTCTCAACAGCAGGGCATGGCCCTCAAAGTTCAACACTCACCCGCCTGCCTGTACTCCCTAGGTCCCACAGCTACCTGACCACTTGCAGGGCACCCATGTCTTTCAGGATACTCTTCCTCAAGGCACCTTCAGCCAGTCCACAAAACTCCCAGGAGCCCCTCTCCTCGAGGGTCTAGCAAGTTCACACCCTACTGGACCCCAGAGGGAGTGGGAAGGTCAATGCCATTAGCCCTGGAGACAGACTACGTAGTCCAAGAAAGAACAATCTTGGAGTACTCACGGTGGGTCCTTCCTTCCTTCCTCCTCTGAAATTCCCTCTTCTCAAATCTCTCCCTTTTGTACAGGTTTAAATGTAGAGGTGGAGAGTTCAGGAAGGTGGGGAGCTCCGTCTAATCCACAGATGCTACCTCTCACCTCCAGCACTGACAGACACTTCCTAGAAGTAGCCCACAGGCTGGCCCGCCCCTGTACAACATTTTAGGTTCTTTCAAATTGGCAGAATCAAGCTGTGGTCTGACTGCAGGAGCTCTTCCCGTGTCTATGATTTGCCCCTCACTAACCCTGCAAAATTGGTTCATTTCCTCCAAGACTTCATAGGGAACACCTGGGGTGATCGGTGCCAGACATCAGCCTGATCCGCTTGTATTCCTGTGAGATGGGCATGTCCATGCTCGTCAGTTAGTATCAGCTAATAACTGTATGCAGATTTTCTTCCTTTACCAGGAAAAGACTAATCCAAGAAAAAGGGGCCTATTGTCTAAGGATGGCTCTGAGATGTGAGCTGGATAGCAGAGTATTTACCTTGGTCCAGACTGCTAGTTCAAAACCCGAATCATAAAGTCATCTCATTCCTTTCCTTATGTTGAGCCAATAAAATAAAAAAATGCATTATTGCAGAGTGCACCAGAAGTGCAAATACAATTATGCCATAAGACTTCAGTCAGAAATAAAAGTGACATTTCTTTTTGCATGCCAAATTATATTATAAGGCCTGCACAGGTTATAATAAATGTACTGATGGTCCTATATGCAACAGGCTACTGTGTGCAGATACCAGGCTGGGTCTGATAGCAGTCTATCTTGCTCATCCTACACATCTGTACGCACTTATGCAAATGTTTTCTTGTGTAACCAGCGTAGAGCATCTTGGCCCAGCTATGCAATAGTGGGTCTTATTTCAAAAAGGCAGGCACTGATGGTTATCACTCAAATCTATTCAACAAACACTTACAGTGGGCGAGAGTTGCTAACAACAGAGATCCAAAAACCAGACGATCTAAAGTTCAAAATAATCATTGTGAAGAGAAGGTTACTCTGGTAAGAACCCACTTCGTATCACACACATCGAATTACAGGGGCTTTTAGTTGGCCGTGTTCATCCATTGGCTTGTTCAAATGTGATTCACATTTGGCTCCAACTCACCACAGGATACAGCATGGGGAATGGGTCAGCCCATGGCAGTCATTTGCTCTTTTGCACAGTGAGTGATAGCATTTGTGCACATTAGCTTAAAAAGAAGTGCACTTTAATGCCAGTCTGTTTGCTTAATACTTTGCCAATGCTCTTTTCCGATTGTTTATCTGTTTTAGTCGTCCTTGTGTGTTTAAAGTAGGTCTTCTGGTTACAGTAATTCAAAACAAAAAGATTCATTTTTCTGTACTGTACATTAAGAATAAAAAGTGTCCTTATGTCTGTCCTATTTGCACATGCCTGCTTGGAGGCACCTGTACTGTTCCTTTAAATTGTAAATTTATTTTTACATTCAGATTTTTTTAATGCTTTAATGTTCAAGTGGGGGCATGCTTTATTTGTATTTTTGTGGCTTATGTTTACATATAAAATAAAAAAATATTAACCATCATACCCGCTTGCCAAGAACATACATATGGGTGGTGCGTTGTTTTTTAGTCTGGGCATGTCATGAGAGTACTTGTACTCAGTCTGTGTTGGAGATGCAGGTGTGTGGGGAGTAGCCCGCGTGGTTTCTGTTGTACTATGGTCTGTCCCTGTGTCAATCCCAGTCATTCAGCGGCACAGCCAGGCCAGCATACCAGAAGCCCCTAACATCAAAAGTCTAGTTCCCAGTGTGATTTTCAGGCTTGGGTAGATTGAGAAGGAAAGGAGCTGGTGCAGTACCAGAGTGCGTAATGTCTCTTAGCTTGTGCTTGCAGCTCACAGCAAAGGTGAGTGAGTACCCAAGCTAGAGTCCAACATAAACTAAGGCTTGCCCCCGTTTGGAACTAGTGGAAGCTGGCTGGCCAGGCGCCTCTATAAGGTGAGGTAATGCAGCAGCCTCAGGATGTCAGAGGTGGAAGAGGTGTGGTGCAGCGGCCAGGGCAGCTGACTTCGGAGCACAGGGCTCATCCCCGGCGGCAGCTCAGCTCAGCACCTTGTGACTCTGGGGAATAGCTCACTTAATTTCCACGACGGCCCCCAGCGCCTCGAGACCCGTAAGGGTGAGTAGTTCGCGCTTTACAAATACGGATTTACATTTTATTTACCTGGTGGTAGTGCCAAATAACATCAAAAACCTGAAAAATGCCCTTTTTTCTGTTCATGGGAAATGGTCCAGTCGCAAAATGAATTTATGATGTGGCACTGAAAACCTTCTCGCTTTTCTTGGACACACTGTGGGAAGTAAACAATTGACTCGGCTGGGAGCCCTGGGGCCATGACCTGCATGGGGTGTAGGAAGGTGGAATCTGACTGCATGGTTGCCCCCACTTTTTTCCTGGTGTTTTGCTGGTTTTCGACTTAGTTGGACTGGGACCCTGCTATTCAGGGCCCCAGTTTATCTGCTTTCCCTTTAAAATGGATTCCTAGTACCTTAGGTACACTTCAGATTGGATTCTGGGGTGCCCTTATAAGTCCCTAGTATATGGTATACTATGTACCCAGGGCATAGGTACCCCAGAGGCCTACCAGGGGCTGAAGCATGCATTATGCCACCCCTGGGCAGCCTTCCAAAATGACACCACAGGACTGCTACAGCAGCCTGAGTAAGGTGGTGCATGCACCCCTTACTGAGATATAGGTTCACTATATCTCACCCTATCACTGCACATATAAACCTATCAGTCACCCCTATGGCAGGCCTTATCAATCCTGAAGGCAGGGTGCTTGGTTTTGTGTGAGATGGTGCCCATGCATGAGCAGAGCCCCTCTGCAGCCTTCGGAATCTATCCTCCGGGGTTGTCTGTGAGGCAGCCTGACCATATACTCTTAAGTGCATTATAACCTAGCAGTAAATGCTAACTTTGGGATGGCTGCACGGAAACATGTCGTGTTTGGTGTCAAACACCTTGGAATCATACCCCCACACCAGTAACTGGTGTGGGAGTATGATCCCACCCTTCTAGAGGGAAAGACATGACAGCACCGGTATACCCGGTACCAGCTAACAGAGCCCTGGCATCACAAAATGGATGCTGCAGCCACAGACACGAGTCTGGCCTCCTGCTGCTGACCGAAACTCCGGCAGGGGAGGCCTGGACAATAGGTTTCCTGTCACAGGGAGGTGTTACCACCTCCAAGACAGGCTTTAGTGTATTGGGGCTGGGTGGGTGCACTCTCGGAGTGCTTTGAAGTCCTGCACTGGGGGCACATTTGGTGTCCCTGTGCATAGCCCAGTTCAAACCGGTTGCAGGGGCTACCAGCCCCTGCTCTGGCGCGAAACTGGACAAAGGAAATGGGTGTAGCCACCCCTCTTTCCAAACCCTCCCATAGGTGGGTCCCCCGAGTTAGTCCAACCCCTTCCTTGGGTATAAGATCGGAACTATATCACAAAAGAAGAAGGGGGGGACCTAGGAGCTAATAAAGGTCCAGTGTCCATGCTCCTAATGCCTACGTTTAAACCAACAAGAGGACACTGTTCCTATGGCAGGGTGCAAAAAGTCACTCATGCCTAAAGGTGCAAACAGTCACCCGTGCAATTAAACAAGAGTAAAGAAGGAAAGAAATCTTAGGTATAAGGGACCCACAGGTGAGGTGGAAAACCACTCTTTGTCCTTTGATGCCCTCACACACCCCAAGGGGTGTCATGCTTCATCATCGGGCGGTTGCTCCTCGTAGGGCCGGCGCTGCCATTCCCTACGGGTCCCCCGAAGGGTCACTTTATCGGAGATCTTTTCAGGACTGCCAGATGGTGCATGAGGGTGTGTGGGGAGTGGGTCCAATGAGGGTAAGGGAAGTGCGTGCAAAGTGGTAAGAAAGTTAATAAAGGGTAAACATGCAGCGCAAATATAAGTAATGTACCCTTTGCAGTCAGAAAACTGCTGAATAAAACATTGCCCCAAAGGCACACTATGCCCGGGTGTCAAAGGTCATAGGTCAACATGTTTCGCGCCTGCGTCGCCTTAAAGGTCGTTGGCGCTTCTTCAGGACCAGAGTAATCAAAATAGTGAAGTGCACGTGAACCAACATAAGTTAAGTTAAAATACCCTCTCCTTATCAGTCAGGGCGGGGCAGTAACCTGTATACCCTCACTGTGGCTACAGCTGCATGGTGGAAGCCGCTCCTGATCAGTACCTAGGGAAGAAAAAACAAAATAGACCACAGGTGTGGGCATCAGTACAACTTGATGCTTAGCCCAGTTCAAACCGGTTGCAGGGGCTACCAGCCCCTGCTCTGGCGCGAAACTGGACAAAGGAAATGGGTGTAGCCACCCCTCTTTCCAAACCCTCCCATAGGTGGGTCCCCTGAGTTAGTCCAACCCCTTCCTTGGTATAAGATAGGAACCCCTGGCAACAGGACTTTAGATATCCCTGGACGAAACTCTGAAACTGAATCCTGGACCTTCGACGATCTGTTAAACGCCAGATGACTGAAGAATCTCCCTTGGAGTAAAGGAGTTACTCCCCTGCTTGGCAGGCACCAAAGACGCATCTGTCCGGTCTGCATCTCCGAAGCTCCCGCCAGACGCCGACGACCCTGCAACCCAGGAGGTGGATTTCCAGACTTCCCAGAGGCTGACCCGAGTCCCCAGCAAAGCGGAGACCCGTAGCCCTCGTGGGTACCGTGGAACCGGAACCCCTGGACACCGTGCACATTTGCAAGTGCATAAGCTTCTGGTCGACCCTAGAGGCTGTGCTTTGGGATACTTGTAGCCCCGACCCCGAGCAGTGAATCCACCGAAGATTGCTGGCCTGGCCACTCAGAGTGACCCGTGGGCCGCCATTTTGTGATTCTGCTCGAGGTCCCTTCGCGATCCCTTGTCCGTCGACTTGTGGGTCCCTCAGAAGGACATCTCTGATTTCAACGGGCCTTCCTGGTTGCTCCAGGCCTGCCATGACTCCCTTGCTTGGGGAGTCCCTCGGACCTCGCTGGTCCGCACCGAAGCCATTGTTCTCTTTCTGCGTGGGTTGCTGTTACCAAGGCTTGTTGGGTCCAATCCGGGCTCCAACACCGCAGTCAGCTACTACCTTCGTGGGACAGCTCGATTCCAGCTCCTGTTCGTCGACGCCTCCTGGTCCTCGTGGCTGCAGAGACAATCTTCCCCTCTTCGAACTTGAAGCACCCGACATCGGTGGGCATTCAACTATCGTGCCCCTGGTCACTGGCTAGTGACCTAGACTCTGTCCCCTCTGCTTTCAGGTTCTTCTCATCCTCGATCCAGGCTTGGATCTCTTCGGACACTTCGCAACTTCCCGGCAGCAGCACTTTCCAGCCAGCGGCCATTGAAAACGACGGCGCGGCCCGACACCATTTGACACCTGTGGACCCGGCTTCCCTGGGTGAGGTAACACTAGTACTTCGGTGCTCCCGTGGGTGTTGGCCCTAGAGCCCTCTAAGTCCAAAAGGGTTTGTTCCTAGTCCACTCCGAAGTGTCCCTAAACTGTAAAACTCTAACTGCGACTTTCCCCATAGACGCTTACGGAGCTCGCGGCTGTGTTCACACACTGCACACGTCCCCAGTGGGTCCCCTGTGTCTCTACCTTGGGTGGTTCCTTGGGGCCCCAGCGATTCTACAGGCTCTAGGCATTGTGTCTAGTCAAGTTGTGGTTCTTATACCACTTTAATATATGGTTTGGTACGCCCCTAGGGCTAATCGTATATTGTGCTAATTTACTCTATTTGACTTGTAACTTGTGTACTTCGACCTCTAGCCTCATAAAGAGACTAGTGGGTAGTGTTTAGTAATAAATACATATATTTTATATATATACACCTGGTGTGGTTCTCCTTTCAATTGGTCATTCATGAGATTATAGACTGGTAAAACAAACAGCTTTACACTCCTTCAAGACTTAGCCTGAAGGCTGCTCTCCATAGCTACCACTAGGATAGCTTTCAAATAAGGTTGTCTTAAACCTATCAATAAAGGTCGTTTGGACTGGTGCAAGGTGCCCACTACAACTAGTGGACAGCATATACCAGGCCAACTTCTCACATTGGTGTGCAGCGGTTGGATTCAAGCTTGCCTTTGTTTTACCAGATAATCTCAAGTGAGTGACTAACTGAAAACCACTAAAAGGTACCTGAGGTACATATAATTCAAGCTTAAAAATAACAGTAAGTTCTACTGAACTTAGAGTTGTGTGTCAAGGGCTTAGCACACCCTTTCTACAACTCAAGAGAGTTTAGTAGGCCCCACTAGAGTAGGTAGTGCATACACCACACCTGACTAGTGATGTCTTCAAAGCCAGGAGCCAGTGGGTCCCTGCCAGAAGCCAATGGGCTTCTACCATCCAAGTATGACAATCTACAATTCTTGGAATTGAAAGCATTGTGTAGTACTAGGAAGTTGAAGACAGGAAAAACTGCAAACACTCAACGCCTCATAGAGGTACTGCTGTTGGATGATCTCAAGAAGGCCTCAGGGTCTGAAGGGGTAGGCAGAGAGGGTGGGGCAGCAAATGAGGAAGGGCCAAGGGGTGAAGATACCCATGACCTGACCTCTGAAGCTGGCCAGGAAAATGACAATGATCTTACCCTGGAAAATCCAGCTCCTCCTGCAGATGAGGAGGAGGACCAGAATGACCTCCTCTTTGTCCCACCAGGAAGAGTTGAGAGTGTGCCTAGAAGGTCACGGTCTCCTTCTCAGGAGTCTAACCATTCTAACACCTCAATAGGGACCTCTGTTTCCTCTCATAGGAGGGAATCCGCTCATGAAAGGAAAGAGACTGCTCAAGTATGAAGAAGCTCGGCTTAGAATCAGAAGAGAGCAGGTGGCTTTAGATAGGGAGTCCCTAGAGCTTCAGAGAACAAGAAGAAAGTTGGGACTAGAGTCCCATGGTGGCAGCAACTTCCCTAGTGTTAGGGAAAGGTCTCATGACCATAGAAACCTAAGCAAGATTGTCCCTCCCTACCAGAGTGGGGATGACATCCACAAATGGGTTATTGCACTGGAAAGGGCCTGTAAAGTTCAGAGGGTCCCCAGGAGCAGTGGGCAGCAATCTTGTGGCTCTCCTTTGCAGACAAAGGTAGAGACAAGCTCCTCACTGTTAGAGAAGAGGATGCTGACAATTACAAAGTCTTGAAGAGTGCTCTGATTGATGGGTTTGGCCTAACCACTGAACAGTACAGGTTGAAGTTCAGAGACACCCAAAAGGCTCAGACTCAAGACTGGGTTGACTTTGTAGATTGTGCTACTAAGGCTCTGGAAGGTTGGATAAATGGCAGCAAGGTGCATGACTTTATAGGATTGTACAATTTGATTATGAGGGAGCAGATCCTTAATAATTGTCAAAACCAGCTTTTACACCAGTACCTGGTGGACTCTGATCTGACCTCTCCCAAGAATTGGGAAAGAAGGCAGACAAATGGGTCAGAACCAGGGTAAGGCCTAAGAATCAGGGTGGTGACCAGAAGAAAGATTCTACCAAGTCCCAAGAGAAAGGTGGGGATAAATCTAAGGATAAGTCCACTACAGGGCCCCAAAAGTCCTCTTCTGGGGGTGGGTCCCAAACTCCTTCCTCTCCTGAAAAGAAACCATATTGCCATCTCTGTAAAAAGCCTGGACACAGGAAAACTGATCCCAGTTGCCCCAGGATTGGCAATAAAGAAAATGTTCCTCCAACTAATACTACCACCCCTCCTGGTACTACTAGTAGTAATCCCCCAGGCGGCAGTATTGCACCCAAAAAGTTAGGTGCATTCTCATGGGGAACAGAGGTGGGCCCTAGTTTAGACCGGTCCCCCTCACAAGCCTCCTTAGTCTGATGGTGGCATGGGATTTGCCACTTTTACCATGGGTCCCAATGCATTGGGCAGGTACAGACTGGAGCCACTGATTAATGGTCAGAAAGCTGTGGCATTCAGGGACACAGGGGCTAGTGTCACCATGGTGGCAGGGAAACTAGTCCCCCCCCCTCACCAGCTTTTGCCTGAGTTTAAATACCAGGTGACCAACATTGATGGTGTCAGAACAGATCACCCCATGGCCATAGTCAATCTCAGCTGGGAAGGGGTCACAGGCCCAAAAAGAGTGGCAGTGTCCCCCAACTTGCCTGTAGATTGCCTGATGGGCAATGATCTGGAAATTTCAGCCTGGGCTGAAGTTGAACACCAAGCCCATCTGAGAATGCTGGGCGTCCCTGAGAGAGTTAGTGGGGCTGTGAGGGCCACAGCCCAACCCCAGGGAAATTTTGGAGTGATGGAGCCTGAAAGAATGGCCCACTCTCCTCCACAAGAGAGCACAAGGGTTGAAGAAAGGTCTTCTTCCCCCCCAGACTATAGGTAAGGGTCAGCTTCCATAGGGAACGGATCCTACCCCTAGTGAAGGAACTGCCCCAGAGGTGGTCAGGCCTGTCCTGGCAACACCCCTGATGGCAGGGGACCCTTCCAAGGTGGTACCCAGTCTGGAGCAGGTAACCTGCCCCTCTCTACCCTGCCTCAGTCAGCCCAGGGCTGCAGAGGTCAGGGAGGTCAGTGGACCCCACAGGGCCCCCTGTCCAGAGGAACCCCCCCCATCAGCAGATTAGGGGCACCCAGTCTAGTAGCCCTAGCCAGGTGAAAATTCCTCAACCCACTGAGGGATCCCCCTTACCATTGTGTAGGGACTTCCCCCAGATGGACTCTGCTGGGCAAAGGCAAACCTGGTACCAAAAGGTTCCAAACCTGCCATGTCCCTCCAGTGTTCCAACCAAAGGGACCCAACCCCCAGCTGTAGGCAGCCAAAGGTTGACCCTTAGAGCTAGACCCAACTTAGTCATGGAAAGTAAGGCCTCCATGGTGGCTAGTGATCTGAGGAAGCTGAGGCCAACCTTATTAGGGCCTCACTTCTCTACTCAGACACCCCACCAGCCTTTACTATGCCAAAACACACCACAGGTAGTGACTCCAAATGGTGGAGATCATCCCATCCCCTTGGGGTTAGGGATTGCTTTGTGGACCATAAGCCAGGGGTAACCATGCTAGTGCAGGTACTTCCTTATATGGCCACTTAGTAAATAAAGGCTCAACTGGGCAAGGTTAGCCTCATCTCCTTTCGTTTGGAGGGGGGGGGGGGGGGTTATGTAGGAAGGTGGAATCTGACTGCATGGTTGCCCCCACTTTTTTCCTGGTGTTTTGCTGGTTTTCGACTTAGTTGGACTGGGACCATGCTATTCAGGGCCCCAGTTTATCTGCTTTCCCTTTAAAATGGATTCCTAGTACCTTAGGTACACTTCAGATTGGATTCTGGGGTGCCCTTATAAGTCCCTAGTATATGGTATACTATGTACCCAGGGCATAGGTACCCCAGAGGCCTACCAGGGGCTGAAGCATGCATTATGCCACCCCTGGGCAGCCTTCCAAAATGACACCACAGGACTGCTACAGCAGCCTGAGTAAGGTGGTGCATGCACCCCTTACTGAGATATAGGTTCACTATATCTCACCCTATCACTGCACATATAAACCTATCAGTTACCCCTATGGCAGGCCTTATCAATCCTGAAGGCAGGGTGCTTGGTTTTGTGTGAGAGGGTGCCCATGCATGAGCAGAGCCCCTCTGCAGCCTTCGGAATCTATCCTCCGGGGTTGTCTGTGAGGCAGCCTGACCATATACTCTTAAGTGCATTATAACCTAGCAGTAAATGCTAACTTTGGGATGGCTGCACGGAAACATGTCGTGTTTGGTGTCAAACACCTTGGAATCATACCCCCACACCAGTAACTGGTGTGGGAGTATGATCCCACCCTTCTAGAGGGAAAGACATGACAGCACCGGTATACCCGGTACCAGCTAACAGAGCCCTGGCGTCCCAAAATGGATGCTGCAGCCACAGACACGAGTCTGGCCTCCTGCTGCTGACCGAAACTCCGGCATGGGAGGCCTGGACAATAGGTTTCCTGTCACAGGGAGGTGTTACCACCTCCAAGACAGGCTTTAGTGTATTGGGGCTGGGTGGGTGCACTCTCGGAGTGCTTTGAAGTCCTGCACTGGGGGCACATTTGGTGTCCCTGTGCATAGCCCAGTTCAAACCGGTTGCAGGGGCTACCAGCCCCTGCTCTGGCGCGAAACTGGACAAAGGAAATGGGTGTAGCCACCCCTCTTTCCAAACCCTCCCATAGGTGGGTCCCCTGAGTTAGTCCAACCCCTTCCTTGGGTATAAGATAGGAACCCCTGGCAACAGGACTTTAGATATCCCTGGACGAAACTCTGAAACTGAATCCTGGACCTTCGACGATCTGTTAATCGCCAGATGACTGAAGAATCTCCCTTGGAGTAAAGGAGTTACTCCCTGCTTGGCAGGCACCAAAGACGCATCTGGCCGGTCTGCATCTCCGAAGCTCCCGCCGGACGCTCGATGACCCTGCAACCCAGGAGGTGGATTTCCAGACTTCCCAGAGGCTGACCCGAGTCCCCAGCAAAGCTGAGACCCGTAGCCCTCGTGGGTACCGTGGAACCGGAACCCCTGGACACCGTGCACATTTGCAAGTGCATAAGCTTCTGGTCGACTCCTAGAGGCTGTGCTTTGGGATACTTGTAGCCCCGACCCAGAGCAGTGAATCCACCGAAGATTGCTGGCCTGGCCACTCAGAGTGACCCGTGGGCCGCCATTTTGTGATTCTGCTCGAGGTCCCTTCGCGATCCCTTGTCCGTCGACTTGTGGGTCCCTCAGAAGGACATCTCTGATTTCAACGGGCCTTCCTGGTTGCTCCAGGCCTGCCCTGACTCCCTTGCTTGGGAGTCCTCGGACCTCGCTGGTCCGCACCGAAGCCATTGTTCTCTTTCTGCGTGGGTTGCTGTTACCAAGGCTTGTTGGGTCCAATCCGGGCTCCAACACCGCAGTCAGCTACTACCTTCGTGGGACAGCTCGATTCCAGCTCCTGTTCGTCGACGCCTCCTGGTCCTCGTGGCTGCAGAGACAATCTTCCCCTCTTCGAACTTGAAGCACCCGACATCGGTGGGCATTCAACTATCGTGCCCCTGGTCACTGGCCAGTGACCTAGACTCTGTCCCCTCTGCTTTCAGGTTCTTCTCATCCTCGATCCAGGCTTGGATCTCTTCGGACACTTCGCAACTTCCCGGCAGCAGCACTTTCCAGCCAGCAGCCATTGAAAACGACAGCGCGGCCCGACACAATTTGACACCTGTGCACCCGGCTTCCCTGGGTGAGGTAACACGAGTACTTCGGTGCTCCCGTGGGTGTTGGCCCTAGAACCCTCTAAGTCCAAAAGGGTTTGTTCCTAGTCCACTCCAAAGTGTCCCTAAACTGTAAAACTCTAACCGCGACTTTTCCCATAGACGCTTATGGAGCTCGCGGCTGTGTTCACACACTGCACACGTCCCCCGTGGGTCCCCTGTGTCACTACCTTGGGTGGTTCCTTGGGGTCCCAGCGATTGTACAGGCTCTAGGCCTTGTGTCTAGTCAAGTTGTGGTTCTTATACCACTTTCTTAATATATGGTTTGGTACGCCCCTAGGGCTAATCGTATATTGTGCTAATTTACTCTGCTATTTGACTTGTAACTTGTGTACTTCGACCTCTAGCCTCTTAAAGAGACTAGTGGGTAGTGTTTAGTAATAAATACATATATTTTATATATATATACCTGGTGTGGTTCTCCTTTCAATTGGTAATTCATGAGATTATAGACTGGTAAAACAAACAGCTTTACACTCCTTCAAGACTTAGCCTGAAGGCTGCTCTCCATAGCTACCACTAGGATAGCTTTCAAATAAGGTTGTCTTAAACCTATCATCAATAAAGGTAGTTTGGACTGGTGCAAGGTGCCCACTACAACTAGTGGACAGCATATACCAGGCCAACTTCTCACATGGGGGTCGAGACAGGAGCTGCTCAGGTGCCTGCTCTCGCCTGGGCTGCTGCCAAGCACGCGTGTGTTGTGCGCCATTCAAAATTCAGAGCTGATGATGATGATTTTATAGTGAGGTTTTTGTTTACTTTTTGCCTATTAAAAGGAATATCAATTCACTACCCCGGCGATCTAAGTGGATAAATCGGTGGGTTTGTGATCTGATAATATGCTGAATCTGCAGGCTGGCAGACCTTTAACTTTCACAGTTCATTTGGCCTCCATTCCTGCACTTCGGGGAACCCTTGCTGAAAGTCCACGTTAATATCAAACTAAATATCTAGAAACAACAACTCTTCTTGGCGGCTTGGAGGCTCAGCTAATTTGTGGTTTTGGTATAAAACCCCTGCTGTGCCTCTTGGATTACATTTTAATGTTCCTGAGGGCAGCCTTGTGAGTACAAATGAGGGAGAGAGATCAGAGCGAGGACGTGAATGAGGGGGGGCGAGGGGAAATGAGATGGAGAAGAAAGGAGACAACAACAAATGTCAGAAAAGGAGAACATGAATAGAAGCCTTGATTAAGGCACTAAATAGTTTTTTGTTTTTTTTTGCAGTTTTGTATAGCGCGAACTCGACCCAAAGGTATCACAGCGCTTTATATGAGCACCAGTTGCATTACAGACGGACACATTCCTTTTTTGTTAGGCACTGGGAGATTAAGTGATTTGCCCAGAACCGCAGGATGTTTGAGCCTCCCGCCAGACTCGAACCCGGTTCCCCAGCTTCAAAGTCCGCCGCTCTAGCCGTTAAGCTGTTGAGTGCAGGCAATGTTTACCGGCGCTCTGTAACCTCCCAGTTAGGAGTTCTGTCATTCGGAATGGGGATATCATAGTAATGGCGCAGGTTTTCACCCTTCAGTATTGCACAAACGTGGACTGTGTATCACTTTCCATGTAAAAATCCTGCCAGATTGTACGTGGCTAAAAGGTGTGGTATTATTGCACCACTTGTGATCTTCATTTGGGCCCAAACGTTTCCCACAAACTCAGAAAGGCCCTTTTCAGATTTCTTGCCAGATAACATGCAGGTTTTTACAGTTAGTGTCTGGAAAAGCAGTGACATCTTTCACTCAGTTGTTATTTTTAAAAGATATATCGGTGCTTACTAGGGTGAGAGATAACACAACGTGTATTTGTAAAGAGCACGTTCACCCGTAGGCCTTGGCGTTGAAGAACAGAGGTTCAGCCCTGCCAAGTATCACGCATCAGACGTGACACTAACGCATTTAAATGTGGTGATCCGCATCACCGCATTAAAATGCATTAGTCACGCATTTGCGCGCTGTAAGGGGTGAAGTAGGGTGGCAGCGACCGTCAATCAATCAATCAATCACGGCATTTATAGAGCGCGCTACTCACCCGGGAGGGTCTCAAGGCGCTGGGGGAGGGGGTAAGTTACTGCTCGAACAGCCAGGTCTTGAGCTGCTTCCTGAAGGAGAGATGGTCCTGGGTTCGCCGAAGGTGAGTGGGGAGGGAGTTCCAGGTCTTGGCTGCCAGGTAGGAGAAGGATCTTCCTCCGGCGGTGGTTCTGCGGATGCGTGGTACGGTGGCGAGGGCGTGGCTGGTTGATCGTAGCTGGCGTGTGGGCGTGTAGAAGGTCACGCGGTCGTTGAGGTACTTTGGGCCCAGGTCGTGGAGGGCCTTGTGTGCGTGGGTGAGGAGTCTGAACGTGATTCTCTTGCTGACGGGGAGCCAGTGCAGGTCTTTCAGGTGTCCGGTGATGTGGCTGTGTCGGGGATGTCCAGGATGAGTCGTGCGGAGGCGTTCTGGATGCGCTGGAGTCTTTTTGAAGTTTGGCTGTGGTTCCGGCGTAGAGGGTGTTCCCATAGTCCAGTCGGCTGGTGACGAGTGCCTGGGTGACGGTCTTCCTGGTTTCAGTGGGGATCCATCTGAAGATCTTGCGGAGCATGCGCAGGGTGTTGAAGCATGAAGATGAGACGGCGTTGACTTGTCTGGTCATCGACAGGGAGGAGTCCAGGATGAAGCCCAGGTTGCGTGCGTGGTCCGTTGGCTTGGGTGCGGTGCCCAGGGCCGGGGCCACCAGGAGTCGTCCCAGGCGGAGGGTGATGAGCCCAGGATGAGGACTTCCGTCTTGTCTGAGTTCAGTTTAAGGCGGCTGTTCCTCATCCAGTCGGCGACATCTCTCATCCCGTCGTGTAGGTTGGCTCTGGCGGTGGTGGGGTCGTTGGTGAGGGAGAGGATCAGCTGGGTGTCGTCGGCGAAGGAGATGATGTTGAGGTTGTGTTGGCGTGCGATGGCTGCGAGGGGCTCATGTAGACGTTGAAGAGGGTTGGGCTGAGTGAAGATCCTTGTGGAACGCCGCAGATGACTTCGGTGGCTTCGGAACTGAACGGGGGAGGCGGACTCTCTGGGTTCTACCGGCGAGGAACGAGATGATCCATTCCAGTGCTTTCTCTCGGATTCCGATGTTGCTGAGGCGCTTCACTAGGGTGCGGTGGCAGACGGTGTCGAACGCCGCGGGAGAGGTCCAAGAGGATGAGGGCAGCTGTTTCCCCGTTGTCGGTTAGGGTTCTGATGTCGTCGGTGGCTGCGATAAGGGCGGTCTCGGTGCTGTGGTTGGCCCGAAACCCGGACTGCGAGGGGTCGAGGGATCCATTCGTCTCGAGGAAGGCGGCAAGCTGTCTGTTGGCGGTCTTCGATGACTTTGGCCGGAAACGGAAGGAGCGAGATGGGACGGTAGTTCTTGAGGTCGGTGGGTCCGCCGTTGGTTTCTTCAGGAGGGCGGTAAGCTCGGCGTGCTTCCAGCTCTCCGGGGAAGGTGGCGGTGTGGAAGGAGGAGTTGATGATGTCCCGGAGATGGGGTGCGATGGTGGCGTCGGCTTTGTTGAAGACGTGGTGTGGGCAGGGGTCGGTTGGTGATCCGGAGTGGATGGAGTTCATCGTGCGGGTGGTGTCTTCGGTGCTGATCGGGGTCCAGTTGCAGAGGGTGGTGGTGGCGGGCGTTGGTCTCGGCGGTAGGGTGCGTGGTTTGTGCGTCGAAGCTGTTATGTATGTCGGTGATCTTGCGGTGGAAGAACGCGGAGAGTGAGTTGCAGAGGTCTTGCGAGGGGGTGATGTCGTTAGCTTCCGGCGCTGGGGTTGGAGAACTCTTTGACGATGCTGAAAAGTTCCTTGCTGTCATGGGCGTTGTTGTCCAGTCGTTCTTTGAGTGCCGACTTCTTGGTGGCACGGATCAGCTGGTGGTGTTTGCGGGTGGCGTGTTTGAGGGCGGTCCTGTTGTCTGTGGTCTGGTCGAGTCGCCAGGTTCTCTCGAGAGTGCGGCAGTTCTTCTTGGATTCCTTGAGTTCGTTGGTGAACCAAGGGGTTTTCTTTGCTTCCGGGTCTGCTGGGAGGGTTTTTAGTGGTGCGAGGTCGTCGGCGCAGGCGGTCAGCCACTTGGCGAGGTTGCTGGCTGCTTCGTTTGGGTCCGTTGTGTTGGTGGGTGTGTTCTGGCTGAGGGAGGCGGTGAGCTGCTCGGCGGTGATCTTGCTCCAGCTCCGGCGGGGAACCTGTTGCGGGTGGTGGTGGGTCGCAGTCTTTCTGAAGCTGAAGTGGACGCAGCTGTGGTCGGTCCAGTGGAGTCCGGTGGCGTGGCTGAAGGAGATGTGCTTGCTGGACGAGAAGACGGCGGTCAAGCGTGTGGCCGGCGTAGTGGGTGGGCGTGTTCACCAGTTGCTTGAGTCCGAGGTTGGCGAGGTTGTCCAGCAGGGCGGTGGTGTGTCTGTCGTTGTTGTTCTCCAGGTGGAAGTTGAGGTCCCCTAGGAGGATGTAGTCGGCGGAGGGCATGGCGTGCGGGCTGATGAAGTCTGCGAGTGTCTTCGCTGAATAGTGTGCGTGGTCCCGGGGTCTGTAGATGAGGGTGCCTCGGAGGGTGGTCTTGGGGTCAGTGTGTATCTGGAAGTGTAGGTGTTCGGCGGCGGTGAAGGTCTCGCCGGAGTTAGTCGAGATGCGGATGGTGCTCTTGTGTACGATGGCGATGCCTCCTCCCGTCTGGTTGACGCGGTCCCTCCGGGTGATCTTGTATCCGTCCGGGATGGCTATGGCGATGTCGGGCGCTGAGGAGGCGTTCATCCAGGTTTCGGTGAGGAAGGCGATGTCCGGTGCTGTTGCGTCGAGCAGGTCCCAGAGTTCCACGGCGTGCCTGTGGACGGAGCGGGTGTTCAGCAGGATGCATTTCAGGTGGTTGCTGCTGGTGCTCGACTTGGCGGAGGTGGTGCACGTCCGGGGGCAGGTGAATCGGCAGGTTTGGCAGGTGAAGGGTCCGTGGGTGCGTCTCGGTGAGGCTCGGTAGCAGGCAGGGTTCCGGCCGGCATTGAGTGCGGTGAGTGTGGGGCGTCGTAGGTCCGTCGAGTGGTGTTGCATCGGTGGGATCCAGGGGTTCTGGCGCTGGGCGCGGTCCAGTCGCGGACGGGCGCAGACGGGCTTGCCTTAGGCGCGCCTGGCGCGCCAGCGGCTGCGACGCGCAGCGGCCGCCATTTATGGGGAGGTGGGAGGGAGGAGCAGCTGGGAGGCGGGAGGCAGGGGCAGCGAATGGGCAGTCAGGGGGCGGGGCCGCAGGATGCAGCGGCGGGAATGGCGAGAGGTAGCGGGGGCACAGAAAGGAAAAAGGGAGACAAAATCACGGGCACAACGACAATGGGGCAGCGAGGGGCACAGAAGGAAAAAGGGGAGACAAAATCACGGGCACAACGACAATGGGGCAGCGAGGGCACAGAAGGAAAAAGGGAGACAAAATCACGGGCACAACGACAAAGGGGCAGCGAGGGGCACAGAAGGAAAAAGGGGAGACAAAATCACGGGCACAACGACAATGGGGCAGCGAGGGGCACAGAAGGAAAAAGGGGAGACAAAATCACGGGCACAACGACAGTGGGGCAGCGAGGGGCACAGAAGGAAAAAGGGAGACAAAATCACGGGCACAATGACAATGGGGCAGCGAGGGGCACAGAAGGAAAAAGGGGAGACAAAATCACGGGCACAACGACAGTGGGGCAGCGAGGGGCACAGAAGGAAAAAGGGGAGACAAAATCACGGGCACAATGACAATGGGGCAGCGAGGGGCACAGAAGGAAAAGGGGAGACAAAATCACGGGCACAACGACAATGGGGCAGCGAGGGGCACAGAAGGAAAAAGGGGAGACAAAATCACAAGCGGAGGGCGATCTTACCTGCAGGAGCAGCGGGCAGACAACACAGGCGGAGCTGTGTGGTGGGGGAGCGACCTACCTGGCAAGGTCAAGGGTCGCTCTCCCAGCAGCAGCGGCCGCCATTTATGGGGAGGTGGGAGGGAGGAGCAGCTGGGAGGCGGGAGGCAGGGGCAGCGAATGGGCAGTCAGGGGGCGGGGCCGCAGGGGATGCAGCGGCGGGAATGGCGAGAGGTAGCGGGGGCACAGAAAGGAAAAGGGGAGACAAAATCACGGGCACAACGACAATGGGGCAGCGAGGGGCACAGAAGGAAAAAGGGGAGACAAAATCACGGGCACAACCGTCAGAGCTGCCTTTAATTTTAACAGAGAGGGATCAGAGGGCTGAACGAAGGACAGCTGTTTCAGGTGGGGCGGCCCAGCCAGCTGCTGTAGCAGGGCAGCTCTTAAGGGATTGTGAGTCCCGGAGTCGGTCCCCAGAGCCTACCTGCTCTGATTCACGCCCAAGCCAGTCTCCGCGGGGAGCGCTTTCAGCTTTAACCGGGTGCCGCAATTATCGGGAAATTATAATTAAAATTAGTTGAGGGGGCCTGGTGATTTGCTCTCTCATGATCGCATGCACCCAACACCACAGCCGGTGTCCGAAGAAGTCACGCTTACAGCCTGCCACTCCGTCTCCTCTGCTGCTGTGTGTATCTGCCTCACTGCAGACATGGTGCTTCAAAGTAACTATTGGCCACGAGTGAGGTCTGTACTCACCTTTTTAAATAAATAAAATACATACAGAGGAGAGCTTACTGTGTGATATGAGCAGTAGCGTCTCTGTTGTTTTAGAGAGTGGTTCATTATCAGCGCTAGTTTAACACTTACGGTGCCGCTCAGACCGGGGCTCACTTCAATCAAGCTGAGCTGGCCTCTAAGGGGCAGATTTACAAGCCCCTTGCGCCACTTTTGCGTCACTTTTCTCATGTTAAAAGTGACGCAAAAGTGGCGCAAGGGGCTTGTAAATCTGCCCCTAAGTGTCTCAGCACTCGCAGCGCATTAGGGCAGCAAGTTTAGCTAAACTTGCGCAGGTGTTTCGTTATAGTTGTGCAGTTTAATGTGTATATCTTGCTTGGCTGACTGGCGCGATGACTCATGCAAGGGCTGGCCGTCAAGTGAATTCCTCACCGTTGGACGGGCTCACGCTTCCGTGTCTGGGCACAGACTGCTATTTCAGGGGGCTGTGTTGTCTGTCATGTTTAAGCACCGTTTTGTGCCCTGGCAGCACTTTTCACGTTTAAAACACATAGTGGCTTATGTCCTGTTCCCCAGTGCAAGCCTGCTCAAAGGAGGGGCCCCTAGTTTAGTACAAGCTGAGCACAGCCCTAGATGACGACATTTCTCTTACAACATAATACATCAAACTTAGCTAATTGAGCTTATCTCTGGCCATACAAATAAACTAGGGACAAATTGGCACAGTTCCAAGTAATATTTAGGCGCCTAGAGGCAATTCAGTTTATGTTTTGTGCAAATGGTCAGTTTTGCAGCTCTTTTGGTGGAACATGCAAATACAGTCTGAATCTGTGCAGGGCTGACTCAGCATGTAATCTTTCAGAGGTCAATAAAGTAGATGTGATCGAGCTGGATACATAAAACCTAACATTTCTGTGCAACAAAGCAGCTGGAATAGAGGGTTTTATATGGGTGATATAAGAGTTCAACACACAGCAGGGTAGTTTGATTGGTTTATTGGGGGCCTCAAGCAGTCACAGAACCGTGGGCGAAGCTTTGTTTATCTTTGCTGTGCCCGCCACTGACAGAGCAGGCAAGGGGCACCAACTTCGTCCATGCCAGACCCCTCAGTGCTGCTTGACCTGGTCTAACAGCTGTGTAGCCACGTGCCTGATGCGGGGTCCCACATTCCTGTCCGACCGAGCACACCTTAGTACAATAAAGTCAATATGAGAGAGTGGGGGTGGGGAGGGTTGAGGAAAGACATGTCTGAAAAAGTTGGTCTTTCACATTCAGCTAACTGCATGTAAACTAACGCCGCTTGCATATTATAATGAAAGATAAATGCAAGTATAGTAATCAATGGGAAATGCGCTATAACATTATGAAGCCTCATAGGTTAATGCGATCACTGCAGATGTCCGAGTGTGTGTCACAAAGAGAAGCAGGGTAATTCTGACTTGTGTATATGTATTGCCTTCAAAGACTTATTGTTTAATATCATGGGGCCCCAATTGTTTTACAGGTCTGTCATTCTTGAAAGGGACAGTACATTAGCGACTTTACATTTCGGAGTTTTTGCAGCAGTTTCAAAATGTTTTTAGAGCTTCTCATTCCTCAAAGGGATATCATTTCTGTTATTTATCTATTTCCATGGACTTCATTGCTTGGGTTTACATGAGAAAAAGTGCCACTCTAAGTGTCACTTCACATATTTGGTTGTTTAATGTCACTCATAAGTCCACTCAAACACATATGCAGTCTGAAAACTTGGCAGCTGGGAACACCCTCTACGCCGGAACCACAGCCAAACTTCAAAAAAGACTCCAGCGCATCCAGAACGCCTCCGCACGACTCATCCTGGACATCCCCGACACAGCCACATCACCGGACACCTGAAAGACCTGCACTGGCTCCCCGTCAGCAAGAGAATCACGTTCAGACTCCTCACCCACGCACACAAGGCCCTCCACGACCTGGGCCCAAAGTACCTCAACAACCGCATGACCTTCTACACGCCCACCCGCCAGCTACGATCAACCAGCCACGCCCTCGCCACCGTACCACGCATCCGCAGAACCACCGCCGGAGGAAGATCCTTCTCCTACCTGGCAGCCAAGACCTGGAACTCCCTCCCAACTCACCTTCGGCGAACCCAGGACCATCTCTCCTTCAGGAAGCAGCTCAAGACCTGGCTATTCGAGCAGTAACTTACCCCCTCCCCCAGCGCCTTGAGACCCTCCCGGGTGAGTAGCGCGCTCTATAAATGCCGTGATTGATTGATTGACAGCTCTGTGAGTCGGCTATCGTGACTGAGTAACTATCATAATTTATTAGCAGGCAGCTGAGATTATCCGCACTGGGGCTCTCACATCCTATTTGGTACAGTGGGGTCCTACAGCGCCATTCTATTTCTGGCGCTCTGCAGCAGTTTTAAGATCTTCTTAGAGCTTCTCGTTGCTCAAATGGATGTAATTTTTGATATTTATATGTTTCCCTCATCTTTATTGCTTGATTTTACTCGTGAAAAAGTGTCACTCATAGTCGTTGAATGTCACTCATAATTACACTGAAATTATAATAATGTCACACATAAGCAATCTGAAACCTTGGCAGCTATGGAGGTTTATTGTCACCAAACTCAATGGTACTCATTTTACAGTGACGCATTGCTGCATGCTGACGCAAGAGACCTGGCTTCACTGGCTAGGGTGGAAGGTCACAAGACCCACTCGTTTATGGAACACCTACGTGAGATAAACCCACACTCTCCAAGCCACCCACCAATAGCAGTGTGAATAACATCCGCTGGATGAATCACAACCGCAGGCCGAAGTCTGCACAAGCAGCAAGAGGCCGTATAACTGGCGAATGCTGTGCTTTAAAAGTAACCACAAACATCTGGTCGCCTCCACTTGCCCGAAATCATGTGATCCTGAGTGAATGAGTGAATCACCCCACACCCCACCTTTCTCTTGATTCCTGCAGCTCTTTGAAAGAAGACTGCCTGTACTAGGAGCTTTGTAAAACATTGGCAGTTACAGCCATTCTCGTCTGTGTCTGTAGATGGCTGAAGTGGATGCAGTTAGTTTTACCTTTTGAACACGACAGATCTCCCATTATGCATTTTAGGAACTGAGAAAGAAGGCGATGTGGGCACTGGCGTAGCAAGGAGGGGGGGGGGCGGCCGCAAAAATCATCGCCAGCACCCCCCCCACCCTCCCTCAGCGCGGCGGCAAAAGGCAGTGACCGCCACTGGCGGCAGAGTGCCTAGCTACGCCACTGGATGTGGGTACACAATGTGTCAATGGGCGAAATGTGACTGCAATCTTGGGTCCAACTGAGGAAAGGTGTAAGGTTTTTCAGCGGTCCAGGGAAATGGCTCCTGTTCTGTAACCAGCATAGTCAGAGCCCTCCCTTGCAGTTTGCCTTTGTATGCTGTGGGGCAAGTGCTTAATTTGTTTAAAAAAAAAAACCACCAACACGCATACATACATGAGAGGCCCAAAGTTTTACTTAAGAGACTACCGCCAGGAGACTGCAGAATATCAAGGCTGGGTAGACTTGATTTCGCCTCATGCCTCTTTCCTCTACCATCCTACACTTTAACTCTCTTTTGCACAATCCTCCAGGTTCTTGTTCACCTCTACTTTCTCCCATTGTTTGTGGTTTCCTATCTGGTTCTTCTTTTTTCTTTCTCCCTTTTCTGCCTTTCACTTCCTTGCTCTGGGTCAAAGTCAGATGAGTCAAAATAAAGCTTGGCCCCCAAAACTAAGTGAGTGAGTGCGATTTATTTGTATAGCACAAACCGTGACAAAAGCCAGCAGATGATTGTACAAGGTCAAAGCCAAGCATACTGCCAGTGATGGATAGGAAAGGTAGTTGGGTTCTGAAGGCAAAAGTCTGTTGTGACAGCACTGTGATGTTGTGTTCTTTAAAGAGTTGTCTCTTCAAGGAGAGGAGTTGGCCTAACGGCTAGGGCAGTCGACCTCTAATCTGGGGAACCGGGTTCGAGTCTCGGCAATGACGCTGAACATCCTGTGATTCTGGGCAAATCACTTAATCTCCCCGTGCCTAACAAAAAATGAACGTGTCCTCATGTAACGCAACTGGTGCTATGTAAAGCGCTCGGATACCCGATAACTTCGGGTCAAAAAAAATAGTCTTTCCTCTATTGGAGCAACATTGTGTTGTAAATAAAGATGGATCCTAGTAGGCTATTTGATGTAGATTTATTCAGATTAGTTACAGGTTCAAGATAATGCCCCACCAGGAGCAGCATTCTTGCCGCTCAGCCCACTCTTTCCAACGGACATTCACACCAACCAGGTACACATCAACATTCTGTGACCTCACACCCACGCTGGCTGAGCAGCAGGAACTTGGAACTATGGAGAGGATGCATAGCAATCATGACAAGTTACAACACATTGGGGTGGTCCTGATGGATATGGAGATGTTATTTCAGGTCCTTGGATGGAAAAGGCCTGCTGCCTTGTTTTTTCTTTATTTTACACTTAGTCTCCAGTCTAATTGTGCCTTGGCTGCAGGTGTGCCAAAAACGACCAGAGATGATGAGCTTGTCAGCAAGATCAACAGAGGTGCTGGTCGTGATGCATTAGTAAATGATGCAGCTGGGTTTGAAGATGGTGTGAACCTGTACGTGGAGACAATGGAGTTCCATCAGGATAGGGGGTGATGTGATCATAATTCTTCAAGTCTTGAATGAGGTGTGCTGTGGTGTGTAGGATGCCCTTAAATGTTGCCAGTGTGGGAGCCCATAGCGCAGGACATTACCACCATCCAGATGCGAGCGTATGAGAGCCTGAACAGCAATTCTAAATTCAGTTTTGAAAGAATAGGTTTTGCTTTCCTTAGAAGAGACAGCTGGTATTAGGCATTGTTTTTTTAACAATGTGGTCCTCGAGGGTGAGATTGGTGAATCCAAGTGACATGCCATTCGATGAAAGGAGAGTTCAAAGATGTCAAAGTTCATGTCATCGAGCTAGGATTGTAGTATTTCCTTCCTGTTTTTGACAAATAACATGAATTCTTTCTAGTTGGGGCTGAGCTTTAGTTAGACGCTGGACATTCAGGTCTGCGATGCAGGCAATGTTTGAGGTACTGGAGACTTCCAAGTAGAGTTTGTGTATCATCAATATTTTGGGAAGCTTTGATGAGGTTACTGAGCAACAGAGCACTGTACTGACCTTATAGCGGCACAAGGTGGTATACAAATAAGCAACATATGTACTGCCTAGAAGGCACAAGCTCCAGGTTGTTAATGTAAGGAAGATATCTGGAAGAAGGGACAGTGAGTATAGCTTGACTGTATATCATTATGTACTATTTTTCTAGTCTGTTGTCTGTGTGACTGATGGGTCTACATGTGCTCAGGTAGAGAATATTCCAAGGGCAGCCAGAGTTAAGAGGTTTGTAATGTCATCCATAGAATGTTGTAGGATGTCTGAGCCTAGCTGAAAGAAGTTGTCAGATAAGAGCAGGAACCTGAGAGAGAACGAGTTCAGAGAGAGGCAGTGAATAGAGATTAAGCATGAAGTTTGGAAGATGTGACAGGTTTCTCCTATGGAGAACCTTCATGGAAGTAGTCCCAGAGTAGAGTTTTATTTATATAACCAGCACCTTCCACTTGCTAGTCATGGGGAAAGTCCCATATGTCTGGAATCATGCCCCAGATCTAGATCACAAACCTTACAACAGTGAGGCAGTGAGATTAGGACCCCATTATAGGACAAGGGTGAGACCCTCACCTTCAGTTCCCACCCTCCCCAATCTTTTCTCTTTTTCTTGACCTGGCAGGCCCACTACAAGACCTAGTGACCTCAATATCGCTCCTCAAACTTCGGTTCACAGCTCCAAGTCAAATGCCAGAGACCGAAGTGCATTAAAGCTCTGTTGAGCAGTTTGATGCGACGTTATGGTTACAAAAATCACTTCACAAATTAGTAACATATGTAGCTTTTGGTATGTCACCAGAACAAAAACTCCTTTATTCATCTCTTAACAGGAGCTTCATCATCAGTAGTTAAGGATTAATCGTATAGATTTTGCTTTAAAACACATCAGTGAAGCGTTGTTCTGCTTTAGCACAGGTTAAAATCTTCGGGACGCACTCAGTCAAGTATATCAGGCACTAGGACGACAGTACAAAGGCGTGCAGGGGCTTGTTTTATGGCACATTGTCATGCACCGTGTTCTGCACATTGTGCTTGCTCAAAATGAGGTAAATGTGTCACCTAACCTTGAAAAGCTACTGCTTGTGGCTTAGAGGAGTTCTGACAACTTTTGGCCCTGGTGCTACTGCACCTGCAGTACCATTGAAATCATGGCCACTACTAGTGCCTGCTAGATAACTGCACTTGTGTCTGCCTGTATAGTAGAAACATTTAGCAATATTCTGCGTTTAGTGGGGTCCCTAGAGCTTTTGGCCCAGTTGCCACTGCTGCACCATTCAAATCAAGCCCCTTTTAACTGCAAGATAACTGCAATTGTGTCGGTCTGTATAGTAGCAAAATATAGCAATATTAGGTGTTTAGAGGAGGTCTGACAACCTTTGGGCCCGTTGCCACTGCACCTGCAGCATCAGTCAAATCATGACCATGTTGTCTGCAAGGTAACTGCACTTGGGACTGCCTGTTTAGTAGTAAGCTATAGCAATATTAGGTGTTTAGTAGGGTGCCTAGAGCTTTTGGTCCTGGTGCTATTGCACCTGCTGTACCATTCAAATCATGACCCTATTGCCTGCTAGATAAATGCACTTGTGACTGTCTTGTTTAGTAGTGGAATTTAGCAATAATCTGAGTTTAGTTGGGTCCCTAGACGAGCTTTTGGCCCCAGAGCCACTGCACCTGCTGCACCATTCAAATCATGTCCCTTTAATCGGAAAGGTAACTGCAATTGTGACTGCCTGTTTAGTAGTAAAATATAGCAATATTATGTGTTTAAAGGAGTTCTGACAACTTTTTGGCCCAGTGCCACTGCACCTGCTGCACCAGTCAAATCATGACCCTAGTGCCTGAAAGATAACTGCACTTGTGACAGCCTGTTTAGTTGTAAAATAAAGCAATATTCAGTGTTTAGTGGAGTGTCTGGAGCTTTTGGTCCCAGTGCCACTGCACCTGCAGCAATATTGAAATCATGATCCTAGCGCTTGCTAGATAACTGCACTTGTGACTGCGTGTTTAGTAGTAAAATAGAGCAATATTAGGTGTTTAGAGTTCTGATAACTTTTGGGCATGGCACCACTGCACCTGCTGCACCATTTATATAAAGCCCATATTAACTGCAAGGTAACTGCACCTGTGACTGCCTGTTTAATTTTAAATTTGAGTAGTAATCTGGGTTTAGTCGGGTCCCTGGAGCTTTTGGCCCCAGTGCCACTGCACCTGCTGCGCCATTCAAGTCAAGTCCCTTTTAACTGCAAGGTAACTGCAAATGTGACTGCCTGTTTAGTAGTCAACTATAGAAAAACTGTGTTTAGAGGAGTTCTGTTAACTTTTGGGCCTGGTACTACTGCACCTGTTGCACCATTCAAATCATGACCCGGTTGCCTGCAAGGTAACTGCATTTGTGGCTGCCTGTTTAGTAGTAAAATATAGCATAGCTCTTGTATATTAACTTTATTTTTAACGTGCAATGTTTATTACAACATTTAGAATTTGATCATACTGAATAAATAGATTAAGTTGCAAAAATCAATCCGATAATGCCTACTAAGTGCAAAGAAAGGTACTGAGGCATTGAATAGGAAATGCCATAAATGTTCTAAGGCTAAAGCATCTGCTTTACACAATTAAGTAATAAAAAGCAGGCATTCCAGTATACTGTTAGAAGTTGTCTGCCTTTTCCATGGGAAGAGATCCTATCTCGACAGTGAATGGGGCTTAAACAGTGTGAACAGCTTTGGTAGAAGTATTGTAAATGCGTGCAGCCAAGGGAAGATTAAAAAAATATAAAACAAATTCCACACAAAAGTAATTTGGCATAGGAACTGATAAGAGCCCCATTTTAAGATCTATTAATACAAGAGATTTCACAAGCTAAACCTAACAAGGAGACATTTTTGGAGTCAGAACAGTGCAAGTAGGAGTTTAAGGACATAAAAAAAGCTATTATGGAAGCCCCAGTATTGAAATGCTTTGATCCGGAGCTAGAAAAAGTGGTTACTGTGGATGCTAGCAACAAGGGGTCAGGAGGAGCCCTGTCTCAAATAGATGTAGAGGGCAAAGAAATCATAGTTGCATTCGCTTCTTGTGCGTGGTCATAGGTGGAAGAGAAATTCTCAGTGACTGAGAAAGAGACCGTTGCTTGTGGTGGGCACTGGACCACTTTAGATCTTTTGTCTGGGTTAAGCAGTGCAGAGTACACAGTGACCACAAACCTTTCGTCAAACTATTGACTACGGAAGGTTTATTCATTGCTTCCGCTAGAATAGCAAGGATGTCAATGAGGTTGAAAGACTTCATATACAAGATCGAATATGTACCAGGAAAAAGTAATGTTTGGCTGATTTTTTATCAAGCATGCCAACTGACATACAGTAATGTGATAAGAATGAATGGATGAATTTCAAATTGCTTTAGTTCATGATCAAGGAATATCAAGAATGAGAGAAGAGGATGGTTTCAAATACCTGGGTATTCATGTCACGTCTGATCCAGATGATTTCATAGCCAAAAACCTTCAGGAGCCGCTGCAGAGACTACGGCGAGACGCCAAACACTGGCAAAATCTGCCCCTCACTCTACTGGGCAAAGCAGCACTTTTCAAAATGATGGTGCTCCCCAGATTTCTGTATGCCCTCCATAACACCCCCCTTCAGTGTCCCATCCTCATATTTTAAAGCAATAGACTCAGAAGTGAATAATCCCCTTGGGGCAGCAAGCCAGCTAGAATAGCAGCAGCAAAGCTGGTTAGGAGCTGGTATGACGGTGGAATTGCACTCCCACACGTCCAGATATATTACTGGGCCTCTCAACTAACAGTGATTAATCAATGGCTTCATTCACCCCAAACCGACCCCGCGTATCAGCTAGATAGACACGCCCTATGGGTGGGAGGGATCAATCGAGCACTATATAATAAAATGCGGAATTCAGACCTTATAGGACCGACCGCGCATACCGTCCGCACATGGCATACGGTAACACGACACCTGGGTTGGAATGATAAACACAACACACCCCGCTATGGGAAACGGGCAAACTAGGCAACCTGGGTAAGAGTAAAGGGTTCAGACAATGGGACACAATAGGGATCTCGCGACTGGGTGACCTCTGGAAAACTGGAAAAATCCACACCTTCGCCCAATTGCAAACCCAATACGAAATGGCACCCACCGAGCTGTTTCGCTACCTACAGGCTAGGCATGCCTTAGAAGCTACTATCCCACCAGACACGATTCTCCCGGAGTCATCCCCACTGGAAGACAGACTCCTCACGGAACGCATGGACAAAAAGGCAATCTCACTCACATACCGCAAAATCATCGATAATCAGTTAGATCCTACGCAACTGCTGTGAGAAAAATGGCAAACTGATGTGGGAGAGTTGGACGAAACCGACTGGCAGGAGGCACTAGAATCCCCGAGGGTGGTGGCAGTATCCTCCAGGCTGCGGCTCGTACAGCTTAAAGTGCTCCATAGGACATATTTTACCAGAGTGACGCTAGGTAGGATAGGAAAGACCACTGATCAACGCTGCCTGCGTCGCTGTGGTGACATAGGCACCTATTACCACACAATATGGGAATGCCCTGTGATTAAATCATACTGGGCAGCAGTGATGGGCACAATCACACAGGTTAGCGAGAGCCCGGTACCGCCTGAGCCTAAACATGGTCTCCTAAACATCTGGGAACCAACGGACCTAAATCACACAGCCCAAGCCTGGGCAACCCTGGGTAGAACAATAGCGAAGCGAAATATTGCGAGACAATGGGGGGCGGGTACAGCGCCACTCCTCCGAGACTGGTGTAGGGATGTGAACATGACAATGCTGGCTGACAAGGCCACATATGTCCACAGAGGATGCCCCAAAAAATAGGAATGAATGTGGGGTAAATGGAATGCATTTAGGGGAGGTATCTGCACTCCTCCCAATATAGATCCTGTTTCGGACGATGAGGACCAATTGTAAAATGTTTGTTCACTGATAAAACTGAAATGTACATTTAAGAATGTTATGATTCTCTGTACTCACTATCATATGATCGACAATATCGACTCATGGAAATGTACTTCGGTAAATGTTATCAATGCAAGTCGTATTTTCAACAATAAAATTGTTTTAAAAAGAATGAGAGAAGAGGAATGGAAAATGGAATTCACTAAGGATGCAGTATTGCAAGAACGTATAAGGTTGGTGGAGCAAGGATGGCCAGGAGAAAAAAAAATTTGCTTGTTCCAAAAGATTTGAGGCATTTTTGGGAACGCAAGAGTGAATTATCTGTGGCTCATGTGTCCGTGCTCAGGGGTGATAGAATGATTCCACCTTCCACGCTGAGGAATAGCATTGTGAAACTGTGCCATGAAAGTCACTGTGGTATTGTAAAAACAAAACAGAGTAAAAAATGGTATTGGTGGCCAGGTATGGACATTTGTGCGGAAAGACTGGTGAGAAATTGCATTTGGTGGTCCAATTCGGATAAGTCCTGAAGAACATTGAGGCCTAATATGTGCAAGCCAATTTTTCCAGAGAAGCCCTGGCACACGGTGGACATTGACATGATGGGACCAATTGAAACACCATCAAAATATATCATAGCAATTATTGATGTGCTCTCTAGGTGGCCTATGTAGGAGGCTGGCTTAGTATATGGTGCTCACTTATGTAAGCGTAGCACCCAGTACTAATCCAGACAACCCTTATGGCGATTTTAGTGATCTTAGACAACCTTAGAAAGCTCTCTAAGTAGTAGTTGTGGACAGCAGCCTTCAGGCTTAGTCTAGAAGGAGTGTAAAGCAGCTTGTTTTACCAGTACTAATCATATAGTGTAGGTTAAGTGAAAAAGAACCACACAGTGTAGTTCTAAAAATATGCGTTTATTATAAACACTCACTAATGCATTGCAATATCTCCTACCCGGAGATTTAATCACAATACTTTAGTAATAGAACACGTAAGTAGCACAAATACACAGTGGTCTCCAGGGGGAGACCAAACCATATACTAAGAAAGTGGAATGCGAACCACGACCTAAGTCGAGACTGGATCCAGAAGACCAAGAAGAGTCGGGGACCCAAGGAACCACCCAAGGTAAGTACACCAGAACCCCACGGAGGCCATGTGCAGAGTGGAAACACGACAGTGTGCTCAATACAAGTCAATGGGTAAGTCGCAGTTGCAGTTTTTAAGAAGGATCCTTCCCAGAGGACCCTGAAGAAACCCCCTGGAAGATAGAAGGTTGGAGAGTCACCCTACCAGGGGATACCCCGGGAACCAGGATACCTACACCAGGGAAGCCAGGTGCATAGGTGCGAAGTGATGCCGGAAACCGCTGTAGAACACAATGGAGGACTTCAGTGAAGTTATGCAGACCAGGCGACGCTGTGGAAGACCAGGAGCCGTGCACAAGCTGTCCCACGTCGGATGTCATGAGCCAGGGGGTCATGTCCGCCGGGAGCACCTACAAGCCTTGGCAACGGCAACAAACGTAGCAGACGAAAAAGGTGCAGTGTCGGGACCAGCAAGGTCCAAGTGACTCACCATGAGCAGGTAAGTCTGAGCAGGCCCTGAGAAAGCAGGGGAGCCCACTTGAGCCAAAGAAGACCCTCAAGAGGACCCATGGGCAGAAGGCACAGGAGTCGCACGAGGACTTCGAGCAGCTCACCAATGATGAAGGCCCATGGTGCAGAGAATGCGGTGAGGACGAAGATCTTGATAGCAAGAGATGCTTTAGGCTGGAGCTTCTTGGAGCCTGAAGATCTCTGGAGAAGAGAATCAACAAGCCTTGGCAACGGCAAGTTGACGCGGTGCACAGGAGTACTGCTCCAGCGGTTCCGACGAGGGATACGGTCTTCAAACTTGCTGTGACGACAGTGCAGGCTTCGAGGGAGTTTCAGAACCACCACCTGTGTTGCTGAACCTTTCTGAGTCCGTAGGAGCTCAAGAACAGCAGACCGGTCAGCTTCGTTGTGGTGCCTGCAGGTGCAGGGGAGTGACTCCTTCACTCCAAGGGAGATTCCTTCGGGTGTCTTGGATGTCCACAGGTCTGTAGAAGAACCTGTATGAAGCACAGGCACAGATGACACAGAAGACTGGCAGGACGACGAGACCTGGAGCAGCAGGAACCTTCCCAGTTGCAGTCTCGTGTCCCAAAGCGTAGTCCAGCGAGGTCCAAAGTGCCCAGATGGTTGAAGATGAAGTGGTTTTGGATCTGAATCTTGTTCCACAACGTATCTAAGGAACCACCCACAGGTAAGCCCTTAAGTCCCCTAAGGAAAGGGTTGGGACGATTCAGGGGTCCCTCCTACAGGAGGGGCTGGACAGTGGGGAGGATACTCCCATGTCTTGTGTCCAGTTTCGTGCCAGAGTGGGAACCAATGGCTCCCTGAACTGGTTCCCACGGGAGTATGCAAGGAGGGCACCAAATATGCCCTTCAAAGCAGTCTAGTGGCCCTGGCAAGAGCTCCCACCCTGGTCCAATACACTAAGTCCTGTCTGGGAGGTGGTCACACCTCCCTGTGACAAGAAACCTATTGTCTTGCCTTCCCCTGCTCGAGCTTGGCTCAGCAGCAGGAGGAGGGCAGAGTCGTGTCTCTGGTTGGCAGCAACCATAGTTTGCTGTCTGGGTCTGGAAGACTGGTACAGGAGCACTGAGGGCTTCCCGAAGGGGCCCTACGGTGCATGGAATCATACTCCCAACATAGTTTATGGTGTTGGGGTATGATTCCAACATGTTTGATACAAAACACGCCAAGGTTCGTTACAGCCAGTTTAGAGTTAGCCATTGCGGATTAGTTTGCTTTTGTTGTCTTAACACACAACAGTGCCATGTTCTGTATCCTCTGCCCACGCTCGCCGTGCCGGTCTCTCTGCCCCTCACTGAGTCCTGCCACCTAATTTTATGTTTTTGCCTCGCCGTGCCTTTCATCTGCCCCGCACTCTGTGCTAATGCGCGCTGCAACTATACAAGGCAGACACATACATTTAAGAGCTCAAGCATATCAATATCTTTTTTCTGTAGATTCGCGCGCTTGATTTAGCTTTTAGTTTACTTGCGCGCTGCAACTATACAAGGCGGTATTTAGTTTGCTTTTGTTGCCTTAACACACAACAGTGCCATCTTCTGTCACCCTGCCTTTCACTTTGTCCCGCACTCTGTCTTCACAGTTATCCTTATGTTCTTAATCTTAATTCTTTAAACTATTCACTGTAAATGTTTATATGCTATAACAAAAGGTCTAATAAACCAATATTAAACAACGACAATTGTACTGCATAAGTTCATGTACTATATACCAACTAACTCAAAACAACACCAATAAACACAAATATACTAATCCAATAACTCTAACTCAACCTAATGCGAGACCTGTTGCATTGCAAATGCTTGTTATTCTTGGGTCCTTCCTGACAGGATTAAAAATCTTTGGGGTATACCTAGGGAGGTAAAGTCCCTGTCACCCGCTCTGCTTTTATCGACATGTTTCAGCCAATTTTGTGTGCCCACTGGGGGTCAATGGCCTTTCTCAGGATATAGATCCCTTCAACCAGCCTCCCAAAATATTTTGTGCATGGAGGTTATTATTCACTGTACTTGCTAGTTGTAGTAACACGTCAGGAAATTCCTAGAATGACAGCAATTTTGTTGTTAATCTATGCAATTTAAAAACATTTTCATTAGTCTTCTGTACTGTTGACATTCTCGCCTAAAGGATTTTACTCCACTCCCAACTTCTACTCAAATCTCACTGTATTTAGTGTGAACTCACACACGTTTTTGTATATATGCGCACACACATATCCCCACATGCCACCAACCATTGTGCAGTAGTAGTGATTCACCGCTCTCTTTTTACAAAAAGCCATAAGTGTAGATGTAATCTCTTAACCGAGTTTCATATTTTTCGCTCTTAACGCGGGGTGAGGGTAGTATGTCGTTCTACTGTCAAACTCTGTTAAGGTTGAACATATTCATTTATTTACATTTTGTTTATTCATCATTTCAGAAAACTATAAAGGTTTCTTATTTCCATTCGGTTTTCTTAGTCATCCATCTGTTCTTTAAGAGGATGTCCGTTTCAGAAGCTAGTTCTCAATATATATTTCTCTATTTTTTTAGTTATATTTCTCCTGTACAGTACTCTGTTTAGAAACCCATCCAATCTCACTTTGGCTTGCTGCCGATAATCTGACATTCTCCGTTACTCAGTGAAAAAGGTCTAACATGCACTTTACCAACCCATAGTTCGGACCCGTCCAGGCTCAGCACAAACTTCATCAAGGACCAGGCATTGCCCAGTTGGTCCACTCCTCACCCTCCGGCGATGGATCTCGGGACACTACGGACCCGCTTTGAAGAGAAGGGAGACCATCTCATTTCCCATCATGTGACCCGTACGTCATTCCATAATGGATCGGACGTGCTCTCTGTCACGTGAACTGTGTAAGAGGCTCTTCTGGGCGGTGTTCTGTCACCGCCATCTTGGAAGATGGTATAAACGGGAATTAATGTCTATATTCTGGCTTGCCTGTTATATGCCCCCCATTCATAACCATCGGTTCTGTATTACTTGTCCTCCTTCCTTGTTTAAAGTGGGATATTTGCATCTTATTGTTTAATAAAAACTATCATGTTAGTATGCCACATCTGTTATACGCTATAATGTTGATTGTTTTAATATAGGTTTCCAACAGGTTACCTATGTAAAAATGCATATACTGTAAGTTGGTGGGGGCACTACAGGGTAGGGCGTGACTATGGGACACTCACGGTGACTGGGCCTAGATAATGGGGGAGCAAATAACGTGCACGACCACTCTCCACTCTGATCCGTGCCGTTTATTTATACTCCCTGGTCCGGCCCAGGGAGTTGCGGTGGCAACATTGTATTACAGGAGCCGGGTAGCTCACTACATCCCATCCCACCAACGGGTGGCCCAATAACGTACTGAAAACTTAACCAAACAATTAACTGTCTGTGCCGACTGTGCAATACCCAACACTTTCATCAAAGTCATTTCAGCATAGGAAGTCCTCCAAGAGTGTACTGGGCTGTGGATTGTCTCAGCCGGTAGGGGTGTCCTCCTCGGACATTGGAACCCTCCGCCAGCTCACTGTTTACTCCAGATGACCGCTCCGCCTCCGGAATTCCTTCCTCGTCACCCAGGGCCTCTTCCATCTCAGACAGCCGGGTGTCCCCATTCATCGGGGGTACGATCACTTCCTGACGAGACTCTGCTTCTTCAGCCCTGACTGGTCCCGGGCCCACTACTTTCTTGAACCATGAAGCATTTCTCGCTATTTGATATCTCCCTCTTCTCGCCGTGATCATGGACCCTTGAACACGTATCACCTCCCACGGTTCCCTCTCGAAGGGAGTGAGGAACTTCGAACCAGGATGTCGGTTCTTGACGACCACCTGGTCCCCTCTGCGAATCTGGCCACTCCTGGCCTTCCGCTTCTGGCTCGCTTTGTCATTGGTCTGCTGTCACTTGGCCTGTGTACGATCACTGTCCAGCACCGAAGGCTCCCACCTCGGACTGGTAGGCACGACGTCCCTCACATCCCTCCGCATCAGCAGATCGCTAGGAGCACACCCCGTCGTGGAATGCGGGGTTTGACGATAGGCACGTAAGAACCTTTGTAGGCACTCTTCGAGATCTTCCTCCTGGTCTACACCAATCCGCAGGGCTTTGTTCACGGTTCTCATGAATCTCTCGACATCGCCGTTGACCTGGGGCCACTGAGGCGTTATCTTGCGATGACGGACGTTGTGCAGGTTCAGATACTCGCGGAATTCCTGCCCCTGGAAAGGTGGTCCATTGTCAGTGTGTACCTCCTCGGGCGTCCCCAGCAGAGCAAAAGTTTTGTCCAGCACCGGCTTCAGGATCTCAAAAGCCGTTGAGTGTACTACTTCCACCACCGGAAACTTGGAGTAGCTGTCCATCAGGACCACTGTGTGCCTCCCGTCCGGGAAGCTCCTGAAGTCCATGCTGATGTTGGCCCAGGGCTTGGTGCTGGGTGCTTCTGTGATTATAGGGAGAGTCGGAGGTTCCGCTCCCATGATCAGGCATGCATGGCAACCCCTCACTTTGTCTTCTACCATCCGATCAACACCGGGGAACCACACCTTGGACCTAATACGGGCCTTGGTCTTCTCGATCCCTTGGTGTCCTTGATGAGCAAGGTCCACCGTCCTCCTCCAGAGCCGTGATGGTATCACCAGACGCGCACCCCGGAGAATCACACCTTGGCAACCTTCACTCAGCTCCTCTCGACATCTCCACAGACTGAGCCCCGCCTCCCGTTCCTCGTCCGTCAAACCACTTGATCCTTGAAGGAATGTTTTCCACTGATGGTTGTGCAAGGTCTCCCTGACCGCCTGTAGGCAAGCATCTTCATTGGTAGCCTGTACGATTTCCTCCATCGACAGCGCCCTGGGACACGCTGCATCCACAATCTGCTTCACAAACAATTCCGATCCTTCGTCAATCTCGGACGGTGTTGCTTGCCGATTGGCAATGGGATGCCTGGACAGGTAATCGGCGGGGTTATTCACTCCAGGGCGGTAGATGACGTCGAAGTTATAGTGTTGGATTTGAACGGCCCACCTCTCAATCCTGGGCGGCCCACTCCTGGCCGTGCCACCGAACAGAGGTACAAGTGGCTTGTGATCGGTAACCACGGTGAATTTGTGACCACACAGGTAGATATCGAAATGTTGGCAGGCCCACCTGATGGCCAACGCCTCTCAATTTGGGCGTACCTAGTTTCCACGGGAGTAAGCGCCCGGCTGGCATATGCAATGGGTACCCACTCTTCGCTGTCATCCTGCTGCAGCAACACCGCTCCCAGTTCCACCGGGCTGGCATCGACCACCAACTCCGTCGGATGTCCGGGCTTGAAGTACGCCACAGTCACTCCCTTCAGCAGCGCTTCTTTGATGTCGGTAAATGCTTTCGCCTCCGCACTGGACCAGCCCCATTTGACATCCTTTTTCGTAAGAGTTCTGAGCGGCTCCGACAGTGTGGCCAGGTGTGGGATAAATCTCCCACAGTAATTCGCCATTCCTAGAAAACTCCTCACCTCAGACTGATTCTGGGGGACCGCCGCCGCCCGTATGGCTTCCACCTTAGCCGGATCCACTTGCAGTCCTCGAGCCGAGAATCGGTATCCAAAGAACTCTACTTCATTTGTGTAGAACTCGCACTTTCCTTTGTGGAGAGTCAAACCCTGCTCCACGAGCCGTTGCATCGTCGCCCGGAGTCTCACGTGATGTTCTTCAAGAGATTTGGAGAAGATGAGGACGTCGTCGCTGACATTTATGACACCCACCAGCCCAGAGAGTGCTTCCCTTATTGCGTCCTGGAATACCTCAGCCGCCAACGACACACCAAAGCGGAGGCGCTTGAATCTCCGGAGCCCCACGTGGGTTGAGAATGTGGTGATGTAGCGGCTTTTCTCCTCCAAAACCAATTGGTGATAGCCAGAGTTTAAGTCCACTTTGGAAAACCACTTGGCTCCGTTAATGTCTGCAACTATCTCGTCAATGGTGGGTGTGATATGCCGCTCTCTCTTGATGGCCTTGTTGGGCAACCTCATGTCCACGCAAAGGCGAATTGCCCCCGGTTGCTTGGGTTTGGGAGCAATCACCAATGGTGATACCCACGGAATAGGGCCTGACACTTTCTCGATGACTCCATCTCGCTCCAGACGCTCCAACTCAGCTTCCACTAAGGGTCTCAGGTGGAACGGTACCCTGTGATGTCTTAGGGCTACCGGCTTGACCATGTTGTCTATGTGGAGTTTGACCTCGACCCCTTTCAAACAGCCTAGGCCCTTGAACAGCTCGGGAAATTCTGCCATCACCGACTCCGCATGGGACTGGTGAACTTGCCTCGCAAACATCACTAACCCCAGGTCTTCAGCAGAGTGGCATCCCAGGAGTGACCCTGCTCTCTCGTGTGACGTGGAATCGTGTGATTGCCGCTTGTTCACCATGCCTGACCTCCACCTCGATCACGCCTAGTAGCAGAATGGGAACATCTCCCCCATAGGTAAAGATCTTCACCTCGGTTTTGAGGAGCACCGGTCTTGGCTCCAGCCGCTCCTACTGAGCCGCATCGAGGATGTTGACGGAGGCCCCTGTGTCGATGAGTGCCCTGATGCAGTTGTCCCCCACCTACAGTTGACACATTGGGGGTGGTCGTTTCTTAGTGATGGCACCTCTGGTGTGCGAGATCACGAACACGTCGTCCTCCTAGTCATCCTCTGTGATGTTCATCCTGCGGCACATGCTCTCTACCTCCTCCGCTTCCTGCGCGGTGCGCACCGTGGGCTTTTGTCTTCTTTGTCGGCCTCCAACTGCTGCCGACCTGGCTGTACCCATGCAGACCTTGGCAAAGTGACCATACTTGTTGCACTTAAAATATTGCTTGCCCTGTGCCGGGCACCCCCTCGGTGGGTGGCTCTCCAGGCTGCAATTTCCACAGCCTTTCTTTCCTGGGCGCGCCCTGCTGCGGCCGCCGAACTTCCTGATGGCTTCCACCCGCTCCTCTTTGATGGGGTTTGGGTAGAGTGGCTGCTGGACGGCCGGACGTCTCGCCAGCGCAGATTCCATCTCTCCCGCTCTCGCATCTGCCAGCTCGTGAGCTCTTCCCAACACCAAGCTGTCGTCCAACGATATCCCCGGCTGGCATAAGATGAGCTTGCGCAGTTCCGACTACTTGCACCCCAATATTAGTTGCGCCCTGATCTCAAATGGCCGATCAATGCCCACACACGAACTTGCCAACTTCCTGAGATGCGCGTGAAACATGTCAACCGACTCCTCCTCCTTTTGCTTCGCCTGGTGCAGTTTGAAATGCTCAAAGTCAGGGTTGACCTGTGGGGCAAAATGTCAGTTGAGTGCCCTGACTGCCTTCTCATAGTCGTCACTGTCCCCTGTATCTGGGAGATCCTGAAAGAGCTCATATAGCTCCTCCCCTCCCATGTGGAGCATGGTTGAGCGCTTCACTGCGTTGTCCTTCTCCCTCGTGGCAATGAAATAATTTTCCAACTGCCCTATCCATTTGCGCCATCTTGGCGCCGCTGTGGCCGGGTCAGCCAGCTGACTAAACGGCGGTAGAGCCTTCAATGACATGTGCGAGGTGTGATCCGACGGTCCTGGGGCGCTAACCCCTGCCTGCTGCGACATTGCTCCGGAAGCACCAGGCCCTTGTCCACTTGCTGGTCTGGGATCTGTGCTTACGATGTCAGGTCCTCCCTGTCCACAACAGTGTCTGCCCTGCACCGACTCTCCACTGTCCTGTGATCTCACAGAGGGGGGAAACTGGCCTCACTCAGTCCTGCACTGCCGTTCCCCCTGCTCTGCATGGACTGTCTCTGCAATGCACCACCTTCCAGGCACCAGCACTCGTAATTAGGGGCCTTGACTGTCTGTGTTGCTCCCTCCACACACGTCAGGCAGCACACCGGCTCTTCACACCCTCTGCTCCCTCGCTCTGCGTCTCCCTTCTCCTGCCCTGTCTCTGGGCCGCACCTCTGCTTCCGCGCTGCAGTAGGGAGGAGCAGCCATCGTCAGCGCACACCCCTGGTGAACACCGCAGGCCCTGGGATGATCGGGCACTTGGCGGGACACACCACGCTCTCCTCCCGCTGCACCGGTCCACCCTCCAGGCTTCTCACCTTCCCACCGCAGCCTCCGGCCACCACCGATACCGCCTCTGCAGTCGGGCCGTGCGCAGCAACAGCGCGGCCCGCAGAACACCTTCGTGGTGCGGGGCCTCGGAGCACAGGCATGCGCCTTCGATGCTGATCCGCGTTGCGAGGGCACACGCAGGCTGCACACCCGCCTCGTCGCCAATGTAAGTTGGTGGGGGCACTACAGGGTAGGGCGTGACTATGGGACACTCACAGTGACTGGGCCTAGATAATGGGGGAGCAAATAACGTGCACGACCACTCTCCACTCGGATCCGTGCCGTCAGCCACGAGCGCTGACGTCACCGTTTATTTATACTCCCTGGTCCGCGCCCGGCCCAGGGAGTTGCGGTGGCAACATTGTATTACAGGAGCCAGGTGACTCACTACATATACAATATCCCTCTGTCTGTTTCTCCTCCTTGTTTACTTATGACAACTGAGAGTACTTTATTCATTTGTTACATAGTCTTAAAATCTATACTGACTAGCATGCATGCTTCTGTATCTATACATTTCTTGTATCAGATGCCTCCTCCAGATATTAATGTATTCTCTTTAGGCATCATTGACAATGGTTCCTTGTATTTATGTTTCTGTACTGATTGTACTCATCTATCACCTAATGGGGAGGGGGGGGGAGGGGATGTAATGTAGATTATTATTATTACTACTCTCCATGTCAGCAGGTCACTCCAGACTGTTCAGGTGGTGCTAAGGGATCACATCATTCAATCCCTGTGTATCGCTCCTTGAGCTATGTACTCATCTTTATTCACGTTTGAATAGAAATGTTTTGAGGTCTGTTACATTCTTAGGGATAAAGGGTTTGTCAATTACTACTCATTTTATGTCTTTTTCTGTGTGTTTCAATTCGAAAATTGTGTTGTTAATCTGGTTATGTTTTCTGTGCATCTAATGTTACTCATGTGTTCCATTATCCTCAGCTTTACCCGTCTTGTTGTGATGTCGACATAGAAATAGTTACAGGGGCATTTTATCAGGTATATCACATTTTCTGAGTTAGAACTGGTATGTGTATTTAGATTCCATGGGTATTTTTGGCCTAGATCAACTGTTTTTATATTATTAGTCAATGGGCAGGCTTTGCATGCTCCACATGCATAGTGTCCCACTACTGGTGGTAGACCCCACAGATAAGGTTCTGCTCTCCGTTTCACCGGTGATGGTCTTGTGTGTACCAGGGAGTCTCCAAGACTCGCACTCTTCTTAAATGAGAACAGTGGCATTTGTAACATCAATCCTCCTGAGTTGAGGATGCACCAGTTCTTCATTACAATTCTTTGACAGTTCAAAGCTGTGCTAAATGTTGTCACACAAATATTTCTGTCCACCTTTGGTCTCGCATGGGTCTCCAGAAGGGATTCCTGGTTATTATTTCTGGCTCGTTTCCACGTTTTGTTTGGTCTAGGGTAGTGTTGTTCCGGGAGTTTATTGCTCCGCTCTTTTGCTTCCACCTCAAATTTGTTAATCTTTGAACAATTTCTCCGTAGGCGAAGAAATTGGCCATAAGGTAGATTCTCTTTTAAGGCTTTTGGATGGAAGCTCTGGAATGACAGCAAATTGTTCTTATCTGTGGGTTTGTGGTACAACCCGCTCATCAATTTTCCATCCACTGGTTTTATTTCCAAATCCAGTAACGGTAAGGAGGTGGCGGTTACTGTGGATGTGAAGAACAAAAAGGGGTTCCTACTGTTCAGCCACCTTAGGAATTCTTCCAGTGAGTCCCTATTTCATATCCAAATCAAGAGGATGTGGTATATGCAACAATGCCTGAGGAACCGACTTTTGGCAGGATTTTTCAATTTTTTTGTTTTAAAAATAAAAAGCCTTGTCTGCTTTATGAAAGAGAAACAATGCGAGAAATTGCCAGTTTAACAAGCTTCACACATCCCTATTTTTGGTAACTTTGCACATTATAAATACTTCAGATTTTAAGTGATTTCCTCAAATCATATTTGATGTATGATAATTCATCCGAGTTGGTTAAATCAGTATTTTCACCTAAAAGAATTAATCTTCTTTTATGAATTCTCATGGCAATTATCACACCTATATTCGCATTTGCTGTTTTAGTCCTAGAACGAGCTTCTTTCCCAGGAGAGCAGGCCACCTAACTCTTATGCTTAAGATTACCCAGGGAGGCACTGTGCTAGACCGACATGCAGGTAGCTCATTATGATGTATACCCTCAAACTTCTATAGTCTTCAGTTCGCTTGTTTTATAAAGGTCTTCCATATTAGAGCTAATTTTAGTGAAGTGTGGTGGGACCATATTGTGTTTCAGAGTTACCTATGCCTCTTGATTCGTTTACCTGAAAATACACCCTCAAACTATAGTTACCAAAGGAGTAAAAACCAGGTACTCCACAAACCGATGTCAGTGAAGTTAAGGGGTAATGTTTTACTGAATTTAAGAAAGTACAGCAAAGGGCGCAGGAACACTCACAAAAAAAGAACCGATTCACAAAGACATGCAAGAGTACATAACAAGGTACTTCGGTAGTACAATAACGTGACTATGTAAATGTGCCCGAAAACATCTTAACTTGGAATAATCTGGGAATATTCATAGAATATTCGGGTTTAGTTAGTACAAACAGAATGTACTGGGCCCTCTTTGCTCTTTCACTAATAGGGAGTTGGATGTTTCATGGCGAATCAAAAAAGCAATAAAGAGTACGTATAACCTTGCTACTTGATTGTTTGTGTCAACGCTTCTGGGGTGAGATCAAGTGCCCTTCTAAGTGTGTAGGGAGAACTTGCACTTTGTGTGAAAGGATGTTTTATGCAAGCATTTGAAGTCATGTAAAGTTGGACACACTCACTCCTCTTGCACCTCCACTTCTCATACTTTAAAAAAAATAAAAAAAAATTTAACTTTTTTTATTGTTTTTCAAACAAACATTATATCAAAAGCATCGATACATACAGTAGTTGATACATTATCAGCGTGGCAGCGCCTCAGGCAGTCATAATATTAGTCCAGATCACATGACACAGCAAGGCATAGTACAATATCTACAGAACGTCACAAAGGCAGAGGACATTGCGTCAGGGCAGTACACAACATGTCTAAAAAGTAAGCGATATTTCCCTTTCATCAGTAGCGTGCAAGTGCCTGTACAGGTGTTTAAACTAATTTATACCAGTATGCAATTCGTTTAGCACACAAGTAGTATCTCTATCACTCGTAGGGGAGGGCCCTTCAATTATTGGTGCCTACTCAGTGCTCCCTAGGGGGTAGTTACTTCTGTGCCGGACATTGGAGTCTCACTTGGGTACTTCAGCAGGTAACATGTTAAGGGGCCCCAGATATCTCTGGGTCTAGAGGCACTAGGCAGCAATTCAGCGTAAGTAGTGAGTTGTTCCGGGCAGAACACCAAGTCATCAAGCCAGACCTTGAATTTGGGTGCCCACCCCCTACCCCACCGGCAGGCCACCCGCTTCTTAGCCATGAGTAGCGCAAGGGCCACATATTTACGATGCGCCGCCTGCACTGGCTTGACGTAGCCGAGCAGGGCTGTCAATGGTGTAGGTTCAATGTGTGTATTCGTCATGAGGTCCAGAGCGTCAAAGACCTGCCTCCAGAATTCATTCACACCCGGGCATTCCCAAGCCAGATGCAGAAAATCTGCTCCAGGGGCTCGGCAGCTATCACATCTGTCCGAGTCTCGCAGATGATGTCGGTGCATTTTGGCTGGGGTATAGTACAGTCTATGAAGAATTATAGTGTATAATGCGAAGCCTGCTGCTGGCCGAGACACGCTCAGTCTGCAGGCAGCAGTGTTCCCAATGGTCATCTGTCAGGGCAAAACCCAGCTCCTCACTCCATCGTGTGCGGGATAGCGCAGCTGGCAATTCCCTCTGTGTATGCACTGCTCGATATATCAAGGAGACAAGGCGTTTAGTCGTCGTATTTTTAAGCATCAGCTGTAGTGGAGCTAGCACCTGACCTCCACTTCTCGTACTTGCTTGCTTCCATTTATCTTCAGTGGAGATGGGGCAGGAAACCTGGACAACTGAAGTTTCAGGAACTTCCGTTTTGTCTTGACATCAAGAAAGCCCTATATTTGCTATTTTGCTCCCCTTTCCCACTCTCTACTTCAAGTGTTTAGGGAAGATGAGTAACCACAACCATATCACAGGTCTTTCCTCCCACCTTTCAGCCCTGTTCCATAACCCGGGAGAGGTGAACCCTAGATGAGTGGCTACAGAGTCCTCGGATTTCATCTTCCAATGAAGAAGCAGGTCCATTGAATAGCCCAGGGAGGAGAAACAAGTAGGCTGAAAAGTTCCACTGAAGTCGAGTTGGCACAAGAGTTAACAAGCTCCATCTGGTATACACAATAAATACAGGTATTTCAAGATAGAGCTCTGCAGTAAACTGGAAGTCCTTTCCAGCATCATCCAGAAAGACGAGGCAAATTGCAGCTTCTCTTGACCCGACAAGCCAGCTTTAGCCTGTCAAGGAACCTCTCTTCAAGAGCCTACCCCTGCTCCGAGATACCACTCCCGCAACCTCAGCATCATCTTGGACAGTAAGCTATCTTTGAAGAAACAGGTAAACGTAGACTCATCCGCCTGCTTCCACAGCCTGAGCATGCTTCGCAAGATCTTCAGGTGGATCCTAATCAACACCAGAAGTACTGTCATGCAGGCTCTCGTAACCAGCAGGCTGAACTTCTGGAACACACTCTACGTAGCGATCACTGCACGCCTCCTGAAGAGACTACAGACAATTCAAAACTCAGCGGCAAGACTCATCCTCGACCTCCCCTGACGGACCCACATCACACCCCACCTCAAGAAGCTGCCCTGGCTCTCGAACCAGAAGAGATGCCGGTTCAAGATATTGGCCCATGCATACAAAGCCATAAACAACAAAGGACCACTATAGATCAACAAAAGCATCTTCCACCAACTTACCAGACACCTACGATCCGCCACCCACTCCCTCGCAGACACCCCCCGGATCCGCCGACGTAACAGTGGAGGATGCTCCTTCTCACATCTAGCAGTCAAGGCTTGGAACAACCTGCCTCTGCACCTCGGGACCGCCTCATCGCTCCGGCAATTCAGGAAAGGGCTCCAGTCCTGGCTGTTCCAATGAGCAGATCTCCATCAGCAGTCCGCTACTCCAGCGCCTTGAGACTCTCACGGTGACTTGCCGCGCTTTCCAAATCCTTGAATGATTGATGTTGGTATATTTCTCAGCACCACTTATCCATATTATTGTAATAAAGGAGAGTGTGATGTATTAAGAATTGCGTCCTGGGGTTCGAGGCATTCTTGAAGTTCCAGAAGTCTTGGAACATAGCAGTGTATTACAGCTATACTTGGGAAAATCTTTTTGCATTACTCATTGGCCTAAGGCACACTTTGTTTCATGGGAATTGTTGACTGAAGAAACAAAACTCATTTCCATGGTCTGGAGTAAGTCCTCTCCTTCAACCATTGATTCAGACCAAACCTAGCCTGATTGGGGTTAGTCCCTGGATTTGATTCTTTTGAGTCAGCAAAGAACCTTGCCAAAACCCTCTTTGGAAGGATCCATCAGTGAATTGAGATATTGTCTAGGTTGCACCAAAGCCAGGGATTGATGCTATTAAAACGTTTTAATCTGAAAAGCTAATTCAAACTACTTGAACTATTTTTCAAGTGTTCCTACATCCAGCCCACACATTCATAATGCAGCATCTTGTTCAATTCTATTTTGATAACACCCATTTACTATAAGCATTGATTACAGTGCTAGTATTTTTTTGGGCTTAAGCAGTTTATTTGTAATAATTTAAATTTCTGGGTGATAAATGTATCATCCCTCAGCTGTTTGAACTGTGTTGTTTAATTAACCTTCCAACATCATCACTTTAAGAGAGGCAAAACCAGTGCTTAATTTGAGCCGGTGGTTTCCGGTGCACGGCAACACCACTTAATTGTGAACACTGGCACTTATGACAGTCTGCCACATGGTGGCGTATTTGTTTAATTTAGAGATGAGCACAGCAACGGTTATTTATTATTTCAATATACATTAAAAATGACTAATACCTGCCACCCAAGCCATTCTTATAGTCTTGGGGGGCTGGAATAGACAGAATGGTCACACTTGCAGGAGTGTGGTAGTTCGTAGTTGTGTTGGTACTGTGATGGACTGCGCTAGCTGGGGCAATGGGTGGTGTAAGCTGCAGTGGTCTCCTTACGAGCGCCATGGCATTTTTTTGTTTTTTGAAGAATTAAGCACTGGGCAAACATAAGACGTCCTTTTGTTCTCGGCCTGTTACTAAAAAGCAATCTTAGCAACGTTAAAAGCCATTGTTCTTGTTTTTCGAACTACTGATTTTTGATAGAACTTGGGTTGCGGGCCCATTGCAGTCGACTATAAAGAAACAAATGCTACATGAACAAACATATCCTAAAATACTTTTACAAATCTATATCACTTCATACTCTGGGTAACCCGAGTACACTACTTAGCGATTTTAGTATTTCTGAGGGAGAGAAAAATATACAAAAACAGCACTGTTATTATTGGCCTAGGAAGAACAGTTTCTACTAATTTCTACTATTCTTTAAAACATCACAAAATGTATTTTAAATGGATGAAAGACAGAAGCAAAAGAGAAGTCAAACAGTAGCAGGTCCTCAAAGATCAAGGACAAACCTTTTAGTGATAGTGTCAGTGTTTGGAGGGAACAAATACGGAAAATTGCCCCATATATGGTTTCTTAAGGCACCACCTGCTGCAGGTATTTGGGGGTGCAGCATGAGGAAAAACCATGAACCTATTGAACGGAGGATGTAGCTACATATGTAGCAAAAAAGAAAGAAGCGGTATTGAAATTATACCCGTTCTAGGACACCAATATACCTCAAGAAATGCCCGACCCACAGTATGCAAATGTTAAATTATTTAACAAAGAGACTGCAGGAGAACATGATAGAGAAACAAATGGCAAACAGAGTTGGAATACGAACCTGCTTCCTGTTCTGTGCCCTGGTCAGCCTTAGCCTTCTTGCAGAATAGAAAATGAAGTATCCCACAGTTGCAGCTGTGACGATGAAGAAGGAGACGGAGACAAAGAAGATTGAATAATGATTCATCCAGGCTCCATGCTTCTTTGCGACTTCGATGACCATAGTAACTTGGATTCCACTCCTAATCAGGTTTAAGATTTCTCTACCTTTGTCGTTACCAATCATAATTGCAACTGTATTCTCAGTACCTAGAAAAGAATCAAAAATTATGGATCATAAAATGACTAAATTTATAAACAAATTATATATTATACACAAAAACCAGGTAATTTTCTGAAGTAAGCATGTTCAATTCCTCTGGCAAAGTATGTGCAGAAACGTTATGACAATATATATGGGATAAAGTACGCCTTGACGTGCATTATAAGGATATTGCAAGTCACCCAGGAGTTCCATGGCCATATAAAGGAATGAGGCCGAAGGCAGAGTTTCTTTACATGGTTATGGAACTCCGAGGTGACTTGCAATATCCTTATCATGTACGGCAGAGGGTACTTTATCCCTTATAATACATGGTCACACCATCACCTTTCTCACAAATAACTTAAATCCTTGGTGCACAGCTCTTTTATATGAAAGAGAGAACATGTTTGCTAACGTGAATAATACAAATAGAATCACTAGTGCAAAAATGAAACATCAAATAAGTTGTTAGCTAGTTGTTGAAAAAAAGATTAGAAGCAGTTAAATACAACTCATTTAAAAAAAAAAAAAAACGTGCAGGAGAAATATGCAGACAGATTCTGACTTTCTAGAATTTCCCAAAGAGTGCAAAAAATAAACATGTTGCCATAAATATCTACTTTCTGCTTGGGATTGCAGAGTTAAAAAACAGAGCGGAAGAAAGAAAAGCAACGTTTTGTTCCTTTAAACAGCGGATTTAATTTTGCTCCGTGAATTGACCTGCCTTTCTCCTCAGCTGCTGACTCCGGCAGCAGGCACTGTGAAGTCTGAACTGGACTGTAATAGCTATTAAACTTGAGTTTTTATGTCATTTCTTTATAAATCGGCGACTGTGTGCGTCACAAGCCGCCAATGATTAAGAAATTAGAGACATATATTTATAAAGGGTTTGCACAATCCACAATAGCATTATTCTGCCTCATCAAAACTCAGTATCCGTAGCTTAGGTATTTTAAGATAAGGAGATACTAGAGGAATCAAAATGTTACTTAGATATGTCTAAGACGAGGCAATAGAGAATGTTGATCAGATGAACAGTCAAAACAAAGTACGTAATGCTTACAAATAATTATGTGTTTAAAAAAATCAGAATATTCTATAATGCAGTAGACCTTTAATAGTTATGTTTACTTCACTTTCGGGACTTTAAACACTAATTCAGTACAAAAAAAAGAAAAAAGTCAAGCATACACAGCTCTGAAAGCTACTACTAGGATTACTTTTTGTATATAAATGTTTGCACATTATTCTGCCACACTATGGCCCTAATTACGATGCCAGTCGAACGAGCGTCCGACGGGCATCGTTGCGTTAAAGGGACTGTCCGACAGATAGTCGGCTGTCCCGACCGCCTATTTAGGATTTGACTGCCATGGAGGCGGTCGGAAACATGCCTTTTGGCATTGAGGTTTGTGCAGCTGCCCGGAAAAGGGCCGCAACACAAGCCCCAATGCCAAAAGGCATGTTTTTAAACATCCCTGCACCCTGTGGCAGGCACCTCACAGAGCCTGTTACATGGGGCATGGATGTTGGGGGGGGGGGGCACCTGTGGTGCCCCCTTGGCCTCCTAGTGGAGGCCGCGGAGGGACGGGGGCCCTGCTAGAGGCCCTAAAGTCAGTTTCCGACAGCCTTTCAATGGCGCCCCACCTGCACCTCAGCCGTCCGTCGCCGGGCGGCCCCAAGCTGGCTTGTACAGCCCACCCCACCCTTGCCCGTGCCGGAGGCGCCGGAAGGGAAGAGCCGGGCAGCTCCCCATCCCGCACGCCTCCCACCGAGAGAAGCCGGGGGTCCTCTTGCAGGCCCTCGGCCCCTTCTCTTCCAGGCTGCCCTGCCGCACGAGAAGGGCCCATCCTCAGTTGCCCGGATCTCGGTCAGGCCGGGACGTTGGGCGCAGGAGGGCCCAGCCAGCGGCAGGTCCTTCTAGGGGGGGGGGTGGTACCAGCCCACTGCCATTCGGTTTCCCCCCACCGCGGGGGGGTGGTGCCGGGTGAGCTTGGGTTCCATCTCTGGGAGGGCCTAGCACAGATTGATTTGACTTATTTAGCGCCAGTCCGCTGCCCGCAACAACTTAGCGGAGGTACTATTTCTTCCCCCTTCCCACTCTCCCTGCCCAGTCTGGCGCTTCCCCTCTTCAAGGTGCCCGCTGCAGCCGCCATATCCTTCGGATGTGTTCTGCGCTTTGCTCTTTTGCACCAGGCAGGCCGTCTTTTGAATTAAGTAATGCAGTCCATTCTGCCCTAGTTAACAGGCCCATGCTCTCATTGGACACCAAATGTTGCATGTTGATATCTGATAAGCTGCATTACTCGTTCCAGGTTATGAAAGTTCTGAACTGTGTGAATGAATACCTGTGCTGTGCCAGTCTGTTTTGCTAACATCTGCCCATAATGTCCCAGCCTCGGACACTGCAGAGACATTCGTGTCACCGCCGGCGTCTCTGCCAGTTTACAGAATGGACTTTTACAATACGTTTCGACTTCTGTCCTTTGTGCTTCCTCCCTCGGCTGCCATGATAACTGCACTCGAAAACAGCGTCCTGGCCAGACTTCACAGAGCTGTGCCTGCCTGGTACATCAAGCGTGGGCCCTGACCTCTGGAGTCACCCTCCCCTCCTAGGCAACTTCTGCTCGCCACAGTCAAGATCACACTTAAGATTTGAAACCCATGGTCGTGTAGCACATTTATGACACCGTAAAACATCGGCCTCTTGTATAAACAAGACGGAGCCGCATGTCCAAAAGGCTATTTCACTGCTCCAAACCCACGGCGACAAAATGTTTTTTCGAGCTCCTGCCGGCAGGAGCAGAAATGTTGCAAGAGATATAAACACACGCCTTTATGTCCAAAGAGAACTTTAGGCAGCGAGTTAAAAAGAGCATCATTGAATGATCTTAAGGCATTGACCGTTCTTCCGGTGGCATTTTCTCTTTAGCCATGTTGAAAAAGGGATCCTAAATGATGGCGACTGTATATGATGTTCCACTGTTCCATTGTACTCGAGCCTCGGATTGAGCTCTGAACGTTGTCAATTTGATCTCCCTTGACCCTTGTGCAGACAAACAAGTTGTACAATTTCACAAAGTTCAGGGGAGAAAGTTCACTTTTTACCCACTGTCCGAATCTTTCACTTATTTCGGTATCTTTACTGTTTTTCTTTTGTCAGGCCGTGAATTACCGAAGAATGGTATCTTCTCTTCAGTTATTTAAAAAAAAGTAATGAAGTAGCAGCGCTCTGCTTCACTGCGTATTTTTTTAAACGTTCAGCCATGTTGCACAGCAGCTGCTGCACAACCCGGCTGAAAGTTTGAGAAAACAAGCATTGGCATAGCCAATAGTTCTCGCCTTTGGGACCTTACAAGTGCTTAGCCAGAGCTATTGGCTTGTTTTTAAGCTATGTGACCCAAGCGGTGCCTAAGAAGAAAAGAGAGCGTTTGATGTACTCAACCATTGGAGATCTTGTAAGTGTGGATTCCACCGATACAAAGACCTAATGTTTTAGTAAAATGGGTCTCAAAATCCGATAAATCCATCCACTGACTCAGTTCAAGCCACATTAAATTCCAGGTGTGCTGGGGCTGGCACAGAATTCTTTAGGGGCTGAGCAACAACCTACCAGATCAAAAAAATATCAAATTCTTCACCACAAACTGCAAGTTATGGTAATATGCAGTGTTGGTCCCATGTATCCCTCCAAATAAATAATGCAGCACCGGTGGGTTGTGGAAGTAAACGGTCATCACCTCAAATTGTAACAGTATTTCAAACATTTTTCTGAACACCTACATGTAGTCACTGACCATTTACGAAAATGTAATGCCACTGGAGCTTGGGTGATATATCTGGCGATATTCGTTTCCCACTCCTGTTATTACGCATTCACGGTACGTGCTATGGTGGGTGGTATTCGCCAGGTTAATTATCACGTGATTGTTTCCTCCCTAGAATCCTCTCACCATGGGAAGAGGGGTGGGAAAGGGGTTTGGAAGGCTCTCCAGTGGGAAAACGGCAATGCCGAACAGCATCACTCAAAGGTGTTATCCATACTGCAACACAGGCAGGTCAGGACTTTGCCGCCCAGGTGCCAAGTGTGCTGTAACTGTGAAAGAACCCAGTCGTGTGCAGTGTGAATTACCACAGCAGCTGTCCCTCCCCGGGAAGGCCCAGCTAGCAGACACTGAGGAGAAAGCTGGCACCCATCTGTTATGAAAACACCCCAAAATCTTATTTATCAATACTGCCCATAACACTTCACAAACCAGTACCGTTCCTCGTTCTGTCCAGACTTACCTGACCTCTGTGAGCGCTTTTTTTTAAACTAAAAAAAAATGAAAGTATATTTTAAGGCATAAAAATAACAATGTGAGCGTCTCCACAACATACACTAGAAGGTGGCTTTAGAGGTGCACGCCATTTTAGAAGGTCCAGAGCTGTTCCTTAGGGCCTCATTACCATAAATACCTTTGCGAGGCCTAGCCTCTCCCACGGTATTTCCATGTAATGCAATAACATACTTCTGACAAGTGATGGCAAAGGTGCCTTTAATCGTGTTTTTAAAAAACTCTAGATCTCGCTTCGCTCTAGTTCCCTCGGCCGATGCCTTCGTCTGACTTGGCCCGTCCCCCAAAACACAGGAAATTGTTTACATGGCAATGTAGCTGCCATTTTGAAAGATATTTCCCTTCCACGCCAGCATGATGTGGCCTTTAAACCACTGGAAGGTGCTCGTGACCAGTGCAAAGGTAGAACCCTATAGTCACGTAAAAGCCAACACACTCAGCATAACGCTCTTTTAGGAGGTCCTAAAGACCAAAGGTCGCCAGCAATTACGTGAACACTTTACATTAAGCGTTCACCCACAATAGCGCTCGTCGAATAGTGGCATACTGAAATAATAGCGATGAAAAATAGCGCGAAATCGAAAACACTCACAGGAAAACACTACTTTAGCAGAGTTACCAGTTCTGCCACTCTGGCTTTCTTGGCTTGTTTAGCCAGTGGAACGTTTTTCCACCCATTGTCAGATACTTTCCATGGAATAGTGAGCTAATTTCCGATCTAATAAAACCCAGTCAAGCAGCAAAATGCATGATTTTTTCCCCCCCGCCGATTTACCTTTCTCGGAATTTCTCCGTAGTGCAGCCTCCTACCTTAAAGACCCGCTGCTCGCCTCTCAAGCAGCAGCAAAGGCGAGGCAGGCATCTACATTTATTAAATTAATCTTTCAATTCTGTCGTAATTGGGGAAGCTCGGGTTGAAGTTCTGCTGCAAGATATTAAGGGCGCTGCAGAACTGGAATCAATCCCTCAGATGCCTGGAAGTCTATCAATTATCTTCCGGGCCAGCCACGCTCAGGTGCTAGGACCGCCCCGGTGCAGGGCGCGAGGGAGCGTCTCGAGCCGCACATGCCCCCTCTCAGCTGGCGCTGCTCTCCAAGCAGGTGCGCCATTTTCCAGGCGAATGAGGCGATAATGCGTTTTTCTGCTGTCGCTGTAAAAACACTGGGGCCTCCACAGATGTCAGAGTGCGGCGTCCACAGGCAAGGAAAACAGTGGCAGGCCATGGAGGGGGGAGATCATTAGCAGCTGAATCCCATGTCCTTCACGCACTCCCGTTTTGAGTGTAATTAATAAATCTCTGTGCAGCCCAAAGGGCGGGGGCCCAGAGCTGGAAAAACAGGGCGCCTGAGAGGGAGGGCGAGGGAGAGACAGGCAGTGGAAGGGCAAGTAGAGAAATATAAACAAGCGCACGCAGCCACACTAATTGGAAACAGATGGCCCCTGCGAGCCGCTGCTCGCTCCCGCAAGGTGGATGCTGCCACAAGCACGAGTGTGAGGAAAAGTGCAGACCGATTCCAAAAGGTCATCTCCTAGAGTAGCGCATGCGCGCTCCGCTAGGCTCGACCTAACAAAAACACGTGATGACTGACGGCATTGACCCTGTCCAAGCTCTTTTATTTCCTTTACTTTCAGACATGTTGCACAGTGGCTGCACTGCTGTGCAACATGGCAAAAAAACATTGACAAAGCCAACAGATCTCACACAGGTGAGACCTACTTGCTTTGCTTGTTTAATAGGAGTAAATTAGGATCCGTCAAAAACTACAGTTTATTCATGCCTGACTTCCCGACTCTCGCCCAGTGAAGCCAAAATGGTCGGGCACTTTCATCGGGCCCACCGCGTATGTGAGAGGTGCAACGTTGAAAGGGCTTACCTACGTGCAGCCCTTATATTTGATCTTACAGCAAGTGCTCTCCATTCATGGTCTCTGCCTCCCTCAAGCACAGCGGCGGTTCCTCCCTTAGGGCGGAGGAGCATCACCCCCCCCACACACACACACACACTGACAGTGCAGCAAGCATGAAAAATAAAATGGTAATGAAGAGATTATTACTATTTTACTTCTTCATTACCATTTAATTTTTTATTTCAGCTGAGCAGCAGCCCAGGAGGGGGCATAGCTGCTGATTGGCAGCAGCGAGCAATGTTGCTGGCTCCTCCAGTATAAACTACGCCTGTAACTTTGGCCAGCTGTCTTGCAACAGCCAGCCTGACATGCGCATTTTAACGCTCGTGTCTTAGACAGCTGAGTGGCGAGTAGGGACAGGTCCAAAGAGCATGATGGAGCATCAAGGCAGGCCACTCCAACCAACCCTTACGCTCATCTCAGCAGCATGAGAGCAGCGTCCAGATTTGTACAGGGGAGTTGGCGGAGGCTCCAGCAGGACTCGCGCAGACTGCATTCCAGAAGAAACGTGGAGTATGAGGAAGTCTGGGTAAGTACATTTTGTATTTATTTTTATTATGTCAGGGTGGGCACGTTAACAAAAAATGGAATACATAAACTCCCCATAATCTGCTGGTTCGACCTAGCTGGCACTTGCTTCACCTCATGTTTTTCCTATGGATGAGCCAGTGCAAGGGGTTGGAGCGAGGAACAACTCAGAGCAGCCAATTCGTCAGTGTTCCATTATTCGTTACGCTGTCCACAGGCTTAGCATTGCCCAATTTGAAGCTGCCGAATATTATGGATAAAAAGTATTGCAGACTGTGCTTGCGTAAAGAATCACAGTTTACATGTGCCTTTTTCCAATTCATAAATAAGCACAGATTAGAGAAATAACCCTCAGATGTTTGCTGTGCTTTTGCAACTGATAGCGGTGTTTGGGGGTGCAAAAGCTGAACATCAAAGCCAAAATAGAGCCAAGTGAATAAACAAACACTTAACGTACCAGGTTCCTAAATTTCTCTTTTGCTTTCTTTCTACGCCGTACATTTTTACCAGGATTATTAATAACCACTGGGGCTCCTGTATCTAGGCAACTCTTGGCTCAATTAAAGCGAAAATCACAAATGGCCCCTGGGCACACACAGGCCAGAGTCACAGACCTCCCCTGCTTGCCAAACTGCCCCTAAACAAGCCAACCTCTTTCAATCATTGACCCTGTGGGAGGCTGTCCCCGATGGCTGGTTTACTGTTCACTGTGGGAGCCGTGGAGTCTGGAAACGTAACGGCCAAGCGACTCACAGAGACTAGTGAAGTATGTATGATAGAACTAGATAAGAGTCTCAAAAAGAAAAGAAATGGTTACTTGTGTGTTACATATTTGATTAACAGGACCTCTGGAAACGGGTTAATAGTATCTCAGGGAAATGGTTAATAGAAACTGCTGCTTAATAGTGATTCTGAAGGTACTGGTTAATAGTGTCCTAGGGAACTAGCTAATAGTGCTGCATGTAATTGGTAAATAGTGTAAATAGTGCCTCATGAAATTGGTTAATAGGGCCTCAAGGAGCTGATTAATAGATACCAATGGATCTGGTTAAAAGTATCACAAGAAACTGGGTGATAGTGTCTGAGAAAACTTGCTAATAGTGTCTCACGGAATATGCAAAAAATGCCCTGCAGAACTGGTTATTAGAGTATCATGTAATAAGCTAATAGTGTCCCAGGGAATAGTTTAGTAGTGTGTCATGGTGAATTGGTTATGCTTGGAACATAACACTTATACCCAACTTTTATGCCCCACTACTTACAAATGTCACCAGCCGCCACTGTTCCGAAGGCATCGATAAAAACAGTCTTGGGTGTTTTAATCTCAAACGCAGGCTGAATGTCAGTCAAAACCAGTTACCACGCTCTTTCCAGTCTAGTCACAGGGTTGGGTAGGATCAATGTGCTTCACTGACCCCACCCAAATCTGTGACGATAAAGGAAAGGGCGTGGTTAAAGGGCTTCGCAACTCTACGTCACAGAAAACGAGAACTCGTCATTCTGTGATGTTAAGTGACATCCAAATTCACATTGTACTGACTGCATTTGACGTGAAAGTGCTTCAAAGCGTGTGTCCCAGGAGCTGGAAGAAATGTTCAGGATCTGATCTACCCTAATTGCATAGCTGACAACAAGTGTGTGGCGGTGACCATAGTTAAGTGGTTATATAAATAAGGACATAAAGCAGGGGCGGCTCCTCCGCTATAGTAGAGGAGCGTCACCCCACTGCTTTCTCGCAGTGCGAGAAGCAAAAACATAAAATGGTATGTTTTTTTTTGCCGGCAGGCAGGCGGGTGGGACTGCGCTGCTTACGGAGCAGCAGGGGAGGAGTGGTTTGCCCACTCCCGAGTGCGCAATGACTGTTTGGTTGGCCCTCTCGGGCTGCCCAAACCAGTCATGCGCACTCCCCTGTTCTCCATGCAGGCTGCATTGCAGCCTGCATAGAGAACATGCCCAGCCCTACAGCCCCTGGCTGGGCGCTGTGTTACGGCACTCAGACCAATCACAACGCTTCATTTGAGCATTGGGATTGGCTTAGGGGTAGGAGCCTGGCTGCCTGCTTCCTGTTCCGACCTGGAGTCGGACACAGGCGAGCAGGAAAGACGACGCAAGACCCGGCGGCGCGGCAAATTTAGTTAATTTTTTTTTAATGCAGCCCGCGGGGGGGGGAGGGACGGTGCGGCCGCGGGCTGCATTAAAAAAAAAAGAATAAACTAAATTTGCCGCGGCCGGGTCTCTCCCCCGCGCGCCCGACCCCCCACCCGCGAGCCGTGCTGGCTGCCCCCGATATAAAGACTGCGTGGCAGCATCTGGAAACCCCAGAGCAGGATATTTTGATTCAGAAGGTATTGGACTGCATTTTCCCCACAGACTTGCTGTGGATTTAAGAATATGTAAGAGGGAAAAGTCAATAAAAGTTAAGTTGTGACAATTTTGTTCTAAAAAGAGAATGTTTTATTTTGGCTAGACTGCAAATTCGATACACTCTGTGTTACGGCATGTTTTAGGAGAAAGGAATTTGTAGTGTTGAGTATGCAAGCTTTCACTGCAGAGAATCTTCCATGCTGCTATTGGATTGATATGTTATTTCTGCCCGTGCGGTGCATATAGTGCTATGAGGGCCCACGGAGCAGTGTCCACTGGTCCTTGGTACGTGGTGTTGTAGAAGGCCGTGTGTTCTGATAAGTGTATGCCTGTCGGTAGGATGCCTTTCTGTAATCTCTGATCTGTGAGACGGAGTGTTCCGCTCCGACACTGCACTGCAGGCATAGGAGAAGGATGGCACATGGGAGGACTCATTACTTGTGAATGTGTTCACTTCACACACTACAGCATTGTTGCTGCATATATTTACACTGACTTTCATCGCCTGCGCACCATGACACTGCATAGCCCATGATGAATTGGGTCTCTTTATTATACATGTCTGAAGGTGTTACATGTTGCACATGGCAACAGAGCATCCACTGTGTGCTTACGTGGCCTGGCATGTGTACTTGCCCCGACTAACTACATTCCACATATTTCTATTCTGTGCATCCTTTAGCCGGGCAGCTGATTTCCTAGTCAAAAGGGCGCACTTTAAAAATGCTTACATTTGATTTTATTGCAGTGCAGTCTGTTATCCTGCAACCAATATCACGATGTCCTGTTAAATGTAATACACATACTTGCGAACAGTGACCGATGACGCACCAGCAATTGGCCAAGTCAAGGTCACCAGACTACAAAAGCAGACCCTTATAAATGGTTACTATAGGATATAGAGTTCCATCAATTTCAGTGGTCCCTAAGCTCGACAACCCCCATCAAAAGTTGTAATTTATTGGAAATTATTACAACACGTACCGGGGTCAGGTGATGCATTTGGTAGGCCACCAGATCTATAAGTGAATTTAGTAAGTTATGCATGCTTCCAGTTTCTGTTCGAAATGTGTTTGCTTTTCTGTCAGGATTGTGAGGGAGGTTATAAACAAAGCCCGATTTAAAATGTGGCATGAAGTTGGTTTTGCTTGAGACAGCATTTGGTTGTGACTCCATGCTCTTTTACAGTGCAGTATAGAAATATTTAACAAGCACCCCTTAAGAACTGCATCTTAAAGAATATAGCTTCTGAGCCAATATTTTGTGTATACTGTGGCATAAAATGCACCAATTTGCTCTCCCCCCTCTCCCCACATTTTAAACTTTCACCAGCTCCCACTGGTAGTCAAGCCATAATGAGTGATAGGACAAAGATTGTATAAGAAAAAAAGTAAACAGTCCCTAAAGCTGTTTTAAAGTATTTCCAGCAGCATTGCGTAGATCAATCCAATTAATACAGGGAATCGCAGTCTCAAAAGCAGTCAGCACTATGAACGAGAAGTGCACCAAAGGAGAAACAAAATGGTATGTGCAATGGAAAAGTAATACCCAAAGAAGAATGTGCGAGTGCACATTCAGACTATTGTAATGCCCTTTATTTGGGCATTAATAAGGGGCTTGTGCATCGACTTCAGCTAGTGCAGAATGCTGCTGCCAGGCTGGTGATGGGTTTTCCCAAATATCACTCAGTCTCGGCCACTATCAGGAATCTGCACTGGCTTCCGCTTGATCGGAGAATTGTATTCAAAGCCCTCTGCCTGGTTCATAAGGCTTTCTACAATACAGGATCAGAAGGCATTAAGAAACTATTTCAGAGATATGTCCCCACCAAGCAGTTAAGATCGGCCAGCAAGAACTTGCTGACAGTCCCAAGTTTTAGGAAAGCTAGGTGGGGAGGCAGAGCCTTCTCTGTTTCTGCGGCTAAACATTGGAACTCCCTTCCTCTCTCTATTTCGGTTCTGGATTCTCACTCGCTTTCGTAGAGTCCTGAAGACCTGGCTTTTTACTCTCTACTCTGTAAGCCTTGTACATATGTGCACCTCAGTTCTCTTGACCTCTTTCCGCAGCGCCTTGAGGCTCCTGGGCTAAGTTCGCGCTCTATAAAGCTTATATTCATTCATTCATTCTGAGGAAGCTTTGGCATGAGGTGAAAGTGCTCAGCATACAGAAGTGCTTCTGTGTGGTACGTATTGAGTTCATGCACTGTTGGGTGTGTGTGTGCAGCCTGTTGAGTTGATACATTGCTGGAGGCATGCGCTGCTTGTTGAATGAATACAGTGATAGATGTATCAACTACCAAGGGAGTTCATACAATGGGAGATGTGTGCAGTGCCAGGTAAGTGGATACACTGCTGGGTGTTTGCTCTGACTGTTTACTGGATTTATTACTGGATGAATGCACTGCCTGATGGATGCGTGTGAGGTGCCTGTTAAGTTGCTACACTGCTGAAGGGGCAGTCTGACAGGCTCTGGAGCAAATGGATTTATGGAGTGGCAGCAAATTGTTGAGTCGAAGCTAGAAGGTATGTAGAAGAGCAACACTACCCATAGTGGGTACACATGCATGAGCTAGCCACTAAAAGATCATCAGTCTAAGCCTATGATGCCTGCAGAAAATAATATTATGAGTAATGCCAACATTAGGAATGTACTTCTATGATGTGATATTAGGGTACTACTTCAATTCACTGCATCTCAAAGAAATATGCACTAAATCCATGAACGCCATTAACTCAAACAAAACTGCTCCATGCAATGGCAGGTGCTTCACGACAGGCAAAGGTCGATACAAGATCACTGGATGCTCTGGGAAGCTTCTCTTAGTTCATCTTTACCAGGACATCTCTCTAGAGCGGGTAGGTCTGGTAAGCAGAGACCAAGGGGTCCAGGGTTCCAGAAGTTTGCGGCAGAAGATTTACAGAGATTAAAATCCCTCTATGTGGGTTGTAGTGCGGACAACCACAGAAGAGAGAGGGTTCTCAGAGTAGACGTACTATTTCCATTCGGGGTTTGTGCAGTACAGACTGGTTTTACTGGAAACCTGCAGTAGCCATTTTTCCAAATCAGATGGATATCACCACACAAAACCTTTTCACTTCCCCCCCCTAGTCACAGTAAATCAAAATTATGAACTTGTGTGCACTTTTACGCTTTATTCCTTCAACTAATTGGTCTGTCAGTGAGGGTCTGGACACTTAACAGAAGTGGCAGAGGCCTGAGATGGGTGCAGGCCCCTCGGGCTTTAGTGGAGGTCACGTTTGGATACTTTACAATAAGTAGATGGAATTCCCCATCCGGTCCATGCAGATTTGGCTTAAGCTTGTACTGCTGTATTTTGAGTTTAGATTAATTTGGCTAGAGGAAGACCACTGCCAAACATGCAGGGCTTCTTATGCCCTGGAGGAAAACATACAACAGTAATCATTTTTACATTTCAGCCAGGAAATAATTAAATTTGAAAAACACCGGCGCGTGAAGCCAGTCTGCACCAGATATGTTAGCACTGTATATTGCAAAGCGACATCATTGAAAAAAACAAAGAAAAAAAAAAACATAAGAGTCTAGCTTTGGCCGCATGACCTCCAACCTGTTTGTACAAACTTTCTTCAAAATGGTAATTAAGTAATAAACCCCAAAAGCAGAAGTCCATTTAGATAACAGCTCATCTTCATAAGAATCATCTCTGTACAAGTCCATGTTGCCAGTATTTGCTTCTAAAGAGATGTTCACTTGTTAGGCTCCCTTCAGCTGCTCTATAGTGTTATCACAATGGCAACGTTAGAACGTTAAGAGCTACATTCAAGATGACGGTCTTTTGGCCCACTATCATGGGCTATTACCGGTTCTTAAAGGCCCTGAAACAGAGGCAAAGCCAAGGGCCTCTAACGAAGAACAGCTTCTTTTACAGCTGGTATAGCCAATGGAAGGTCTATATTGTTATTAGCGTCCCAAACACAGAGTAGAATTTTCCAAGTTAAAAAGAGAGAACCAGAAAGGCAAATATTGGATTGTTGCAGAAGAGGGTCTCCACCAGCCAGAGCATGCGCAGGGTATCGGTTTACAGCATGCATGTGGCTCGAAGTCAGAGTCTCATGACTGTGACCTCGAGCCACATGCCCTCTATCCTTCGCAGACTGCAAGCAACACCCTTTCCCAACAAGTCACAGGTAACAAGTTAGGAAAGGGTGTTGCTTGCAACCTGTGAAACGAGTGACAAGCAGTCCCGGGATACAGGGATTAAGCCATAGACGCCCAGAATTGCTTGCAAATATAACGCTGCTATGCATCATGAATGGGAGGTCTCGTCAGACCCCCGAAAATTGCAGGCCAGGTCTGGCACGCAGGTCAGCCCTTAGCCTGCTTAGGGATTACAAAAAAGAAAAGGCGGAGTTGCACATGCTCACTGGTGCATGTGTCCCTCTCAGGAGGCCTGGCTGCCTGGCTCATCTCAGCAAGGACGAGATGCAGCCAGACAGGGAGACAGCTCATGGCACTGGCTTAAAGCCCTTTTTTTAAACTAAAAAACTATTTATGTGGATGGCAATTGCTCTTGACAATTACCATCCACATAAATAGGAAATCGATGTGGGTGGCGCCCTGGCACCCTCTAATGGCAGAAACCGCTGCCATTACATTTAGTGAAGCTCGCAACATTCCAATGTTGTAATATAGCATTATTGCCCACTGCTGATGGCTGGAACGGTTATTTTTATTGGTGTTGTTAAATTCGAGGAACGTTTAAGTCTAACTACAAAATAATTTATAGACTTCAACAGCACTGACTCAGTCGAATTAACGTGGTTATGATGATTTTAAATCACCACTTGTTTTTGTCTCTTGTGTATATTGAAGCTTAATTGTTATGTGTACGAGTCTTATTCTTGAAATATATTTTTTAACTTTTTCAAGAAATTATTGTATTTATTCACTGTGTTTCATATGATTGACTTTGTTTTTAATAAATGTATTTGAGACAAACAAAAAAGATTTTTTGCTTATAATTGATTTACGGGTTCTGATGTGATAGTTGATTAAGTATATCTGAATGCCCTTTGTATGGTTTAGTGTGGATGATTTCATCATCCACGAGTTGAGATCCAAGAGAAACCCTCTTTTTTTAGACCTTTACGGTTGTTAAATGCCCTGATCCTCTAGTGTGCCTGTCACATTATTGCTGCAGTTCAACATCTATAGCAGGCTTTTAGATTAACGAGTAAAGTACTCCATATGGAAGGGGTTTATCCTATGAAATAATCAAAGTCATAACCTGCTCACTTGATCCTGTGGACTGCCTCTATCGACTCGTCCCTACGAGAAGCAAATGAATACAACTTTACTGATTGATGCCCTTACAAATGTTTCCCAGAACTGGTTTTGTGATAACAATCTTCATTTAACCAGTAACCATGGTACATGCTCTGGGTTGCAAGTCTGACTCTTTATCCTCAAAGGCCTTACCAAAAATATACATTTTCACCATTAAATTCAATATTAAATACTCTCAATAAAACACTTAGCTAAATTCCATGGGTCAAGTCTTGAACACTGTGCACATGATAGCACAAATAAGTAAATACATTTTGTAGACATATAATGTGGAATTTGTAAGAGCCATGACAACAGGAGTAAATGGATCATCAATATTAAAGGCAGCGCTGGCTTCTCAAGCTAGAGGACCTCAGTGCGCATGGGCTCTTCTCTTCCTTGTACTCTATTAAGTTTTTCCCCATCTCTTCTTTAGATCCAGAAGTAGTCCACCCAGACTCCTTGCCACTTCCTGACCAGCACCTCGCTCTCTTATGGGGAACCCATACCTGCTAGGTCCACATATAGGAACCTTCACTTACCTCAGCCCACCTCTAGCTCATAAAGAGTTTATTGGCTGTAGTCATCTGCAGAAAAACAGAAGTGTGGAGCTTCCAGGCGTTTCAATGCACAAATTACGTGACCGTCAAACTCAAGCTCCAGTAACTTGCTTGATCTTGTGACGGGCTATGCCCTCTATACATGGTCATGTGTCTCCTCTTTAAATTGGCCTGTGTTGCCAATATGTCTCATTGCCAGCACCTGAAGGCAATAATGGTTCTTAATTACACAACCTTGTAATTAAGGCCCGAGTTGCAGACAATGGTGCATAAAGAGGAAATGGGTAATTTACAGACCTTATCCCCCTATGGGTAAAAATGGCAATAGGAATATGAACACCTGCTTTGCCCCTATGGAAACCCTCTTTCGCGCTAGTTAAAAGACAGCTTGCTTAGCCCAAACATCCACCTCCCACCACACCGTACATTTTGAACAACTCACCATGCAGAAGCTTTACCCATAAACAGGAATGAGGGAGCGCAGAGAAGAGGGAGAAGAAAATATGTCTCCATGGATAAACGAAGAAACAAAAGAAGAAAGAGGGCACGCAGGCGTGCACACTGCAATAAGGTAAGTTAACAAAGGCACACCATAGAGATGGCAGCTTCAGAATGCTTCAAGAGCAGGCAGATAGGAGAAGTTATTGCCCACAAATGAAGCATTCTGAATTACTGCACAGGTCCCAAAAAATCCATTGCAAGTGCTAATCAAAAATCCTACCTAAACTTGCATACAGTATTGAGTTTTGGACCCTGAGCAGTAATAGCCTGGAGTTTTCAAATCAAAAGAAACAAAACAAGTTGTGTTTCTACAGTTTAAAATCTCAAGTAGGATCCCACTGTTATCCATAATAAATAAGCAACACAATTCAGTGACACAGGCTCTTTCAATTAGTCTAATGTTTGGCCTTTTTATTTGTGTGGCTGTGCGCTGCTATAAAGCAAGAAAAATATTGACATGTACCATCTCGTTCAGCAGCATAAAGCGTTCCATCAATACAAAACAAGAGAATCATCTAATCCCCGGATAAGTAGGGGTTATTTTTAGAAGTATAAGTAGGCCTACTGACCTCATGCAATTCATCTTTAACATGGTTACATGTATGACCATGGAAAAAGTTTTCAGATTGTGTTTAGCCAGACACGTAAGAAAATTTATTCTGTTGACAATTACCCACAATCTATTTCGAAAGCACCTGGATACAGTCCTGCAAAGTTAAAACAAATCCTTTTACTCAAAACGGGATTTAAAAATGTTTTGACTAAATATATTCAGTAATATACTAAATAGACCTGACTGCTTAGGACATATTAAAACTTATTCAAAACTGGGGGCAGGATATTAATCTCTCCACCCAGCTGCTGGCTTTAATCAGTTGCCAGTCGTATCCAGTCCTAAATGTCCCACAAAAATCTTTCAAAGATGCGTTTACCAGTCCCCCCCCTCCCCGGGTCTTGTACCCCCACTTAAAAAGTGTGTACAAAAAATGTGTGAAGGTGAGAAAGTACCTCACGTAAGCATCACCAAGGGAGCTGCTGGTAGGTACTCAACAGTTTGCCCAAGTTTCTCATCATCGGTAACTTTCTTACCCGTGAAAGAAAAGAAACGGTGTCCAATTTAAAAAATAATAAGAGGTGAAGAAGAAGAATATACACAGAAGCGTGTTTGTGTCAGACTAGACCCCGTAATATGAAAAAGAATATCCACGTTTCTCCAAACTAAAATTGAGTTATGACTCATGTAGGAGAGTAGGATCTGCCTCTTATGTTGCCCCCACTTTTTTTCTGATGTTTACACTGGTTTCTGGCTATAGTCAGGCTGGGACCCTGCTAATCAGGGCCCCAGCCTCTCTGTTCTCTCTAAACTATTTGGAGTGCACTCTAGGTGCACTAGTGATTGGATACTGTGGTACCTTATGCGTCCCTAGTATATGGTACCCTAGGTACCAAGGGCATAGGTACTCCACGGGCCTACCAGGGGCTGCAGCATGTATTATGCCACCCCTGGGAAGCAGACTAAATCTGACACCACAGGCCTGCTACTGCAGCCTGAGTGAGGAAGTGCTAGCACCCCTCACTGAGATATAGGTTCCCTATATCTCTCCTGCACACACATATAACCCTATTAGTCACCCCTAAGGCAGGCCCTATCAATCCTGAGGGCAGGGTGCTTGGCTTCTATGTGAGGGGCTGCCTCTGCCTGAGCAGGGCCCCTCTGCAGCTCTCCGAGTCCATTCTCTGGTGCTGTTTGTGGATGCGGTTAAACCATATACTTTTAAGTGCATTATATCCTCGCGGTAAAATGCTAACTTTGGAATGGCTGCATCAAAAAGAGGTCGTGTTTGGTGTCAAACACCTTGGAATACTACCCCCTCCGCCAGTCCTGGCGGCGGGGGTAGCATTCCACCCTTCTAGAGGGATAGACACATGTCTACTGTGGAAACGCGGTAGAATCCGACAGAGCCCTGGCATCACAAAATGGATGCCACCAGTCACAGACACTGGGCTGCCCTCCTGCTGATGACCAACACTCGCAGTGGAGGGAGCCCAACAATAGATATCCTGTCCCAAGGGGGTGTGACCACCTCCCAGACAGGGTTTAGTGTATTGGGGCTGGGTGGGTGCACTCTTAGAGTGCTTTGAAGTCCTGCACTGGGGGAGCAGAAGGCTCCTCTGTGCATATGCCAGTTCAAACCGGCTCAGGGGCTACCTGTCCCTGCTCTGGCGCGAAACTGGACAAAGGGAAGTGGGTGTAGCCACCCACTCCCCTGACCCTCCCATAGGTAGGGTCATAGAGCTAGTCCCTCCCCTCCTTTTAGTATAAGAGGGGGAACCTGTGCATAGCACCCTAGATTTCCCTGGACGACGCTCTACAAGAAGAATCCCGGACCTTCGACGTTCCACTACCTTTGGAAGACTGAAGAATCTCCCTTGGAGTCAAGGAGTGACTCCCCTGCTTGGCAGGCACCAAAAACTACAAACGACGGTCGCAAACTACGCCGCTCCCGCCGGAGTCCGAAGTCCCTGCAGCCCAAGAAGTGGATTTCCTGACTTCTCAAAGGCCATCGTGAGTCCCCAGCGAAGCGGAGGCCAGTGGACCCCAAGAGTAACGAGGAACCGCGACCCCTGGGTACCGTGCACTATTGTCGAGTGCAACCCCTTCACAACGTTCCACGAACTTGTGCTTTGGACCACGTGTGGTCCCAGCCTCCAGCAGGAATCCCTCCTAAGATCAGCGGCCTACCACGTCCCGAGTGTCCGTGGGCCCCTGTGAGAGAATCCTCCCGAGGCGTCTTCGCGATCCCTTGCCAGCCGGCTTGTGGGTCCCCAGAAGACTTTCCAAAGGGCTCCCCTGGTTGCTCCAGGCCTGCCCTGACTTACCCTCGCTGGGTGAGTTCCACAGACCTTGCTGGTCTGCGCCATTGCCTCTTCACACTTTCCCCGAGACTTGCTGTTACCAAGGCTTGTTGGCTCCGATCGAGTTGCCGACACCGCAGTAAGCCGCAGACATCGTGGGACACGCCGAATCCGGCTCCTGGTCGTCGTCGACGCCTCCTGGACCTCGTGGCCGAAGAGTCAAGGCAACCGTGAACGACCTGAACCCTGCGACGACGGTGGGCATTCATCTTCCTTGCCCCGAGTCACTGCCAAGTGACTTTGAACACTGTCCCCTCTGCTTTCAGGTCATCCTTCCACCGAATCCAGGCTTGGATTCCACCGGACACTTCTTCACACCATCACAAGCAGCAAGTCTTCTTTGTTCGCCATTGAAAACGACGCCGCGACCCGACACCAAAGGACACCTGTGCACCCGGCTTCCCTGGGTGAGGTAACTCCAGCACTACGGTGCTCCTGTAGGTGTGGGCCCTCGAACTACTTACCCTGTAAGTGACTTGCTTGTAGGTTCACCAGAAGTATCCTAAAACTCTTACTTTCCCTGTGCGATTCTCGCACTGACTCGTACCTGGTTCGCGTCTGTGTTAGACACACCGCGTCCGACTCCCTTGCAGATCCTATCTGTAGACCGTATCCTTCGACTCGTACTGAGTCCGATCGGTGTGTTCGCCTCGAACACGCAAGGGACCTTGAACATTGATATCTCAATCACGTCTGAGGGCATAGACTCGTACAGGATTCGCATCGGTGCCAGGTCACCGCGTCCGTCCACTGTGGGTCTCCTACAACTACCTGGGGTGGTTCTTGGGGGTCCCTCGATTCTAGATGCCCTAGACCTAGGTCTAGCAAACTAAGATTGTAATATTAAATTGTGCTAAACTTATCCTGATAAATATTTGACTTGTACATATGTTCCTGTCCTCTAATCTCATAAAGAGATTAGTAGAGAGTGTTTATTAATAAATACATATATATTTGATATATATACACCCGTGTGGTGTCTTTTCATTTGGTGATTCAAGAGATTGTGTGGTAAAACAAGCTGCTTTACATTCCTTCAGGACTTAGCCTGAAGGCTGCTCTCCACAGCTACCACTAGGATAGCTTTCTATAAAGCTTGTCTTAAACCTATCTACCATAAGAGTCGAATTGTTCTGGTGCAAGGTGTCCACTTTAATTAGTGAACAGCATATACCAGGCCAACTTCTCACAACTCACATGCACATGATCCTAATTTTATTCCATGCTGTGAGCCTACTCAAGATTAAAAACCAAACTGCATATTTCAGACCACTTTAGGAAAGGCCAACATGTTTCATTGCCAATCTTCCGTTACGGCAATTTCATCAGGGCTCGGGGCCCAACTTCACCTCACTGGACTTCCAATTTAAACCACGGGTGACTAATAAACAAATAACAAAGAGCAAGTTAAAAACACCAACCAGTCAGGACATCCTTCATCGAGTCTACTGACGACTTGTCAGAGGTAATATATATAGCACAAAGGTCAGAATATATTTACCAGGCAGTAGCCCTCAAAATTCATACCGGCTTCCCACCATTTAGGGGGTGTCCTTCAATCGTAAGTCCCCCCGAAGCACAGTCCGTTGCTGTCCGATTACCTGTGAACATATGCGAATCAGTATCTAACTGTTCTCAACCAATGGTGATACAAACGCTACTCAATTCAAGCACTGGCACACAAGTCCCGCTGATGGTGAGGGTCTAAATATGTGCGAGAAATTGTAGGCATGTACATCCATACTGAGTCCTCATCCCCTCAATACGGTTGTTCGTTCTCCCCCCTTTTTTTCCCCAAATGGGGGGTCCCTTGTCACACCGCTAATGTGTACATCTACTTTAGCGTGGATGCGGAGTCGGGGCACTAGACTCCCTCACCAATTTTTAAGTACACATGATCACTCGTCCTATTTTCATCCCTTACGGGGTCAGACCTCCAACCCCTCTCTCACCACCCATCCAGATGGCATGCATACTGTTGAAAAGAGGCACACTGGTAAGTTTATAAGTCTTTTATTGCTATGAAAAGCAAAGCCACCAACTCCTGCTGCCAGCCTGTCAGTTCTCCTGGTTACAACTGTCTCAGCGAGACGTCACCATGGAGATAGACCAGGTCAGCACATGCACAAATCTTTGAATGATTACAACACATCCCCTTTACAGTGGAGACAAACGAGAAAAAGAAAAGAGAAGAGAAGAAGCAAGGAAAAGGAAAAGAAAACAGCGATTCCAAAACACAGTACTAAAAATAGTTAAAATTATACTAAACAATTCAAGTTTATATGAAAAAGGTCCAGAGTAAACAAGGAACAGATTAGGAAACTCAAAACATTTCATAGTCTTCATACCTTTTGGGAAGACGGCGAGACCTAGGAAGATGAGGTGAAGAACCACAATTGGTGGGTAAGTTTGAAGCAGGTGAAACATCAGGGCATGAAGGAAACAGACTTGTCACCTTGGAACTTCACCAAACGAGACATGCTCCACTTACCACCATTATGGACAGTAACCACATTCTTATAAACAGCAGTAATAGCAAATGGTCCCATATATTCAGTGACACCCTTCCTGTGCCAGCGTGGTCTCTTGATGAGCACCCACTCGCCAACCTTCCATGACGTGACCTTGGTTGACTTTTTGAAATCAAACCTTTGTTTGGTAAAATCAAGTCCTACCAAAATAAGTACACTCACCTCCTCCCCACACAAAACAGGACCCTCAATAAGAGGTAGCCACCCGGGATTGAGTTTGGATAGCGCAACCCTCCCACGTAACATTTGAAATGGGGACTTCTGCAGAACACTATTGAGGGCAGTGCGATGAGCCCACCAGGTGTCTCTTAAGACACTCTTGAGAGGAACTCTCATTTCAATTGCCCTTTGCACACATGCTTTGACTACTCTGTTCATGCGCTCCGCAAGTCCGTTGGCCTGAGGAGCATAAAGAGCAGTTCTCTGATGAACAATTTCATAGTCACTTAAAAACTCATGCATTTCCTGAGAAACGAATTGCAGGCCATTATCTGTGATGAGGAACTTGGGAATCCCCTCACTAGCGAATTCATCTTTGAGAAAATCAATAACCACCCTTGTGCTGATAGAACTTACACATTTGGTGGAGACCCATTTAGACGAGTAATCCACCAAAAGAATCACAAATCTGTCCGCAGGATTCAAAAGCTCAAAAGGGCCCATGAGATCCAACCCCAGCTTGACCCAAGGTTCCCGTGGGACCTCAACAGGAGACAGTGGAGGGGTGTTGACAACACGAGACTTGTCACAAGAAGCACACTCATAACACTCACTAACCACTTTTTCAACCTGACCATCCATCTTTGGCCACCAATACCTCTCCCGGAGGCGAGACTTCGTGAGGCTTCTACCTAAATGCCCTTCATGAGCCAGGTTTATGAGCTTAGGTTTGAGACCCTCAGGTGGAATCACTCTCTCTCCACGCATAAGTTGCCCCTGGCAAAGGGTGAGCTCATTCCTGATGGACCAAAAAGGGAGTAACTCAGAATCCATTCTCTTATTGTCAGGCCAGCCTTCAATGACAAAACGTGTCACAGCAGGGAGCAAAGGATCTGCTAACAAAGAACTTTCCCACTCACACTCTTGAATGGCAGACTCCTTGACCCAGTTAACATTAACCGTGTCGGAGTCAAGGGCATTCCCCGAATATTCGATAGGTAACCTTGAAAGACAATCTGCCGCTTTGTTGGCAGTACCAGGGAGATATTCCACACGAAAATTGTACTCTTCTAAACCTTCACTCCAACGCTACAGTCTTGGGGTAAGTCTCTCGCTCTCCATGCAGGAGAACACTTGAACCAAAGGGCGATGGTCAGATCTTACTAGGAAGGGAATGCCCCACAGGTAAACCTTAAAATGCTTTACAGCCCACACTATGGCCAAAGCCTCCCTCTCAATACATGAGTACTGTTGTTCAGGCTTCCTCAATGCCCTAGAAGCAAACGCCACAACTATCTCTTCCCCACAATCAACCTGAGAGAGTACAGCCCCAAGACCACACAAGCTGGCATCTGTAGTCAGGCAAGTTTTCTTCTTGGAGTCAAAATGGCCCAGAGTTGGCATTTTTCCTATTGCTTGTTTAATGGTAATGAAAGCTGCAGCACACTCAGGCGACCAAATAAAGTGTGCTCCCTTCCTAAGAAGGACTCTGATGGGTTCAACTGTGGAGGCGAAGCCTTGGATAAATTTAGAATAAAACTCAGCGAGGCAGAGAAAAGACCTCACTTGCTCTTTGTCAGTTGGGGCAGGAGCATCAACAATGCTTTTGGCTAAATCCAGCTTTGGTTGGATGCCTTCCCCAGATATAACATGTCCCAAGTATGTGACAGAAGATACATTAATCTTACATTTCAAACGATTTACTGTTAAAACCCTTGTCAGCTAGTCTTTGTAGTGCGAGTCTTAAAATTGTGTCATGTTCAGAATCATTTTTCCCATACACTAAAATATCATCCTGAAAAAAACAGGATGTTGGGGATATCCTACATGACCACCTTCATAATGCGCTGAAAACAGGCAGCCGCCGAGGCTAACCCGAACGGCATCCTGATGAAACGGAAAGCCCCCAGTGGTGTTACAAAAGACGTAAGGTGTTTGGAGTCTGGATGAAGGGGGACTTGGTGGCAGGCCAAGGATAAATCTAACACACTAAAAACCTTCGCACCACCAAGCATATTGATCGATTCAGAGATATTAGGAAGTGGTTGACGATCCACCCAAATCCACCTGTTTAGGCTTCTCAAATCAACACACATGCTAATACTCTTCCCTCCATCCTTGGGGGCTAAAACCACTGGGCCCAACCATTCAGAGGATTCAATTTCCTCAATTATACCTTGAGTGACTAGTCTTTTAAGTTCACACCTTAGGGGTTCCAACATCATGTTAGGGACCTTCCTAACCTTGTGCACCACTGGTACAGCTTTTTGCTTAAGTACGATACGGTGTTCAAAGTCCTTGAGTAAACCCAAATTGTCAGAAAAGACTTGAGGAAATTCCTCAAAATACATTAGAAGACATACTATGATCAACCAACATGACCTGTTCTGAAGGACAGCGAGCATTAGGATTAAGAATTATTCCCAAGTCTCTCTGATGTCTCCAACCAAGGAGGTTGTCACCGCGCTTGGCGACAGATCTAAATAAGAATCGAATAAGAGTTTCCATCTTTTCCATGGTAGAAGAGGTTCACCTTTTTCGGAAAGGAATGGAGGTGGCTGGCTCATAGTAGTGGCAGTCATGGTAGGGCGTTAGTATAAGGTTTAAATGACAGAGTCAAGCAAGGAAAAACAAATTAAGTTCAGAGAGTTTCCTCAAAGTCATGTGCAAAAATATAATGTAGCAAAGATAAAGTCAATAGTAGCACGTTAATACAGTAAATGCGGTAAACAGGTATGGATATGAGCAAAGGTAAAGACAGTTCCACACCGATAAGTATTAAAGGCAAGGCGGCAAGAACCTCTAAAAGGAAGCAGATTGTTCAGAGGCGTGATGGCAGCAAATACAAGTAAGCGCAGGCATAGGCAGCTCTTAGTGGTTAATCACAGACCTTCAAAACAGTCTAAACAGTACCTGGATGCGAGAGAGAGAGACAATCGTTGGTGGAAAACGATTCGTGGCAAGCTCCGTGACAGGTTGTCAAGGAAACTGAAAACAAATATGGCGGCACGCACGCACATAGCGTAACGTAGAGCGACGTGGTTGTAACGTGATGAGGAACTGGAGGCACTCGTGCTCATGGGCAAGCACGTCACCGGTGGCGTCGCGAGGAGCAGCAAATGCCGATAGGGAAAAGGCAAAATGGTCAGAATTGACTATTTCCCATGTGAAGCATCGCAGGAAATCCGGAGAAGCAGGAGGAAGTCCGCTGGAGGTCGTAGAGAGTCGCCTCTTCACTGGTCTCATGCTGGCACGCGATGAGGAGAAGATGGTTTTCGTGGGTTCAGAAAAGATTGGGGAGAGTTGGTGGCAGACTTGTCCCCCGCAAGTTCCGCTCGTCGCCAGTGTTGAAAAGAGGCACACTGGTAAGTTTATAAGTCTTTTATTGCTATGAAAAGCAAAGCCACCAACTCCTGCTGCCAGCCTGTCAGTTCTCCTGGTTACAACTGTCTCAGCGAGACGTCACCATGGAGATAGAACAGGCCAGCACATGCACAAATCTTTGAATGATTACAACACATACCCTTACCGCGTCTTCGCGTTTACTCAGCTTTGCCTCCACCCAGCGTCTCTCTGCTCTCCTCGCGCTCTACTTCAAGAGCGCGTCCCGGGAAAACCATTACCACGCAACCACGCTTGTGATCACATCACATGACTGTATCGGCGTTGACGCCATCTTGGAATGGTTATTTTCCCGAATCTACAGCCATAGATCCCTTTATTAAACCAATTTATTAAAACATTTTTTAATCATTTAGAAAAACTCTCAGGCGTGTGTACACATTGTGCCTCCTCCCAGCATATCTCTCCTCTACTCGCGCTTTCATTCAAGAGTGCATCCCGAAATTCTTTCCCCGTGATCACACTTGTGATCATGTCATATAACTATGTCGGAGTAAGCGCCCTCTTGGAATGGTCATTTATCAAATCTGCCACCATAATTCTCCACATTAAAAAGTGGACTGAACGCAATATTGAAACCCAGGCGTTCTAGCCCAAAGCGACAAATTCACTTTAAGTATTTCCTACACCTAGTCAGACCTTTGACATTAGGATTACAATTACCAAGAAGAGTCATTGAGTTTACTTTCCAAAAGGACTCTTGAACATAAGAGAATTTAGAAACTGGGCAGGAAGGGCAACACAACTGGGAGCCGATTGAATCGTGGCTCCATAGAGGCTACGGTGATGTTCCTGATGGCGAACTGTTTCTATCAAAACCTAGAAAATATACTCGAATGGCTAGGTTTTGATAGAAAGAGTTTGCCATCAGGAACCTCACCTTAGCCTCTATGGAGCCACGATTCAATCGGCTCCCAGTTGTGTTGCCCTTCCTGCCCAGTTTCTAAATTCTCTTATGTTCAAGAGTCCTTTTGGAAAGTAAACTCAATGACTCTTCTTGGTAATTGTAATCCGAATGTCAAAGGTCTGATAAGGTGTAGGAAATACTTAAAGTGAATTTGTCGCTTTGGGCTAGAACGCCTGGGTTACAATATTGCGTTCAGTCCACTTTTTAATGTGGAGAATTATGGTGGCAGATTTGATAAAGGACCATTCCAAGAGGGCGCTTACTCCGACATAGTTATATGACATGATCACAAGTGTGATCACGGGGAAAGAATTTCGGGATGCACTCTTGAATGAAAGCGCGAGTAGAGAGAGAGATGCTGGGAGGAGGCAATAATTGTATACACGCCTGAGAGTTTTTCTAAATGATTAAAAAATGTTTTAATAAATTGGTTTAATAAAGGGATCCATGGCTGTAGATTCGTGAAAATAACCATTCCAAGATGGCGTTAACGCCGATACAGTGATGGGATGTGATCAAAAGCGTGGTCACGTGGTAATGGTTTTCCCGGGACGCGCTCTTGAAGTAGAGCGCGAGGAGAGCAGAGACACGCTGGGAGGAGGCAAAGCTGAGTAAACGCGAAGACGTGGTAAGGTTATGCATGCCATCTGGATGGGTGGTGAGAGAGGGCTTGGAGGTCTGACCCCGTAAGGGATGAGAATAGGACGAGTGGTCATGTTTAATTAAAAATTGAGGGGGCGTGGCTAACCGCCTAAGATGGCGGACGTGTCTGGGTAGAGCTCCGGACCCTGGAGGGGGATACACTTCTCCTACACCGCCCTCATCGGCTCCAACTCAGCCCAAGGGGTCGGCAGTCGCCCGCTGGCACACCCGGAACAAATTGAGGCGTCGCCCAGCCCCCAGGCTTGTGAAGCCACAGAGTACAACAGCCGGGCCTACTTGCCGGCGGGACCGGAGCGAGACCGGGAGCCACAGTAAAGCATAGGCGGCCCTGCACACGGCGCGGCGCCGCCCATCGAACACCTGAGAACTCCAGTGCTGGTGCACGACCGGCGCCACCCTGCGGAGTGCGATAGCGGAGGAAGACGCCGCCGAGATCTCGGAGTGCTCCTAACGACGTGCTGTACGGCTGAGCGGTGAGTGAATGGGCCTACCCTGCGCTGCTGCGGCCACCGCTTCCTAGGGCCCCCGATCTTGGACCCAGTCGGACTTCTCCATACACCTGGTCCTGGGGCGGAGTGCTAACAGCGCGTACGGCCTCATAGGCTGGAAGGCCCATGCAGAACTCTTGCCGACACCACCCTCTGGCTGTCGCGGATCACCCCCCCCCCCCACCACCAGGGGAGTGGTGCTACCGGATCTGAGCCACAACTGAATGTCACAGCGGTGAGCTCTAACCACCCCGGTTCACACGTGTACACCATGGCGGTCCAGGCGCCATACGCACACCGCTACCCACTGCGCACTCTGGCTGACCAGCTCCATTCCTTAAAGCGCTGCAATTTTTGACTGCATGGCACGCCTCGGCAGCCCTTAAAACCGCAGATACCACCGGACATACGGGCTCTCTGAGGACAGTGCTGACAGATGTAAAGACTGCTCCACACCACTACGGTGAACTCATATCATGGGCAGAGTCAGGGCAAAAACGCTGAAAGGCCAACAAGGACCGGGCCCCCCCTCCACCATAGCGGAGCTCTCCAGTCGGCCTTCCTCACCGGGGGCGGAGTCTGTGGAACTTATGGCGAGTACACCCGACAAACTGGACCTAATCCTTAAGGAAATCCGCGATTCCAGGGTAGCGCTTGAACTACAGATTGGCACGCTCACTACAGGCCTTACATTACTCAGAGCGGACCACGGGAAACTGGCGGACACCGTCAAAGACCATAGACAATCCCTCAAAGACCAGGACCCTTGAGTTACAGCAAATTCCTCAACCATACAACAACAATTACAGCAACAGATGACGGGCCTCCTGGACCGGGTGGAAGATGCAGAAGGCAGAAACAGACGCAACAACATCCGCGTCATAGGCCTACCGGAACGCAGTGAGGGTGCTAAGGCAGCAGAATTTATGGAAGCATGGTTCAGGGACCATATAGCACAAGAGGGGCTTTCTCCATACTTCTGTGTCGAACGGGCCCACAGAATACCGACCGGACCGCCCAAGCCAGGTGCACCGCCTCGCCCACTAATAGTGAAAATCCTGAATTATAGGGACCGCGATATATTATTACAGAAAGCGAGAGAAAAAACACGGATCCAGTTTGAAAACCACCGCATTTCGCTATACCCCGATTACACCGTCATGGTCCAGAGACAGAGGTCGTCCTATCAAGCTGTAAAAAAGAAACTTCAGAAAGCACAACTCAAATACGCACTTCTGTACCCTGCTCGGCTGAAAGTCATTTACGACAAAAAAACTCACTTCTTTGAGAGCCCAGTGGATGCCGAGGAATGGCTCGAAGTTCTGTGCCTTGGTGCTAGCCAGTCCAGCCACTCTGACTTCTCTTCGCAGGGCTCTGGCAAACTCCCGAAACTGAGCTTGCACCGGTCTCAGACCTCTAATCGGGGTAAAGGTGGCGCGGGACCATCGCGCGAACAACAACGTCAGGACCAGGAAGGGGCCATTGCTACTGCCGGGGCATTTCGAGAAGACGCCACAAAAATCCCCACGGACTCGGAGGACAGCACCCTAAACTCAGATTCCGAACACAGTATAACCCTATTCCACACGATCACACCCCGGGCAGCGGACAACATCCTTGACAACTAAAGGCCGATGAGAGCACCCGCTGAACATGGAATTATTATGGAACTGGTGTTCTGCAAATGTTCTACAGATGACATGGATTCTACCTCCCGGCGTCCATCATATCCATATCCTTTTTTCACAGCTATATATATGAACATTATCGTTATGTTATAGCCTAGGTATTGATATGGAAGGTCAGGATTGTCTGTTAAGAATATATACATGGATCACCTCAAACTGCATGCGAATGTGGCTCTGTTTTGCGGGGACCCTGGCCTAATGATTATTTAATGTGAAAATATTGTCTAAGACATGCCTAATTATAATCCCCCCTCTGCTGGGTTCCGTAGAGCCACCCAGAATATGGCGTCACTGTAAACATGACTATGGCTAATGGCGGCGGCCCCCCTAGAAGCGTATGCACCGTTATCTGTTCTATTATTATTGTGAATTGTTGTTGGGCCCAGCGTAGTTCGGGCGCTGAGCCATGTTTGGTTAATGTTCATGGGGAAGGGGACTCCTGGTTGAGCTTGGTCTTTGGAATCCGTATAAATTGGAGCTTCACCTTACATACAATGCCATGCCTAGAACAAACACCACTTTAGGGTCTTACAACCTAATCACATGGAATATCCGTGGTTTGGGGGCGATTCAGAAGCGACATCGTGTACATGCATACCTCCTCAGGCGTAGAGCCCATATAGGGTTCCTACAAGAATCACATTTAACGGAATCGGAAACACAGAAAACACGCAAAAAATGGAGGGGACAATTATACTCCACTAACTACTCAGCATTTGCTAGGGGAGCAACTATATGGATACGTCACGGGGTCCCATTTATTGAATCGGAACGACGAGTCGATGACCAAGGGAGATACATTCTGTTGAAAGGCACACTGGACGGATCCCTGGTGATCTTAGGCAGTATTTACGCCCCCAACTTTGATCAGGACCGCTTCCTGCACCGACTGGGAGCGGCGCTGACTGGAGTGGTATCCCCTGGGTATTGGGTGGGGATTGGAACGCGGTACTGGACATTACCCTGGATAGATCCCACCCTCCCCTTCACGGTACGACTGCCAGTAAATTGGCTGAGCTGTTTGCTACTTGGGCTGACGGATGGGCGCTCTCCGATACATGGCGATGTCTACACCCTACTCATAAAGAATATTCATTTTATTCTCCGGTACATAGTCTCCACACCAGAATCGATAGATTCCTCTGCTCTAGATCCAGTGTCACTCAGGCCTGTCAATCCACATACCTAGCCAAAACCTTTTCAGACCACAATCCCCTAGAGCTCACACTTAACTGGGGTAAGGTGCCAACCCCAGTGCCCACTTGGAAGTTACACCCGCAATTACTAGAGGATACTCCATTTCGAACAGCCCTCTCCAACACTATAACTAATTACATAGCTGAAAACTGGAACACGGCCTCCTCTAATTTAATTGAATGGGACGCACTAAAGGTGGTGGTACGGGGGGCATCAATTGGACAATTAGTGGGGGCCCCGACAAGAGGTACACCAACACTTACTCAGGGTAGAACAGATGACCACGCTGGAACAGGAGGCAGTAACAGACCCTGCCAAAAAAGAAGCATTACAGACTACCCGTATAGATCACGCTGAAACACTAGAAACACTACGGACAATCGATCATAGGGCATTCTTACAACGTAAACACACGGAGGCGGACAGATCAGGTACACTGCTAGCCCGCATGGTACAGGATAGGCCCGACCCACCGGTCATAACCAGAATCCGCACACCTAACGGACAAATAGTCCATACCCAACGAGAAATAAATACAGCCTTTCATGACTACCTTAGTGCGCTTTACGCTGCACCCCCACATGAGGAGAACTCTTCTACTACGGAGTTCCTACGAGATCTGCCCATTCCGATGCTCTCCGAAGAGATACAAAAGGGAATTGAGGGCCCCATAACCCGACAAGAAATTCGGACTGCAATAAAAGGTCTGAATCGTAACAAAGCGCCTGGGATTGACGGGCTACCTATTGAATTCTACCACACATACTCGGAAGCCCTGGTACCCACACTGGAATCGGTATACAGGACCGCCTTCCAGGCTGGCCATTTACCACATTCCACCATGCAAGCATTGGTCACATCGCTACCCAAACCAGGACGTGATGGACTAGATTTGTCCAATTATAGACCCCTTTCCCTGCTTGCGACTGAATATAAAATTTTAAGTAAGACACTAGCCAACCGTATACAGCCCTATCTTAACACACTCATACATAGGGACCAATGCGGATTCCTGCCGAACCGTAACACATCGCTCAATACCAGACGGTTACATTATGTTATGAAGGCCACCCCCCATGCTTACCAATCCGCGGGTTGCATAGCGCTGGACCTTAGGCAGGCCTTTGATTCTCTTTCCTGGGACTTTATGTTCGCGACTCTCCAGCGTTTTGGGTTCCCGGACACGTATCTTAAATGGGTGCGCCTATTATATACATCCCCCACAGCCCGAGCTCGTACGGGTAGTTACATTTCTGACCAATATACAGTCCACAGGGGCACGAGACAGGATGCCCATTATCTCCCCTGTTGTTCGTTCTTACGCTGAAACCCCTAGAGATAGCACTTAGGTATGCCAAGCCGGTCTGCTGATTGTCTATCGACGGTGCGACCCATCTAATTTCCATTTATGCGGACGATATCCTCTTGTACTACGTGATTTAACAACAGAGAATACCCCCCTTCCCGATATTTTTGCCATCTTCGAGCGTCTCTCGGGCCTGGCTATAAGCCCGGGAAAGTCCTTAGCTTACTTTTTCAGGAAACACCATATCCTCCCACTCTGCGGTTCGGCGACTATACCTTATCAGTGGCCCCCACCACCTTTAAATACTTAGGCATTCAAGTTTATAGAACACAGGTGGATCAAATTGAAGGTAACATAGTCCGGGCCATAACAGCCCTCCGTGCCAGTGTGACCTTTTGGTCCTCTCTACCGTTGTCGGTGATGGGGCGTATTGCCATCTCAAAGATGGTGATGCTCCCTTGCCTATTATATTATTTTGTAAACATACCTGTCGTAATCCCACAGACTATTTTCAATACATTAAATACTATATTGGTGGACCTAATCTGGGGAACGGGCCGTAGAAGGGTGAGCCTGCAGAAACTTCAACTAGAGACCCGGAGGTGCGGCCTGGGAGTCCCTGACTTCAGGGCTTACTACTACGCCAGTCAGCTCCAATGGCTCTCTTACTGGACCACGGGGAGGAACTTACAGGAGATTGGATATATGCCTAGGGATCTGGACCGGGGCACACTGCACTCCCTGCTCTTGCCCAAGGCCAAAATCCCCATAGACAGCCCTCCCCTATTGAAGACTGCACTACAATGCTGGAAGAAGGCGTTATTATATACCTCCTTGGTGACTCCCTACTCGACGAACATCCCCCTCTTAGGTATCCCCACACCACAAGGTAGGCTCACGGAGGCTAGGATACAGGGTTGGGTGGAGGCGGGAGTGGAGGACATTGGGGCGTTCTTCGGGGACGGTAGCTTACTTGATCACGACTCCTTTCTTCGGGCTACGGGCGCACCAACACGTTTGTATCTACTACACGATACAGTATCCCATTACATAAAGAACACATGGGCCCCACAACGCAGTGAACCTTCACAACATAATCTGGTACATCTCTTATACTGCATGGGAAATGGTGGACACCTGGTCCGTTGGCTATACACGAGTATTCGAGCGCACGCTGCAACCACGCTTACATCCCTTAGAACACAGTGGTCCGAGGATTCTACTACGGAACTCACGGACAAAGCTTGGAAGAGCATGCTAGAACATCCGAAAAGAGTGTCCCGTAATGCCAAACTAAAGTTCATTCAGACGATGGTCCTGCATAGGTCGTATCTCACCCCCAAAAGGATTCATCGCATGTTCCCAGACGCCTCACATTACTGCCCCCGTTGTAAAGGGGATGAGGCGGACTTCCTCCACATGCTGTGGTCCTGCCCCCACCTCCGGGACTACTAGGAGGGAGTTCGTCAGTCTCTGAGCGAAGTCACACAGATCCCTGTCTCGAACGATGCCCTGAGCTGCCTTGTGGGTCTACGTGGACGTAGGGAGGTACAGAAGGTACGACTGAGATTTAGACCTGGCCCTCATATTGGCAGTACGAGCCCTTACCATGAGGTGGAAGTCCCCCGGGTGTCCAGCGGTATCTAGTGGCAGAACGACATGATTCAGTGGGGAGGAGCTGAGGGTGCTGCCCTTCGGAGGGAAGAAGAGAGGGGGCTACGAAAGCAACCCATTTCGATGGAATGGGAGATCATGCTACATGAGTTCAAAACACTTGATTTACTACCCCTACAGGGTACCCCACCCCCATAATACACTGTTCCACCCAGTGACTCTTTAATATAAGATTCCTAGGATTCAGACCCAGAAATTGACCTGCGGGCAAAGCAGAATCCTCAGATCTACACTACACTATTATCATCCCCCCCTTGGTTGCTATGGAAGCGACACATCAACTGACCAGGAGTACGGGGTGGGAGGGAGGGGACATGATTGAATTTGTTTTTCTGTTCATTGGAATTGTAAATACTTTATGCGATGACTTTGTCTGCCATCGTTGCAATGACCTGATATTCACGCTGTCATCCAGAATCATTTGTCCTTCATTTCCCGTTGAATACTATGTAAAACGATCGGAAGCTATATACAATGTTTATGTTATACTTATCACAAATACAAAAAAGACTGTCTCTTTAGAAGATACATTGCAATGGATGTGATGTTGCAGTCATCAATAAAGTATGTTAATAAAATGTGTACTTAAAAATTGGTGACGGAGTCTAGTGCCCCGCCTCCGCATCCACGCTAAAGTAGATGTACGCATTAGCGGTGTGACACGGGACCCCCATTTTGGGAGAAAAAAACGAGGGGGAGAACGAACAACAGTATTGAGGGGATGAGGACTCAGTATGGATGTACATGTCTACAATTTCTCGCATATATTTAGACCCTGACCATCAGCGGGACTTGTGTGCCAGTGCTTGAATTGAGTAGTGTTTGTATCACCATTGGTTGAGAACAGTTAGATACTGATTCGCATATGTTCACAGGTAATCGGACGGCAACGGACTGTGCCGCTGGGGGACTTACGATTGAAGGACACCCCCTAAATGGTGGGAAGCCGGTATGAATTTTGAGGGCTACCGCCTGGTAAATATATTCTGACCTTTATGCTATATATAATACCTCTGACAAGGCGTCAGTAGACGCGATGCAGGATGTCCTGACTGGTTGGTGTTTTTAACTTGCTCTTTGTTCTTTGTTTATCAGTCACCCGTGGTTTAAATTGGAAGTCCAGTGAGGTGAAGTTGGGCCCCGAGCCCTGATGAAATTGCCGTAACGGAAGATTGGCAATGAAACATGTTGGCCTATCCTAAAGTGGTCTGAAACATGCAGTTTGGTTTTTAATCTTGAGTAGGCTCACAGCATGGAATAAAATTAGGATCATGTGCATGCGAGTCAGAACTCAATTTTAGTTTGGAGAAACGTGGATATTCTTTTTCACATTACAGGGTCTAGTCTGACACAAACACGCTTCTGTGTATATTCTTCTTCTTCACCTCTTATTATTTTTTACATTGGACACCGTTTTTCTTTCACGGGTAAGAAAGTTACAGATGATGAGAAACGTGGGCAAACTGTTGAGTACCTACAAGCAGCTCCCTTGGTGATGCTTACGTGAGGTACTTTCTCACCTTCACACATTTTTTGTACACACTTTTTAAGTGGGGGTACAAGACACAGGGGGACTGGTAAACGCATCTTTGAAAGATTTTTGTGGGACATTTAGGACTGGATATGACTGGCAACTGATTAAAGCCAGCGGTTGGGTGGACAGATTAATATCCTGCCACCAGTTTTGAATAGGTTTCAATATGTCCTAAACAGTCAGGTCTATTTAGTATATTGTTGCTTGTGAGTGGAGGGCGACCTGACTGTAATTCTCCCTCTTTTGCTCCTTAATGTGGATAAATATATTCAGTGCCAATATGCCACAGTTTGGCCGAATTTGCAATTTGTGAATGGACCTCACTTATTTGTTCTAAAAATGTTTTTGTCGAGTATACAGTCAACACTATACCGAAATGAAGAATACATGTTAAAATACAGCACATCGATCAAAGGAGAGTTTTCTAAGCCATTTATTGTTACAAACACCTCAATTACTCACAGAAAACAGGTCTCGCCGAGTCATTCAAATGTGCAGCTAAGCCAAGCCCATAGTAGCTCACTGGTAAGGTATGCAATCGACAGAGTGTCACTGAACAGTTAAGCCAGCTATATATAAAGAAAAGTTATCACAGCAAAGATATCCCAAAGTGCTTTCTATTCACATTTGGCCTTCAGTGCCCAAAGCAAGAGACAGAAGAATTGGCAATGCCAATTGGTCTCACTTACCTTACGCAGAAGTGAAACCAATTGGCATTGACTGTGCTCGTTATAGTAGTCATCAACAACTGACATGACTGAGGTTGTATCTTCCAGATTTCTGTTGCATTTCTTCTAGTGACTGCTAGGTTACAGCGAAATGTAGAAAATTGGTGTGGTTTAAACGTGGCTCTGTTGTGTTAGATGCAAAGCTGCGTTTGGGTCAGTTTGAATGACTAATCTGTTGACGGCAAACCCAAAACACTTTGTGGGCGTGGCAAGGGCCGGCTTTAGGGCGGTACCACCGGTGCAGCCGCACTGGGCCCTGAACTGGAAGGGGGGCGGTGACCTCAGGGGAGCGCTATGTTTAGCAATAACTCGCCATTTAAAAGCACCTGCTGCAGCCTGCTTTTAGACAGCAATAAAAATGTCAAGATAACTAATGTGATTAATACTCCTGCTCGAGAGAGATTGGAGTTTTGTCTAGTGGCAGTTTTGACTCGCCATAAAGTAGCGCAGAGGGCTAATATGCCTGCTGCAAGAACAAGTCTGCATTTTATGTGGATGAGTAAAGCCAGCTTTTACCAGTGCTTAAAAACAAATTAAATGTATGTGAGATAGGGGCTATAGAGAGATGAGGGGCACTTTTGCTGGATGATAGTGAGGGAATCGGAGAAGGTCATGGGGGCGGGACTTGGCCACCAAAAAGAATATCGCACTGGGTGCCACCAGTGCTAAAGCTGTCCCTGGGAACGGCAAGCACACAAAGGGAGGAAAGCAACTAATAAGAACAAGGTGTAGGAAGGTGGAATCTGACTGCATGGTTGCCCCCACTTTTTTCCTGGTGTTTTGCTGGTTTTCGACTTAGTTTGGCTGGGATCCTGCTATTCAGGACCCCAGCCTATCTGCTTTCCCCTTAAATTGATTGTATGTACTTTAGGTACACTCCAGATTGGATTCTGGGGTACCCTTGTGAGTCCCTAGTATATGGTATACTATGTACCCAGGGCATAGGTACCCCAGAAGCCTACCAGGGGCTGCAGCATGTATTGTGCCACCCCTGGGAAGCCTTTTAAAATGACACAGCAGGTCTGCTACAGCAGCCTGTGTAAGGTGGTGTATCCACCCCTTACTGAGATATAGGTTCCCTATATCTCTCCATATCACTGCACATGTAAACCTATCAGTCACCCCTATGGCAGGCCTTAACAATCCTGAAGGCAGGGTGCTGGGTTTCATGTGAGAAGGTGCTCATGCATGAGCAGAGCCCCTCTGCAGCTTTCGGAATCTTCATTCCGGGGTGGTTTGTGATGCAGCCAACCATATACTCTTAAGTGCATTATAACCTCGCGGTAAATGCTAACTTGAGAATGGCTGCATGGAAATATGTTGTGTTTGGTGTCAAACACCTTGGAATCATACCTCCACCCCAGTAACTGGGTTGGGAGGTATGATCCCACCCTACTAGAGGGAGAAACATGGCACCACCGGTACACCCGGTACCAGCTTAACAGAACCCTGGCATCACAAAATGGATGCTGCAGCCACAGACACGAGTCTGCCCTCCTGCTGCTGGACGAAACTCCGGCAGGGGAGGCCTGGACAATAGGTTTCCTGTGACCACCTCCCAGACAGGCTTTAGTGTATTGGGGCTGGGTGGGTGCACTCAGAGTGCTTTGAAGTCTGCACTGGGGGCACATTTGGTGTCCCTGTGCATAGTCCAGCTCAAACCGTTTGCAGGGGCTACCAGCCCCTGCTCTGGCGCAAAACTGGACAAAGGAAATGGGTGTAGCCACCCCTCTTTCCTGACCCTCCCATAGGTGGGTCCCCAGAGTTTGTCCCACCCCTTCCTTGGGTATAAAGTAGGAACCCCTGACTACAGGATTTTGGATTACACCTGGACTAAACTCTGACACAGAAACCAAGTACTTCGACGATCTGCACTACGCTGGATGACTGAAGAATCTCCCTTGGAGTAAAGGAGTTACTCCCCTGCAAGGCAGGCACCTTTAACGCAACTGACCGGTTGGCATCTCCAAAGCTCCGACGGACTCCGAAGAATATTGCCACACAGGAGGTGGGTTTTCCAAGGTCTTAGAGGTCGATCTGTGCCCACAGCAAGTCTGAGGCCCGTATCCCTCGTGGTGACCGTGCAACTCGAACCCCTGGGCACCGCGTCCATTTGCAGAAGCATCAGCTTTCCGGCGACCCCTGAGGCTGAGCTTTGGGTTACTTGTAGCCCTGACCCCGAGCAGTAATTACACCGAAGATTGCCGGCCTGCACTCAACAAGTGTTACGTGGGCCGCCATTTTGTGATTCCTCTCGAGGTCCCTTCGCGATCCTTGGTCCGTTGACCTGTGGGTACCCAAGAAGGCAACACTAACTTTAATTGGGCTTCCCTGGTTGCTCCAGACGTGCCCTGACTCTCCATCGCTTGGGGAGTCCCCAGGACCTTGCTGGTCCTCACAGAAGCATCTTTTCTCTTCCTGCGTGGGTTGCTGTTGCCAAGGATTGTTGTGTTCAATCCGAGCACCGACACCCCAGCACTCGACATCCTTCATGGGACAGCTCGAATCCGGCTCCTGGTTGTCCTTGACGTCTCCAGGAATCCGTGGCTGCAGAGTCAAGCTTCAGCTCTTCGCACCTGAAGCACCCGACATCGGTGGGCATTCGATTGCTCCACTCCTGGTCACTGGATAGTGACCCAGACTCTGTCCCCTCTGCTTTCAGGTTCTTCACATCTTCGAGCCAGGCTTGGATCACACCGGACACTTTTCTTCTTCACGGCAGCAGCACTTTGCAGCAGATCGCCATTGAAATCAAAGACGATTCCCGACACCCTTTGACACCTATGCACCCGGCTTCCCTGGGTGAGGTAACTCGAGTACTCCGGTGCTCCCGTGGGTGTTGGCCCTAGAACCCCTCAAGTCTAAAGGGGTTTGCTCAAACTCCTCTTCTAAGTGTCCTTTTGCTTTAAAATTCCAACCGCGACTTTCCTCATAGAATCCTACGGCGCTCGCGGCTGTGTTCTCACACTGCACACGTCCCCTGTGGGTCTCCTGTGTCACTACCTTGGGTGGTTCCTTGGGGTCCCAGCGATTCTACGTGCTCTAGGCACTGTGTCTAGTCAAGTCGTGGTTCTTATACCACTTTAATATATGGTTTGGTCCCCCCCCTGGGGCCCATTGTATATTGTGCTATTTACTGTCGTTTTAATACTGTGATATTGTGTATCTTGGACTCTAATCTCATAAAGAGATTAGTAGTTAGTGTTTAGAAATAAATACATATATTTTATATATACCTTGTGTGGTTCTCCTTTCATTTGGTCATTCAAGAGGTTATAATCTGGTAAACCAAGTTGCTTTATACTCCTTCAAGACTTAGCCTGAAGGCTGCTCTCCATAGCTACCACTAGGATAGCTTTCAATAAGGGTTGTTTGGACTGGTGCAAGGTGCCCACTATAACTAGTGGACAGCATATGCCAGGCCAACTTCTCACACAAGGTAACTGAGATGGTCTAGAAAACCATTCAATCTGGGGCAAGGATTGGCTCTGTAGAGCACCATATACAAAGTTGTCATTGACCGACCACTACAGCTGTCTGTAGCAAGTCCGCAATAAAAAGGCTGGTTCCTTAAAATGACAACTAGGGGTATTCCAGTCAGACGACACACCTGCATCAGAGCAAGCTTTCAGTAATGAACTTCAAATGAACTGATATTACGTTTTGTAGTACGCAAAGTATTCCTTAGCAATCTCACCAAGCAGCCAAGGCATCCCACTCTATAAAGCAGCACACTATGCATGAGGCTCTGAATTTCAGTACAATTCATTTTAATTACACTCAAAGAACTTGATAAAATGTGTTATGTGCACAAAGAGTGAGTACAGAATATTGTTGCAAATCTGGACAGTTAACAGTGGCAGGAGGTCAGTATAAGAGTAGGCTGGCAATATATTCATGAGTTCTTTGAGAATAGCAAGGACCCCCTGTAAGGTAGATATAACAATTCCTAGGACAGGGCAACAGCAATTGTGGGTACTAAATTCCTAGGCAATCGGGTAGAGATAAACACAATATAGTTACATTTTTCAAAACAAGCGATTAATAAATCAAATCAAATTATGAACCACAGTGTACCAGCTCACAACTAATTAAAATCTTTTTTTCTTTATTGTAAAGATAGCTAATCTTTTTTAAAACATGGTCTTTTACATACATACACAAAATTAAGAAGACCATACATCAAATGTTAAAATCTAATATCACTAGTCATATCCTTAATTTGCAAACCAATGCAACATCTAAGTGTAATATAGTGACAAAAGAATGTACAATTATAACAAAAATCAACAATTTGTAAAATACAATAAGGAAATAAAAAGGTTTGAGGCACAGAATCATCTTTGACGTGCGTTTCGGCGCACTCGCGCCTTCGTCAGGAAAGCCACACGATTTCCTGGAAACAATTGAGAGGTACACTGGGTTTATATTTATTTATATTTTCATAAAATACAATGTGATTCGATTAGCTCTTCTAAGATTAATAAAAACTGTGATTTTTTAGTGCTCAAATGTAGCAAAGTAAAAGGTGAAAGGTGATGATAGATTGTATAGTGAACGTTATATTACAGATAGACATATTTAAGGGGGCATGTAATAAAGAGTTGATAGGAGAAACACTATCACTAGATAGAAGATTAAGAATAGCTAGTGAAAAACCGAAATGCCCAAATGATTTTCTACTGATTGAAACGAAAAAAGAATGAAAAAAATGAAAAAAAGAGGAATACAATAAAATTGCTTACTTAAGACTGAAGAAGAGCTGCTTTTATATATTACGTCGGATTCTATTGAAGTTATAATAAAAAGTTTGATCATTAAGCATTGATTGCATCTTCGATTTATACTTCTCTGTATCAGTGACAACAATTCCTCCTCCTTTATCACAGCTTTTTACTATAATATTCTTATTTTTAGCTATCGCCTGCAAGGATCGAAATTCTTCCCCATCAAGGTTGTATAGAGGTTTTGGAATGAATCGTGTAGCTTGATCCAAACGCTTCAAAACAACATTCTCAAATACTGCAACTTCTGGGCCAACTTGATCTAGTGAGGGAAGGAAAGTGGATGGCAATGATAATTCTTGCAGGGTGTTGGATTCAAAAGCTATATCTCTATCTTCACTAAAAAACTTTTTTTATCTAATCTTACGGAAGAACAAGAATATATCTTGATATAGTTCAAACTTATTTATAGATGAATGGGGAACAAAGGATAAACCTTTTGATAAAAGTGTCATAGTCGCAGTATCTAAGGTCTGTGAGGAAAGATTAAAAATAGGAATAGTGTCTTTTATCTCCAATATTGCTTGATTGGTGATGATAACTTTGGTAATTCTCTCTGGATTGTGGTTGAAACATGACTCTTTGGCGGCCCCTGTTGGTCCCACGCTGTCCTAAAAAAGGTTTGCGTGTATTCTGATTGGAGGGATTGTATCTTCCATCAGATTCATAATAGTTAGAACTACTCTCTCCTTCTGAGTCCGAGGTATCAGAAAAGGTCATAACTTTTTGACTTTTAGATGTATTCTCATTTATATATTGATTCTGTTTATAGAAGTTTTCACTAAGGTATGGGTAAGTTCTTTCTGTGGAATAAAATCGTTTATCTTTTGTCAATTTATCTGTTTTACGTTTATTTAGATATTCAGCAAAAGATGCTAACTCTTTTTCAGATTCTTCCAGTTTTCTTTTCGCGTCTTCTACACTGTTGGATTTTTTGATTTTATCTTCTAATTCTAAGAGCTCAAGCTGATAAAGTTAGTCCATAGACTGCCATAAATATGGCCACTAATTTTAGTATATATACTATCATCTCCCTTTCCTAAATTAGTATCATTGTTGGCTTCAGCTATTATTAATTATACAGTAGAATCGTATAAATGGCTATAATTCTAACTTTATGGTAATTTGCAGATTCAAACTGAAGATTCGGAATACACACGAATCAAAGTCCTATCTTCATCATCTAGAGATAGAAATATCGAATTCATTACCTATGTCACATCTACTGACATTTTTAGCCAGGTATGTAACGTCAGACTCTCCCCTTCGCTTATTTTCTATCCTTTAGAAGCGCCTTTGTAAGATTATCATTACTATAAACTATGAAATTGATTTATCAATCTATTATATATTTTTTTAGACGAAACCTGCTTTTATCGTTTCTTCATTGTTTATTTCTATAAACGTAAGCCGCATACGCCAGTGACGATCGGCTACCAATCACGATGTTAAAGGTATTTTCCTTTCATAAAATGAGGTTCCAGCCACCTCAATAAAAGAGACTCACAAATCTACAACTGATTAGCTAATTCGTTTTGGATTTCCATTTCAGAAATCATTTATAACTTCAATAGAATTCAACGTAATATATAAAAGCAGCTATTCTTCAGTCTTAAGTAAGCAATTTTATTGTATTCCTCTTTTTTTCTCTCTTTTTTTCATTCTTTTTCGTTTCAATCATTAGTAGAAAATCATTTGGGCATTTCGGTTTTTCACTAGCTATTCTTAATCTTCTATCTAGTGATAGTGTTTCTCCTACCAACTCTTTATTACATGCCCCCTTAAATATGTCTATCTGTAATATAACATTCACTATACACTATCATCACCTTTCACCTTTTACTTTGCTACATTTGAGCACTAAAACATCACAGTTTTTATTAATCTTAGAAGAGCTAATCGAATCACATTGTATTTTATGAAAATATAAATAAATATAAACCCAGTGTACCTCTCAATTGTTTCCAGGAAATCGGGTGGCTTTCCTGACGAAGGCGCGAGTGCGCCGAAACGCACGAAGACGATTCTGTGCCACAAACTTTATTTCCTTATTGTATTTTACAAATTGTTGATTTTTGTTATAATTGTACATTCTTTTGTCACTATATTACACTTAGATGTTGCATTGGTTTGCAAATTAAGGATATGACTAGTGATATTAGATTTTAACATTTGATGTATGGTCTTCTTAATTTTGTGTATGTATGTAAAAGACCTCATGTTTTAAAAAAGATTAGCCATCTTTTACAATAAAGAAAAAAAGATTTTAATTAGTTGTGAGCTGGTACACTGTGGTTCATAATTTGATTTATTAATCGCTTGTTTTGAATAATGTAACTATATTGTGTTGTTTATCTCTACCCGATTGCCTAGGAATATATTCATGAGTTTACAGTATGTCTAATAAGTCAGTATCATGGCCTCATGAAATCGACCAAAACAGTAGTTTATAGATGGTTTGACTTCACATCCTTTTTGGCACTTAAAAAGGAGAAGACTGGACTGTTACCCATTACAGACTATTTCTCCAATTAATACGTCTAAAATTACAGCATTTTGCGGCAAGTGAAGGTGCATAAAGTTGCTGTCCTTCACAAAGGCAGAGAACTTATTTATGAAGAAGGGACCGGTCTGTTTAATAGAGACTCAAGATAGCAAATAAAGAGGAGTTCACAGGACATCTTATCACTATTAGTGACCCCCTAGCCACATAGGCTGGGTAGAGGGTGAGAATGCAAAAGCCTCAGCTCCAAGTTTAGTAGTTTTGATAAAATGCATACTTTGAAAATGCCTTTCCTTCAACATTCTAGTTGCCCTTTTGAGGCTTGCTAAAGTACCATTTAACAAGTTGTTTCCTATGTGTAGCACAACAATTTTTGTTTAAAAAAAGGTCCCATAAGATATTTTTTACATAACTTTAACACACGCACACAAAGTTCCATATTTTCAGGCCAACTAGTTCAATCCCATAGACAATACGATCCCAGAGATTAAAACAATCCCTATTTGTAAAGAAGCCTCAGACAAACAGGCAGAGACAAAATGTGGCTCTTCACTATGAAATATATTAAATTCCTTAATAAAAAGTATGCCTTGGAATCAAAATAGCCATCACATTAATAAATCAATTATTTTTGATATGCTAATTGTAGCAAATTTATATCTAGTCAAATTTCAAGTTTCCGGCCATCCCTAAAATAACAGGAATATTCCGTCTTCCATCTCTCAGCATCACGTTCAATCCAACTCACACCCAATATCACAATGCAGAATGAGTTATATCACAAAACTAAGTGTACCCACTTGTTGACAGTTTGAAAAAGTGTTGGCTGTACGTTTGGATTGATTGTCATGTTGTAAGTCAATTAACTTAAACATGAATCATAAAGCAGGATACTCTCACTACATGTTTGAACAAACCTTGTATTGTGCGATTATCAACTTTGCTTTAGTAGAGTACCACCCTGACAATGAGTGAATAATAGGTAACAAAAGATTCAAAATCTGAAAACCATCCAAACCATAATGCTTATAAATATGTTCATGTGTATGCAGCTATTTAATGAAAAAAGTTTTCTTTTTTTTAAATCGGTTTATTAAGTTTTCATGGTATAGTTACAGTTTAATTACAGGTGCAATAAAAATAGAAGGGCATTAATAACTGACCGAGTGACAGACAAGAGACATGTGGGAGAGCACGTTACAGCTGGTCTCTTACATGCATCCCTATAGAGCCAGAAAATACTGGCATACACGGCACAACACAGGGACGAGAGATAAGTATTCAGTGTGTATTCATATTGTCGGGCGACACTCCATGGCAAGAACATCAAATATATTTAAACTACTTAACTTTGAGCAACCAGTTAGCTGAAAGAGAACCGAAATAAACATCATGTGTAGGGGGGTGAGGTAAGGGGGTTGGAGACAAAGGGAAAACAGGGAGGGTTCCCCGTCTCTCAAAGCAATTCCAATTTGCCTCAATTAAGTTACTATCCTCTCAGTAAAAGCCCGCAATCACTTAGTAATCAAAAATGGTTTCTTGATATTCTTTACTCCTCCTCACCTAAAAAAAAAAAAGTTCAATTGATTGCTTTTTGTCAATTTAATTATGCTTATCTGGAGAAAATATTAGTATGCATCTCCAAAGAGCCACATTTTACCTTTTTCTATTACTGTTTTTTGAGGCAGGGTCCAGTAAGTGATTTGCTTTAATTCCTAATACTTTCTTGTTGGACGGCACTACAAGACTAGGACTGGATGCTCTACATTTCACACAATCCGGTGAGGTGATGGAGAATGGCTGCTCTTATAACAGGAGCTTCGTTTTATATGCCACAACAGGCCTCGAAAATCTACTTGTGCACTCACTATGGCGAGTCAGATTTCATCAGGGTGAGCTATTTTTAGGGTCTACTTGCTTGTTCTGGGGAGCTGACAAATAACAGCAGTTATGCTCACTTACACAATGAATGAGCAATAAAAATGCCTTTAAATCTTGTTTTTATCGAGTCACATTTGCTTTGCATTCAGAGACAGAGGACAAAAGTTGGTTTGTTTTCCTACATTTACTTTTCTTTCTCTGACTGTGAAGTTAGAGGAATTTGTAAAGTGAACCGTGTGACAATGGTGCTGTGCAAAGTATGTGAAATTAAAGGCTGTAAGATGTCAGATTTTTTTCTGACAACATTGAACTAGCTAAGTGAACTCTACAAACCTCAAAATATATTGCAGCAATTATGAAGGCACATTTTTGTGTGGTGAAACAAATAATTTTTATAAGATGAAAACAAATCAGAACACTTTACTTGGTGATGTGGAAATGATAAATATTTTTGCTGAAACCCAATTTCCAAACATAGTTTGTACACTATGATTACGATGTAGGGCGGCCGAGAGGGAAACCGGACCCACTGATCAAAAGTCGGCGGTCCCGACCGCCTAATCACGATGCGACCGAACACGGTTCGGTTGCATATCCCATTCCTCTATGGGAGCTCGTGCTACAGCCATAAACGGGCCGCAACACAAGTTCCCATAGACGAGTGGGAGTCTGTGTTCATCCCTGCACCATGTGGCAGGCACCTCAGGGTGCCTGGCACACTGTGCAGGAATGAACAACCTCGGTCCCCAACCGGAGGCCGCAGATGCAAGGGGGCCCTGTTAGGGGCCCCCCCCATACTCGCTCTCCGACCGGCTTTCCATGTTGGAAAGCCCGACATGGAAAGCCTGCCGGAGACCGAGTATTGTAATCCAAAGGGCAGAAAGGACACCCTTTGGGATTACGGGCTGGCCTCCCACTGGCCAATGGGCTCCTTGAGCCCGTCGGAAGCCAGCCGTAATGACCGGCCGGTTTAATTTCCGACTGCCAGCATTGTAATAAAGCGGTCGGAAATTAAACCGAGATGTGGCTGGGAAAGTCTCCAACCGCATGATAATCGGCCCCTATATAGTTTTATCAGTAAAACTGCATGTTAGTGTGAAGGTTAGTGGCCATTTCAATGGAAAATGTGCAGTGTGTAAAAGCTTTAGTAATATATTTATTAAGAGTGAGTTTTTAAACACGAACGGAGAAATATTCCTGCCCCTGCCCTAATGACAATGCTATTAGGGAACTAAAAGGCAAAGTCAGGGGTCAAGTGTACCCTATATTTGGGCTCAATTCTTATTATACATGGACACAATCCTTTAGTTTCTGTACAGTAGAGATGATGAACTCTCATATTTGAAGGTGCACGTATATGTGATAATGCAGAAAAAGGCAGCTCCATAAAATTTAATATTTGCCTTGCATCACACAATGAGACCAGTTTACTGGTCAAGTACATTACAGTTAGGTCGAGTAAAGTATTCAAGTTACTAGACCTGCAGATCTAGTTACATCATTATGATTTTTAGAGGCCTGTACGAGAATGACCCATTAGGGTAGTTAAGCCTTGACATAGCATCCCACTTCCCAAGCCATTAGCCCAGGTAAAAAATAGTGAGTCTTATCTACCACTATAAATGCCCTAAAGGTTATATATGCTTTAGATAAGCACATATAGAAAATGAGACCCAGAAACAAATACTGTCATTTTCATTCAAAATGTTTAAGTTAGTAAAACATAGTAATATTTTGGAAGGTAAGCAGCACAGTCTATGAGACCACAGAGACTCAACAAAAAATTGACACCATCAGGATCATTTTGCCTCTGGCAATTCGGCTTTGAATCACAATCTTAGTAATTAATTGACGTGGAGTCTACCAAGTGGAATGAGTTTGGGGCCGAGGAACAGATTCTAGTAAGTATATGACCACGCCCCCACCAACAACTCATAGTACGATACCATTAATTCACAATATTAGGGAAAGTCAACAGCTCAAAACAGTGTAGGGACTAGGACATACGGAGCTATTTAATGAGCCCTGTGTCACTTATAAGAAAGTCCTGCAACTCTAAGTTCTCTGAAGCAGAGAAGACGGAGTACTAAGTAGTAGAGCAACACAAGAAAGAATCTAGCCAATGCCATAAATAAGGAGGAAAAACGTTTGCCTGTCTCTAGGAGAAGAACATTGGCTCATAGGCACTATCAACTAATATCTTCAAACCGAAAGCCAGAATATTACCGGCTTTAAGAATCAGTACCAAGAAGACGGTGATAGCTTCTTTAGACTAAAACTGGGACAAACAGATATATCTTTGCCTCTGTTAATACTGAATTGGATGCATTTGTCGACAAAAATGATATCTCGTCCTTATTAATAGATTCGTCCATTGTGAACTCTACATGAACCTCGACTTGCAAATATGTAGTCAAGCAGGCCCTCGGACCTTGCTGATTGATAGGTCACAGGTGGGAGAATGAGTAGCTAGCAGGCCAACGCGCAGGCAGGAAACTCTTGATCAATCCCACAGATAGGCGCAGCGACATTACAAAGGGTTAAAGGAGATTGTCCCAATAAAGTGCACATGGCTGGAGGGGGGGGGAGTGCGTTTCCAAACACATCATAAAAGTCAGATACCACATGAGTTAGGAACACATAGCCAATCAGGGCTTAGCACACATAGTGATCACGTGCTCCCCATGCCGGACATCTGGACACGTTCACCACTGATCACATTGTGTCCACGCAAGGTAGAGACCCACCTTTCGTAACCATTAGACAATTAATTTAAGACTCCAAAGGCAGCAACCAACATTCCTCACTATATAGGGTACGCAGGAAACGTTTACAACCTGCTAAAATTTGTATAAAAAAGAGATATACCAACAGTATGTAAATTGATACAGTCCTCAGACCCTGTGTCTGCAACTGTTCTACCGGCCGCAACGTTTAAGTAAACAAACTGTTTGTTTTGCCAAACATCTCTTGTCTTCTGTTTTTTTAAAGGGATTTCAAACACAAGCAACACCTCCTCTGCGTAAACCCTGTGGCTAAGGTTATAAGTAGCTAATTCTGAATCAAATAATCTTACTGGGACCACCTTTATTTGAACATCTGTTTGCCCATAATTGTAGCAACAATGTAGACAGTACTTTCTGACAATCATTTGTGGACACCATCAGAAGAGAGGCAAACACCAAATGAGCATATATGTCTGACTGGCCCCCATTTTCAATTTTCAATTAGAGGATGACAAATAAAAGTCAATAAGGGGATTCTAAAGCTGCGCATCATACCTTGTTTGGTATGTGGATGAATGAAAAATGTCAAAGCACATCACAGCCGTGCTTCAAAGCTTCTTACTTAGGGTATTCATTACATGCTCCTGTGCTTTACCTATTCACTGTTCAGCTGACACTTATTATTTATGAGTCTTGTTATGGGCACAGCTACCCTGAAGGGTTTCCCGGTGCAAAGCAGACACAGGTAGGGTGCAAGTATATTTAATTAGAATAGTCAGGTCATCAGGCTTTCGCAAAAGGTCAGTAATTAATTATAGTTCCTTAGAGCTTCAGGAAGAGAGTTACACAGTTCCGGGCCTAGACACGCAAAAGAGCGGCCTTTCATGCAAGTTAAACGGAACCTCGGCACAGTAAACAAAGCTTGGTTCGAAGATCTCAAGGAACGAGTAAGCTGGTAGGGGGTCGGTTAGAAATGGGGGTCTCTAGTTGGCAAGGGCTTGCACCTTTGTCCAAATAGGGGCCCTTCTTCCTAGTCAGGGTAAGGGAGTTATACTCCTAAAATAACCCCTGCTCACCCCCTTGGTAGCTTGGCACGAGCAGTCAGGCTTATCTTAGAGGCAGTGTGTAAAGCATTTGCACATAACCAACAGTAATACAGTGTAAACCCTACAAAAGGACACCACACCAGTTTAGAAAAATATCCAATATTTTTATGTACTTAAGACAAGACCAAAAACGATAAAAATCTACAATACAGTACTTAGAAATCTTCAGTTATCAAAATATGCTTTAAAAACAGTTCCTTGATGTTGATGGCTCCGTCCGGGGCTATCGCGGCGTTGTGAGCAAACAAATCCAAACAGTTCTGGCTGACCGCGGAGTCGCGGGCCAGCTACGGTGTCGGGAAGACCCGCAAACAGTACCTTTTAGAAATGCAGGGCGTCGGCGACCTCTCGTTGAGCTTCCGAAAGCACGGCGTCCGCAGGCGTCGGTTCCGGAGGTCGGTGCAGGAGTCGTCGGGGCCCTTGAAGTCACACTCCTCTCTGTTGAAGTCAGGAGCGCTGGCGTCGGCAGGTGCCAGGTGCTGCGGTGCGAAGTGCAGCGGTGCGGCGTGCGGTGCCCTCAGGTCGCGGTGCGAGCAGCGGCTCGGTGGCGGCGTCGGATGGCATAGTCGGTGAGACCAGGGTCGCGGTGCGAGATGAAGGAGGTGCTCGTCACGGTGCTGGCAGGTCACGGTGCAAGCAGCGGCGTCATCGTTGCTGAGCGCTGTCGTCGGCTGACTAACTGGAGTCGATGGCGCCGGCAGGCCAAGGCTGCGGTGCGGGATGAGGGCGGTGCGTCGTGTAACTTTACGAGCGGTGCCCTCGAACCACGGTGCAAGCAGCAGCGTAGATTTTGGCGTGGAGCGGCGTCATCAGGGATACCAAGGCGTCGTCGTGAAGCGAGGCGGTGTGGAGTGCGGTGCCCACAGGTGTTGGTGCGAGCAGCGGCTCGGTGGCGGCGTCAGCAGGCATCGTTGGTGAGACCAGGGTCGCGGTGCGGCATTACGGCGGTGCCCTCTGCGGTGCCAAGCGTCGTCGCGAAGCGGTGCGGAGCCCACAGGTCGCGGTGCGAGCAGCGGCTCGGTGGCGGCGTCAGCAGGCGTCGTTGGGGAGACCAGGGTCGTGGTGCGGCATTGCGGTGGTGCCCTCTGCGGTGCCTTCAGGACACGGAGTCGGCAGCGGCGTTGTAGACGTCGTCGGGTTGCTTTTCTTCTGTTGCAGCACAAAACACACAGTCCCCAGTGCTGAGGGCAGAAGAATTTGAAGTCTTTGATGTTCCTGAGACTTCTTGAACAGGGGGCAAGCTCTACCTCAAGCCCTTGGAGAAACTCACAAAAGTAGATTGCAGAAAGTCCAGTCCAGGCCTTTCACTGCCCAAGACAGAAGCAGCCACTCAGGCCAACACAGCAAAGCACACAGCAAAGTGGTAGTTCCTCTTCAAAGCTTCTCCAGCTCTTCTTCTTGGCAGTCTTCTTGATCCAAAAGAGTTCTAAAGTTCAGGGGTCTGGGCCCCAATATTTATATCCCAAAATCCTTTAGGCAGAGGGTGTCTGTGCCCAGCCAGAACCAGTTCTGCCTTCTCTGGTGTGACTTCCTGGCAGGAGGTGGAGACGGCATTGTCAGAGGCAGACCAGGCCCTTTGAGGTGCAAGGAAATCTCCTCCCTTTTCCCCAGTTGCAGCCCAGGTCTATTCAGCCCTTTCCTGACTCACCTAGACTATCTGGAGCCACTCCTTCTCCCCAGCTTTCTGTCATCCAAAACCCAGACAGGCAATCCACATTCCAACAGAGGCACACAGGATGACTGAGCAAGAAAATACCTACTTTCTAAAAGTGGTATTTTCAAACACAGAATGTAAAAATCACCTTCACTAAAAGATGCATCTTTAGATTCTGAGTTCAGGCATACTAAACTTCATTTTCTTACCTAGTTCCCAGGGCCAGTTATGTTTATAAGATGTTATAAACAAACTTCCCATTCTGTCCTATGGGGAACAGGTAGCCTTGTAATAGTGAATTACTGCCAATTTCGTTTTTCACTATCAGGACATGCCACACACACCAGGGCATGTCCTACCTTTCACATACACTGCACCCTGCCCACAGGGGTACCTTGGGCCTACCTTAGGGGTGCCTGACATGTAAGAAAAGGGAAGGTTGGGGCCTGGCAAGTGGGTGCACTGGCCAAATCGACATGGCAGTACCAGACTGCGCACAGACTCTGCAATGGCAGGTCTGAGTTACCTTTTCAGGGCTACTCACGTGGGTGGCACAATCAGTGCTGCAGGCCCACTAGTAGCGTTTGATTTACAGGCCCTGGCACATTCAGTGCACTTTACTAGGGACTAACAAGTAAATCAAATATCCAATCATGGAAACACCAATCCATAACACATTTTACCACAGGAGCACTTGCACTTTACCACTGATCAGCAGTGAGAAAGGTGCACAGAAACACTAAGCCAGCACAAACAGAGTCAAAACCGGAAGGTCAGAAAGCAAAAACTCAGGGGAAACACACCAAAAGATGCCAAGTCTAACAGGGTCTACCAGCTCCTGGATGTAGTGTGGCCCTAAGCCCGGTTTGGCCATAAACATATAGAACAGTGCTTTAAACTTAATACGCTTAATTTTAAGCCAATGCAGTTCCTGTAACAAGTTAGAAACTGAGGCTGATTTCGGTAAGTGAAAGAGCATCCTAGCACAACACTTTGAACAATCTGCAGACGATGGACCGAGGTCTTATCGGCACCCAGGTATAGAACATTACCATAATCCAATCTGGATAGGATTAAAGCCTGAATTACAGTCCTTTGAACCGCTAGGGGAATTTGCCAGATCTTTTTCAGCCATCTCAGGACTGAAAAACTGGTGGCACTTACTTTAGTCACCTGTGGTTCCATGGAAAGTTTTTCATCAATGAGAAAGCCCAGGTTTTTCACCTTAGAAGACAGGGTGGGCAGGGCCCCTAAGAATTCAGGCCAGTGTCTGGGGCCACAAAGAGAGGCATTCTTACCCAGTACCATGACCTCAGTCTTGTCACCATTAAGCTTGAGTGAGTTTTTATTCATCCATAAGGAGATTCTATTCAAATCCAGGATCAAAATCGACGTTTCATGGTTCTGTGCCAATGATAGAGAAAAGATGTGTCATCGGCATATGAAAAAATGGTAAGCCCGCAACTCTCTATTAAGTCTGCCAGTGGTCGGCCATAGATGTTGAATAATAGATGGCTCAGGACAGAACCCTGAGGAACTCCAGAAGTCACAGCTTGTGGCTTGGATCTCGCATTGGTCGAAAAGACCTTAAACATGTGGTCTTTTAAGGAACTAAACAAACCATCCTAAAGCTGAGCCTTCAAGGCCTAACGCCTCCAGTCTTTCCACTAGGATGAAGTGGTACACTGTGTTGAAAGCCGCGCTCAAATCCAATAGAATGAGCGTGGCAGTGCCACCCTCATCCAATTGTTGTCTTAAGTGTTCAATAACACTCAAAAGGGCGGACTCAGTACTATGTCTGGCCCTAAGGCCCGACTGGGAGGGATATAAGTAATTTTGGGCCTCAACAAATTTAGTGAGCTGTGCATTAACATGCTTTCACAAAAGCATACTTACACAAAAGATAACTGCCACAAGGAGAATATATATATATATATATATATATATATATATATATATATATATATATATATATAGAGTTAAAGGGGGGTTATAGTTATATGAAATTGTTAGTTACAAAATACCATTTTAAACTACAAAAAACACTGAAATTCGCCAGTTATAGTTAAGTGAGCAAACTATAACTTGTGCCCTCGCCATGCACTGCTTCTAACCCAACATGTTACATCACTCATAACATGTTCAGTGACATCACTGATGGCATTATTGATGACATCATTTAAATTATAAGTGTATAGCAGCTATACGCTTCTCACACTGAAAGGTATTTGGGGAGTTACATCTAGAGGAAATTATTTGGAGCTTTTGTACTGCTAACGAGAGGAAGCTTTTGCAGAATTCTTGGCCTCCTAGCTGCACAGCGGGTGTGGGCTCTCCATGAAGAGTTGTCCAGAGGACAAAGGCTGTACCTAGCCTAGTAGAGCCTTCACCACCCAAGATGGTTTGGGAGTTTGCAGGTAGCCGGCCCTCCATGTAAAGGTTTGCACCGGGTAACACCTGTGCATAGTAAGGGATTGGAAACCTAATGGGGCTTAGTTGTCTGGAGGATGTGAGCTCGCGGTGAAGATCCCTGCACAGGGTGAAGGCTATGCATAGTAGGGCTTGGTCACCTAAAGGTATTTGGGTGCCTAGAGGGGGTAGGCTCAAGGCAAACACTGTACATAGTAGGAGTTTTACCACCTAATGGGGCATAGGTGTCAGGAGGGAGTGGGCTCCACGTGAAGAGTTTTGCAGAAGCTAAAGGCTGTGTGTAGTAGGGGCTTGGGGACCTAATGGGGATTGGGTGTCTGAAGGTAGTGAACTCTCCATGACCTTTGTGCACATTGTAAAGGTGTGCCTAGTAGGGCTTTGGCCGCCTAATGGGGCCTTTGTGTCCAGAGGGAATGAATTACAGTCAAATTATCTTTATATAAGCACATATGTTTATGTAATTCATGTTCTACAGGACTGTGCCATTTAGTACTTATTTACATATTTCAAAATCAGTTCTGGTTTGTAGAGCAAATTGATCATGAATATGGTGGACGAGGTCATTAGTGATGTCAGCAATGATGGTATTTGAGAGGTCATTAGTGATGTCAAGGAACATGTCTTGGGTGATGTAATATGTGAAGTTATAAGCAGTATATGGTGGGGGTGCAATTCATAGTTAGCTAAGTTAACTAACTGGTAAATTTCAGTGATTTTACTTCGTTTAAAATGGTATTTATCACGGTTATTTTCACATAACTATAACCTCACTTTAACCTTTGTTTCTTCAGTGAATTTCTAAGGTTTTTTTAAACGTAAAGTAAGATATTACCAGATTTAACTAGGTCACTTTAACCTGTGTTATTTTTTCAGCAAATTTCTTTTTTTTTCTTTCTTTAAGTAAAGTAAGATATTATTACCAGACCGAACTATGTCACTTTAACTTTGTTTTTTTTCAGTGAATTTCTATTGTTTTTAATGTAAAGTAAGATCTTATTTCAGGTAATAACGCCACTCCTCAAGTAAGTAATTGATAGCTGTGCTGCAAAGTGTCCCTGGAAATGTTTTTCAAATGTTGGCAACTATGTGGTTCACAAACATCCCCAAAATCAAATGACGTTTCTAAAAGAAAGCGGCAGCCTTACATAAGCGTTTTTTTACTATTGTAATGTGACTCGGAGGATAAGTGTTCCAGAACAACAGAGGCAGAATAATTTGCAATTTACTTTAGGACGGCCATTGTTTTGATACAGGCCGTAATTTGTAAGCCCTTCTTTGGTGCCCAAAATCAAAGAAATAATGTATTTTTGTTTTTCTCGCCCAGCTTTTCCTAAATCAACCTCAGATTAATGCTTCTGCTTGGTAGCCTGTGAACTTTGTCCCATTAGCGGAGGTCAGCAAGTGGGTGAGTTATTTTGTACAGAGCACACTTTATATTCAAAAAACCACAACCCTGCTTTCATTCCAAGATGTGCTCGAGGCAGTGCAGAATTTACCTTGCACCTGAAACGCGTTTTCAAAACAGGTTTTACAGTTCCGCGCTTTTCTTCAGACATAAATATATCAGCGTGGCAACAATTCACCACATTTCAAGGCAAGAAAGCTCTACTTTGAGCTTTATAACTTGACAGATGTCAAGAAATGAAAATTGTCTTTCATTAGAGTATGTTTATATTGAGAACAACATGCATAGTTCAGCTGTTGAATTGTGGTTTGTTTCATCCACCTACATTTCCACTGCAAAGGATGGGATTTTGAGCAACAGTCGAAAATACCTATTCTCGTATTCTCCACCTCAAAAATAACTCAATGTATAAGCAATTTCTGTCTTTAACTCTTGAATTGTAATCACGTTAAAAAAAACACAACAATCTTTAAAAAAAAAAAACACTAACAAAAAAGACGGATGTAAAAAAAAAAATGCAATATGTTGGTGAGATTAAACATTTGAAAAAGTTTTAGCAAAGCGCAGACCCTCTATTTAACAATACATCTGCGAATGCAAATTTAAGAAGGAATTGATAGAGGTAAAAGTACTTCCGGGATATAGTGGTTGTAGGAAAAACAGGAGTCCAGCCCCAGGTAAATAAAACGCAAGTAAACCAGTAACCATAAAATAAAGCAAGCAGTACTGTGGTTTCTCAATGCTTTCACAATACAGGAGAGCACTGAGGCGACGATGTCTAATGATTCCACTGACCCCAGGGGGCACACTAATTGCCGCACACTGAGCCATGTTGGGCTAGTCATGCTCTTGAACCCGCCTCGCATACTAGGCACAATTTCTCATTTGATTATTGCCATGGCATCAAGCAGCTCCAAAGCACAACTGGAAGCCGTCCAACTATGCCAGGAGCGAGGCTTCTCATGCGTCTCGGTCGGCTGCCTGCAAAAACTTGCGCCCCTGCCTCAGTGACCCCCAGAACACTTCAATGGGGCGCTTTTAGGGCAGGTGCTTAGAGTAGAAACTGAATAAAACAAACTCCGCAGGCACCAGAAGAAAGGGGCACACACATCCGTGGATCTCCACTTCACTTTATTATTTTAATTATATGTTGTCATATGCAGCGCACACTCCACCCAGACGGGTTTCAGAGCGCTGTATTGCCAGAAGTTTAAAACAGGGCAGAAGAATACAGCGGCTGGCAGCGAATGGACTCCTATACGTCAACAAGGTAAGAGTCGTAGGTACCATCGACAACGAAAAGAAGCAGGGAATCAAATGATATGAGGTGGGAGAGATACTTAGAAGTTGGTTGGAAAACAGCACCAAAAATGTTCATATTTTGGGTCCAAATGGGAGGAGAGCAGGGAGGGTTAGAGGGGCGTTGAACAGTGAGGGCAAAAAAAACGGCACATCAGCCGTGCAGACCATTAGTGTCAGAAACAAGCATATGTTGGCAATAGCACTAAAGAGAGGTGCTGTCAAGGGGAGTAGGATGAGAAATGGTTGAAATTATGTACACAAAAGAGGATCATAACTGAATGGGAGACACAAGATAACTTTTTTGAATATAAACGTTAAGTGAGTAAGTCACCCATAAGAATGAGAAGAGTGTCAGGAGACCAAGTTCACCCTGGAGTTACAACAGGTGCTGCACCAAGATGGCGTGTAGGAGTTATGAGCAAGGAGCAGATGTTTCCGTGCGAGCATAACCTTAACGTGTAATTTCAAGCTCTGAGGCCTTCAGTAGCAGCGTTTTCATCCATTTCGATGGGCCAGGCAATGAATTATAGTGGGGTGTCACACTGATTTTGGTTGTTGAAATCAGCTAAAATCTCGTTGTGAAACACTGGGGAAAACATAAGGTTTTATATTGGATAAAGTACCCCTGGCCATACGTTATAAGGATATCTTAAGTCACTGAGGAGTTTCATGACCATATGGAGAAATGAGGCACATAGTTCCTTTATATGGTCATGCAACTCTGAGGTGTCTTGCAATATCTGTTTATTGTAAGGTAGAGGGTATTTTATTCCTTATAATTAATGATCACGCCATCGCCCTTCCAATGAACTGCTTCAATCATTTGTGTCTTGCTCTTTTATGCTCACCGCAGACCCGAAGAATAAAAGAATCTGTAGTGTGCAATCATACACACCAAATAGAAGAAACTCATTTTTGCAAAAAAAGATATTCAAATCAGTTTAATGTAAGACTATATCCGGTCTTAACCTACAGCTTGGAAAAATAACATGTTGCCATAAAATATCTCCTTTCTGTTAATCGATTTTCATGTCAGAAAACGTATTAGAAAGATGAAAGCCAGTTCCTGTTTTTCTTGTTTAAACTGCAGCGGTCATATGTTTTGTGACCTGCCTTTCACCTTGGCTGCTCACCCTGGCAGCAGCCATCCTGAGATCAGAACTCAGCTGTAATAAATTACTACAGTTCAGGGGCTACATCAGCTGACTAGAGACATTGCAATGCAACTGCAATTAGGAAATTAGAGACTGGTTTTTAGGTCGAGCCTAGCGCAGCGAGCCTAGCGCAGCGCGCATAGCTCAGCGCGCATGCGCTGCTCTAGGAGATGACCTTTTGGAATCGGTCTGCACTTTTGTAACACTCATGCGTGTGGCGGCATCCACCTTGCGGGAGCGAGCAAGCGGCGCACAGGGGCCATCTGTTTGTAATTAGCGTGGCCGCGCGTGCTTGTTTACATTTTCCTGTCTCGAGGTCGCTTTCACTTTCTTGCCGGCTCAACATCCTGTGATCCTGCACAAAATCACTTAATCTCCCCGTGCCCAGCCTGGTTTTATTTGTTAACATTTATTTTTATAACGTACGCGTATGTGCGCTTCTGGGAGGGGTCAGGGGGCGAGGGCTGTGAAGGTGTCCTTTATTTATTTCCGTTTATCGCGCTTTAACATAGCGCCAACTCACACTCTACATGCTATGACATTGCGTGAAGGAGGAGTGGTGTAGTCTGTGCGCGATGATGATGACGTCATCAAGCCACTTATATAGCACTGCTAACATCTGCAGACATCCAGGCACCAACAAAGTGTTGATCCGGCGGCAGTGATCAAAACAGTGTGGTTTTAACCAACATCTGAAAGGCAGACCAGTGTCCATGTCATGAGAGTGGTTACAGGAAGCGGGTTGCGTGAAGTGTGGAATATCTGCCACCAGCCCTTACTCTGCTGTGCAGAGGAACCACTACAGAAGGCAAGTTCAACATAGGTCTAGGAAGTCTGATTCAGGGCAGAGTTTCAGAATAGTCACTCATTATGTACATACGCACCATTCAAATTCACTGTACATTACGTTCCATTCAAATTAAGTGTACGTAAATCTATATCCTGAAAATGGACGTGTATCCAGCCCTCCTGGACCTACGTTGGACACACTGCATCAGAATTTTTTTGCCCTTAAAACTATAAACCATGCTTTTTATATGACCCACACACCCAGAATGTGCAACAAGGGGCATTCTCCAACTACAAAATTACTAAACAAGCATTGGCATAGCCAATAGGTCTCGCTTTTGGGACCTTATAAGTATTTAGTTATGCAGCACAATATCCTTGGTGCAACAACATCAACTGTTGCATGGCTAAACACTTATAAGGTCCCAAAGGCGAGACCTATTGGCTATGCCAATGCTTGTTTAAACAAGCAGGCAAGCAACCATATCTCACAGCCCACAAAGACGCCATCCGTAACCACCACCACCTCATCAGGTCCGCCAAGAGAATCTCCTTCAAAGACCGCCTCGACAACAACGCACACAACAGCAAGGAGCTTTTCAACATCGTGAAGGAACTCTCCAATCCCAGCTCCAACACCAACGACATCCCGCCGTCGCAACCCCTGTGCGATTCCCTCGCCACCTTCTTTCACCGCAAGATCGCCGACATCCACGACAGCTTCAACACCCTGACAGCCCCAACTAAGATCGATGCACCAGACCCGCCACACACCATCGACCACGACCCCCTGCCAGCCTGGACCAGCGTGAACATCGAGGACACCATCAAGACCATGAGCACAATACACTCCGGCTCCCCGTCAGACCCTTTCCCGCACCACATCTTCAACAAAGCCAGCAGCTCCATCGCACCCCACCTGTGCAACATCATCAATCTCTCCTTCGAGACCGCGACCTTCCCAGAGAGCTGGAAACACGCAGAGATCAACGCCCTACTCAAAAAACCCAAGGCGGACCCGAGAGACCTCAAGAACTTCCGGCCCATCTCTCTGCTTCCGTTCCCAGCCAAGGTCATCGAGAAGATCGTCAACAAACAGCTAACCCGATACCTCAAAGAAAACAGCATCCTGGACCCATCCCAATCGGGGTTCCGCAGCAACCACAGCACTGAGACTGCCCTCATCGCCGCCACCGACGACATCAGGATCCTGCTGGACAATGGTGAGACCGCAGCCCTCATCCTGCTGGACCTCTCCGCCGCCTTCGACACTGTCTGCCACCGCACTCTACGCGCACGCCTCCACGACGCAGGGATCCGAGACAAGGCCCTGGAATGGACCACCTCCTTCCTCGACGGCAGAACCCAGAGTCCGCCTCCCACCTTTCCGATCCGAAGTCTCCGAGATCATCTGCGGCGTACCCCAGGGATCGTCCCTCAGCCCAACACTGTTCAACATCTACATGGCCCCGCTCGCACGCATCGCCAGACAACACGACCTCAACATTATCTCCTACGCCGACACTCAACTGATCCTCTCCCTCACCAAGGACCCCCTCGCCGCCAAAGCCAATCTCCACGAAGGAATGAAGGCCGTCGCCGATTGGATGAAGATCAGCCGACTAAAGCTGAACACGGACAAAACGGAGGTCCCCATCCTCGGCTCCAACCCCTCAGCCTGGGACGACTCCTGGTGGCCAACGACGCTGGGAGCAGCCCCGGCACCCTCCGACCACGCACGCAACCTGGGAGTCATCCTCGACTCAACGCTCTCCATGGCCAAGCAAGTCAACGCAGTCTCCTCCTCCTGCTTCAACACCCTCCGCATGCTTTGCAAGATCTACAGGTGGATCCCGACAGACACAAGAAGAACAGTCACCCAGGCCCTCGTCAGTAGCAGACTGGACTATGGGAACGCCCTCTACGCGGGAGCCCCGGCCAAGCTCATCAAGCGACTGCAACGCATACAAAACGCCTCCGCACGACTGATCCTCGACGTACCACGCCACAGCCACATCACCCCCCACTTGAGGAACCTGCACTGGCTCCCCGTCGACAGGAGGATCACCTTCAAACTCCTCATCCACGCACACAAGGCACTCCACAAAACTGGCCCAGCCTACCTCAACAGACGACTCTTCTTCTATGTCCCCAACCGCCAGCTCCGCTCCGCCGACCTCTCCCTCGCCACCGTCCCTCGCATTCGAAGAACAACCACTGGCGGCAGATCCTTCTCACACCTCGCCGCCAAGACCTGGAACACCCTTCCACTAAGCCTACGACAGACCCAAGACCTGTTGACCTTCAGGAGGCTACTCAAGACCTGGCTGTTCGACCAGTAGCAGCATCCCCCCCCCCCTTCCCTCTCCCCAGCGCCTTGAGACCCTCACGGGTAAGTAGTGCGCTCTACAAATTCTGTGATTGATTGATTGATTGATAGGGACATACACAAATATTGATGGTGCCAAAAGTCTATTTTGTGCCACTATGTATTCAAAACTGCTGGACAAATTAAAGAAAGTGGAAGCAAAAGAAAACCAGAAAATTAAATTAAAAAAAAAAAGCAATCCAGCCCATGAGAAAATACCCAGGATTGATGGAACCTAAAAAAACATTCTGACTGGATATGAAGATACCATTAGACTGGGTTTGAAGATACAATAAGACAAAATATTGATGCCTTTTTCCAAGGGGTTGGAGGGAGTCATACTTTATATTAAAAAAGAGAACTAGAGGTTTAATTACATTCTGAATATTTTATTGTGGTTAGAGTGAAGACAAACAAATCAATTAAAACAATAGGAACAGTTACAAAAGTATACATGCAATTGCAAGTTGTATGAAGCTGAAAACAAGAGAACTTATGTCACAACCAGTAACCCCCTGGTTAATTTCTACCTGTTCCATCTTTCAGTTCTTAATACATTCCTAGACCTCAGGAGAATCCTCAAATATATTATTTATGGCTTGAAAAAGCATGGATGGGAAAGGTGTGATCTTTCATTGAGCTGATTTAGACTTCATGTTAAGACTCAAAAAGATGTCTTTGCAGCAGTGGCTCTGACTAAATCCATCGTAATAAACAGTGTGATTATTAAGGCAGTGCTGATTTTCCTTCTCTTCAGTGCGTGTTTTATGTCTCACCCACAGACAGTTTCTGCAGTCTGTTGTCAAAGAATCAATCCGATGAACTCAATATATAAAGTGGGATTTTGGTCTGCCCCTTTACTAATGATTAGATTTCTTTCCTGTCCACCTCACTTCCCTGCTCCTGATACTATGGCTTTTCTCACTATTCTTATGTTGGCCCCGCTATAGCCATTTTTCCGACTTCCATAAAAGACTTAAAACCTGATTTAGAGTTTGGCAGATGAGTTGCTCCATCACAAATGTGATGGATATCCTGTTTAAATATAATAAGTGCATTATATGCTATGGAACTTGTGATAAGGTAGACCAGCTATCTATCACATTTGCATTGCAGTATCCATCCACCAACTCTAAATCAGGCCCTTAGGTGCTCTTATTCCATATAGTATCTTGAGCAGTACAGGATATGGAGAAGATTCAAGGGACAAACTGAAAGTTTTTCACTCTTTTTTGGAGAAGTGCCATTTGTAGCACACTGTTAGACTGCTGATCAGTGCTAAAGTGCATATGCTCGCCCTGTAAATTGTTATGATGGATTGGTGATGCAATGATTGGCATATTTGATTTACTGGTAAGTCCCTGGTACAGTGCACTGTGTGCGTCCAGGGCCTGTTAATCAAATGCTGCTAGTGGGCCTGCAGCACCTATTGTGCCACCCATATGAGCAGCCTGTAAATGTAACTCAGACCTGCCACCGCAGAGTCTGTGCGCAGTTTGGTACTGCCATGTCGACCTGGCAAGTGCACCCACTTGCCAGGCCCTTATCTTCCCTTTTCTTACATGTGAACCACCCCTAAGGTAGTCCCAAGGTACCCTGTGGGCAGGGTGTAGTGTTTGTGAAAGGTAGGACATGCCCGGGTGTGTGTGGCACGTCCTGATAGTGAAATACTGCCAATTCAGTTTTTCACTATTCATAGGCTATCTGTCCCATAGGATAGAATGGGAGCTTATTTATAAAACCGTATAACTTCCCATTCGGACAACATAGAAAGATGGAGTTTAGCATGCCTGAACTCAGAATATAACAATGCATCTTTTAGTAAAGATAATTTTTATATTGTGTGTTTGAAAATACCACTTTTAGAAAGTGGGTATTTTCTTGCTTAGCCATCCTGTGTGCCTCTGCTGGTTTGTGGATTGACTGTCTGGCTTTTGAATGACAGAGGCTGGGGATGTGCTTTCTCTCAGATGGCCACCAAGGTGGGGGTGGGGGGGTTGATGTGGCTCCTGCCTTTCCTGGATGAGTCAGGGCTGGACTGAATAGACCTGGGCTGCATTTAGAGTAGGGGGGAGGAGATTTTTCACACCTGAATGGGCCTGGTCTGCCTTTGACAATGCTTTCTCTACCTCCTGCCAGGAAGCTGCACCAGTGAGGACAGAGCTTGTTTTGGCTGGGCAAAGAGCTTCTCTGCCACCAGAGAACAAAGATTACTGCTGTACTAAGGAACCTGCTAGGAAGAAGAACCGGGAAAGCTGGAGGAGTACTGCCCCTGTAATGTGTGCTGTTGGGTTTGGCCTGCAGTGGTTGCTTCTGTCTTGGGCAAGGAAAGGACTGGACTGTGCTTTCATCATCCTGCTGTTAGAGGTTTCTTCAATGGCTTGAAGTAGAGCTTGCCTCCTGTTGGAAGTCTCAGGGATAGAAAAGACTTCAAAAGATCATTTCTGGAATTCAAGAGGAACCTTTGCAAAGGAGAAGAGCTGGAGAAACCGAGGAGAAGTACTGCCCCTTTGCTGTGTGCTGTCTGGAATGGGCCTGCAGCGGCTGTTTCTCCCAAGGAAAGGACAAGGACTTTCCTGTGTGCTGTGTCCCCTGCTTGAAGAAGATCTCCAAGGGCTTAAAGTAGAGCTTGCCTCCTGTTTTTGAAGTCTCAGGGATACAAAGACTTCACCCCCAGCTCCCAGGAACTTCCTTTCTGGGAGTTCTGACCTGCCAGGTGGTGCCTGCTGCTGTTCTGGGCCTCTGGAGGTTGTTCCTGCTGTTGAGAACTGGCATCCGGACTTGTTTCCGACGCATCGCCGAAGAAACAGACGCAGCGCCTGCCCGCGGCTCGAGAGATCGCCGCCCGCTGCATCGAGTGCACCGATCTACGAAGGCTGAGATCACTGCACCTATTCCGACGCAGGCCATGCTGTGCGGCTGCACTTACCATCGCAACGCCCCGAGATCGTCACGCATCGCATCGAGGTGCCAGGTCTGTCGCATTGCTGGGGGACGCAGTAAGAAACCGACGCATCACCTCCCCACGCAGTAAGAAACCGACGCATCACCTCCTCTCCGGTAAGGAACCGACGCATCACCTCCCCTGTGCGGCAGTAAGGAACCGACGCATCACCTCCCCCAGAGCAAGGAACCGACACATCACGTTCCCGGTGTGTAAGGAACCGACGCATCACCTTCCCTGCGACCTTTTTTGTTTGTACGCGTGACGCATCCAAGGTACTTTGAGTGAAAAGTGTTGCATCTAAAATTTGCTTTGAAAAGAACTGTTTCTACCTTTTGAAAGTCATTTTTATTACTGTATTGTGGATTTTTGTCGTTTTGGTCTTGTTTGGTTTAGATAACGATTACTTATTTTTCTAAACTGGTGTGGTTTCCATTTCTAGTGTTTTCACTGTATTACTGTATGTGTACAGAAATACTTTACACACTGCCTCCGAGGGAAGCCGGTCTGCTCGTGCCAAGCTACCAAGTGGGTGAGCAGGGGTTATTTTAGAAGTGTATCCCCTCTTACCCTGACTAGGAAGAAGGGTCCCTACTTGGACAAAGGTACCTACCTCTGCCAACTAGAGACCCCCATTTCTAACACACACTCATTACTGTGTTCATTTCAGTACGGAAACGTGTTATTAAACATGCAATAAGCGATGAACTGTGATTCCATTAAATGAACATTTCTAGCATATTCTCTTGTTCTGTAAATGTGTCATGAAGTTATGATAATGAGGCTTATGCAAAAACACATTGAGTGATTGTTTTGTTTAGAAGTTATTCCAGGGATGTCAAACACTATGACTGTTCCACTTCATAATTCTATCATTGTATTTATTTTAATCACTCACCTTTATGCTTTTTTCTCAGTTTAGTTGAATTTTAGGTACTGTTTTCATTTTAGTTAGCCTGTTTGCACTTTAGTTCATAGTCAGCATTTTTGTTATCTTCCGCAGAACTTGGGAAAGTGGTATTTATGTCTAAACAACCTTTGGTCTGGATTGTTAAACTATCAGGTGCCACAAGTGTAGTACATCCACTTGATATCTATAGTTCAAGGTATTGGAAGATCACACTTAAAAGTAAACATGATGGCGCAAATGCTTAGGGGCTTTTTACAAAGGTGACATTTTGAATTATGAATCCCGCTAGTTTAGTTCTGTAAAATTTAGTGTCTTAAAATCCCCATTTGATTCTGAAAACCTAATCAGTGGACAATAGCCTCTATACACCCTGAGAATGGAAGAGCGAGAGAGCGAGAGCGAGAGCGCGAGAAAGAGCGAGAGAGAGAGCTAGAGCGAGAGAGCGAGCTAGAGCGAGAAAGAGCGAGAGAGCGAGCTAGAGCGAGAAAGAGCGAGAGCGAGCTAGAGCGAGAGAGCGAGAAAGAGCGAGAGAGAGCTAGAGCGAGAGAGAGCGCGAGAAAGAGCGAGAGAGAGCTAGAGCGAGAAAGAGCGAGAGAGCGAGAAAGAGCGAGAGAGCGAGAAAGAGCGAGAGAGAGAGCTAGAGCGAGAGAGAGAAAGAGAGAGAAAGAAAAAGGAGAGAGAGAGAGAAAGAAAGAGAGAAAGAGAAAGAGAAAGAGAAAGAGAGAAAAAAAGAGAAAGAGAGAAAGAGAGCAAGAGAGAAAGAGAGAGACTTCAACCAGGGCGCAGATCCAGATGGCGTGGCACCAGATTCAACCTTAACCGAGGCAGGTTACATTGAGACTCTTCCAAGGCCCAGGCTGCACTGAATGGTGCCAGGGCGAGGTTTGTCCTTGAACAAACACAATGTCTTTGGCCTGAATACAACAGGCAAGCTGTTCCAGATGACAACAAATCCCAGGTATGTGCATTACCTCTGAAACTCAAGAAATAGGCCTATTTATTGATTCTGCTAGAAATAGAATAGCCCATAGAGAGAGCACAGTAAGGGTGTGAGGGCTACAAATTATATTACAATTTGTTCCCTATTTTTTCACTCTTCATGAAAAGATTAGCTGCTGCTAAATTTTATGTTCTGTGATGTTACCATACAATATTATGTGCACTAGTTCAGGTGTTTTAAAATACGTCAAAATGCATATTCCGTTTCTAGTGATCCTTGAGTGTGTAGCTCATTAATGAAAGGTCGTCTTGATTACCACTGTGCCCCTGAACCCTTTATGGAACTGTTAGTAACCCAGAAAGCACAAAAAGAAGGAATGCTCAGTGAGTTGAGTGGAGCTGCAGAAACCCGTACTTCCTTACTTAGTAATGGTGCATAGAACTAAGTCCTTGCCCCCATGGGTTAGGAATCCAAATATTCTAGACTGGGTCCTAGACCCCAGGATATGCAACACAACTTGGTATACTAAAAGCCAAAGTGAATTTGATGCTCTTAAAGGCAGAACCTCTAGCTCCAACTATTAAACAGAAATAATGCTAAAAGACATACGATTAGAAAAGAGGAGGAAATAATCTTTGCAAGAAGAGAAAATGCCGTGGGTCCCAAGGCTTAATACAAAATTATGGCCAGGCAGCAAAAATATGCTACTACTTAACAATTTCCAAGCTTTTTCCAATATCCGTTATAAAGGATTTAGCATTTTATATAGTGCGTATCATAGCGGATATGTGTTTGAGTGCTTTACAAAAGTACCACCAGATGAGCAATACGTGTAGTGTTATTCACTGAGCAGCAGATAATTCCAATTTAGCAATAGGAGGGACAAGTACACAACTCAAATAATAACAAAAATGAAGAACTCTATTTACAACTATGTATGGATCATCTGGATTACAGATGCATAAGTAGGAGAACCTAAATAATATAAAATAAAAAAACATACAATAGGTGGGATCAGCAATAACTAAAAAATGTTTATACTGTACAAATAGCAATGACACTTTAGATAAAATACATCTAAGGTACTGATAACATAGGGAAAGGTACATCAGTAGGCGCTGCTGTACAAGTAGCAGTTTTAATTATTTTTAAACTTCCATCTGAAGGGAACATATGTGAGAACCTGATAATTGAACCTGTGTACATTAAACGTTGAGAAAAAAATAAATTCAAATGCATGCCAAGGAAAGACACCAGTACTACACTGCAAGTAGGATTTTTTTTACCAGGACACTGGTTAATACATCTGGTAATAGTGAACTCTACACAGAGAAAATGCAGAGTGACACATTTAATGTCCCTGATGAAAATGCAACGCTATGGCCTAGAAGTTGAATACAATGAGGAAATAAACACCAAAGGAACAATCAACACCAAACTGTTACTGGTGAAGAATATCCTCAAAAATCTGCAGAGGATACTCATTTGACAAAAACAAACCTCTGACAACAGGGTTCTCCAAAGTCTGTCCTGGAGGGCCGGATCCATGCCAGATTATTAAGATAACCACATTTATCCAAAAGGGGATATGCTAAAAATCTGTCATGGATCCGGCCCTCCAGGACTGACTTTGGATAACTCTGCTATACAGAGTAATGAACGCATGCTATCTACTGCTGCTACACCATAAAGGAAGGAATTTCAGGTTGCTCTGAGAAGGTACAGAGGGTGGTGGATTGTGTGGCTGGAGGCCAGTTATTTGGTTAAATTTGGGACAGGAAGAAGAATCCATGTAATATAAAATCAAACTGTATTTACATAGTGCGGCTTATCACCCCTGGGGGTATCCAGGCACTGAGGTCCCGTGAGCCTCAGTGGAAGAGCCAGTTCTTGAGTCCCTTCCTGAAGTCGGCGAGTGAGGTCAGGTTTGAAGGTGGAGGGAGAGAAGGAGGTTGTTCCAGGACTTGGCAGTGAGGTAGAAGGAACGTCCTCCTCTGTGGCTCCAGCGGATGCAGGGGATGTGTGGTGAGGGCGAAGCGGAGTTGTCTGGTGGAAGGTCAGGCGGTGGTTGATATACGTGGGTCCGATGTTGTGGAGGGCTTTGTAGGCATAGGTTAGCATCTTGAACTGGTATCTCTTCTGGATGGGGAGCCAGTGGAGACTTCTGAGTTGGGGGTGATGCTGGTCCATTTTGGGAGGTCGAGGAGGAGTCTGGCTGTGGTGTTTTGTATAGTCTACAGTCATTTGAGGAGTTGAGTGGTGGTTCCGGCGTAGAGTGCATTTCCGTAGTCAAGTCGGTTGGCGACGAGGGCTTGAGTGACTGTTTTCCTGGTGTGGTGGGGATCCATCTGAAGATCTTTTCAACCATGCGGATGTTGTGGAAGCAGGAGGAAGATACTGCGTTGATCTGTCACTTCATGGTGAGTTTGCTGTCCAGAATGATGCGGAGGTTGCATGGGTTGGCGAGAGTCCAAGTGTGGTGCACCACCACGTATCATCACATGGTGAGGTGTTCTTCACGAAGATGGGCACTGCCATCTTGTCCGTGTTCAGCTTCAGACAGTTGGACCTCATCCAGTCTGCGATGTTGGCCATGGTATTTTGGTAGCTGGGTCTGTTGGTGGTGCGGTCTTCATTGAGGGAGAGGATGAGTTGGGTGTTGTCGGCATAGGAGATGATGTTGAGTCTGTGGGTGCGGATGATGTCGGCCAGTGAAGTCATGTAGGTGTTAAAGACGGTGGGCTGAGGGAGGTGCCTTAGGGGACACCGCAGATGATGCTCCTGGACTCAGAGGTGAAGTGCAGTAGGCGTATTCTCTGCGTGCGCACTGTGAGGAAGGAGGTGATCCGTTTGAGGGCGTTTCGTCAGATGCCGATGTGGTGGAGTCTGGTGATGAGGGTGCGGTGGGATACGGGGTCTAAGGCCGCTGAATGGTCGAGGAGGATCAGGGCTGCTGTCTCACCTCAATCAAGGAGGGATCTGATGTCGTCGGTTGTGGCAATCAGCGCTGTCTTGATGCTGTGGTTGGGACAGAAGTCGGATTAGGAAGGCATCAAGCAGGTTTTCTTCCAGGTGTTCGGTGAGCTGGCGATTGATGGCTTTCTCCAGGACCTTGGCGGGGAAGGGGAGTAGCAAGATGGAGCGATAATTCTCGAGTTCACTGGGGTCGGCGGAGGGTTTCTTACGGAGGGGTTGAACCTCTGCGTGTTTCCATGCGTCAGGAACAGTGGCATAGGTGATGGATTAGTTGAGAATGTCGGTCAGTGCTCTACTGATTTCTTTCTGTCCCAGGTTGCAGACATGGTGGGGGCAAGTGTCTGCCTGTGCTCCTGAGCGAATCAAGGTCATGATGGCTGTGGTGCTCAGCATAGCGAGCGGTTTCCAATTGGTGAGCAGGTGGCGGTAGGTGGCATCAGTGGGTGTCCGGAGGAGACCAAGGTCCATTGGTTGTGGGTTGAGGTTGCTGTAGAGGTTTGATATCTTGTTGTAGTACTCCGCCAGGGTGTCGCAGAGGGCTTGAGAAAGACGGATCATATTCTCGGTGGCAGACAGGCAGGAGAACTCTCGTCTATGCTGAAGAGTTCATTTGTGTGACTGGCGCTTTCCTCAATGCGATTGGTTAGGGCATTCTTCTTGGCTTCCTTGAGGCGGTGGTGGTATTCGCGGAGGGCTGATTTGAAGTTGGTGAGGTCTGTGGGGTTCCTGCTGGAGCGCCATCATCTCTCCTGTTGCTTGCATTCATGCTTGAGGGGCCACAGTCCGGGTGGAGAACCAGTAGGCGTGCTTGCTGGATCTGCTGGTGCTGGCAATTTTCATGGGAGCGACTGTGTTAGCACAGTTGGAGATCCAGTCGGAGAAGTTCTGAACGGCCAGCTCGAGGTTGCTGGCGGTGTTGAGGACGGTGGTCCATTGGGTCTCAGTGATTTTGTTCAAGGCGTTAGGGTGGTGATGGTGTCCCAGATTCCAGTGGTGCGTTTGCAGAGTGATCTTATGTTGAGCAGCATGCACTGGAGCTGTGTGGGAGTGGGGAGGGTTTTGGTGTTGCAGGTAAAAAGGCAGCGGTGGCAGCTTCCCATTACTCCTCTGCACCGGTGTTGCAAGTGAAAGCATGAACAGATGGTTTTGGGGCCCACTCATAACATAAAATTGTACATGGGTAAAAAGCATGGCCGGACTGGCCAGCCGAGCAAGCGGGCAATCCCCCGGGGGTGCCGGATTTGACACTTAGAGGTTGGTTTTGGCCTCCGGTGGGTGGGGGGGGGGGGGAGGAGGGTGTGCATGTTACTCTATCCTGGCGGCAACTTGAAAGAGTTGCTCTGGTTCTAGCACGCATCAGCACTTCTGCACCTGGGGGCTGAATTTACAATTTTTGCCAGGGCTAATTAAATTCCCAGTCCGGCCCTGGTAAAAAGTGAATAACGGGGATGATTTTTACCTCGGGGATCTGAGTAACAGACAACTCGAGCTTTGCTCTTGTTGTCTTATTTGATGGCACTCAAGACCTCTAAGTGAAAAGCATCCCCATTATTCACTGTTACCCATCCATAATTGAATGTTATTCTGAGAAGATATGGAACACTGAAAAATGAATGCTGAACGTTAAGAGTAGTTCACAAAGCTCGTCGTAGTATCATGAGGAACACTGAAATTTAGAAAACATCAGTTGCCTTAAGTAACTTAATGGTTGCCATTTTGTAAGTAAACAGCTCCACAGCGAAAAACAAACACAAGCTTGTGCAAATGGTAAACACTGCTCTGCAGCATGTGGTATAATGTAAATACTGCAAGAATTATATTATTCCCAAGGCTTCATTTTACTTCAACAGTTTGCCACATTAATAAGAGAAACAACAAACAAAAAGTATATTACTGAGTGAAAAGGACGCAAAATAGTGGTTGCTACCAAGCTTCGCTGCAAGAGACCGTACAAGCGCAAAATTCTCTGAAATAGCACGAGTGCAGTTTTAGACCCATGACAGGGCCTGACTGATCAATATTTTTGTGAACCTAAGAGGAACACTGATGCACACAATATAGTACTTTCACATAGAATCAGGAAGTCTGAAATTTTACTCTAGTAAATTGCACTTATGATGGTGAAAATGTGGTGGGTGTGACACTCCTGTAAATTTAGTGTTCACGCTACGGAATGGGAAATATAGGGAGCCAACATTACAAAATCCAGTGAACAACTCCAAAGTCAAAGGCTTGATGTAGGTAGCTTGCTACCCTGGATATACATGTAACACTACTCCAGTTAAAGACAGGAGATTTCCAGCGTGGGGAAAAAAAAAAAGGATACATCCTAATATATCCCGGGAGTACAGGGAAAGGAGATTCGCCTTGGCGAAAATATTTTCCCTTTAAAGCGCAAAACAGTTTCATGTGAAGAAGAAGAAGAAGGAAAAAAATAAATAAAAAATAAATAAATAAAAAAATCACATTTCTGTGTTATTTGCCCATTTAGATTTTGCATTGAAGTCAATTTTGCCAAGTGCCAGGACTGGAAATGTATGGTTGTTGAAGATTTAAAGGAGTGCCTTTAAGATTCGTTGTGAATCCCAAAAAGTCAGAAATTCATTCCAAACAGAGGAGGAGAAAATTATTAGATTATTCAGCATTTTATAGCCCATCCTTGCGATTAAAACCCAGATTTCTCATCCTTCCATCTGGTCAAAGGATGTCCGATTTTGACACGAAATCTCCACATTGGCTGCATGTAGGAATCAATAACTGCTGCATTGCTGGAGTAACATCAAAGCTTGGCAAAATACTACTCCAATGCTGGAGCGAGAACACCCAATGTGTTAAATTTTACAGCCACACTTCCCCCAAATAAACCTGGTTTGTGATGGGGCAGTTATTTGAGTGACGGTACCAAGATGGAGGAGACATTCCACTGGGCATCACCATTCTGGTATCCTGAAACACCCTCATATGAGTACGCATGTTTACTGTCATGTAGGTCGGGCATGACTTTATACTGGCTAGTTACAAAAATGCATTTTCTGTGCAATGACTTTGCGTTAACTTGCACCCAGCATTGAAAATGAGTAATAAAATACACAAAGGTAGGCTTTGGGCTCACTCCAGCAGATCCTGATAAATGCAGTGCGACAGATCAGCCATTTCAGTTAATTGGTAATTCATGGCTACCATGGTTCTCCCACTGGCACCTGGTGCTGCCCTATTCTCATTCAGGTATCACCAGCAGAGGGCCTTTTGCAGAAAATACTGTTTTGAACTTTGTCCAGTGAATATTGAATAGGTATGATTCGTCCTCCTGAATTAAAACATCTAAAGAAATGTTAATTAAAACAGTAAAAAAACACCAGATTGTCAGGTATAGTGTACACAAATGTAAGCCATATTAATGTTGGAAGACCTTCGAATTATTTTCTCTCTGGCAACTACTTGCAGACAGGTCTGAGAAGAACTATGCAGGAAGAATGTATAATACATTGGAGCCTGCAATCTCTGTATGAAAGGCGGTCACTACATTCCGTATTACACTGGAGTTGTGACATCTCTACTCACCTGTAGCAAAGAAATGACAAAGCTCCTCCACTGTAAAGAGTAATTTCAGTTTAGTTGTGATGTCATAATGCCTGCTTCTGGCTTTTCATTATTCTGATATGTTTTTCTAAAATTAATAGTGATCAGCATAAAGGAGCGGTTTATGTCAATATATTTCTTTTTTTAAGAAGCTACAGGCAATTACAGGAAAGACACTCTCTGCATGTTTCAACACATTCTGAGCTAGGGCATTTTTTTAATCTGAATTGCATTAAACTGACTCCAACAAATTACTAACTGCTTTTTAATTGTGATTAATTTTGCACTACCGACTCCGTTTATGTTTCATGTCTGCAACCATACTATTTAATCTTAAAGCAAAAGGGACTATGGATATAAGCAATTTGTGGGAAAGGCGATGGTCTGACCATGTATTAATAAGAAATAAAGAACCATGCATTTACAGGATATCACAAGTCACCCCGAGTCCATGGCCTAGTTCCTCTATTTAGTCTCAACACGGCTCGGTGAATTGGCAAACCGGTATGATGTACGGCAGGGGGTACTTTATCCTCCTTATATTGAAGTTGTAGTAGTGTGCAAACCACAGCCAGTGCTTAGTATTCGAGTACTATCTGGATTCGTGGTATGATGCATACTATCAAATCGGAATAAATCAGAGGGCAGAATGCAATTGTATTGAAGCAAGTTTACACAGTAATATGAAGTTTGAGTACACAAGGATATCTTGGAGAAACAGATGGTCTATGTGTGGGGTAGGATATTATTAAATTTGTGGCATTTCATTCATTTGCATAATGTTACTAAAAGATACTGTATGGAAGTGCAATTATTAAGGAGACACTAGCAAGAGCAAGCTTGGTTCCAATTATGTCTTTATTTGGCTGTATATTTGTACTAGTGTAAAGCAGTGATTTTAAATATGGAAAGATGGTCTAAAAAAATAGGAATGCGACATGCATCTATATAGTTGGGTAGTTGTATGACAATGATGTATTCAGATTTCTTGCATTCACCCATTGTGTGAATGCTGCATATAGTGAGCATTTTATGGACGCTGGTGTTAAATCTAGACCTGAAAGATGCTGCTGTAGTCCAGTCTTAAGTGGCCAGGGCAATAGTCCGATCCTCTTGTTGGGTAGGAAATATTTTATCTTGCTTAACAACATAATTACCCTACAGTTGAGGGTGATTGATTTAACAATATTTTGGCCCATGTGCAGAACTGCCATCTCGTAGGAAGGCCAGGGTTTAGATGTTGTACCTTCCACAGATTGGGTAAGAAAGGATTCTCTTAGCGAGATACATGTACATCCCCATACAACAAATACCACTATCAACTGGCTCTTGAAATATGGCCATCATCATAAAATCAAGTTTACAAGAAAGTATATAAAACATTTGTAATTGACAGTTTATGCCAGTTTGTCTCGACTGTGTAGTCCAATAAAAAGAACTTGATTATTGCATTCATTATCCAAATCAAAAGGCACTATTTGTACCATCACAGGAATTCAAATCTGTGGCCACAAGGTGCATGTGGATGTCAGCAGCAGGTGCCAAGCGTATGGAGTTAGCCATTTGGATACTGCTAGAGAGTAGTAGGTTCATCCACAAATGAGGTAAGGTGGAAGATTATTAACCCATTTGAAAAACAGACAAATGCACATTGGGAGTGAAGAATTTGACAGATAGTCAAATTGTGTGCAATCTGCCTTTTGGTGTATGGCAATTGCATACTCGTTTTTGTTTGGGTGTGTGAATAGCATGGATAGGTCAAGTAAGATGCCAATATGGACAACCATCAATGGTTATAAGTGGCAGAGAGTTGCCATTTTGAAACCACAAAGATGGCATAAACAAAATGGTTTAAAATTTAAGGAAGGATAGTCAATAAGATGTGGTCTAAAAATCGAGTTGTAACAGCTTTCTCAATGGCCTGGGTTAATGAATGAATTGCCATTTGTAACTTGCGAACAGCTGCTTCCAAGAAAGTGTCCCGGCGCTAACCAACAGCAATGATCTAGCCTTACACTATATTAAAAAGAAACGTCTGCAACCTCTTTCTAAACAACACTTCGGAGTTGATCAATCTCAAATCTGGAGACGCCTTGTTCCACAGCATAGCCACTAACAAAGAAAACGAACAAACGCCCCTCCTAGTTTTGTAGTTTCTAGGCACTCTGAGCATTGGAAGAACAAAGTGCTCTAGATGGAGAATATTCACTAAGTCTGTTTCTGAGAAACAGAGAACCCCTTTGCGGACTGCTCTAAAGGTCATTAACACGGTATTGAACTGGATCCTTTCATTGACTGGTAACCAGTGAAGTTTCTTCAGACCCAAATTAATGGGCAGCTTCCTATGGCAATTAAGAGTCAAGTAGGCAGCAGCATTTTGAATCATTTGCAATTTATTTATCACATACGTAGGGTCCCTAGATATACAGAATTAGCGTATACTCTAATCTTGAGGACACTAGCCCCAAACACAATCGTTTTCTGGGTATGCACTGGAAGACATTTAATTTTTTTTAAAAACCATTCAGTATGGAGAAACAGCCCACAGGCATTGCCCGAATCAGTGGTTTAAATGAAAAGTCCTGCTCAAACTTGATCCCGAAATTATGTACCACCGAAGAGGAGACCAGTGGATCCCCAAGTTCAGTTGGCCACCATTTCAATAAATCAAGTGGGGGTAGTTGCCAAAGAAACAGCAGATCTGACTTACTAGCATTAAGCTTCAGACAGCTCAATTTCATCCAGGCAGCCACAGCCTTGAAACCCGTCTATCAGGGAGTCAATCTACAGATAAGAAAGCATCAACTGTGTATCATCTGCATACAACACAAGGCTGAAACCCCAACGTTTCACCACCTTGGCCAAAGGAGCCATGTAGATATTAAATAAGGTAGGGCTAAGGACTGAACCTTGAGGGACACCATGCCTCAGTTCTTTGTAACTTGAGGTAAATGGGGGGAGCTGGACGGTCGGCAGCCTATCCGTTAAAAAGGATTTAAGCCATTGTTTGAATCTGCCCACAACTCCAGCTGCCTCAAGAAGCTCCAACAAGATAGTGCGGGAGATGGTATCAAAAGCTGTCACAAAATCTAAAAGAATCACCACAGGTTTCTTCTCCTGGTCTAAATTAGCTTTTAAAAACTGAGACATCTAAAAGTGCCATCTCAGTACTAAATCATATCAAACCCAAACTGAGTCATGTGCAGAATGTTATTGCTCTCTATAAATTCGGAAAGCTGTTTATTCACCAGTTTCACCAGCATTTTCCCTAAAGCTGGGAGCGGAGAGATTCAGCTTCTGCAGCAGAGGGGCCTTCCATATATAAGGAACGGATCCGAATTTCAAAGATTCAGTCTATTGATAGTTAGATTCACTGTTGGAGCCACTAAGTTTTAGGTCGAGCCTAGCGCAGCGCGCATGCGCTGCACTAGGAGGGGGCCTCTTGGAATCGCTACAGCTTTTCTTGAAGCTCGTGCATGTGGTGCTCACACGCTATTGGGCTTTGCCTGCGTCTTTCTAAAAAGACAGCACGCAATTGGGCAAAGGCGAGTGCATGTCCCACCTTTGTATCCGCCCACGGCCTACGGCTTGCGAGAGCGAGCAGCAGCGCCATCTGTTTCCAATTATCGCGCCCGCGTCTCGCGGTTGCGTTAATTGGAAACAGATGGCGGTCGCACTGGCCCTGGCTTTTTTTTTTCCCCCCTTTGTGTTCACGCACTCTTTGGTTGTTCACAGCTCAGCTGCCCAGAGCAGAATGAATGCGTCAGTCTGTAATGCCACTGGTGGTCCTCCCCGCTTCTTCTTCAACCTCATCGTTCCAGGTACTGTTTCAATTTCAAAGTGCTCCGGTGTCCCTTAACGGGGGCAGCACTCTCTTCTCCCCATACACTCCCCCCACCCCCCGGTAGCTTTCACTCGAGCGCCTCAGCAACAACGAGCGTGGAGGGGGTCCCGCACTTTTTATAGGAACTGCTGTGATCAAGACGCAGTTTGTGAGGCAACAGGAGCGGACCTACGGCATATTTGATCACCACCCGGGGTTTGTGTTTCAACCTCATCGTTCCAGGTACTGTTTCCATTTCGAAGTGCTCCGGTGTCCCTTAACGGGGCAGCACTCTCTTCTCCCCATACACACCCCTCTCCCCCCCCCCCCCCGATAGCTTTCACTCAAGCGGCTCAGCAACAACGAGCGTGGAGGGGGTCCCGCACTTCTTATAGGAACTGCTGTGATCAAGACGCAGTTTGTGAGGCCTCACCTGAACCACTAATGTTTTGGCTGTGCAACATTTCTAAAAATTCCTATATAAAATGTCAGCATGCACTTTATATTTGAAACATTAAAGGGGCATTTTAGAGAGCAGATGCAAGTAGAACTGCACATTTTAACACAAGACACCAGGTTAAAATCACGGCCTCTGCTTAACGTGTTATTCTGGCCAAATCACGTTTCTCTCCACTGACCGAAAAAAAGGGTAAATGTGCCACATTGTTTCGAAAGTTATTTAAGCTTCACCCTAACACAGTGGTTCCCAAACTGTGCGCCGCGGCGCCCCGGTGTACCGTTATGAGTAGCCAGGGGCGCCGCGCACGATGTGGGAAAGATAGCGTCTGGCCGTGTGTAGGCAGTAAAATATTATGCGTCTTTTGACGCCCTACCAGGGCCTGAATGCAGGATGAAGCTTATTCCAGCCGCAGCGCAACATACGGGGGAGTCACTGCTCGCTCATTAACTCATTTATTTGATTTATTTTGAGAAGTCGAGTTTGAAAGGGACAAGTTATAAATGTGCAGTGGCCCCCACAGTCTCGTCGGAAAACAGGACAGCATCTGACTTAATGAACACGTAGTAGGCTCCTCGCAGAACAAGATAAAGATTTCAAATATAGCTACAACTTGTAAATGTAAAATACAGCCCATGTATAATTATAATTATATCCTGGCTGCTGTTCCCGCATTTTGTGTGAACTTGAAGAAACACCGCGCCTGATTTTATACATCAGAAATTCCAGTGGGCAAACTCGCGGCTGTGGAAATAGGCCGCGTTGCAGCCAGAATTCATTTCCTGACCCCAGTCTGACCGTCCGTATATTTCTCCATGTATAAAACTTTTTCTGGAACTGGTACCGTCCATATTCCTTACACTTCTGAGGGTTAGCCACCTGCAGCAAACATCTGTTTTTACGTCCAGTTTCAGGATATAATATTCTGAAAAAACGTGGCTAACTCACTTCTTGGAAATACTTTTATGAAATCAACAGGTTCCAATGATCTTAAAATAGCTCAGAGGTTGAGCATGGCTGCGGCAAAGAACAGTGTTTACGTCTACGCGTCACGCATTTCTAGTCTGTGTAAAGTAGCTCAGTGTAAGATAGCTAGATAAATGCTTTGCTGCAGAGATCATTCTGCGAACTGCAGGTCGCAAGTTACAGTCCAGTGAACTAGGCACTTTCTGCAAAAAGGTGCGTGCAGTCTGCAAGGCACGAGTTTTTAGCCAATCCTTCAATAAAGATAAGGTTGACAAATGGATTTATTAAGTGGCAAAACAAGTTTGTAACCCCTGCACACAATTTAAGAGACATTGTTATCACTCACCGTCTATTTCCTCAAAAACGTTTCTGAATAAAAACGAATGCAAGTTTTAGAATCAATTCACAGCTGGCACGAAAATGAAAAGACAATTTGCACCAAAAGCAATATTTCTCAGAGACATCTCCGAAGTATGTATCCGGAAAGAAGCGCTGCTAGTGTCACATCAATTTCGACAGATGACAGACAGCAGCGTTGAAGCCGGAGTGGGCTGTTAGGCATTGGGGCAGCAGACCTAAGTGATGAAAGGCACCTGGGCAGGGACTGGCAGTGGGCACACGTGTGGTCAATTCAAAGTCATTCATGTCCTGTGCCCCACACTGACCTGGGATGTAACTGGGTCTACCACCTCCACCTTGTGCAACTGACTATCTTATCCATACCAGCATGCTACAAAACTGCCTCTTGCCCGTCCATTCTTCCTGCCATGAGACTGGCTCTACCCCAGCCCCACTGAGCTGGCTGGATCTTACACAGCCCTGTCTTCTGCCATTCATCTCGTTCTGCCCCCAACCTTACTGTCCTGCCCTGCCTCAGCCCCTGTGACCTGGAGTGTGCCTACTAGCTCTGCCAATGCTCGCTGACCTGGCCCCACTGACAGTATATTACTTGCTGTTCACCAGCCCTCCCAGTCTGCCACCCAACTGGCTGCCCCATCCCTACTGTACTAACTTTACTAGGCGACTGACTCTGCCCGTGCACAGTGACATGGCATGCGACTGTCACTGCATCATCCGGCGTACTGGCAACCGGTAAAAAAATGGTGGGGAGCCACGGCCAACTGCCAAATTAGTCAAGGGAGCCACAGGTCAAAAAAGTTTGGGAACTACTGCCCTAACATATGGTGATCTAGGGCTATTTACACTGTTTAAGACACATTTACTGTCTGGTGTTCACGGCCTGTAGGAGTACAGGAGAAGAGCTCTTCCCATGGAACACGCAGAAACCTTTTAACACTATGGAGGGATGCTGACTTTTTTATTACTTTGTTGTAAAAAACACATGTTCTGCGGCATGTGAAAGAGCAGGTAAATTTGGCTTCAGATTAAGTTTTAAAAATGGTGGCAATAGCCTTTAATATAATTTGCTTCTCTCTTTTGTGCCCCAAACCAAAAACTATCCCCTCACATCCTCCCTCACACTACCTATAACCTATCTAAACTACCTACTAACACATACTAACTCCCTTTACATCCTCATATTGATTAAAACTACATCTCACACCTCCCCATGTAACTATCCCACAAGTCCCGCTCTCTCTCTCATTCTTTATCACAACACTATTTTGCTGTCTCACACACCAATACAACAATTATATTACTACACGCTATATCTTACTACACACTTTCAATACCGTAACATTCACATAATAACAACAAACACACAATATTATCCTCTTATTTCACTATCTTCCACATACACAACCACAGCCTCTTTATACATCTATATCATTCTCTCGCCTTCTATCTCTTTCTCACACACTATTGTACAGTTGTATAGCTCTTCAATTCCTGGCTGCACAACACCCAGGAAAATGTGCTGCATGGCTAAACACCCAAAGGCGAGACCTATTGGCTATGCCAATGCTTGTTGTTCCAGGGGGCTAGGTCCCATAGGGCATCCTGACATGGCATTAAGAATACCTAATTCCGATTCACCCCAAGAAATGGGCTCAAAAGCATTCAGTACAGTACCAGTCCTCACATTCTGGTTGGAGGGTACAATCCACCACACGTTCAACAAACTAGGAGTAAACGTCCTTAATCTTTTTATAGAAAAACTCAAACATTCACATAGTGATTGTGATGCAATGGTTTTCTGTTGTCAAGCCACCGGAGATAGAAAAAGATTGGACAATCTTAAATATATCCCTTGCTTTGTTATTAGAATTAGCAATTTGGCTTGAAAAAGGCCCCGATCTGTGCTCATCTAATACTTTTCCTAAAGGCTTTCAGGGCACATTTGTACACTTGCATTGCCCCAGGATCATAGTATTACCTCCATTTTCATTCAAGCGGTTTACAACACAGTTTCTCCTCCTGAAGAACAGAGGAAATCAAGAAGCTCAAGGTTGCTGTCTTTTTGCGACAGCTTCCTCAATGGAGCTACTTTTTCATTTGCTTGCAAAAGGGAAGCATTAAAAAAGTCTTATCAGTCTCCATGCTTCTCCTTAGGCTGATCCTGCAAGCCCAAACATCACTAATAAATTCTCTGAAATTGAATACCAGGATCACAAAGGAATAACTTGTCGTTGGCCAGGGAACTGCCCACAATGGATAATAAAAAAGGTACCTTAAAGTGGTCAGACCATGTCACAGGTTGCAGTTTATCTACTCTTAAGGTTGGGTAATTAGTTAAAATCAGATTTGGTGTAGGACTCTGCTTATGTGTGTGAAGAAGATAAAAGTCTGCCACTGTATCAACCAGCAAACTAGCCGCTTTAGAAGATGGAGCGTCTCTATGGACATTAAAATCACCCATCACCGTAAACTTGCCATACTGCAAATAAAAAGGTGCCATTGCTGCCTTAAAGTGCCTTCGGTCAAAATCCATCTCATGTAGGCCCCGACTCTATCTTAGTTCATGGAGGCTGTCTTCTTCCTTAACTTAGGCAAGACAGGTCGCCATATCATTGTCATGTCTGCCTTTTAACGCAAATGCCGCCAGACCTTATCTTTCTAGGAACTGTGATATCATCAAGTTCTTCGATTAATGACATAGATGCAACATCTAATGCTACATTCGTCTTGGTCAAACGTCTACTCCTCATCACGTCAAGGTTAAATAAGAAAACATATAATCAAAATAATGTAGTCTGAATTGATTCCCTTTTACCTTGTAGGTTCATAAGAAAACGTCTAGCATGCATACCTTGATGCACATAATCTAGGTCAGACATTACTAAACTTATGCCAGAAATTCCAATTTCTGATGAGATTTTGAATAGAAGGACTGCCACTTGACCACTTGTTAGGAGAGGTCCTTTGCCCGGATTCTGCCAGGAACGGTTGCACCTGCTGCCAGCGCACTTCACATATGATACATCTCCCATGAAGAATAAAGCAGATTAAGCCAAGTCCCGGAGAAAGACCGATTGACTGCTACTGCAGTGGGTGTTTGCCCTACGTGGAGAACACTGTCTTCATGCCTCCACTGAAAAAGACAGCCTTTGCTGTCAACAAGGTATGCAGTGCATCTCTTCTCCCTTAGAAACTCTAGATTGCTGGTTGCTCTACCTTTCGTGCTCTCATGCTGTAGCGCATAGAAGTAGTCATTGAGGTGTTAGGTTCTAGATAATATTTTAAATAACAATTTAATAATGCTGGAAATGTTAATTTTATTCTCGTTATTTAGAATGAGTCTTGTTGCCATTTTTATAATATTTGTTGTAGTTGTTTTAGATGTACTGAGAAACAGGTTGTCCCTGTAGTAATAAATACTTTTAACGTAAAAGTGTTAATTATTCTTGATACCGTGGGAGTGATACTGTGAACAACAAAATAAGGTTTGTTGCAGTTTCCACTGTGCCCCTGATCCCTTTAAGGGGTTGTTTGTAACTCAAAAGCAATACTTCTGTGTCAATTACACATTGAATAGTGTTTTGCGGAGCTACAATAACTCGTCTTTCACATTAAACGCTTATGTATTGAACCAAGGTCACCAGTGTCACGCGTGAGTGGGGAGGCACCCCTTGTAGAGATATGCCAAAGTTGTAACTTATGCAACACAGCATTAGCTAGTACCTCACCAAAGTTTGGCCCATACCCTGGTGGTGCAGATTAATCAAGGCTCCCGAAAAAGAGAAAGTGTGTGACAACTCAATAGAAAATACTAATTGCTCTCCTTAACCCAACTCCTCCAATTTCCCAACCATACACTGAAAAAATGATTAGTAAATCACTGCAACGCCCCCCTCCGCTTCTATTTTCCCGATCAAAGAATAAGATAGTGTAGCCCTCAGGTAGGGTTTGTGTAATGTCCAGAACGGAAGACATCCCAAGCCAGGTTTCAGTGATCAATACAATATACCAGTAGTCCTTGTTAAACGAACCCAAACATCCACAGAGTGCTTGGGGAGGGATCTAACATTAATCAAATTCATCTTAATAAGGGCTGGTTCCCCACAACAGCCCTGTGTCCTACCACCGTAGGGATTGTTTTCCCTGTTACTCTCCTATCATGCCATTTGAAGGCTCAATTATACACTGACCCACTTTGAACTTAATTGTGCTATTACTTTCAGAAAGGCTTATGCGATCCTCACAACCTTTATTGGTATTGGGTGCCAAAAGATCTTCTCTACTAAAGGCAACCCTCACTTTATTATTTGTATGAGCACAGGCAGCATGGCTGGCACTGGACGCGATCCAGAAGTGGACGGGTGCAGACTGGTTTGCCAGAGGCCCGCCCACTACGTGCATCTGCACCGTAGAGGGATTATATGGGCGTGTAGCTTAATTTTTTCTGTAATCTATACATTAGACTGCAGATTAATAGCTCACAAGACATCAACTGAACACCTACTCACGATATTATTAGTAATCAAACTACCACTATTAAAAGTATATGATTTTTATTTTCCTGATTTGCTAGACAACATCAGTACCCAAGTCTGAAACAAAATAATAGCACTTGGACAGGTTGATTTTTTAGAACAGGCACCAATTACATATACAAAGCAGAAGTTTAAATCAAAGCCTTGATTTTACTTTACATATCACAGTGAGCAAGAAACACGCCATATGCTGTCTTAATCATTAGTCCTTCCATTACACCAGACCAAGTGTTTTCTGCCCACTTTCAGAATTTGACACCTCCCATCTTGTCCACCACTTATTCCACAACTCCTCAGAGATACCACTGACAGAACCCAGCACAAACAGCATTAGTCAGATGGACATATGACAGTCTTGAGCAAGGGACACCAATCATCCACAGAATGAAGAGTCACAATATTAGTGTTCAAATGACCATGTCGTCTGAATTCATAAATCAATATACGAAAGTCATGAATTGGGCCAGCAAAAGCAAGTACAGCTGAAAACATGAAGATAAATCTCTTTGCACTGGCCAAAAAAAAGGGGCCAACTGTACTACCTTGGTTTCAGGCGCGACACAGATACAGATTAGAATTAATCTGTGCCTTCTTCCGTACAAGACGGGTGATTAGGCACTCCGGAAGTAAAAACATTCAGATGTGAAATTATATACCTTTGTAAGAGATTTCAGGCCGGACGTGAAGTTATTGTGCCAAACCAACATTTGGCGATTGGCAGTAAAGCTTCAGTTCCAAGAATGAGGGACAGAGATCACCATGTTGGATACCACAGACATCCCTCTCAAAGTATCAGAAAAGACAAACCCATCTGATAATCTCTTTGGCATTGCAGCTGTATTGGACATTCTTGTCACAAATGTCAAATAAGACAAGGATATAATTTTACCGACCAACCATGACTTTGTCATCTCCAAGTTATTAATAATGATAACTTTGTAGTATTGTGCACCTCAATACATGGGTAGCAAACAGTTTTACATAAAGCAACAGATTACAAATGACTATATAACAACAAATGTAAGTATAGGTGCATAGACCTATTAAGCTAAACTACAAGAAAAAATTAAGAAGGAAACACACAGATGCAGCAGAACAAGGAGGGTCAAATAATGATCTGGTTTCAGGTAGAGTTTGAAAAGGCGAGTCTTAAAGCCTTACAGAATGTTAGGAAGTTTGAATTGTTTCCAGATTCTTCAGAGAGGCAATTGCAAGTCCTGGGAGCTAGACAGGCAAAACCTTGGTTTAGAGATTTCTGGTCATAGGGATTTAAAGAAGTTGTGTTGATTTGTCACTAGTGTTTCTCGGACCTCTGGTGTTGTGAAGATGCATCTTGGATGCAATGTCAGACTGAGGTGGATTTCCTTTACCGTGAGACCAGCTATTTTATAGTCCATTCTAGCAACAAGTGGCAGCCAGTGAAGATCTTTTGTAAAGGGAGAAATGCGGTCTGGTTCTCTTGCTCCTTTGACAAGGCGAGCATTAGAAAGTAAAATGGCTTTCAGTAAAGCCTGTAATCCACGTATCCCACACATGCCAACATTTTAGGAGAAGAAAGTGGGAGCTTTAAAAATAATCGGGAGAATGCATTTCTCCCATTGACATCTATTGAGGTGTGAATCGGGTCTATTGGCATGTATGGGACTTCCTAGTATGCTGCTACGGGTTTGGAAATGAGAAATTCAAATATACGTTTTTTCCTTACCTGTCAGGAGCACGGAGAAAGTGCTATGGCAGGCAGACTGAGAGCGACTAACATCTTGTGCATCGGCCTGCAGGTGCGGGTTACTGGCGGGGCATACTCCGAGTCACACAAGACTACTTCCTGTCAGAAGAAGCCTCCTGAGGAATCGTGTTTTTGCATGCAGGAATCGGGAGGCGGGAGACTAGCCTTCAAATCGGTAGTCTCCTGCCTGAATTGGGAGGGTTGGCATGTATGGTATCCCAAACCACGAACTGTATAGTCTCTTTGTACTTAAATAATACATTAATTCACTTCTCAATGATATTCAATTTTTCTGCCATAAAAGGATGCATGGCTGAAAGTCTCTTGGCAGGATTTGAACCAGTTATATGCAGGCTCTTTTGTACTCCCAAGAATGTAAGCACTTTTCCATTATAGTGCATAGAGGGTCCCCAACATACCTAGTTTTTTTTAAGTTAATGTCACATAATAATATTTTGTAAATTCGACCAGGCTCAAATTCTGAATTAATGAAACACTTACATTCATTTACAGGAAACCAATGCATAATTAAATAATATATTAGACATTAATTGCCTTAAATGATGAACACAGATCCAGCAAAATGGATTAAAATCTTATGTACAAATCAAAAACATGCAGGAAACTTAGATAATGCCCTCATTGGAAAACTGCTTCACAAAGCCGAATGCAGAAACCAAAGAGTATCAAGTGCTCCAAGCACCTTCGGTGTCTATATATAAACAAATCAGTGCATTTTATACCTCTCGAAAATGCGATTGTATTTAGTTGTTAATGGAATCCAATATTTTCTCACAGAGTGTCACATAATCCTGCCAATGCCAGATTACTATACACTTATCTCAGCTATTTGGGATCAGGCTTTTCATTCATGTCGAGAGTTATTTTCCTTAAGTGTACTAAAATGCCTCCCAAGATATGTTCAGCCTAGTGTGGATTAATGAACTGCCTTTGAAAGATTCTGTAAATAAATTGAGGGTAATAACAGATCTCTAAATTAATAGGATTCAGTTTTCTCACTTAAATGAACAATTATGCTAACAATTTAGAATATAACGACAATATGGTCTGGCATCTCTCCAATTCTAGAATATATGCATCAAAAAGGATTGGGGCATTAAACTATATAACAATAAGTTATTATCTCAGTTGGCCCAATTTGAGCAACCCAGAGAGGTTGCTGAATGATTAACGTGTCAAAACTATTTCCAATTTTTAATTGAGTCATTTGTTGTACTAGAATACATCAGTCTTGTTAAAAAAATAACTTTGAAGAAAAAGGCAGCCATGAAAAAGGCTGCATAGAATTATAATGTTAAGCGGAAACTGTTTTCCACTTTTTGAAAACTTGCTTTTAATTCAGCTAATGTATAATCCCAGCTAAATATGCGCTATTTGGTCGAACTGGGCCAATTATTTCTTTCCGGGGGTGTGCAGGTGTAAATCCTATATTAAAAAATATCCGAAAAGCTGGATAAGGCTCTATAGAGCTTAAAGTTTCTTATTGTGTGCCTAATAAAACGTATAATTTTTATTTTTTTGTAATTTTTCTAATCTCCGTGGTGAAGCTGAATGTAACGTTAGTGCTTCTGTAGTGCCAAGAAATACAAAGAAGTATATGTAAAACTAACAGTCTTATAAAAGCAGCCATTAAAAAAAAATATTGTGGAAACTGTTGATAGCTTAGTTTAAGACTTGTGTAAGTCTCTGTAAAATATTACTGTGTAGCGCTTTCCACACAAGAGCCAAGAGGAGAGGCAACAACCCTCCTACTGCATTGAACCCACCATTAGAGAAAATGAGCATGCTACCTGGCTGCTAAATTCCGACTTATCACACATTGTTAGTCTGTCAAGCAGAAGCTGTTGATCTTTTTTGTTGTTTGAAAACTTACTTTTATTTCAAATAAAATATATCCCCCCATACATATAAACTGTTGTGGCCAGACCTGAGCTGGATTCTAGCTTCATGAGGGATGTGTATGATGATGTAAGCAGGCCAATATCCGTCACCACTAAAATGGCGTTTAAAACCGAGGTATTAAACTATGAAAGTGAAAACGCAAGCAATGCTAAAATGAAATGAGGTGGCTCCACTCAAGTAGCATGTGTGGGCGCATTTGGGCTAATATTTTCGAAGGCTATCTATATGACTTTCAATGGTTGGGTGAGATGCCATTAGAATCCTGACTGAGGGTAGATCTCAGCTGCGCAGGTCGATAAATCAGACCTTAATTTAGTGTGGAAAGGGTAGTACAAGCATAAAAAGTAACTTCTTGATCCAATAATCCTCTTCAAACTGGAGATTACAAGAAATCTAAAAAACTAAGATGTCTTAAAAAAATAAGTACAATTCTATGATCTAACCGGAATCGTAGCAGTTCAGACAAAGCAACACTGCTTAGTTCCCAGGAACTTTGACACATGAGAAGGCGGGCGAAACACCTCTTGGGAAGCATTAATGTGAATGAATGCCAACAGAAAGTCTATTAAGAAATGTAGGCATTTTTCTTTTCGTATCACAACAAGCAACTTAAAATAGCAAAGGAAAAGAAGGGACCAAGATATAAAGTATTACTGTATACACAAACGTAATGAGCAGGCCGCGGGATTTCCTTGGTATATTTCTACATATTGAAAAAAAATACCATTCCAGGGACAGTTACCATTGAATGCTAGATAACAAACATACAAGTGTGGCCAGTAGTATTAACAATTCTTTAGCGAAATATTCGTAAATCAAAACAAGTTCATTAAGTTCCAACTCCAAGCTATCTAGATACATAAATTATGCTAAACTGACAATAACTACAGATATAAAGACCAAATGAAAAACTAAGTTTAAGAAACCAGCTCCAAGAAAAGTTCTAATCGTGCAGTACTCAACAAGTTATAGATTTGTATTATGTACTTTCCTGTACAGACCAGATTTCAGTTTCACAAGGTCAAGAATCGAACTATGTAACATTTGTCAACCTGCCACACAGAGGTACCATCTTTTTCAATTGGTGCAATAAACCAACAAAGCTTTTCCTTCCGATAAGATTTGAAGTTCTTACAAAATCTAGGTAAATATTGAAATGCTTCCGTGAAATGGTGTACTTGGTGTTCAACACATTAATCAGTATAAGGAACATTTGCACGTGGAAAAAACAAAATCACAACTTCAGTACAGTGTAACTGCTATTCTGTATGGTAACTTTGGCAGATACGAACGAGTAGGGGTTCAGCAAATGTATATAATGTGGTAGTGTAAATATTAAGGTTCATCAAAATGGTTCGGGCATTTTTTGACCGTGTGCATTTAGGTTTGCTAAATTACAGATGGAAAAGTTCCTGCACAAAAGGATATACCTGCTACAGACATTTGAGAAAAGGATACAGTACCCTATAATGTTCTAATGGAAAATGTTGTAGTATTCTAGAGTGGACAAATTTAGGGCACAAACAGACACGCAATAAATATGAAATAAAAATCAACAATTTTCTAATGAGCAGGCTACAGAGGAGGTGTATAGTCATCGTTAAAATGAGAAATTACAAAAAGGCATTTTAATGGGAGGGTCACGGGATGATGCGAATAAAATAATATTTTAGAGTTGCAAAAAACATTTGTGTAATGTAATCACAATTTGACAGCTACGTCTGGCATGGTCTGATAAAGAACTGGCCTAGAATTCAGTACAGGCAGATGCAAAAGGCATATCTGTGTAGATGTTGAAATACTTTAGATGAAGGTGGTTCTGTTCAGCAGAGACCCTCTGAGAATGAGTCAATGGCATCCATGCAGGATGGGATTCCCCAATAATTTTATCTATCAGAATTTTTTGGGGGGGAAACATGGCCTTTAGTTGGAGACAATCCTCAAATTTTAAGTAACCTGCAGCCATACCCACAAATGAGTTTCAAGAGGGGACCAAGCCTGTGTCAGAAGCTATGTAGGTCATTTTTGTTGGATGAGAAGAAAAAAAGATGGCACTCGCTTAGATAAGCTAAAAACTTTTACATATGTCGGAACTGATCCATCTGTAGATCAGGGACAAATAAAACCTTGGCCCCTACTATAAAATGACCAACGACAACTTATCAATGAGTGGATAAATTGAGAGCACTTTATTCATATATGTGATCACTTGTCCCTGCAATAAAACCTATATAGGGCGCACAATCTGACCACTTAAACAGAGGATTCAAGAACACTATAGAAACATTCAGAAATCTGACAGTAAGCTACCATTGGTTGAACATTTCAAAGGACACCATCAACACCACTATACATTTACATTTTATGGGTTAGAAAGGCAAAAGACAAATTCAAGAGCAGGAAACCAAGAGCTCACTCTTCATAAACGGGAGAGTGAACTCATCATGAGATTTAACACAGTCAACGAGGGCTTAAACAAGGATGCAGAACCACATAACTGGTTATTGTAAGACAATGATCTAGGTTATGTTCTTTCCCTAGGGGATTATAATATGTGCTAGGACTCACAAAGAATTTGTATTTGGCTCTTTGTCACATACAAATGTATTGTTGTAATATAAAAAAATAATAATTGTACTAAAATTGACGATTCTATGATGCCATAAAAGGCAAGCTGAACCTAGCATGCCGACCTATGTTCATCTTTCATTGCATATTGAGGTCTCACTTAACATTGACACAGTTCACCTCATGTCACCACAGATCTTCTGAGTTGTTACTCCTTTGATTTAATATGTGGTTCTAGCTTTATAACTTCTCTTTTGACTAGAAATATTAATTTCTGTGTTATACAGTTACGTGTTTATTGTGAATCCCTATAAACTTTAACCTCCAAAATTACAAGCAGTTTCAAAAGTACAATCTATTCCAGAAACACCTCTTGTGCAACATTTAAATCGTTCTTCTTATCGTTTATTCCTGGATTACAAAACCATTAAAATATGGCGGCACCATTCCCAATTTAGCAATGCATAAGTCGGATAACGGGAATCTTTAGCAATCCTGCCTTTTAAATTGTTAAATTTACGCAAGATAGTCAGTACTGTATTATAAGCGAAAGAACGATTCAAGCAGCTGCTTTTCCTACCCTAACCCTTAGCATTCTGGTATGCCCCTTTCGATGCATATACATCTAGATACCTCCAAAATGGTGATATGCTCTGAACAAAGCCATTCAAATATGGTGGTGACCTTTTCTATCTCATTTTGTGCAATCAAGAAGATGGGGACTTTTACCAGGCCCCCTTATCTATTTAATATATTTCGGACAGGAAGGCAACAATGGGGACCACTCCTTTGACAAGTTTTCCACACCATACATTCTACATCTTTTAACTGCGCATTTCCTGATATACCTAGTATAATTTTCATATCTTCTTTGACATCTAAGGCTCCATTATGGTCTCTTGGTTTAATTGGTGTTTATGCTTCTTCTTTTGAACTACCGTGCTGGTTTTCTAAAAACAAACAAGGGGCTGTTCACTATATACAGTCTTCAAAATGATGTGGTCTTTGGACACCATTCATACCTTATGGCGTGGGCCACAATGACTTTCATGAAAAGCCTTTTCTCTTGTTCCTGGTAAGTCTCTCTACATCAGGTGTGCTCTTCTTTTCCATCATTATCTCCCCCCCCACCTTTTTTCTTTCTTTCCTCAATGCGAGCAACTTTTCTTGATTTTTTATGTTAAAAGACTCAAAGCAGCCAACTATACGGCTTCCTTCCTTTATCCACTCATGACTTGTTTTGAACTTAATAGTTGGTCCTTATATTTTCTTCTTAAGATATCCGATTAACCTCCATGGCAACTGCCTACATTGAACTTTTTCCACCTCTGCCCCCTAGGGTTTATATCATTATTGTATTCGGTGGAGGGCAACACCCACACTTTTCCACATTTTTCGTATCAGTATTTGATAGGAGGTCAACTTGTTAAAATGTCCTTCATGTTTCGGTTCCAGATTCCTATTTGCAGGATTAACAATCAGCATCTATAGAACTTCACACAAATACATTTAAACTTATGCTTGGCGTGTACAATGAGAGGCTTCAAGGTAATGACTCCTTTATGAAAAACAATGCCGGTAACCTTCTATTGCATGTTAATGAACTTACTGACAGTGCATATATACTCACCTAGTCACATTAGCTAAGATTAACGCCGAGAACACATGTGCAGGGTCTTGTCACAAGTGCAATGTCTCACCAATTGTGTGGCATAAATACAATTGTATCTTGTTTTGAACATGTTTATAATACTCCCCAAAACTTTTTTGTATATATTTTTTGTCTCTCTACGTTAGCTTTGAAAAAGCGCTAGGCTTGCGTGGCTTGTAAGGGAGAAACACGTGTTGGCTACTTTGAGAACAATCCCCTTTGATGTAACACAGAAGTGCAAAGCACATATGTGGAACTGGCTAATTGTGAGATCAATATTCTTTGATTTAACACAGAACTGCAAAGCTCTTATGCGAGACTAATCTATGTGACATTTGTGGATAATTAACAGAAAGCATGTTGAGACTAAACTCTCTGGATGTAATCAAATACTGTAAATATCCTTATCTGTAATTGAAGATAACACATTGAAAAGAAACTTTTCAAGATTCCGAAAGAATGCGTTGATGAAAGACCTTCATGTTTTGACTGCATCTTTCCCAGAATCTAATTTGCAGCAATAATTATATATCCAATAGGACTATAAATTCTAGGGGATACATTCATCCTGGCAAAGATTGGAGTCTCTTGAGAAGATTTGTTGGCCCAACCCTAATCTGAGTGTAAAGTTTCCCCCCAAAAACATATTCATGGGATTAAACAGGGGTATTAACCAGTGGGTCATGAGTGTGTCAGGCTTCTTAACAGGACTAATCTTGAATAAGAGTGGGGTCCAAGAAGAGGATAGTTTTATCCAGTCTTCTCCCTCCACCCAAAAATAGACATTTGGAGATAGAACAAAAATAGACAAACCTCCTTGTATATGAAATAATAGATTCCATCTCAACACCACCACAATCTTGCCACTGACCCAGCAGATAACCAAGTTCACCACCATCTTTCATAATCCAAGGTCAACTAGTTTGCACACTTGTGTATGGTAAAGTTTGAGAGGCTTTGTTGGAATCGAATTAGATCACTTCACATTCACCCTGACTGGATCTTTTTCCTTAAACATCTACACAATCACATGGATTGCTTTAATTGTTGGTGTTGATGATATGCCATCAATAATAAAAATAGAGTACAAATAACATATTTGCTAAAATTGGTGACATCTGGGACAGCAATAATTTAGCACAACTATGTATTAGGGGAAAGATGTTAACTAGGACAGTAAAAAAGCAGAGCCCTCATTGGAAGTGATGTATACCCCACCATCATTCTATACGTTGAGCAGAAGATTTGTCTGCCATTTAATATGTGATATCGACATTAAGGGAATAGCTTTGTGTCCTGAACCTCACACAGGTAACATAGGAAACACTGGTTGGAAAGATCATATGAGAGACTTCACTGGAAGCCTTTATGAGACTATGTGAGACTATGGAGAGTAGAATCTTCGTACAGTTAAAAAGTGTGCACCTTCTTATAATGAGGTTAAAGGAAAGAAAATCAGGCTCTGGTAAGAGACGTCTGTGCAGCCAAAAACAAAAAGAGGGCTCTTATGATCAAGCAAGCATTCACAAACGAGTACTTGTGCAATAAGACATCTTGAGTCAAGAAAAATGTATTGGTACAATTAAGCATCTGCTAGGAATTGTCCAAGGCAAAAACACAGAACAGGATATTTTTGATATTGTTGGTCACTGGTTAAAGCGATCTGTGCCTACTCTGTGGAAGGGGCTCAAACACCTTGAAACATGTAATAGTCACCTGGCCTCTGCTGACTTGAATGATCTAGACTTCTAACAACTGATCTTCAATTCATCCCTCCCATCAAAGTACTCCAGAGGGAGAAGATTAGAGAGTTACAACAGTAAGGAATTACAGACATCCTTTTGTTATAGAGCCGACTGTCAGACAGCCCTACCCTTACCTGATCTATCAGTTGTCCCCGATAGAGTACATCACTAGATGGTTTGCCAAATTGTTTGAGAGCGAGCAGGAATGCCTCGCCCTTGAATAAACTGAAATCTATTTCTCACAGCAACACATCAGAATGGACTGTGACCAAACAGTGCCCACCTAATCTAATAAAAAAAAAAAACCAATGGGGTGTGGCTTGTGTGCGAATGGCGGCGGTTGCATAGGAGACGAGCTCCGGTGCCGTCCAAACTGCAGAGCAGATATCCTTGCCCGCAACCCCCTCCTCCCCAAAGGCCAGTGACGGGGGGGGGGGGGCGAAGTCTGAATCATCTGGGGGGGGTGGAGGGTGCCCCCTTTGGGCAGAGCAGCTGGCAAGAACAGCCAGGTCCAGCCCCAGGAGAAATTAAAACTGGCAGGGCCAACACTGGGCTGGCAGTAACCAGCTCCGCCCTGGCACAGGAGTATGGCAGTGCAGAGAGAGCTCGCCAGAAGGGCCCGGACACATGGGGGAGTTTACTCAGGCCCAGCTGGAGGCATGGGCCTCCAACTGTAGGAGTGCGGAGCGGCGAGGCCAGAACCGGGGTCAACCTAAGATGGTTTAATCACAGAGGTGCTGGTAGTGTCCCGCACAGCCCAGCTTGGGAGGAGTGCAAAGCAGCGAGGGATTACCAGGAGTCGCCCTCATTAGTGGAAGTGCAGTGGGGTGGCCAGAGCCCACTTCCTTCGTGGTACGGTGGGAGAGGTGAGGAGCAGTCATGCCCGGAGGAGTTGAGCTATGGAAGTGAACGCCACAGCCCGCATATCGCAGAAAGGCTCGATACTGGACAGGAGAACCCAGGTGAACCACTGGCGGCTTGGCGAGTGGTCTGGGGCCTGTTGGAGAGAGGCTGGTGCCGGGGGAAAGTTGAAGACGAAGAGCCCGGGGTGGAGGAAGACCCCTGTCCCCCCTTGTTTTGTGCTGCCGGCAACGGGGAGGTTCAGGATGAGGTCAGGGTGTTCAGGGAGAGGTGGGGTGCTCGTGCCATGGGGTGCAGCCATAGGGATCCATAACAGTGCAACGTTGCTGAGGTAGCTTCAACCAGGGGTGGTGGCCACACTGATCCTTTGACGGCCATAAGTAGGCCAGTGAGAGGATTGACATGAGAATCCACGGCCAGTGGCTTCAGGGTGGGGAGGCGTAGAGATGGTGAGGCCAAAGGCGACAGCACAGCGATACCCGGGGAATTAGAGCGGAGGGAAGAGGGGAGGCAAAGGCCTTCATAGCGGTGATGCAGACTTGGACTTGAGGGAGCATATAGCAATGATACTGGTGGCATTACAAGAGACAAAGATTGCCCTGGAGCAAAAAAATTGGTGCGGTGGCTTAGGACATGGTACTGCTGAGGTCAGATCACCACAAATTGATGGAGTGTATCCGAGACGAAATCCATACTCACCTAATCAAACCAGCAATGTCAGTGGAGAGAGCTTGTATCGAGACACTAGAAAAGATCATGACAACCTTAGAACACAAACTGGATGATGCAGAGGGGAGCTCCCACCACAACAATGTGCAACTGGTTGGCGTCCCAGAGAAGGCAGAGGGCCCCTACATGGAGCTCTTCCTTGAGGACTGTTTGTCCTCAGTGGTGCTAGAGGGGTAAAAGTCCAAGTGGTTTACGGTGGAGAGGGTCCCTTGTTGCCCACGAGGGCGACAGTAACCCGTCTGCTGAATTTCCGAGACAGAGCCAATATACTGCAGGAGGCACAGTCGCACGGACCATTGCCGCTGGAAGCAGAAAGGGAGAATAAACAAATACCCAGACTACACAAAACAATGCAGAGACAACGGGAATTCTTTCTGGGGATCAAAAAGCACCTCCAACATCATGATGGTGGAGGAGGCCTGGGCCTTGCTGGAGGCCAGGGGATACCCGATGCTGAACAGGAGAGAGGGCGTCCAAGTAGAGTGCTGCCGGGAACCCTGTCAGTGCCTTAGAGTGCGTGGACGCCCCTCATTGGCCCCTGCAAAGGACCAGGGAGAAACGGAAAGGGCCAGAGTGGTGGATATTCTGCAGCAGTCAGACCCAGGAGGAGGCCAACCGGTGGAAGGCTCTGGTGGTGGACATGGGAGAATCAGAGATTGGAGCAATGTCCCCGAGAGGCTCGGAGGGTGTGCCACCACTTACCAGCGTGGCACTGATGACAGCAAATGAGAATCCGATGGAGAATCCAGACTGTAAGCTGAAAAAGGGACAAGGATTCTGACTGTGCAAGGGTGGGGAGGTGAGTGGGGGGGGGAGAATTCGTAGAGACTCCTATGCAGTTCCGCAGGTTGACCCAAGCCACAAAATGGCTCTCATTATGGCCGAGTGAGTTATTTGCGTTAAATGTGAACATGGATGGGGCGACAGACACCTCGGCCTCTGGGAAAGCAGGTAGTTTCAAGCCTGCAGCACAAGAGTGTAGGGAGGGGGGAGATCCTACAAAAGTGTAAGGGTGGTTGGGAACAGCACCACACCCGTATGGAGGGCCACAACATCCAGGGAGCTAATGGAGAAGGAACATTCCTGAAGACAGGTTATAGCGGAGCCCAAGATGCATAGAAATAGGGAAGGGATCCTGCCGCAGGAGACGTATTTTGTGGGAAAGAATTGTGGATTCTTCAGCCGGCAATGCCATCGGCTCCTGGCCCAACGTGGTTTCTCTAGGGGATCAGGAAGAGTGGGTGTACTGGTGCGCAAGTCGCTACCCTAGCAGGTAACTAACACATGGGTCAACCCCCAGGAATGCTATGCGGCAGTCACTGGCAGGGACTGGTAGTGGCCTTCTGGTACCTACCACTGGGAATGCAAGGGGATGAGTTGGTGAAACTTGGAGAATGGATAACAAATGCTCCGGAAGCCCAGCTACTAGTGGGTGGGGGGGGGGGGGAGGACCTTAATTTGACCCTTAGGGGGTACATGGACTGGCTGGCCAGTTCTGGGATCCCCTAAAGGGAGGATACCCGCCTGGGAGACTTCTTCGATGTGAGCAGAATGGCTGATTTGTGGAGGGTCCATAATTTCAAAGATGACAGTACTCCTATGCCTCAAATTCTATGCAGTCAATGTCTAGGTTGTTGGACTAAATGCTGGTGCCGCACCACCTGGTGGGAGCCTTTGGGAATATGGAATACCTGCCCAGGGAGATATCAGATCATGCCCCAGTGGTGACATCACTCTGGGCGAGGCTGCCTAGACCTGAGAGGGAGTAGAGATTAGACCCCTGGGAACTGACAGATATGAGCACGCAGGACATGATTAGGCAAGCCACCGAACATTACTTTAAGGATAAATGTGGTGTCAGTGAGCTCTGATGTGATAGTTTGTGAAGCGTACAAAATGGTTCTTAGGGGAAACCGGATAACCCACGCCACAGGAAAGGGAGAAGTCATGCCGAGAACTTGATGAGCTGGTGCGAGGGTAGACTGAATATGTGTCCCACCTTACGAGGGAGCAGGCATGGGATTGGAGGTACTGAGAGAGGAGTACTGGAGTCGAGCCCAACAGGAGTCGAGGCAGCTCTTCAGAAACAAACAGGGTCAGCTGTATGAAAGGAGAAATAAAGCTGGGAAGCTGCTGGCCTGGTTGGCCAAAAAGGAGGAGGGCCAAAGATAGGTACATAGGGTGTTCACCCTAGGGAGTTCCCAATGGAGACTCCAGACGAAATGGCACAGACCTTTGCAGAGCACTTGAGAGGAGTGTACAGCTCAAAATTGGAGGCAAACCTGCCCGACATAGGGCAATTTATTAGGGACATTCCAGTTACCCACCTCCAGGAGGAGGAGAGTAGGGCCATAGAGGTGGAAATAACTGAGGAAGAAAGCTCAGCGGCAGTGACCCAGCTTAGGAGCCGAAAAGTTACGGGCCTGAACAGGTTCCCTTTTGAGGGTGAGAGATCCCACATAGTGCCCCCCCCCATGAAAGCGATGTTTGAGGAAGCATTCTGGGATGGCATCCTACCAAGTGATTTCAGATGGACAGACATAATACTTATCCACAAGGAAGGTAAGCATAGAGAAGACTGTGCCTCCTATAGGCCGATCTCCCTACTGAACCTAGAAACCAAAATCCTGGCGAAGGTGCTAGCATCCAGGCTCATGTAGGTGATTGACACAAAAATAGCTCCGAAACAGTCGGACATTATGACGTACAGGGCCACGAGACACAACCTTGGTCGCTTGTTTGGTTGTCTAGCCTGGAGGGACAGGTTTGGTGAGCCCACAATACTTTTATCACTAGATGCAGAAAAGGCATTTGACTCAGTGGAATGGCCGTACCCGATGGTAGTTTTGCGTAAAATGGGTTTTGGACCATTGTTTTTTAAATAGGGCAGGCTGTTATATCAGGAACCACTGGCCTGGATCCACGTGAATGGGGAATGGTCAAAGGAAATTAGGCTTGGTAGAGGCCCCAGACAGGGGTGTCCCCATCATCACTCCTCTTTGAACTTGTGATCAAGCCTCTGACGACCCGGATTCAGGGTGCTGCCCAACTCATGGCCCTAAAATGGGACCCAGACTGAGAAAATGTGATATCCCTCAATGTGGACGATATACTTTTGTACGTAGCTGACCCAGAATGCTCGATCCCCTGTATCCTGAACAACTTGGAGGTGTTTGTGCATGGAGTCTGCATTAATTAGAACAAATCTATAGCGTTTCCCATGACAGAATGGATCCCACTTAATGGGGGAGGTTGCCCTTGACATGGGAGTGGGTGGGGTTCAGGTACCTGGGCATCTATGTTACCATGAGGCCAGAAACCTTTTTCCGAGAAAATCTGGAGCACATTTTGCATGACTATAAAGGGGCGAAGCCACATTAGAGAAGAATCCTGATTTACGAACTAGGTCGAGCAGCCCTTTACAAAATGGTATTCCTCCCTATGTTTCTATATATACTGCATAATACACTGTGTAGAGTTCCAGGAAAATTCTTTAGGGATGTCAAGCCGATGACCAGACAGCTGATTTGGGAAGAGGGCCCACCGAGGATTAACACGGAAGGCAGAGAATGGGTGGCACATTTGCAGATAATTAAGGACTGCAACAGGAAACATCAATATAGGCAGACCTCCGGGCAATGGATCCAGGGGGCTACCTCCTGGGCTTGGCGGCCATCTAGGGAAACCTACCAAACCCACACATTTCTGAAAACTAGAGACCCAGGGGAGTCCAGGGAGGTATGGCTTGCGAGGATCCCCTAACGTTTCCCTACCCAGAATCCCCTGCAAATATCACATTTTGCTGGGAAAAAAAATCTGTTTTTCCCACACATTTTTGTGTAGGATCACCGAGCCGGCACAAATGTCCTACCACCCAACGTTCCCCTTGTTCTCCCGAGTAAAATGATACCTCACTTGTGTGGGTGGGCCATAGGCCTGCGACTGGGAAGGGCCACAAACATAGGGAAAATGGGTATGGCACCGCAAATTCTAAGCGCTACATTTTTTTTAAAAAAATCATTTTTTAGCTGATTCTGCATTGGACAGCCACACAAGTGAGGTATCATTTTACTCGGGAGACCAAGGGGAACGCTAGGTGGTAGGACATTTGTGCTGGCACACTGATCCCACACAGAAAAGTGTGGAAAAGTGTTTTTTTTCAGCTACATTTTAGGTTTGCTGGGGTTTCTGGGTAGGGAAAACGTTGGGGGATCCAACGTTGGGAGGATAGCAAGCCATACCTCACTGGACTCCCCAGGGTGTCTAGTTTTCAGAAATGTGTTGCTTTGGTAGGTTTCCCTAGATGGCCGCTGAGCCCAGGGCCAAAAACCCAGGTGCCCCCCCCCCCCCATGCAAAACCAGGTCGGTTTGTGATAGGTCATTTCGATGTCTCCACAATACGTTTTGGGCCCTTGCTTTTCGCAGGTACTTGACCCACCCACACGAGTGAGGTACCATTTTTATCGGGAGGCTTTGGAGAATGTGGGGTGGGTGGAAGTTTGTGGACCAACGCAGGTTCCAGAACTTTCCATCACAGAAATGTGGGGAAAATGCGTATTTTTTTTTTTTTTTTTACAAAGTTTGAGGTTTGCAAGGGATTCTGGGTAACTGAACCTGGTGAGAGCCACAAAAGTCACTGCATCCTTGATTCCCCTGGGAGTCTAGTTTTCAAAAATGTATAAGTTTGCTAGGTTTCCCTAGGTGCCTGCAGAGCTAGGGTTCAAAATCTACAGGTAGGCACTTTGCAAAAAAGGGGTCAGTTTTCACTGCAAAAATGTGGTGTGACCACGTTGCGTTTTGGGCCGTTTCCCGTCGCTGGCACTAGGCCTACCCACACAAGTGAGGTACCATTTTTATCGGAAGACTTTGGGGAATGCGGGGTGATTGGAATTTTGTGGATCCACGCAGATTCCAGAACTTTCCATCACAGAAATGTGAGAAAAATGTGTTTCTTTTGACAAAGTTTGCAAGGGATTCTGGGTAACAGAACCTGGTGAGAGCCACACAAGTGCCCCCCCCCCACCCTGGATTCTCCTGGGTATCTAGTTTTCAAAAATGTATAGGTTTGCTAGGTTTCCCTAGGCGCCAGCAGAGCTAGGGTTCAAAATCCACAGTTAGGCACTTTGAAAACAAGCATTTGCAATGCAATAGGTCTCGCAGTTACGCGAGTTTGAGCTATTGGCATTGTAAATGACAATGCCTCTTATTTATGTGTTGTTTTTTTAAAACATAAATAAAACGCAGTATCCTTTAAATGCCAACAACTTAAACTCGCGTAAATGCGAGACCTATTGCATTGCAAATGCTTGTGTCTATGGCTTACACATGATCGAAGGTTACAAAAGGCGATTATGCTGTTTTATTTTGCTTATTATTTAAGCAAAATAAAACAGCATAAACACGATCTAAGGTTACAAAGGCCGATTGCAAGTTAGGCGGTACAATAATAAATACAAAAAAAGTCGAGAAATAACAGATATAAAGTACATTGCAAGTTACAAAGCAAAATAAAACAGCACAAATGACAACAAAAAAAAAAAAAAAAAAAAAACTTACAGCTGAGGCTACCGCAATGTTAAACCAGCAGTCACATTGTGAATAATAAAAAATAAAAAAAGTGCTTACCCAGTAATTTAAGAAGAACGAATGACGAAGGTAGCTATGTCAAAGGTTTCTTTTATACTTTAGTCATGTCGCCCCTTTGCGTCAGTAGGCAGTCTAGGAGGATATCAAGTTTGCTAGATTTTGGAATGTTGAGGGCGTTCTGGAGGCTGATGGGAGGGTGAATATTTTATAGACAGGGTGATTGGAATCATTTGATTCCGAGGCCGCAACGTTTTTTTGTTTTTTTTTTAGCTTAAACGGATCAAAAATTGCTAGAAATAAAGCAACGCGTAGTGGAAGTGTCTTCTCAATAGTTTACTGACTAAATTTCAGTTGCCTAGTGCTGTAGCTGAGTGTTAAACTGTTACTAATGTAGTGGTACCTCTGCCCAGACAGTGGTAACATATGTAAAAAAAGACAAAATAATGCAGTAATGCGGTCGCATAATGTGCCTTTTTTTGCAGCATAATTTTGGTAACCCCATAATTTAGTGTAGCCTGCCGCATAGTTTGGTCCTCCCCTGTCGCATAATTCTGTGTGTAATAAAACTAATTTAACAGGTCAGTAAATTAAATACCATTGAGATGGGTTACAGAAACGCCAATTTCCAGTGCAACGAAATTTCGGAAATATTACGATAGGTGTTATTATCAACGTTTCTTTCTCTAGTTTCTGTAGTACACACCTGTAGCCTCCGACACTTTGGATTTTGTGAGAGTATATTTACCTGACTGTTCTTGGTCTCTCTATAGCTACAGCTTCTTGAACAAGTGCCAGCCCACCTTTACCTCTATGCCCATTGGTCGACCTCAGCATCCGTTTCCCCTTTAAGTAAGTGGGGCGCATTACCATAGTGTTTTGCGGGCGCCTGCCGAGCTCCGAGGTTCTCACACTGTCCCCGGCCGGCAAGCATTTATCCCCTGATAGCAGAAGTGTGCTCGGCCACAAAGCGTGTTAGCCACGCTGCTTGACTGCCCTTTGTGCGCAGTGGGCAGCCCTGCTCCCGCAAGGCATCTGGGGCGCAGTCCTCATTAGGGACTTAATGGTCACGGGGCGGCAAGTGCAGGACACCTAAAGGTGGAAAGGAAAGACACAGAGGGAGTCAAAATCCAGCAGCTTCCAAGAGCACCTGAAATGACGAGTGAAATTGGGAGCCAGCTGGCAATCTGCCGAAGGTCACTCGGTGTGTCAGCAGGGGGTACCGCTCAAGGTCTGTAATTCCCGGATCCAGCTAATTACCTTCATCACCAGGGCTGCATTGCTCTCTATTTTTCCGCTTGTTGTACCCCCTAACTCTCGCCTACATTACAGAGTAGCTGCCTGCCACATTCTTGTGTCGCGGTGTAATTCGCAGATCTGGGAACGTTTAAACTGTTGTTCTAGTGAAGGGATGGCCTGTACCATGTGGTGGGGCAGAAGGAAGAGTGCACAGGGCCTGCTTCTGTATCTGACCTTCTATTGGCGTAGTCAAGTCTTATTCCTAACACCCCAACACCCTTTGCTCCCCTCTGTTCTTCTATGGCCCCATGAAACGGCAGCCTTCTCTTCTCATCAGTTCATGACTTTAAATGTGCCCCCCCCTCTCTTCAGTAGCCCCTCTCTTCAGTAGCCCCTTATCTCTCTATCACCTCCACCCTGAGCTCTCAGTCACGCCTCTCCATCAACTATAGGTGCACGTGTCCCCATCACCCTGCACACGCCCACCCCCGCCATAATGCACGTGTATCTCTATTCCCCACCATGACGCACTTGTCTCCATCGCTCCCCCGCCCCCACCATAATGCAGCGCCGACACACGTCTGCGCGCCACATTCACAAGGATCTCCACCACTCCCAGGCACCCCCATGTCCCCAACTACAATCACACTCCGACGTCTCCAGCGCCCCGAGCCCGCCACTGGTGAGAGCCAACACTCTCCAACCAGGCTCCATTAGTGACCGATACCTGATCTTGTTAGCTTACTGACAAACACACGTGAGTTTTTATTTAACTTACTCAAAACGCGTAACAATTGTTGTAAAACTATATTTTTGTGAGCATTTTTGTTGTACTCTACACCGTGATAGGCAGAGAAAGCAGAAGAGCGCGTGCTTGTGAAATGACGTAATACATATACAAGTATTTATCTAAGCAGCCTCTTCTTATGCAAGGTGAGCTCTGGGTGACGTTTACTCCTACTGTGTGACTAGTGTGGGTGTTTATTGATGATCCCTAATAAAGTATAATGTTAACAGTATCAGCAAAGCGAATCCCACCCATCACCGCACGCTGTGTATTGATGATAATAACATAATATATAGCACCAAACGTAAAACACGTAACATCGAAGAGGCAGACTGAAGAGAGTGGAGGGGAAAATATAAGAAGGAGCAGGCAATGGAAAACGAAGGAGAAGCGAAGAGTAAACCAAGCTTACGAGGGGAGGAAAGAAAGTGAAAGCGCCCAGTGTGCGCGTTCTGCTAAGATGCTGGAATTGAAGAGACGGCAGGGGAACTGAACTGTGTAGAATGCAACAAAGCAACGCGCCGTGCTCGCACAGCGTACGCGTGCATATCTTCTGTCCGGGCGCGTGCACATGGGCTGTCACCCTTCGGCAAAGAAACAGACGACAATGCGAAACCTATTGCATTGCCCACGGAGCCGTCAGGAGTGCAGCGGGGGCACTGTCTCAGCGCGCGAAAGTGAAAGCGCGGTGGAAGCGCATGAGACGCCGTGAGCGTGCACATCGGCTGTCCCGGCGTAAGCGGAGGATCGCCGGAGAAGACACGCACGGCCAGCGTGATGGCGGCCGCATGGGCTGCGAGGTACACCGAGCACCCGGTGAGCTCTGGGGACACGCTGCAGGGCATCGCACTGAAGCATGGCGGAACGACGGTAAGGAATGCTGGGAGAGAGTATCTGTATGGAGAGGGCGTCAGTGTGTAGTCGTGGAGGAATATGGTGGGGGTTGGCAGATGGCGCATGGCTGGCTGACACTGGAGGGGGTGCAAGGACAGCTGGGGATTGTAGATTTAATTATGCGTGCACAGCTCATGTTTTGCGGCTGGCGAGGACGGAAGGGGGACAGGAGATGTGCACATCGCGTGTCTGTACGTGCGTGTTCACGGGCGCGTTCATAATTGCAGTCCGTCCTGCGCGTGCACATCTTCGCTCTCCCTTCCGAAGCAAGTCGGTAACAATAGATCTCGCTAGCGACAGCGCTTTCGCGCTGCGTCGCTAGGCGAGACCTAAAAAGGGTCAGTTTTCACTGTAAAAATGTGGTGTGTCCACGTTGCGTTTTGGGCAGTTTCCTGTCGCGGGCACTAGGCCTACCCACACAAGTGAGGTACCATTTGTTTCGGAAGACTTAGGGGAACACTGAATTGTAGAGCAACTGTTATTACCTATTGACTTTCGATGCATTTCTGCCAGCCAAATGTAGGACAATGTGTAAAAAAGAAGTCACTTTGAAAAATGTCCTATAATTCACATGCTAGTATGGGTAACCACAATTTCGGAGATGTGCAAATAGCTACTGTTTCTAAACGATATATTTTGTTCCATTCTCGGAAATACATCAGTGTCTTTCATACCGATTTTTCACTGTTTTTATTTTCCCTAATGAATTGCTATATACCCGGTACACAATAAAAAAAACATTGAAAGACACTGCTCAGTTATTGGCTCTGGGTTACTCGGGTTCTTGGTGAACCTACAAGTCCTATAAATCTCCACAACCAGAAGGGTCCAGCGGATGTAACGGTATATTGCTTTCAAAACTCTGTCATACTTAGAAGAACTTACAGGTAAAAACGTTGGCACAAACAGCTGTTTTTTTCCACTCATTTTCAATTTTTCCTATTTTCAGCTGTTAGTTTCTATAAAAAAAAAAATAACTTGAAGGATCTACACAAATGACCCCTTGCTGAATTCAGAATTTTGTCCTCTTTTCTGAAATGTATAGCTTTCCAGGATACATTATTGCTTTCATACCCATTTCTACCACTAAATGGAAGGAGGTTGAAAGCACAAAAAATAGCAAAAATAGGCTATGTCCCAGTAAAATGCTAAAACTGTGAAAATGTTTGGTTTTCTGACAAAAGTCTGTCAGTCCCTGAAAGCTAGGAAGATGGTGATTTCAGCATCACAAACACTCTGTTGATACCATTTGCATAGAAAAAAACAGACGCTTTCTTCTGCAGCACTTTTTTCCCATTTTTCCTCCAAAAAACTACATTTAGCTGTATTTTGGATAATTTCTGGGTCTCCTCCACCGGAATCAACAAACCCCCTGGGTACCTTTAAAATCCCCATGATGCTGGAAGAAAAGGACGCAAATTTGGCGTAGATACCCTATGTGGTCAAAAAGTTACAGGGGCCTATAGGCGAACTACCCCAAATAGGCCTTTTCCCCTCCCCTGTGATAATCCTTTTTTGGGCTAGCAGCGAAGGGGTTAAATCGAAATTGTTTTGATACAAACAAGATTGTTAACTTGAATCATTCTCTTGTGGTATTTGGGTATGCTGGCGGACTGTCTGGTCAGGACCTGATCAGAACGATAACTGTCTGGTGGAACTGTTGTGCATGACCAATTTTCACCAATACGGTTTATGTAAAATCCAATAAAATGTTTTCTTCACTTGAATACATGATTGGCGAAAACTCGTCCAGAGTAGAAAAATCAAGAATGTTACACACTGTCACGCTTGTACCCTCCTCCCAAATTCAGTTGAATGGTCGTAAGTACATGGTTGGTGCCCAAACCATTTTTCTGCACCAGATTCTGAAGTGGTGGGCTAAACCATAAAATGGTGTTACTCTACAGCAGCTACCGCTTAAACTTAAAACTAGTGTAGTTTTTTTTTAAATTAGAGGTCCTGGGTGTTTCTTTTAAAGCCTTTTAAATTTAAATACTTTGGTAAAGCAAGAGTTACCTCCCTCCCCTCTTTTTTTTTTAACGAATACACCCACAGATAGTGAGTGACATTTTTACTTTTGATGTGGTTAGACCAATTCTCTTGCATCCAGGTAAATTCCTCATTTTTTTTTTACACCCTGGAGTAAGTGAATGAACGCTCTTTTACAGTCAAGCTCCTGAATGTGTTAATGGTTAAGTCGGGAGCCAACATACAAACGTTGTATTGTACTAAAAACAGAACAGTGACAAACAGTAACCATAGGTAAGGACCCACTCCTTATTTTGCCAGTCTGTCACAAAGAGCTCTTTGTGTCAAAGATACTTAATGCCAGGTTATGCTTAGTTTCACCCTCGTAAACACCTTATAAATAAATCGGCAGTGTAAACCGCGATAAGAACTATGAATTACAGGAGGCGTAGTGGTGTGTGGCTTGGAATTAGGACACTCCTCTTGCGACTCAGCCAGTGCCTGTTTTCTTGGAAGAGGCCCAGTACTCGACGAGGACATGGAGATATTCTTAATTTTCCAGCTGATGGTCACTGAAAGGTAGTCTGAGACATTGTGCTCTTAGAGAGGGCAGAAATCCAAGAAACCTTTTGGGAGTCATTCAGAAGAAAAAAAAGTATTATTACAAAGTGGAAAGAATGTGGCACTGTCAAGACCCAGCCTAAAAAACAGGCCGTTCATCCAGGCAAAATAACTGACAAAGGAGCAGGTTGATCCGAAAGACTACCAAGAGCCCAATGGCAACTTTGGATCAGCTACAGGCTCTAACGTGGAACTACTGAATCAGGAATGTGAAGTAGTAAGAGGCAATATTAATTTTAAGAATTTGTCACATAATATAATTCCCGCTACAAAGCAAGATAATACTCCGCACAGGAGAAGTAAAAACAAAATGGGAATGATCTGCTGATGCTGCGACTGTCAAGAGAGAAGGGGCAGAACTATCGGACACGCCACCAGAAGAGGTGTTAGCAATGGCTATCTCAAAGAGCCAAAGTAATAAAGTGCCAGAGCAGAATGACTTGCTGATAGAACTACTTAAGAGGCCCCTTTCTAAATAGCGAGCCATCTGTTGAATATGCATAAGGAACCAAAAGATGCAGTTCTTGTGTCAGATTTAAGGAGGACTATTATCATTTATCCAGTCAAACAAAAACACCTGATCATCATAGAAGCCAATATAGTTACTAAGGCTCTGATTATAACCTTGGCAGTCAGACCGCCAGGCCAGCAGCATCCCGGCTGCCACAGTCGGGGTTTACTGCTGGGCTGGTGGTGTGCTGGCAGCGGTCTTGGGGTGGCAGCATGCTTCGGCTCACAGAGAGAGCCTGAAGGCAATGCCGATGCACCGCAGCGCCTTCACTGTCGTCATGCACCATGTAGTGCATGGCACACAGTGCGCGCACGACAGTGCAGGCATAGGAGGGCAGAACATCTGTCCCCAGCTAGAATGCCCAATAGGCAAAATCACCCAGGGGCCCTGCCTTTCTGCCGACCTTTTCAAGGCGGGGCTTCAAGAATATCGATACAACTTTAAGGACACTCGTCTGAGACTTGAGCACTCCCCGAATATCCCAGAGGGGGATAAATGACAAATACTGGAACTATTACTGGGCAGCACACCTAGTGTTCCTGAACAGGATAACCTCTGCTACACTCTAGAAGCTCTCAATAAATATTGATAGGTAAGCAATGTGGTGGGGAAGTGGGCACATTTCCCAGCAGTAATAGCCACAATAGTTCAGCTGTGGAGGCAGTCCACTAGACATATAATGTGAAGGGATGTTTAGTAGGATAAGACCTTTTTGGACGAGTACATGGGTACTTGGTCAGGGTGAGAAATTTCACGGAAGGGGATAAGCATAGGCATCTGAACGCTGATATGGGGAAAAAAGGAGGCTATTGTTCATCCAGAAACTGCTAAAGGAACCTGAAGGAGCAGAGACCGACTGATAGTTATTTGTGCTTTAGACGCACCCTGTGTAGACGTACACCGATTGTAGGGAAAATACTAGATGACGACACCCACGTGGAGTTTAGACTCTTCATGCTCGAGACCATCTCCCAAATTTATAAGATATTGATGATTAATGCTTTGTGTGACTGCACTTGTCTTCAGAGAAGGGGGGGGATTTAGGTGAGGTAGATGACACAAATTGGGAAGAGGAAGTCATGTAACCTAGAGAGGTAGAGATGCAGCCAAGATGCAATACAAACTCTTACATTGAATTCTACTACACACGTGCCCTCTTATACCAAATGGGAGAAACTAAAACCGCTGTCTGAGATGCTGCAACATGCAGGGTGCCTTTTACCACAGTATTTGGTGCCCAGGATTGGGACAATCAAGAATAGCAGGAGGGAAATTCTATGAGACGTGATGGGAAAATCATGATAGTGGGGGGGGGGGGGGGGGAAAAGGACCCCCACCAACATATGCTCAGATACTTCGGAACGTGGGTTTGGTAGTAGCTAGGCAAGACATGGTGCAGTTATGAGGAATGCACGAAATAACGGGGTTTGAAAAACCTTGCCAAAATATTACTTGGTGTAATGGGGCAGTATTTATGAAGCCAGAAGATGCCCGCAAAAAATGCTAGATGTGAGTGCTTGGAGACAAGATTTTATGCTGCCATGAATTGTGCGAGTATCATGATGTACAACAGATTTACAAATGGAAATATTGACAATTACAGGTTTTAATGATCTAAAGGTCTTGTGTTGAGCAGTGAATAGGTGGGAAGGTAACTGAGCTTTTATACAGATGCATGGACGGACCGAATGTTTTTGTTACTAATGTTGTTGAAAGAAAAAAAAAAATGCCAATATGATTTTTTTTTTTTTTTAAATAAAAGCAGCGACAGCTCTTCCCGACTTTCATTTGTAAACAAGTTCCGAGATTCTGCAGCCATGCTGGAAGAGGTGTCTGGGCTGACAAAACGAAAACAAAAGATTTCGGTCTAAATGTCAAATGGAACAAACCCCGAAGAACAACAAACTACACAAAGAACAACATTCCTCCTGTGTAGCTGGAGACGACGTCATGTCATGGAGAGGTTTCCCATTGGCTGGGCCTGGACCTTAGCTAGGAGAGAGGAGAATCTGAAGGGATCAGCGTGTAGGCAGGTCCTTATGGAAACGATGCTTCCTGTTTATCAATAAAAGAGGGGGGGGGGGGGGGGACTCGTTAAACTGCATTAAATGGATATGGATTGCGGTGTATTTATTTGTGGTTGTGAGATGTTTACTTAAAGCAGGCACTCATCATAGTTAACACAGGCGGTTTTGTCACAGCATTGTACAAAGTCTGCAGAAGCGGGGAGGCGGGGTTTCCTGTAATGCTAGGACACCCTACAGCTGCTCTTGGGGCACCTGCAGGTTTGCTGCAAACCATGCATGACTTTTAATATGCATCTAACATCAATGCGCAAGTAAGACCCCTTGAAATAGGTGCCGGGAAGTTTCCTTTGTACAGCAATAAACTGAGGTCCCATGTTTTTTTTTTTTCAAAAATTCTTAGTAACGCGGGTGTGAATGTAAATAAGTTTGGCAGAGTTTTAACCCGTCAATAGCAACTGCATTTTCAAATCATCACTTAGTTTAACTGCAATATCATCCAGGAGGAGTTAACAGTCCTCGTGTCAATGAGATGTTGATCTGCTGTACTTAAGGGCTGTGCAGGCTAATTAGGTAATTTTACGCTCCAGGTACTTACATGCGTTGCTAATGTTATGTTTTTTTTGTATTATTTTTTGTCTTATGGTTTATCTTCCTAGGGTGGCCTTTTGTTTTTCATACGATGTGTTCCTACTGTTGGCATTGTACTCTGAAGCTTGATTTGATCAGACATACTAGTGCTACATAAACAAAACCAAGTAAATGTTTAGTTGATACATTTTTTACTTACATTTGCCCCAAATGTATCTGTTTAATAGCTATAGCGCCATTTTGTATGAAACCCATACATAGGCTGCTGTTTATACTGGTAACTTTGTTGTAGATATCATTGCCATCCATCACCAAAGATCCTACTTGAAAAAGTGTGGGGGGTAGGGCGCCATTTATGGCCCCCTTGTAGCAGCCATAACTACTAGCACATATAACATAACGTGTATTTGTAAAGCACACGTTCACCCAGAAGGATATCTTGCTGCTGAATAACAGACGGACCCTATTGGTGCAAGACGTGCTCCGTTTCAATCGGGGTGCTCCTCCTGGGTTCTTGTGTAAGGTGGCTACAGGGCGTGGAGCAAGAAATATCTTCCAAGTCTAGCCAAGGTTTCTTTCAAGAGTCGTTCTCAGGTTAAGTATCAGTCAAGAGTTTTTGCACTGAACATGTAATCTAGGAAAGGGGGTTCACCAGAATGAAAACTTGCATAGCTGCACCCTCCCTCTGCCCGTCTACTTTGCATGAAAAAGTTGAACAGGTGAATGCAAGAAGTACTGGAAAAGGGTTCGATATTGGCGCCATATTACATTTCGAATAGGTAAACTTTATACTTAAGACAAGATGTAGGTTGCTAACAGGTAAGCTTCAACAGTGCTGTCAATAAGGCAACCAGCATCTTGGAAGAGATCTTAGTGGACACAGCTTGTGTTGTAGAGTCAAAAAAGGACTTATGAACATGCTGCGATTCTTGGAATAATTTACATCTGAAATAATTACTTTTCTAACTAATGTGTCTCCAACTATTTCCTTAATGCTGTGCTAGAGTTTATTCCCAGATCCTTAGGTACATACTGTTGAACTCGTACTGTAATTTTGCTGTTGTGTTTGGGATCTCCCAGAATTGAGTTTAGTTTTGGCAAGATTTATACTGATTTATACTACTTTTACCATTCTTGACTAAATTTGATTTTCTTTCCTTGATTACTGGTGAGTGTGATATCCCGCTTTAAACGGAGCTACTCTACTCAGTAACTGGTTTTGGTTGATCTCAAGTTGCTCCAAGTTATTGGCAATGAAAGAGCGAAATGAAAATAATAAATGAAGTTGAGTGGCCAACTCAAATTACAAAGCCATTCAATACATTTGTAAAAATTCAAGAAGCACACAACATAACTATGGCTAAACGTGGGATTTATACCACAAACAAATGAGAGGTACTAACACACAAGTTGGTTGAAGCAGTGGGTCGTGAGACCCAATTACCATGTAAAAATAGAATGTTTTCAGAGTCAATCCATAATGAGGCCTTACTAACACCATAGGTACACATGCCGATCATTACCCTGCAATGAACTAACACGAACAGCGCAAAAACTTACGAACTATGACAGCAATGCCATACAGTCACATAATGAAATCAATTACAGAAGATTCTTCTAAATACTCAGCGCATAAATTCCACGTGAGGTGCGCATAACATGAACCTCGTAAAGGCATAAAAATGTTACTACGCAGATATGATCTGAAGCTACATACACAGAAACTCGCCAATTAAGGAGGTATTGCTGCTTTATTGGTATTGTAACCATTAAGTTTCACCTTCACACAAGTTAATCAGTGCACACGTCAATCACAAACATAGGGTGTGCTGTCAAGAGACGGTGGTGGTGTGCAATACTCCGCCTGAACAAGAAGGGACAGGTTCATGTATTTGTAGGTTGGCTAAAGTATATAAAACGTTGGCCATTTGGCGAAGTCGACTCATCTTGCCATTGTGTTAGATTTAGTCATCACTCCAACTATAGGACTCAGGACATGGCAAATCGACGGACAATTACCGTATATGAATTCACAACAGTCACAGCAGAAAATGTAGGTCATTTTGAACACTGCCGACCCAGAGCCCTAAGCATACGCCACTGGAGAGAGGTGTTTTGTAACACTCTACTCTTCCTTCTTGAATGGTGCTCCTATCGGGGTAATGATCCCAGACATAAAACATTTTAAGATTGGGCGTGCAGGGCAGAACTGTACAACAGTAGCGCCTTCTATATTCCACCTCTGACACTGAGGCAATGTCTTTGCAGTACTTTTTCACTATTAAAAGATTCTCTTCTTCCTTCCTGTGAGTTCTGAACTCGCTCTCTATTTTTTTTGCATGTGCAGCAATCTGCCTGTAAGTAATAGAGTCTAGGTAACCTCGGTTCCTAATCCCACCATACCACTTCCATCGGGATTTTCACTCTAATGCGGATTCCCAAACGTAGCATCCACTGGGGAGGTGGGATGATACTCTACTTACAGTTTCTTCACCAAGTACTTAACACCTGCGGACTTGTATTCCAGTGTAAGGTACTAGGTCTAGTTGCCCATGGCTTGCCTCCCTTGCCCCTCCCCTAACCCTGCATTCGCCAACCCTTCTCCCATAGCGGGCTGCCTTATGAATAACCTATTCCCCTCCTTTCTCAGTTTCTCCAGTTATTCCTCTCATGCTCTGCACAGATAATGACTCTCTATCTAAAGACACAGCAAATAGAGGCTTAACATGCCAAGTCTCATGCTGAACAAGAGCATGGTCGCTGAGCATGTACAATGTGCCAAGTCATTCTTCTCGCACAGCAAAACTGTATCAAGCATCTTGTTTTTTTCTCACCAGTCATTAAGTGACAACTGGGTACACTGCTCACTCCTTCGCCCAGATACAAACTCTACTTATGTAAATAACAGCCCTACTAGATTTATCTGTGACCCATTGTATGTCCATCTAAAATTTGCTTTTTAAAAGACACCACTATTGAATAGCTTATATTAAAGTTTTTTAAAAGTAGAAAAAAATAGGGGTTCTATCTGCAGACCCTATCTCTGCAACCCATAAGAAAACTACTATTTGGGTCGGTTTTACCCTTCATAAAACAGGGAAATGCTCCCCATCAGACCCGATAGCTTATTTCAATGCACAATACTACCACGCTGCTGCCTGTACTCTACCAGTACTATTCCAGCAATATATGCAGATCAGTGACATCAGTAGAGACAGCAGACAAGAAGGGGCTTTACTTTTATAGTTTCCTGATTTAAAGGACACTTGAGGTGAAAACTCTACCATTTCATGTATGAGAATTTCTAGCTTCAATTATTGCATGGGTGGCATTATCGAATAGCCGATAAATATTTTAAAATGATTTACCTGCTTGGAAATAGATAAGGAATAGGATATTTTTTTTTTTTTTTTTAATTCAGAGAGGATCATTTTGCTTTGAACTCTCTTAAGTGTAGGGGGAGCATAAACATATTAAAATCCTTGTCTGAAACACTTGGACTAAAGAACCACAAATTAAAAATCAGTCATCTTAGACACTTTCACCGTGTTCAAAAATAACACCGCACCAATTGCAACCTCCTAACCACTGTCAGATAAAGCACACCCAAAGTGCAAACTCCTAACAATTGCCAAAGAAAATAATTCATTACTGCAACCTTCCAAGGATAGCTAACTCCACCATACCCTGATAATCCAGCCCCACCTTATGCTTTTTACACTACGGTCCATTCTCACGCTCCAGATTAGGCACACATCATGCCTCCATGCTTGAAGAGGGTGGGAGGAGGGAGGTAAACCTGCTGAAATGAGGTAGGTGGGTAGTGAGTACTAAACAACTCGACTGGTGGACTACCGAAAGCAAACTAGAGTGAGTGGATATAAGAATAAGAATTGTAGTTTCGCAAAATATCAGGCTAATTGCAGGTGACTGAGCTTTTCATCCATCCAGATCCATGATTTATTCGGTTTACAGGGCATTCTCTATTCCTTCATTGTTTCAAAGCCTTAAATGGCTGAAAAAAACTCAACATCTATTCCAAAATAAGCGGTTTGTAAATCCAGCCATGAAATAGACCTCTGAGCCAAAGTTTTTAGTCAGTGACATAAAGAACGCCTAAAATCTATAATTAATATCAAAGTCCAACAGAAGAAACACCATCAACAACCAATAAGGCAGATGGGGTAGCAAAAAATGAACAACTGCCTCGCCGAAATGCAAACACCAGCTTCCTGGCCAAGAGTCTATGTTTACAAGACGAGATACTACGTTTATAGGAGTTAGAAAACAGAGGTGGACACCTCACATGCAGCAAACATTCAACCCACCTGGAAACGTTTCAATCAGTCCTTCTGTGGCTTCCAGGCAAAACCATCTGTGAATGCACAAAGCTTGCACTTAACATCAGGGCACAAGTCCTAAAAAAAGAAGTGGGGGGACTGACCAAGTTAGGTAGTATGCAAGTGACATCATGACGTGTGCCATCAAAGCACATGACGTCACGACGCGTGACATCACAAGAAGTGACATCAGATACTAAGATCTCACACATATGGGTATCAGGTGCATCATGAGTACATTTAAGTGCATTTTGATATTTAACAAATTGGAGTCGGGGTTGTGCAACAAAAGTGGTGCAATCCTGACGCAAAATCTGGGCCTCAACTAATAAATTTTTTTAAAACCCTGCCACAAAGAAATTGGCAACAAGGAAAAGCATGGTAGTAGATCTGTTCTGCTGAATTGGTTGCAAAGTCTGCATTTTAAAATATTTTATGGGGTTAAGGCATCTGCTGCAGAGGTGACCAGTCAATCTCAGGAAATAATAATAATGGTGAGAGCATATCATGTAATATTCTGATCACAGATTTTTATTTGATGTAGATAAAGTGTATTACTGCTTTGAACAAATAAATCCTAGTAATCCTTCTAGTAGACCACAGTGAGCTATGAAGGATATTTGACTCCCACACCGTGTAACCCCGACTGTCTCATGTAACACATCTTGTACATTGATTTACTCACTTACATGATTTATTTGGAATGGATAATGTGTATGTTATGTACAGCGCTCTAACACTCTGCATTGGGATGAGTAGCGCTATAAAAGAAATAAAATAGTGCTATCTATTTAAATTATTATTTGTGTAAATACTGGGACAGGCCAACCCATCTGACATTCTTACAGTGCATGCACCTATATACAACAAAGTAAAAAACATGCATCTCTTAAGTACCTGTGAAGAGATAACAAGCTGTGTGCTTTTGTTTCCTCGCTGGTACATTTGCGAGGTTCCAGGATGCCTCTGGTGGGATACTCGATCAAAAGGAGGCCTGATGGCCCCTTAACTTCTGTCTTTATCTGAAAAAAAGCCCCTCACTGCCTGCACGTTGCTGCTGGGAATGGAAAGCAGACAACGTCAGGCGCTGCTGAACGTGGCCGGTGTCTGAAAATTACACCGGACACGTTCAGCATATTTCTGTGGGGCCCAACTTCTTGGCAGGGGGAACGGCGTCCACCCTGTGAAAAGAGTGGGTGGACGCTGTGTACCTGCATGTACCTCCGACTAGTGCCCTGCTTAACATATGCCAGATCATCTGAGTGCCCCTTTTCAATGTTTGCTCACCTCTACTCTTAGATAATTTTTCTTTGCAAAGAAACACATGGAGAGCATTTGCAAAGCAACCCAAGACACGCTACACAGTAAAAGTTCAATTGCGAGTGTAGCAAGTTTGCCTCTTAGCACACGATGTCCCACTACCACTCCTCAGTAAATGGAGATGTCACACAGCAAAGGAAATGCCTAGTTGGGCTGTACCAGGCACGTCTACAGACACTTCTTTATGGACGTAATCTATTGGAGCTCACAAGGCCACACTACTGACCAACACAGCATCACTTTATGCAATTTGTCCTACAAATAAACTGCAATATAACATCATGAACAAGGAAACCCCTTGTAAGACCTGGCATCATTGGCGCGGGTCTCCCTTCCTCTTTTCGCTTCCTATCTTTTATGTTGGCTGGATTTAGATGCTCTGGGCGCTGTGCCACTGCCAATCAGTGCCACAGCGCAAATACTCCCTGTGTAAAGATGACTGTATGAATTGGGATAACCATAATTGGCTCGTTTTGTTTACCTGTCAGTCCCTAGTATAAGTGCACTGTGTGTGCCCAGGGCTGGTAGACCAAATACTGCTGGTGGGCCTGCAGCGCTGATTTGCGCTACCCACCGAAGCAGCTTTTAAAGTATGTCTGTGTAGCATGTTCTAATAGCGAGTTACCCTCCATTTCACTGTTTACTATTGTGAGGCTATCCGTTCTCATAGGCCAGAATGGGCAGGCTGAGTATTACATTCCATAATCCTACCTGCCCCCAGGAACCTGATAGGAAATTCGAATTTCATATGTTTAAGCTCAGGACATTGAGATACATCTTTTAGTAAGGATCATTTGCATAGCCAGTGTTCAAAAATGCCTCTTCTAGAAACGAGGTATTTTCTTGCCTAAGCTTTCCTGTAGGCTTTGCTAGTGTGTGTATTGGCCGTCTGGTTTTGGAGCAGCAGGGCCAGCTGGGTCAGACCTGGCTGGAGAGAGAGAGAGAGAGAGAGAGAGAGATCGGCATTTAGAGTATGGGGAGGGGTGACTCTTTGATCTGAGCAGGGCCATGCCTGGCCAGGTGAATGATGGCTCCACCTCCCACTGGGCGTCTGATAGCAGACCCCCTGATTCTCAAAGGGCAGGATGTCGCCTCGTAAACCAAGTGCTTCCCGACCCCACCGAACTGGTTCTGGCTGGATTCAGTGATTTGTGACTTTAGAGAACAAAGACTTTTTAGGTATAAAATGCTGCGCTGAAACCTTTTTCAAGTGTGTTCCTTCTGGATGTCAAGACGAAACTCTGTCCGAGTGAACAGAGGAAAGGACTTTGAAACTTTCACCAAGCTTGCTGAAGAAACTTCCCGAGGGCCTGAATTGAGAGCGACTCCTGCTGAAGACTCAGGGACATTAGACTTCACCTCATCAGCCGTCTGAATTCCTGTGCAAGGGATTCTACTTGCAGGTGAGGCTTCCGTCGAGTAATCCGGAGCCTCTAGTTCTACTGTGAAGAACGCGGACTGGTAACCCTTGTTAAACTGTGTGGCCCGCCGCAGCTAAGAGAGCTGCTGCCGCTGAGTGCCCGCACCTTTCCCAACTTTGCAGCATCGTGATTCATCCTGTGGGCCGCCGCAGCTAAGAGCTGCTGCCGCTGAGTGTCCGCTTCTTGGCCAACTTTGCATCATCGTGATTTGTCCTGTGGGCCGCCGCAGCTACGAGAGAGCTGCTGCCGCTGAGTGCCCGCACCTTTGCCAACTTTGCATCATCGTGATTTGTCCTGTGGGCCGCCGCAGCTAAGATAGCTGCTGCCGCTGGGTGCCCGCACCTTTGCCAACATTGCATCATCGTGAGTCGTCCTGTGGGCCGCCGCAGATAAGAGAGAGCTGCTGCCGCTGTGAGCCCACCACGGAGCTGCACGACGAGAGTCATCGCCACCACCAGCCCGGGCTGCCGCAGCCGCGTGCTGCTGCCGCAGCCGCGTGCTGCTGACGCTGAGAGCCCGCCTGTCCCCAAGTGCCCGAATCATTGTGAGTGCACGTTGCGGACCACTGCAGTCAAGAGTTGTGGTCGCTGGGAATCTGCCTGTCACCATCTTTGCTTCTTCGAGAAGCTGCGTGCTGTGTCCCCGTCCAACGGCAGGTATCTGGTGCACAACGGGTCGCGTAGACCCAGGGCTTGAACTCAGTCAGTGCCACGTTCTGGTGAATACGTTATTGCCTTTTTAAGTCCCTACTGATTTACGTGCATTGTGGCTGGTTAAAACGCTTTGAGAGTCTTGTGTTAAACCTTAGATAAAGATACTGTTTTTCTATACCTACTTGAGTTGTGTCCTTTTGTGGTGTCGTTACTGCCTTATTGTGCATGGTCATAAATGCTTCACACACTGCCTCTGAGATAGGCCTAACTGCTCGTGCTACGTTACCACAGGGTTGAGCAGGGGTTATCAAAGGGGGTAGCCCACTTGCCCTGACTTAGGAAGAAGGGTCCCTATTTGGACATTGGCGCCAGCCAGTGACAACCAGAGACCCCCATTTCTAACATTGGCGGTCAGCGGTGAGGATCAGGACTTGCATTTATGATCCACGTACAATAACTGGTAGACGCCACTAGTGAGTGCAGACCAAAGCACAGCCACGCACTGGTTTTTTGTCCCTCTTCGAATTTGTTTTTGTTTGGTTGGTTGTTCTAGTATTGAATTGTTGATCGCAGCCATCAGTACTACTAATATGGGAAGGCCAACATCCAATGCTTCGGAGGATCTCACCTTTGAGGAGGAAAGATTAGATACCTATACTGCCAGACAGCTGAAGTCATTTTGTAAGCAATTCGCAGTCCCCGTGATAGGTCTCTCTAGGAAGGAGGAGTACCAGAAGGCGCTGAAGGCCTGGTGGGAAGCGAGAGAGTCCGCTGGGGATGAGGAAGAGAATGCTGGAGGGCAGCAGGATGATGCAGTAGAGGGGGGGGGAATGGGGGGGAAAGAGAACACCCTCCAATCCAGGTACTAGTGCATCCCAAAGGAGAGCTGGAGGACAGGGAGAGAGATAGGAGGCATAGTTTGGAGATGGCTAAATTGGAAGGTCAGAAGGACCTTGAGAGTAAGAAGTTAGACATTGAGAAGGATCGATTGTCAATTGAACTTGAGAAAATGAGAATGGAGCATGAGAGAATGTTGAGGGAGATAGAGATCAGGGCGAGTAGTGTCCCGGTCTCCCCCTCTGGTGGCAGCATACCTTTAGTAACTCGTGAGAGTAGAGTTTATATTCCTAAGGATGTCATTAAGGATTTTCACAAGAGTGAGGATATTGGGCAATGGTTTGCCGCATATGAGATAGCAATGGTGTCCCACAGGGTCCCCGAGAAGGACTGGGGAGCGCGATTGTGGGGACGCTTTGTGAGTGATGGTAGGGATACCCTGTTGGACCTGCCTGAGGAGAGCAGGATGGTGTATGCCCATATGAAAGAAGCTTTGATGACCAGTTATGGTTTGACCCCAGAAATGTACAGGCAGAGGTTTAGAACCTGTAAGAAGTTAGAGGGTACCACGTGGGTTGAATATGTGTCTTTTTTCTGCAGAGCAATGGATCGCTGGGTAAAGGGTAACAAAGTGGAAACTTTTGAGCAATTGTATGATTGGTTAGCGTGGGAGCATTTTTCTAGTAACTGTTTTCCAGAGCTACGCCAGCACCTGATTGATAGCAAGCTGACTAACCCTAGGAAGCTTGCTGAGGAGGCGGACCGCTGGGTGAGCACCCGGGTCCGCAAAGGTTTTGTGGGAGACTTCGCCAGAGGTGGGCAGGGTCCCCAGCAGAGAAGTGGGGGCGACAAGGGTAAGCCGAGGGAGTTCCAGAGAGGGCCCCAAAGTAATTCCCAAGGGAACCAAGCAGTGGTGTCCCAGCCTCCCCCTGAGAAGAAGCCAGTGTCCCCGACAGGTAGGCCTGTTCAGAGGGGGCCACTCACTTGTTTCAGGTGTGGTCAAGTAGGCCACCGGTATTATGATCCCCAGTGTCCCCCCAATGCATTCCCCTCGTGCACCATCCGTGCACCATCCCGCCAGATTGCCAGTGTAGCCCTGGGGGGGGGGGAGGAGGTAGAGGTCCAAGGTGGGTGGGATCCCGTAGAGTTAACCCTTGTCTCGCTAGGAGACTTTGAGAAGGTCCCTAACCCCACACTGCCTAATAACACTAAGAAGTACCGGCAGTGGGTGACCATCAATGGCCATAGGGTGGAGGCTCTCAGGGACACCGGAGCTAGTGTGACTGCTGTCAGCTCCCGGTTGGTGTCCAAAGAGCAGGTTGTCCCCCATGCATTCTGCCCCGTAGTGTCAGCAGACAACTCAGAGAGCCAGTGTGAAGTGGCTCAGGTTCCCTTCAAGTGGGGGGGGGGGGAAGGGGGCGGGTCTCATGAACTCTTCAAGTGGCTGTGAGGCCCGCCATGCCTGTAGACTGTCTGTTGGGCAAGGATCTAGAGAACTCCCCGTGGGCTACATTGGAGAGAAAGTCTCATTTGGAAATGTTGGGTCTGCCTGAGTGGGCGTGTGCGACCACTCGGTCCATGACAGCTCAGAAGGGTGTTCAGGAGGGTCTGGAGCCTGAAAGTATGGCCCAGGCCGCTGCCGTAAAGAGAAGGGGTAGGGGGCGCTGGAAACCGGCCCCCGCGGTTCCCACGGTCCCGGAGAGAGCAGACCTTGAGGGGGATGCCCTGGAACCTACAGGGGAACAAGTGGCTGAACTGGGGGACCTACCGGAGCTGACCCATTGGCAGCAGGAAGGGGGGCCCTCCAGGGAGGAATTTTGCGAGCAACAGAGAACCTGCCCTTCTCTTGAGGGGGTGCGGCGACAGGCAGCCGCCCAGGCCGCAGGTGATCAGACAGGGTCACATTGGATCTATTGGGAGAATGACCTCCTTTACAGAGAGCCTAAGGTTGCTGAGCCTGGGTCAGCCCATGTGCTGGTGGTACCCCAGCGCTTCAGGACCTTCCTACTGGGGTTGGCTCATGATGTGCCACTGGCCGGACATCTGGGGCAGACCAAGACCTTGAAGAGGCTGGTCACCCACTTCTATTGGCCCCAGATGCGCAAGAGCTCAGATGCTCACTGCAGGACGTGTGAGACTTGCCAGGCAAGTGGGGGGGGGGAGATTAAGGCACCACTACAGCCCTTTCCCGTTGTGAGTACCCCATTCGAGAGAGTGGGCACTGATATTGTGGGGCCTCTGGATCCCAAGACAGCCATGGGCAACAGGTTCATCCTGGTCTTGGTGGACCATGCCACCAGGTACCCTGAGGCCATCCCGCTCAGGACAGTGACGGCCCCCGTGGTGGGACGGGCACTGATGGGGATTTTCTCCAGTGTGGGATTCCCCAGAGAGGTGGTGTCCGATAGGGGAACTAACTTCATCTCCAAGTACATGAAGTCTCTGTGGGAGGAGTGTGGGGTAACGTATAAGTTCACCACTCCTTACCACCCCCAGGGTAATGGGCTGGTTGAGAGATTCAACCGGACCCTTAAGGGCATGATTATCGGCCTAGGTGAGCCCATGAGGCGTAAGTGGGATGTCCTCTTGCCATGCCTGTTGTTTGCTTACCGTGAGGTGCCACAGAAGTCCTCAGGGTTCAGTCCCTTTGAGCTGCTCTATGGTCATCCGGTAAGAGGGCCTCTGAGTCTGGTCAAGGAAGGCTGGGAGCAATCTCCCAGGAAACCTCCCCAGGATGTGTTTAGTTACATGCTGGCCTTCAGGAACCAGACTCGGCGTTTCAGGAAACTTGCTGAGGCAAACCTGGAAGCCAGCCAGGAAGAGATGAAACACTGGCACGATCAGAATGCCACTCTGATCGAGTTTCAGCCTGGACAAAAGGTTTGGGTCATGGCCCCGGTGGAGCCCTGTGCGCTCCAGGATAGGTGGACCGGCCCCTTTGAGGTGGTGGAGCGCAAGAGTCCTGTTACCTACGTGGTGGACTTGCAGTCTCCCAGGTACCCCTTGCGGGTCCTGCATGTTAACCGACTGAAGCCCCACTTTGAGAGGTCTGAAGTGGGCTTGCTTCTGGCCACAGATGCTGGGATGGAGGAGGAGAGCGAGCCCCTTCCTGACCTCCTGTGTGCAGGGGAGCGAGAAGGGTCAGTGGAGGGTGTGGTCCTCTCCACCACACTGACTCCTGAGCAGCAGGGTGATTGTCGCCAACTGTTGGGGCAATTCAGTGATCTGTTCTCCCTGGTGCCTAGTGTCACTGATTGGTGTGTCCATGACGTGGACACTGGGGACAGTCCTCCCATTAAGCACAAGGCTTACCGAGTGACTGACCGGGTAAGGGCCTACATTAAGGATGAGGTTACCAAAATGTTTGCCCTTGGGGTGATTGAGTCCTCTAGCAGCCCTTGGTCCAGCCCAGTGGTCCTGGTACCAAAAGCTGCGCCTGGTACCACCCCAGAACTTCGGTTCTGCGTGGACTATCGGGGCCTCAATTCAGTCACGAAGACTGACGCGCACCCCATCCCCAGAGCTGATGAGCTCGTAGATCGGTTAGGGGCTGCAAAATACCTCAGCACATTTGATTTGACGTCTGGGTATTGGCAGATCGCCTTGACCGAGGGAGCAAAGGAGAGGTCAGCATTCTCCACACCCGATGGGCACTACCAGTTCCGGGTGATGCCCTTTGGAATGAAGAATGCCACTGCCACCTTTCAGAGGTTGGTCAACAGGGTGTTGGTTGGGCTGGAAGAATTCAGTGCCGCCTACCTGGATGACATTGCGGTGTTTAGCTCCTCTTGGGAGGACCACCTGCGCCACCTCTGGGAGGTATTGATGGCACTGCGGAAGGCAGGCCTCACAATCAAAGCCAGTAAGTGCCAGATTGGGCAGGGTTCTGTAGTGTATTTGGGGCACCAGGAGGGGAGCGGCTAGGTGGCACCCCTTCAGCCCAAAATTGAAACTATCCTGGCGTGGGAACCCCCCCAAGACTCAGACGCAGGTGAGAGCCTTCTTAGGACTCACGGGGTACTACATGAGGTTTGTCAAGGGATATGGCAACATTGTTGCACCCTTGACTGAGCTGACTTCTAAGAAGCAGCCAAAGAAGGTAAACTGGACTGACACCTGTCAAAGCTTTTGACGCCCTGAAGACTGCCATGTGCACCGCACCCGTGCTTCAGGCGCCTGACTTTTCAATGGAATTTGTTGTCCAGACAGACGCCTCAGAGCATGGTATAGGGGCTGTTATGTTACAGATCAATGAGGAGGGACTAGACCAACCGGTAGCCTTCCTAAGCAGGAGGTTACTTCCCCGGGAACAGAGGTGGAGTGCAATTGAGCATGAGGCATTTGCTGTGGTCTGGGCGCTGAAGAAGCTGAGACCCTACCTGTTTGGGACTCACTTCCGGGTTCAGACAGACCACAGGCCCCTTAGATGGTTGATGCATATGAGTGAGAATCCCAAGTTGTTGAGGTGGTCCATTTCCCTACAGGGTATGGATTTCACGGTGGAACACCGCCCTGGTACAGAACACGGCAATGCTGACGGTCTGTCCAGATTTTTCCGCCTCAGTGATGAGAACACCCAAGGGGATGGTTAGTTCTCCCCACATTTCAGCTGGAGGGGACGCGTGTTAGACCTGGCATCATTGGCGCGGGTCTCCCTTCCTCTTTTCGCTTCCTATCTTTTATGTTGGCTGGATTTAGATGCTCTGGGCGCTGTGCCACTGCCAAATCAGTGCCACAGCGCAAATGCTCCCCGTGTAAAGATGACTGTATGAATTGGGATAACCATAATTGGCTCGTTTTGTGACATGTCAGTCCCTAGTATAAGTGCACTGTGTGTGCCCAGGGCTGGTAGACCAAATACTGCTGGTGGGCCTGCAGCGCTGATTTGCGCTACCCACCGAAGCAGCTTTTAAAGTAGGTCTGTGTAGCATGTTCTAATAGCGAGTTACCCTCCATTTCACTGTTTACTATTGTGAGGCTATCCGTTCTCATAGGCCAGAATGGGCAGGCTGAGTATTACATTCCATAATCCTACCTGCCCCCAGGAACCTGATAGGAAATTCGAATTTGATATGTTTAAGCTCAGGACATTGAGATACACCTTTTAGTAAGGATCATTTGCATAGCCCGTGTTTGAAAATGCCTCTTCTAGAAACGAGGTATTTTCTTGCCTAAGCTTTCCTGTAGGCTTTGCTAGTGTGTGTATTGGCCGTCTGGTTTTGGAGCAGCAGGGCCAGCTGGGTCAGACCTGGCTAGAGAGAGAGAGAGAGAGAGAGATCGGCATTTAGAGTATGGGGAGGGGTGACTATTTGATCTGAGCAGGGCCGTGCCTGGCAAGGTGAATGATGGCTCCACCTCCCACTGGGCGTCTGATAGCAGACCCCCTGATTCTCAAAGGGCAGGATGTCGCCTCGTAAAAGAAGTGCTCCCCGACCACTGTTCCCAATAAGCCGCGCACCGAAGTCACCCCAAGCGCGCAGTGTGCTGAATTTAGCGCGCACACAACAACATCTAATCCTGCAAGACCGTATTCATGTTAATTGCGGCGCCCGTGTGCGCTGCAATTAACATGAATACTACCTCAAAGGGTCACACGCAGCTTGCACTGTTAAGAAAGGAAAAACAGTGCCTCCAACATGACGTGTGCTTTAGCACACGCTGTGTTGGAGACTCTGCTTTTCTTTTCTTAATTGTGCACAGCTACGGGGCCGATTGTGACCCTTTGTGTTAGTATTCATGTTAATTTCGGCGCCCCTGTGAGCTGCAATTAACATGAATACTACCTCAAAGGGTCACAATCAGTCCCGCAGCTTGCACCGTTAAGAAAAGAAAAACAGTGTCTCCAACACGACGTGTGCTTTAGCACACGCTGTGTTGGAGACTCTGCTTTTCTTTTCTTAATTGTACAGCTACGGGCCGATTGTGACCCTTTGTGTTAGTATTCATGTTAATTTCGGCGCCCCTGTGCGCTGCAATTAACCTGAATACTACCTCAAAGGGTCACAATCAGCCCCGCAGCTTGCACTAAAGAAAAGAAAAACAAGCATTTGCAATGCAATAGGTCTCGCATTGCTTAACGTTTGAGCTATTGGTGTTGCTAATAATAATGCAACGCCAAAAGCTCAAACCTTCAGCAATGCGAGAGCTATTGCGTTGCAAATGCTTTTTTTTTTTTTTTAAGGTGGGCGTGGGCAGCGGAAGCACACAGGGCAGGATTGGGGGGCAACCGGCAAAGCAACACAGGAGGAGATATGAAAACAACAGGGGCTGGATGGGATGCAAAAGCAACAGGAGAGGGGCAGAGCGAAGTGATCCTGGTGGGAATAGTAGCTGCCATGTACCCCTTTTACAGCCAGTCAACAGATCCCTTCGAACCCATGTCCTGTAGTGGCATGTGCTTATTAAGAAAGCACAAGCACGCCACACTAGCTCCACTGCCTGGGTTTAAGTGCCCTGAAACGAAAGTAGAACCTAGAGGCAACTGCGTCATTTCTTTGCAATGCCATATTGTGCCAACTCTAACCTGAAGGTATTGGAACGCTTTACACAGGTACCAGTTACATTAAAGTAAGACATTGTTCATATTTTTTTGGGTAAGAACAGGGATTAGTGACATGCTCTAGAACATATTCTTGTAAGAGCGACAGCTCAACTCAGCAAGCAAATCTCAAAAGTGCTGTAAGACAGTCTGGAACCCAACGTTCATTAGGACTTGCACAGCACACAGTCTACCATTAGAAACGTCTAGTACCTTGAAAGCGCTACATGAACAGCTGGCCTATAGAGCTACCTTACAATATGTTGTGCAAAGAGTGAAAATAGAAAGCACAAACAGTCTCTAGAACATTGTGTTTGAACATGTAGAACTTAGAGAATAAGAATGGTTCTAGGACATATTGTCTAAAGTTGTAAAATTACCGCCCGGGAAGCGTCTATTGCAATTCGTAGGAAGAAATGTTCCAGACCCCCGGAGCAGGCCCTGCAATGTGTTGCACCATTAACTAGAACCCAGCGGTTAGACACAGGCGGTGGAACGCATTATTTGAAGACTAGAAAGGCTTCAATCGATAGGAAGCTGTGGAAAGTGGTGTTCAAAGATATAGTGCCACAGTCTAAGAGGAAGGCGCTATGGAGATTCGTGCTAAGAGCTGCAGCAGAACCACACGGCAGTATCTATAAAGTGCTGTGCAAACTGTTGGAATCCGTAGCGTTGGTGCAAATTCTAAGCCATGTAAGACCCAGAGCAGGAACTTATAACTGTGGTGCAGACTCTAATGTGCTTTACAGAGAGGTGAAACTGACATCTCGGGAGCTCAGTCTAGAACTCCATTCAAGCCATGGAACCCAGAGACCTAGAGGAGAATCTAGAACATGCTGGACAGACTGCAGTCTGGGCCGGAGCTGTGAATCCTGCGGAGTCAGCTGGACTCCCATCTGGCACCCGGAGCTGCGGGTCAGACGGGTTCACCCTCAGCATCTGGAGCCCAGAGCCCTGGAGCCATCTTCACAGGAAGGCACTTTCACAAGAACTACATAGCCTTAAAATGAGGGGCACCCATCGCCCAGAGGTTCTTACCGCCAGCACACGCTGCCTGCACCCGGCTCCCCTGCCTTCCTTCAAGGGGGTTACTGTGGCTTTAGATCACCAGGCGCTACTCTACGGAGGTTCGAGCCCGGCCCGGAACGGCAGGATATTGATAATAAAAAAGCATCCAAGTCTAGAAAAAGCTTGCGAAGGAATATATATATATATATATATATATATATATATATATATATATATATATATATATATATATAAATAAAAGTGCAGCGTGTGTGCGAGGTGGATGCGCAGGAGTTTAGCAGCTCAGTGGTGAGTGATGTGCTAGTGAAAGAAGGGGAGGACGTCCCCAGTGTGCCTCACATCAGACTTGCGTTGGAAGTTGGGGTGGGGCAGGTGCTGCAGCATCAAAGGGCATAGAAGAGACTACATTTCTTAGGGGACACGGACAGCCTTGGGGAGAGCTGAACCTGGGTCTGGCCTGGCTCTAAGAGCCAGATCACAAGCCGAGCCATAAAAGATGTAACTCGGGTAACAAATGTGAGGAAAATGGTATACTAGAAAATAGAAAAACATGGATTTTATATCATATTAAAGTGTTTCAATGGCGAGTAAACGATTATTTCATAGAACTGAGTGATGTTTATTGAAAGTAATATTTTTTTTAACATTCAAGAATACCGCCGTAGCTGTACGATTTTGCCACAAATTATCCAAAACTTGTCAGCTTCGGGTGCGGTCCTGCTATAAATTGAACCACAGCCTGGCCCAATTGCTTTGTACTAGTCATCTTAAAGTGAATCCAGTGATCCCACGCCCAGCAGCACTAATCTCTGGGACCGTTACATATTTTCTCAACAAACTTTCATCCAGAGCCACAGACAGAAAACAATGCACATCTTCTGAGCTAAGCTTTGAGCCCCGGCACTTATTGTTTTACAAATTAAGCACTGTTTCCCGCAGTATTTGGCAATTGTTGAAGTTGCCAAATGAAGATGAACGCTGCAGTCTACAGCAAGAAGATTCCATCTTTTCACAAAAATTAACTTTGAGAGGTTGACACAGCTGCACATGACCAGCTTTCGCGGGTGGCACCTGGTGCAACATTCTTTTTTGGTGCCCGCCTCTCATAGCTCTCTTTTCCACAAGTTCACCCACTGCCACTCTCCAAGAGTGCCCATCATCTCTCCATAGACCCTCTCTCATATATATTTCATTTATTTTATAGTGCTTCTCATACCAGTGTAGGATGTCGGATCACTTTACATCACGCATATATTACACAGACATGAAGGCTTATAAGTGTGTAAATCAGAGTACAGGAAATGTTACATAAAACAATGGGGATTACAAGGTGTAGGACTACCATGTCATTCATGCTAGCAGAATGTATGTTTGAGTGTTTTGTCTAGAGAAGCGCAAACTCAGGATTCTCAGTCAGTCATATTCACTTTATTCGGTTAATAAAAACCATAGAAGTACACTCCAAACATCTCCTACAATATTAAAACATATACAAGGGTCATATTAGAGTAATCTTAGGCACCATAAAAATTCAGCAAGAAAAAGGTCCTCAGCCTTTTGGTTGTTTAAAAACTCAGGATTTTGAAAGCACACGTCGTGTTTGAGACTCTGCATTTCTTTTGTTAATAGAACGCAGCTGCAGGGCTGATTGTGTGCCTTTCGAAAGTATTCATGTGCAGCGCCTTGTACATGCATAACTGCTGCAGCGAATAGCAAATACTTTCAAAAAGGCTCACAATCTGCCCCGCAGCCATGCTCCTATTAACAGTGATGGCACTTGACTTGTGTGAATGGCCCTCTTCCACACTACATGTTTTCCTGGATGTCACACATTTCACAAACTATCTCTGACGGGATATCCACACATTACTCCGTAGCTTGCACATCAAATTATAAATAGGTTATGTAATTGTGTATATATGCGATCTTGTATAGGCTCCTAACATTTCCCCACCCTATGAACAGTGCTCGAGTTGAGGATCTTTAGTAAAATCGTATTACGGTACCACCATTGGAGTCCTGTGCTTTTCTGAACCCGAAGTGTACTTGCCTGTGTAACCAATTCATGTCTTGGCATGTGTATCTAAATTGAAAACCTGCTTTAAGACCATTCATGTGATGCTGCATGTGTGGAAATGCACTGTCTTTTCACTTTTTTAAGCAAAAGTTTGGAGTGATATTTGGCGCTGCACCCCCAAGCGTGGTCTGGTTCCTGGCGCACATAGTCTTGCTTGTAGCGCACAAAGACCTTACACTGCCGCACACAGAGGAAAAAAATTAGAGGGAACTTTGTCCCCGACCCCACCGAACTGGTTCTGGCTGGATTCAGTGATTTGTGACTTTAGAGAACAAAGACTTTTTAGGTATAAAACGCTGCGCTGAAACCTTTTTCAAGTGTGTTCCTTCTGGATGTCAAGACGAAACTCTGTCCGAGTGAACAGAGGAAAGGACTTTGAAACTTTCACCAAGCTTGCTGAAGAAACTACCCAAGGGCCTGAATTGAGAGCGCCTCCTGCTGAAGTCTCAGGGACATTAGACTTCACCCCGTCAGCATTCCTGTGCGAGGGATTCTACTTGCAGGTGAGGCCTCCGTCGAGTAATCCGGAGCCTCTAGTTCTACTGTGAGGAACGCGGACTGGTAACCCTTGTTAAACTCTGTGTGGGCCGCCGCAGCTAAGAGAGCTGCTGCCGCTGAGTGCCCGCACCTTTGCCACTTTGCATCATCGTGATTTGTCCTGTGGGCCGCCGCAGCTACGAGAGAGCTGCTGCCGCTGAGTGCCCGCACCTTTGCCAACTTTGCATCATCGTGATTTGTCCTGTGGGCCGCCGCAGCTAAGAGAGCTGCTGCCGCTGGGTGCCCGCACCTTTGCCAACATTGCATCATCGTGAGTCGTCCTGTGGGCCGCCGCAGCTAAGAGAGCTGCTGCCGCAGTGAGCCCACCACGGAGCTGCACGACGAGAGTCATCGCCACCACCAGCCCGGGCCGTCGCAGCCGCGTGCTGCTGCCGCCGAGAGCCTGCCTGTCCCCCGAGTGCCCGAATCATTGTGAGTGCACGTTGCGGACCACTGCAGTCAAGAGTTGTGGTCGCTGGGAGTCTGCCTGTCACCGTCTCCGCTTCTTCGAGAAGCTGCATGCTGTGTCCCCGTCCAACGGCAGGTATCTGGTGCACAACGGGTCGCGTAGACCCAGGGCTTGAACTCAGTCAGTGCCACGTTCTGGTGAATACGTTATTGCCTTTTTAAGTCCCTACTGATTTACGTGCATTGTGGCTGGTTAAAACGCTTTGAGAGTCTTGTGTTAAACCTTAGATAAAGATACTGTTTTTCTATACCTACTTGAGTGGTGTCCTTTTGTGGTGTTGTTACTGCCTTATTGTGCATGGTCATAAATGCTTCACACACTGCCTCTGAGATAGGCCTAACTGCTCGTGCTATGTTACCACAGGGTTGAGCAGGGGTTATCAAAGGGGGTAGCCCACTTGCCCTGACTTAGGAAGAAGGGTCCCTATTTGGACATTGACGCCAGCCAGTGCCAACTAGAGACCCCCATTTCTAACACCCCTATACTAGTACCACAAGCTATGGAGAATGTTAGAGAAAAGCACAACACTCCCTCCACCTGCCGAAGGTCAAACTAAACAGCTGGCCAAGCATTATTTGTGACGCTCTCTAAAGTCATTACCTCAAGATTGGAAATTGCAGTCAGTCAGCAAACAGGCATTTGTATGTCATGCATCAATTTTTATTTCCAGACGCAAGTAAGAATACCTGGAAATGTAACCGCTACGCTTATAAGTTCAAAAGCAGGGCGCAATTTGATGGTTCAATGACAGCCGTACTTTCCTTTCCGTGTACCTCACAACTTTCCTGGAATAACAAATCCATGCGTTGAAGCATTTGCTAGATCTTCAAGCATCACAATTCTTGGTATGATCATGGCGATTGGTTCTAATGAACACAATTACAGAGTTGCGATTTATTTTTAGCAATGTGGAAAGAATTAATGCAGATATGCTCTAGAAGCCGAATGCAAATATAATTTGCTAATGACCCAGCACCATCTAATCTATGCTTTCTGCCACTCAAGATCTTGGGGGGGTGGGGGGGGGGAAAGGAGAGAGAGAGAAAGCATGGAGAATATAAAACACAAAATCTTTCAAAATTTGCTCCAGTCCCAATAAACCATAAAAGAATGGTGTCAGTATTGTACCCACTAACTACTCGTTCCACGCTGAAGAGTAAATTGGTAAGTATTCCTGATTCTGAGACAAAGGAATCTGTCTAGTGATACTTCCTACCCAAATCCACTGTGGCGTCTTCTCCTATGTTACCCCAAGTTAAGTAGGTATTTGGAAATATGGTCAAATGCAAGGCGTGAGCCATTGCATCGCTTTAAAGTTGCTATCGATGTGGTTGTGAAATGACAATAAGCATGATGCAGCCACTATAATCAAGAGATATGTGCAATGGGAGTTCTTCACATGAAAACAATAGAGCAACCCCAAATTATTCAAGCAGACAGGTAAATGCGAGGACAATACTAGACTAACCAGTTTCTTAGTACTCGTCTAACCTGAAATCCACTTTTTCGTCTTAGACAAACTCACACCCATTTATTTATCCCAGCTAATAAGTACCTATAGAAATAAATAACATGCTGTATATGTTAGCACAATTTAAAAGAAGGTACAGTACATATTACACAAAGTCCATTAGGAGTTCCGTCCACGTGCAGGTTGCGCATTCATGTGTTTATGAGCGCATGTTTATTTGCTTCCATTTTGAGATGAAAGGGATAGGTGCAACAGGCTCGTCATTGCCTACACTGGTGTCAGGCGGTAACTTGTCAACAACCCATCCTCCACTATACACTCGCACATTCATCCCTGGCCCATAATTCCTGGGTGCAAAAAAAGAAATAGCAGTTAACGCCCCTTGCAGGGTCATTAGCCGAATACGCAGTGAAAATAATGGTTACAAACGATTTTCACATTGTTTCAATCTCGAACTAGAAAATTGCAGATTAATTTGAATAAATGCAATCCTCTGTTCCTAGCAAGTGTGACCCCCATGGCGGAGCGAGAGACCAGATATACTTTAAGATAAAATGTGGTAACCAGTTAATGCTCCCATTTTCCAGTTCTGTGCTTTACTTTAATAACGTGGAGCAACTGAACAATTGCACTGACATACCAGGAAACAGTGATTGGTATATTTAAAGTCCAGGCCTGGGATCTCTGAAGACATGGAGTCAAGGGACATTAAAAGCATCGAGCTGCCGACTTTGGAGCTGGGAAACCAGGTTCGAGTCTCAGTGTTGGCTCAAAATCCTGTACTACTAGACAAATTACATAGGGCCCGATTACGAGTTTGGTAGACAGGGTTACAGTCACAAACGTGTCGGCTATCCCATGTGCCGTATTACAAGTTCCACTGCATAAAATGGAATTGTAATTTGGCGAACGGGATATCTGTCACGTTTGTGTTGGAGTAGCCCTGTCCGCCAAACTCGTAATCAGGCCCTTAATCTCCCCATGCCTACAAAAAATTAATGTGTCCTAGTGTAATGTAACTGGTACTTATGTAAAGGTCTCCAATACCTTCGGGTTGAGTTTGTTATATTTAAAACTGCAAAAAAAAAAAAAAAAAGTGTTCACCTAAAGAGCAACATAATGAAGCTACGGCCCAGGTTAAAACGATTGTAGCCCCAGTGCTAAAGTAAAGCTTCAAAACAATACACACAAAAAAAAAATCACCTAAGCAAGCAATTTCCTCATGCCAATACATTTTTTGTCACAGCTTTTATGATTTTGAGAATCTGGTCAGCAAAATAAGAATTTTATTTAGGTTATATTATATTCATTGAATAATGAAGCACTGTAATCTGGTGGAAATGGCACTGGAGAGAAGTAGACCGCGGTGTACAGCAGGAGCTCAAAAAACAGACAAAAAGCTCAAACTTGTCAAGAAGAAACTTAGGGCCAGATGTATGAACATTTCATTTGTGGAAACCGGTCACATATTGTACAAAGAATTTTTGCAAATTAAATTAGATTTTGCGAGCCGACCTATGCCCTTATATGATTGATAGCAAAATAAGGATTTGTAGTGGATCACAATTTGACCTACATCATTAACATGCATGAGATAGGTTGCAAATTGTGGCTCACGTCGATTGAAGGCCATCACAGGGATGGTGGAGTCTGTGATTGCCTTTAAATAAAGTATTCTGATTTCATATAAATGAAGTCCGTTTTCCTTAAAGGAAAACGAACTATGCAAAGAAAAAGTATCTTTTTTTTTTTTTTTTTTTAAACACAAGCGTTCTTATGAGTTAGCAGTGGACTCCCGAATCACTGCCTATTACAACACAAACCTTTTCAGTCAATCACACTTTCACGCTTTGAAAATGAGTTGCCAGCCCCTTTGTAGATTCAGTAAGTTTTCAATGGTTTGAGTCCGGAATTGCAGTTACAAACCATTAATATACTACATACTGAATTAAAGGGGGCGACCTGAATAGGGCCCTTAAAATTTGCAATTCAGTATTAATTTTTAAAACCCATTTTCTGATTCAGTAATACTTTATGGAATCGCAAAAGAATTTAGTGAATATCAAAACTCCCTTTTGTGGTTGCAAACCCAGTGATTTTGCAAATTGCAAAGTTTGCAAATACAAAATGGCTTAGTACATCTGACCTTAACTTATTTGAACTTGCAAAGTGTGCGGCTTTTTTCCAAAAGTACATTAGGAGCAGCTTCAAAAAGAAGCCACTGATTATCCACTTAATTTCTGGAACAGCCATAGACCGGTTACCTAATTGGGCAGTAAAACAAACAGAGGCGATTGCCAACAGTCCGCAACCTATACCTTCCTGCGCTTTAGTCACACTGTGCAACCTGAAAGACTAACTGATCATTTTAGGACATCAAACCCCATCTCTCCATTTCAGTTTGAGCAAATACTTTTTCAAAGCACGCTTTTAGTTAATTGGCAAGATGAAGGGAAATTATGGATGAAGAGTACAAGGACAAATGTCTCCCGTGTGTTTGTAGATTTTACATCTTAAATATTTGTGAAATATGTTCAGCCGTCTAAGAAATTCACGTTTAAAGAGATGCTCGAGGTGGTCATCAAGGGGTTGAAAAGATAATGGTATCTGCACTGTTGGTGTCCAGATACACTCTGATGGGCTACTTTAGAGGGGACTAGCAAGTTGTGGATGACCACACCCTTAATAATATGTGGTGGCAGACATTACAGAACTCAGAGACATGGTCCCTGCGTCCTGAAAATGAATTATTTATCTGTTAGCGGGAACAGTTAGCACACCTTGATCCCATGGGGCATATGGGATGGTCCCAAAGGGAACCCCGTCTCGATTGGATGGTCACAACATGGATAACATGTTGCGGTAGCTATTACAGGGCTCGGGGACATGGTCCCCATTAAAATGCATTGTAGTGCATGCCACGTTTTGAGGGTCACAAAAAGGAGCACATATAAAAAATTATAATAGATTTTACTCACAATATAAATAATTTATTGGTGATAGCATACCAATTTAAGAAATGGTAGGTTGCTCTAAGGTGATTTTACCCAGAGAAAAATGCTGACCGTCTGCTGGATTTGATGAACCATGTTTGAAGAAAACTGTTTTCTTTGAAGCTTTTATCACAGAGGTTATGGAAGGTGCTGCAGAAGCTAAAATGAGAGCACATTTTCTATAAGATCACATTATCTTTCTCAGCAATGGGAGAACAAAGCCGGATATTCGGAGTAAAACAGGTAGCTCTAATAGTAGCAGCCTGTCAGTGGATTCACTAGGGTTCATTTGCAGCTTTATGTTTTCTAATGAACAACTAGAGTGTTAACATTCTGTTTTCATGACAAAACTGTGGCACACCTGAATCAATCTTAATAGAACCAAAACTGTAAAACATTTCCATTAGAACAAAATGAGGAGGTTCATTGTGTCATAGAAATTATGGTTAGTGCTCTAGAACACTAAAATGAAGACATATTCTAGGAGTTCTCAATATCTTCCTTGTCTATTTCAGTAAAACATTCTGGCATGCTAGGAAACATGTAATTTCAATACTGGCAGCAGACTGTCAGTTAACTCTTTTATGATCAACTTCAGTTTTACCACAAAGTTCTAATGAGCAACTAAAGAGCTAACATTCTGTACTTATGATAAAAGTGTGGCACACACGAATGGCATCTTGCTGAAATCAAAGCTGCAAAACTGAAAGCATTTCCTACAGAGATACAGCAGTTAATGAAAAAATGTGGAGGTCATACAAATTATGGTAAGTGCTCTTTAAAGCTAAATTGATCTCACAATTACTTGGGAGTTCTCAAAATATCTTCCTCATCCCTCTCAGTGAACCATTTTGACATGCAGCCAAACATGGACTTCAAACACCAGCAGCAGTCTGTCAATTAACTCCCTAGTAATCAACTGCAGCGTCATCACAGAATTCTAATGAACAACTAGAGTGCTAACATTTTGTATTCAAGACAAAAGTAAGGCACTCCTTAATGCCAATTTTTGGAATAGGAGTTGTTGAATGTAAAGCATTTACTGGAGAGCAGGCGGACATGGACGTCAATTAGGGATTGCCAGGGGTCGCTGGCCTCAGAGGTGGTAAAATCAGTACCAAAATAGGCCTAAAAAATGTAATCGCTACCTCAAAAAATGTACTCGCTACTACGCTAGGACGAGGGAGGCCAAAACACCTACTCCACACAGATTAGGCGCTCTATCACTTTACCCAAGTCAGGGGAAAGCGGAGCTGCAAAAAATACAAATGGCCAGGCCGTAGGGCTGACAAAACAGAGGTCTTGATTAGCTTTTTGCAGCTCGGGCTCAGGTTGGAGTGGCCGCGCTTTAATCAGGCAATCAGAGGGCTACTCACTACTGTGTTTTCCACGTACTGTCTACATATTCGAGTATACCGCTTTACGACTGGATGATTCCACCAGCAAGGGCAGGCAACACAGCCTGGCGACACACAAGCTACCCCAACTGTTTAGTGTGCGCAGTACGTCAGTGCTTGGTCCTACACTAACTAATTGTGGTGGCAGAGTCGCGCTGCAGCTCGTATCTGTATCGCATCCATTAAGCAGAAGTGGAAAGCAGGAATTGAAGAAGCCTGCTGCGGCGATGGTGGGGTGCTTGGCGGAGTTTCCGTATCACACATTGCCTGCCCCTGACACTTTTGGGTCCTGTGTGCACTGTGGCCTGAATTAGTAAGTACTGCCACCCCCCAGGGGCTGCAAGGACGATCGAAAGAATAGAGGCAGTACAGATGCAGAGTTACCCGCATCGGTAAGAGCAGAGCCCGGAAGCCAAACTACCTATACTAACTGTGCCACTAGTGTGTAACTTCAAAGCTTGAAACGAGTCTTCTACACCACCCCACTGCAGCCCCCAAAAATGTCTATCCCCCAGTCCCTCACTTTCCTAGCTCCACATGCACGTCCCAGTCTTCTTCAAACTGCTGCCTTCCTCAGAACGCCTTCAGCCAACCATCCTCGCAAACTTGCAGGACCCTCATACACAGTCACTTCCACACAAAGACTGCCCTCCATACCTTGCCCTACATTTGGATTTTGCTCTACTTACACTCTCCATGCCCCTGCCTCCACTTACTTCCCCTGCTAACCCAGCACAACGCTCCTTCCACCCCACGATCTGCCTAATATCCTACACACATTGCTCTTACCACTCACTGACCATAGCGCACACACACTTCCCCAGCCCAGCACATACTTTCCAAGCACTGTTCACCTTGACTTGCACCATAAACATAGCACCTGCCCTACAAGCAGGGCCTGGTATTCCTGCGCAATAAACTCCAATCCAGTTTGCCTCTGTACACGGTGTAGGATCTCTGCCACTAACTTTCTACCCACACCTTTATATATCCTGCCCCATGTGCCCTACACATACAATCTCTGCTCAGGTAATGTGAAGGATTTGCCTTCTCAGCGCCTTTGGCTTGCCCCCCCTCAGGTCTCCCTTCCTTTCAGTCTTTCGGGCTTAGCTCCCCTTGGTTATGCCCTCTCCGGCCTCTCTCCATTTGGTTCTCCCAGGGTCGGCCTCTCCCCTCAGCTCTCAACGTGCCAAGCCTCTACCCTAAGTTGCCTCTCTCTCTCTGAGGCTCTTTGAGTGGCCGGTGTTTTGCTTTCCGTCCCTTCCTCAGCTGCCTCCTCTCACCTTCTAGCATCTCTCTCTATCTCGCTTGGCCTCTCAGTGGCTCCTTCCCTTCAGCTCCTCTCCTCTGCACTCTCGGCCTGTGCCCTCAGCCCTTCCTGGCGCAGCACCAGTACCCCCGTGCACTCTCCTCAGCTCCCCTCTGCCCCTCCTGTTGCCACCATCTTGTCTGCTGCCTCACCTAGGTGGGTTCACTGCGCACAGGGAGAGGCCAGGCCGTTGGGGGGCTCAGTCCCTGGCTACCCCGCGCCTCAACCAGCCGTGCGTCCGCCATTTATTAATAATACCTCATCCCTTGCAAGGAAGTACTGGCTGAGAAGCTCAGGACAGCGTTACCCGGGTTCACAGGTAAGGGGTGCACCTACAGCCTGCTACTCAGCTATGCTATGCTGTGATTTGTTATACTACAGTAAGAGAGGCACTGCAGTGTAGTTAAGATATATTTAGCTATGCTCTGCAATCCTATGTTATACTATAGCAGGTTATTCTCCGATAAGCTGTGCCTTGGCATGTTTTGTCGTAGTGTTGTGACACATGCTAGGGTGTGCTATGATATGATGTGGTATAATATGGTTTGCGATATCATTTCATGTCATAGCATGCTTCTATGCTATGATCAATTAGGTTATAGTATGGGAGGCTATGCTGTAGTGTGTTTGCTATGCACTGCCATGTTATGTTGTACTATGGAATGTTATTTTAATGTGTTGCTTTGTTCTAGCATGGCGTATATTGTTGTGCTATACTGTGCTACAGTGGGCTATGCTGTTCCATTTTATGCGCCATGGAATGGTATGTCCCGGTCTGCAATGTTATGTTACACGATGTTGAGCGATGCTGGTATGTTGTTTTGTTTGGTTGTGGTATTTTCAGATACAACATCTTAGTCTATCCTTTGTTATATTGGACTTCTGTTATATTATGCTTTGTTGTGATTCTTCCTACAAAGTTTTAAGTCGTCAAATGTCATGTTATGATATGTATGGCGTGCGACCAAGTGGTATACTAATGGTATATTGCCAGCATTTGTCTAGTGCATTGCTGCTCGCTGGCTTTGTAGCACTTTAAGGAGTTTGGGAATAGCGTGTTATGCTATTGTGTGTTGTATTGAAGAATGATGCTTTGACTTGGTATACTCTGTCCTGAAAAGTGGAAGAGTAGTTTAAAGATAGATGCTTCTAAAAGGGAGTGCATGACTGGGACAGGAGGCGGATAAGTGCCAGGGATGCCTAACTCAGTCTTTCATTTTTCTGCAAAGATGCCCTTGATTAGACACCAGTAAAAGTGTTGCCACTCCACGATGGACAATATGTTGTGCTGTGTGTGTGTGGGGGAGGGCTTGGAGGTTAACCCTGTTCGTAACCATTTTGATATGGAGTCTGCGCTGGACTCCTTGTTTTTGCAGCATGTGGTTCCTCCCTTCTTCAAGGTGTCTCCACCTTTTAACTGCCCACAAAATTACGAGATGTGCTTAGAGAAATTGAGCCAGGCAGCGTGCCCACATGGGAGGCATTTAGACAGCCTGCCCCCGGAGAGAATGATAGCCCCCCCCCCCCCCCACCTTAAGAGAGGCTTGGTTTGGTACCCGGCAGATTCGGTTTTCTTTTCACACTCAGAGGCTCAGGCTGGTACTCATGTTTCCATTCCTCTAGTGGTTCTGGTGGTACTGCGCCAGTTGTAGTCTAATTTGCCTTATGTAACATTTTCCATACAAGGATTTGCACACATAGGATTCATTGTCTCTGTATGTGTGTGTGATGGATTTTGAAAATGTGGAAAGTTTTGCTTTAGGAGCAGTGATTAATTGAGTCATTTTCAAATGTGGACTGTAAAATCTGCATTTGTAAAGCAAGCATTCATGCCTTTGGGCATTCTGGCTGTGAGATAGGATGTTTGTTGCTGATAAGGCATGCTAATGCAGAACAAGCATATTATTGATCAACACAAGAACTGTACCAGTGATGTGCATGTTTTCTGTAGAATGAATTAATGATAGTAAACCGGGAAAGGTTCAATGGTTCCACAGGCTTAGAAGTATGTATGCCATGTCATGGAAAGGAAGGTTGTTTGGAGAACTTGACCTGCATTAAACAGCACTGTTATCTACGTCAAGATACCCTTGATTGGACACCAGTAAAAGTGGTCCCACTCCACAATGGACAATATGTTGTGCTATGTGTGTGTGTGTGTGTGGGGGGGGGGGGGGGGTTGGGGGTTAACCGCGTTTGTAACCATTTTGATACGAGACTCTGCTGGTCTCAGTGTTTTTGCAACATGTGGCTCCTCACTTCTTCAAGGTACCTCCATCTTTTAAACTGAGATTTAATTACATGGTACTCTTAGAATCTAAAACAAATGATAAAGTGAACTTGTTTTGAACATTATAGGCCCATCAACCTTCCCATTTTATAAGTTATTTGATATTGATTATGGCTGATTTCAACTGGACTAACGTTTTTCCCATTATTGTACACTATTTGATGGGTTCTTAATCAATGCTACATTATCTTAATTGTATACCTGAAGATACTACCTGAAACAATGCATGTAGCTGCATTTTCAATAGGATTTGAATCATGTCTGTATACTGGGTACTTATTTTGTATCTGTAGAGATTTTCCAGCCTCTGTGTGTTATGTAAGTAACACAAAGTTAGATGCATAACTTCCTGTGATAGCACCAAGCCAAAGGTCATGCAATGTCACTTCCTTTGATTTCATGGGGTCCAAAGGTCACATGACATCACTTTCTGTGATGTCAGCAGGTCAAATGCCTTGCGAAGTCACTTCCTGTGACATCAGGGTGGGTCAAAGGTCACGTGATGTCACTTTCTGTGATGTCACCGGGTCAAAGTTTGAGTGCCGTCACTTCCTGTGACATCGGAAAGGGGGGGGGGGGGGGGGCACACATGGCATGTGATGTCCGAGTCCGCATTTTAATGAATCGACGTCCAATCAGGCTGAATTAAATGAGCATTGAGATGTTAATGTAGGCATGAAACCACAGGGGTTAAAAAAAAATGTGAGGGGAGGTTTGGGGTTTTAGTAGTTTAGTCTTCATTTAGATACATTCTGAGATTAAAGCAAATACATAATCCCTTGTGCTTTTTGGGCACGATATAAAAGCTTGTGATTTGCGGCTCTAAGGGACATTTGCGCACTGGACTATGGGAGAGCAGTGAATCTGGTTATGCAATTGTGCCCAGAGCATTTTTTAAACAACACTATTTGGTAAATACCACTCTACCGGTCTCATTTTGGGAGTTACAGGAATGTAAACAAAAACTAATAAATGGCAGTACCACAACTTCTTGTTTTTGCCCATCTTCAGATTTAAAGTAAGGAGATATTTCCACATCGCATCAAAGAAATACAGTGAATGATCTCTTTGTGAAGATACTGTCACAAATAAAGGAGGAAACACTTAAGGTCACAATGTTACCACATTCCCCACTTGTTTCTTCCACTTGAATAAATGTAAGTCTGTGGGAAATACTAATCATTAGTGTCAAGTAAGTGGCACCTCAAAATCTTGTCCTACCCTCTAAATAAGCATAAAAGCTCCTAAGAACAGAAGAGTATTTGCAGAAATCCATTTAAAAAGTTCATCTGTATGACAGGGAAGACTTTGTGTTTAATTCTTCCTAAGACATTAGGATCAATTACTGGACATTTTCTTCCTCTCTGGGGGATTACACACAGCTCTGGTAATTTATGGGGAGTGCTGCGGTAGTATCGGTAGGAGGCTCGGTAATGCCGAGCACCTGCAGCCAAGAGTGACAGAGTATGCCCGACTATTCTCCAACTTTAAGATATTGAGGATATGCTAGGTAGAAACTGTGCTACCGGATCTACCAGCCCCCTAATTCTACACCTGGGTCGTAGAGACTTGCAGCTGGAAATGAGACATGGCGAGCTCTAAACCTTATAGCGCAACGTTGTGCCAATTCCTCCTGAGAAATTGGAACCAGCATTTTGCCTGTAGCAACTGCAGATATTGTCTTTGGTGAGATTTTACCGCGCCACTGACAGTCAAATTGCGAAAACGAGGAGTTTTACTGCAAACTCTGCACAAAAAGGTAACATTTGAAGAAATGGGGTTTTCTCACATTTTTTTACAGTTTGCTTTTGGGGTCTACATGGCCTGTTAAATAGACCTAAAATTAACAACAGTCGTTTACAATTAATTCTTCTGAAATGTCACGTCTGATTCCGGAGAAAAAGTATTAGGCGAATTGACCCCCAAGGCACAAGCACCTGCTTGTTCCAGTGCCTTTCTGAAGCTGAGGGCATAAAACCAGCATGTAATCCCTCTACATGTCCTGTTGTGTCCCATCACCAAATTCTCAAGATACACCACCCACATACTTTGTGTAACCAACCAAGCACCTTTCAATCACCACAGGTGCTGTTCAACCACTATGCTCAGAACCTCTGCTGGAAGAGGTCAACGACTACAAACTGGAGTTGTGTCCAAACAACGACTGACAAAGGCCGTTATTAAAAAACATTAACAAAGCCACAAAGTGTCCAAAAGGAAAATGGGAGGAACAATGACACAGGACTTCTTATAACATGTTTCCTCTCTCCTAAAGGACCTGTTTGAGGGGTTTGTTACTTTTCCTGAACCAATCGTCCCATTTTGGCTCATATTTCCGATAGTCAGGATTCAGCATAAACTGTAGTTTGTTTATAAATCAGAATTACAAGATGTACAGATTTATCAAAACAGAACTAGTCTTTTTCCCTTGCACAAATTTCACCATGACAAAATTTGTGTGGAGAAAAATGTAATATTCTAACTTTCATGAATAGACAAGGGAAAATATAGCGTTGCTGTGTAGTAACCATTTCCACAACCAGCAAAATGTCCTTGTAATAGGGCATTATATGAAACAAGCGTCTCCAACTTTGTAATACTGGCAGCACCTAAAGGTCACGACTAAAAAGCGTGGGGAACAGATTCTCTCTTTATTCTGTTCTATACTGCACTTGCATAACGCATGGCTACTCGGAGGCCTCCCAGCGCTGTCAGTGGGAGCTGGTCTGAAGCAGCCAGGTTTTAAGTTGTTTGCGGAATCGAAGTTCCTGCAAGGTTGATCTCAGGGGGAGGGTGTTCCACAGTTTAACGACTATATACCGGAAGGACCGTCCTCCCCATCTAGCCCTTCCGATGGTGGGGCATTTAGAAAGAAAGGCACCAGCAGAGCTAAGCTTTAGCCCAGGAACATAAGGGGAGATGAGGGTACGGGAAATCAGTGGCCCTATCTGGAAACACTACCCTTGATAGATATCAAAACACACCATGTATATTTCAGTCAGTAACCGAATGTAAGGTACATGCCAAATCAGGCATTTGCTTCCTGTGTTCAGCACTATTTTAATTTGCCTCATAATTAGGACTCACAATGTTTTTTTTTTTTAATTAATATTTCAGTCTGACTTTATCCACATTTATTTTTTGGCTATCTTATTAGTATTTATTCATATTTATTATGGGTTTTGAGAATAAATGGAGTTCTGAAATGGTATATTTCCACATTTATTGAACTTCTAAACATGCACTCATAGTTTGATGCCCATGACGTTTTAGCAAATTAAGCAGCCAAATATAGTGAAACACTACACCCAGAAGAAAATATTAGCATTATAACACAAATATATCTCAATATAGGTCTATATTTAGAGAAGTATAAACCTATTTAACTCCCCATGCTGTCTAACTGCTCAGCTGTTGTCCTGAAAATCATGAAAGACAGCATGGAGAGACACTCACAGAAAACACAATTGCCCATATTTTTCCACTTTTAAAAATAAATACAGCCAGGAAAAACATTGTTTTCTGTCTGTATTTATCTGTTAAAAAAAAAAAAAAAAATGTAAAAACGTAAAACTGGGAGCCTTATTTATAATACATGGGGCCCGCAATGCCTGTATAAAAGCCGGTCTTTAATTTATAAACAAAATGACGTAGATGCCCAACAGCAATAAGTTATTACAGTGGAGTTCTAACCACACAATGTCTACTACCAGAAGTCAGGGTGAAATGCAGGCGTTGGGGCATAACTACAGTTGCAGATTAAATAAGGAAAAGGGGAATTAATAAAATACCCTCTGCCGTATTCTGAGAGGATACTGCAAGTCACCTCGGAGTTCCATGACCACAAAGGCACTCAGCCATCAGCCTTTTCCCTTTATATGATCATGAACTTCTTGGTGACGTGCAAGGGGTACGTGCAAGGGGTGACGTGCAAGGGGTACTTTATCCATATATAATACATAGGAGCTCCTAATCTCCCAAAAATGTAGATTACATTTTCTTATTATAGGCACGTTCTGACGTCGTAACAAGTCTATTATTACAAACAAAAATGATGCACTAAAATGCTTGTAATAAGTTATTACAAGTGACTCATGACGTCACAGTGCTCAAACAGCGACCTTCACTCTGCTTGAAGCAATAGCAGAAGCACTGAGTATAGCAGCAGTTTTTAAAATATACTGTCACTTCACAGAGAAAGTACTTGGGACCGCATTCCAACTTCTCTCATTGCCTCTGAAATGGAATGCGGGCTGTCGAAGGCAGCCTTCAGGAATGAGTGGAACAGGGCCATCTAAGAAACGATTTATCACCTCTTTCAGGGGCGAAGGCTAAAGGAACTGGTTTGTTTGCTCCTCTACTACCTTTCACTCAGTTAAAGTAATTGTTTTTATTTTTGGATGGGCCAGCACTGCTAATTCCTGGAGGTTGCCTTAGCATAGTTACTAAGAGCCCCCACACCATCATCAACGTCTGTCTTCGTAGCCTGCTGCAGATTACACTCTGGGGCATGCAGTTTTCTTTCAAATGGAAAATCTCAACATGCAAAGCACTGTGGGTAAAAAGGCAGGACCTGAAGTAGGTGCCATGCATGGCAACTTGTTGGCCATTTAATATGTTTTCAAAAGGAGGCGGCAAAGCCAACTTATTAAATGGGCTACAATATTCCCTTACTGCATACACATTATAAGAATATTGCAAGTCACCTTTGAGTTCTGTGACCAGTAAAGGCGATCGAACTGCGGCCTAGTGCCTCTGTCTGATCACTTAAACTCCACGGTGACTTACAATATCCTTATAATGCACAGAAAAGGGTATTTCATCCCATATATTAGATGTCTCGTGAATTTATGGGAAATCCAAAGTTACTAATACTAGGACACAAAGGAAACTACCATCCCTATCTGCCAAGTAGACCTGTGGCAGAGGTGACACTCAGAGCCAGTCCTGGCTCAGGAGGTAACAAAACAGCATTCTGGAACTTGCAGTTTAGCTGAGTGACCCACATAGGGGAGGCATTTTGGTCTGCAGGTATGGCTACTGGATTATATTTTGGGCAGGTGATAATTTACCACATGTGTACTGCCATCTATAGACACTGTTGCAATAAGGGTTTAGGCCGGTAATTTTGGGGGCTATCCTTAAGCCCCTGGTAGGCTCTTTGTCTTCAGTCTGGCTTGTTAGCAGGATGGATGATCAGTTGGTCTTAGGTCCACACTCACCTGGGTGGGACATGGTGGTGACGCTGTTTCCGGGCTCGGTATTGAACACCACCACCCCCTTAGCGCCCCTGTTGGCTGCGTTCTCAATCTTCTCCCGGAAGGTGCAGTAGCCCCGCTGGATTAGCGCTATCCAGGCGCCCTCTGCTGGCGCCGAGAAGTTGGCGCCGGGCGTGCAGGCAGTGTAGCCATCGTCCTCGGGCACCGCCACCACCCCCTGCACCCGCGTCCTCGGCGAGTGCTGGCCGAACATCCCCAGCTCCCCCACGTCGGAGCGGGTGTAGTTGTTTTTGGTGTAGGTGCAGTTCACGTAGGCCGTCCAGATGGAGGTGTCCGCCCGGGAGCCCGGCAGTGTCCAGGCCGCCAGTACCAGCAGTAGGATCGCCCACATCCCCGTCGGGTGCATCCTACCCAGCGGCCTCTCGCTGCCCCGGGAACCAGCTCAAACCAGGAGGGCGGGCAGGGGCACACTCCCGAATATAGCCCGAAAAGGCGCTTTATCCTGCGCCTCGAACTCGGCTCTTCGCGCGCTCCCTCCCCAGCTCCAGGCTCGGGCTGTGCCGCCTGAACTAGGTGTGGTGCAGCCGCGCGCTCTCTTTCACCGGCAGTCACCTGGCCCTCCCCGCCTCCTTCCTTGCACGTGTAGAAGAAACACCTTTCTTGCACCTTTGAGGAGGCGGAGCCAGTCTCACTGCATTCTGCTCTAGTGCAATCTTTCACCAGTGCTGTGTGTGGAAAATGGGTTGAGGGTGTGCGCATGCACCCCCACCCTTTTTTTACAGCTTATTGACATTGAAATTTACAGGAAACGTGTTTTACAGGCTTGGTCACTTGTAGGGAAACCACAGTTGCGAGTTCCCAGCTTTTCCCCACATAACAGAAAGTGGCTCATTTTCAGATCACTTGTTTTACAGAAGGCCAAGGCTTTGTGCAGGAAGTTTAAATATCCCCGGCATGGGCTTTGCATCTAGACTGAAAAACATCCATTTCCTACAGTGCACCCCCTCTTTAGAAAATACGCAATGGTACACGTACGTATTTTATTTTTACAGCTCAACACGTAAATTACTGTGAAAGTTGCGATTTTTCATTATAAAAGAACGGTTGCTATATGTTTGTCTCCCGTTTTTTCGCCTTTTTTCTGTTATTTTTAAAGGCTTGTAAACGAAGCACCAAAAAACAAAACCCACCAACTACAGGGGCAAACCAAAGATTAAAACAAATATTACTGAGCTACTACTAAAATAAGTGATGCCACTTATAATAAAAAACACTAAAACACAACTCGGGTATGTAAAAAGTGTTTGATTATATTTCCATATGCCCGAGCCTCAAAATATAAGGCCTTTTGATTTCTGGGCAAGCATTACAAGTTTGGAAGTCAATGCGCCAAAGGACATTTAGAAAAAAAATATCGGTGAGTTGAGCCTGGTTTTACAAATGTTCACTGAAGATTGTTTTTTTTTTTAATGGTTATATACGTTTTGGCCAACACCGCTCTCTTGCTCTCATTTAGAGTAATAGAATGCAATGTTTTAGGGTGAATTAGCGGCAAGCCAAACATCTGCTCGATTTTGACCTCAAGATATTGACACTCATTACGATTGGCCAAATTTTTTATGCGATAATTGTCGTACACAATAAGATCCAACATTGATGGGTATTGAATTTATCATGTGCAATACTTATCGCCTGTTACAAATTAAGCCCCTGAAATGGGATGTTGATGCTTACCACATCAAAACTTGCATAATGTTTATGGCTATTACTCCCCCGATATCGCCAGGTTTGACCTGTCAAACGTCCGTGGGGGTACTTTTTATAACGCACCTAGTATGTATGGCTGTGATTTAAAACAAAAAAATCCTAAATGCAACACAAATGGCAACAGAAGTACTTGCTTGCTGTAATTACAGGATGCAATAAAGTTCACACCCTCTGTTTAATTTTAGCAGATCAAACCTGCTGGAGTTTAAATGGGGACAAAGGCCCAGTGTTTACTGTCAATTTTGGTGTGGTAAGCAACAAAATTTGACATGTTATTCCCGAAAAAATTGGAATCTGAGATACATATTGCACCCAATAAATTTCGAACACCCCGTTGTCAGATTTTATCACATGCAATAATTATCACATCTACCAAGGGGCACTTGTAATCAGGCCTTAAGTGTCATTTAGACCTCATTGTAAAATGGTAAGCAAAACCTAATAGTGAGAATTAGGCTTCGAATGACGTTAGTGCAAAACTCAAAATCTGTTCAAAATGTTAAATGTGAGGTCATTGGACTTCCACACATTTTTACCATTACTGTGGAGGTTCTAGATACCGTCCTAAATTGGGGACTTATGGTAGCTCCTGCAGTTTGCAGTCCTGCAACATCACTCCAGGTGCAAAGCGCCATTAAAAACAAGCATTTGCAATGCAACAGGTCCTGCATTTGCGAGAATTTGAGCTATTGGCATTGTAAATTACAATGCCTTTTATTTATGTGTTTGGAAAACCTGCAAGCGGTGCGTAAACACGCAATTTGTACTTATAGTCCTTGCTTACGAGAAGCAAGGCTGGCAGTAAAAGAGGCGCAATAAAAAATAATAAGCATACAGGCAGCAACAGGAGACTCGTGGCCGACATGGGTCATTCGATTGGGGAGGGGGTAAGCTGCAAAGCGGAACAGTTTTTTGGAACAATTTATGGGGATTAAGGCAAATGTGACTGCACCTATCTAGTAGTGAGGTAATGTCCTTTATCTATTGGTGCATGGGATCTAGAGCTCAATCCCCCCTTAAGCCTCCTGGGATAAAATCCCACAATAGCAAAATTCAACAATTTGATCCAGCACCTTTTAGTATCACATAAAAGCACTTGTATTTAAATTAAAAAAGTATTGTTTTCTTCATATATAAAACATGACATCTGTTCAGCAGGTGAGTTTCAGTCCCTTTATTCTTAAATTCTCCTTGACATTAGATAAAACCGTAGCCAACGCGTTTCGTCCACACGAACTTCTTCAGGGCAACACAAGTATGGCTGTACTCCTATTTTGAAATTTAAATGTATTGTTGTTGGCCCGTTTCCTTGGCACATTTTGTGGTAATTAGAAGGATAATCACACACGATGGTATACTTCCTCTAATTGGCATCAATTTATGATGGATAGTCAAGTAACTTATGATGAGACTTGAACCAGGGCATAACGCTATAGTCGGTGTTGCCCCATTTACCCACTTCTGATATGCGGTCGCTGGTAACGACGCGTAATCCCGGTAGATACTGCAAAGCAGAACAGTGTTGGGAGACTGAGGACAGAGCAGGCGCCCTCAAAATCAGCGCCATGCCATCAAAAATGAAAACGCTTGGCATGCTGCATTTTATAAAAAATTATAAATTAAAAAGAAAGGATTTTGGCGCGCCGCGCTATAAGAAGTCGCACGGCCACCATTATTGAAGTTTAAACGGGGCATGGGAGATAAGAGAATAATAAAAAGAAAGGCGCGTTGCCGCCATGAATATCAAGCTTGGCGTGTCGCGCAAAATTTTTTTATAAAAAAAAAAAGGATTTGGGCGAGTTGTGCTATAAGAAAGTTGCGTGGCCGCCATTATTGAAGCTCCAACACGTCATTGCCAGTGTGCTTCAAACAGAAAATAGTGCTCACAAACGGCAACTAACAAATCTCGAGTAACAACACATGTAACACAAGGTGTCCTCATGGGACGTTACCAGAAGAGAAAAGGAGGGAATACTAAGCCTATTGACCAATCAAAAGCCATCATTTACAAAAGCCAGTGACAGGAGTCCATTAAAAAGATGGGCAGGACATGGGCGTAGCTTAGTGTCCATATCCTGAATACAGCATGTCTCGAAGTGACAGTGCATGCTCTGCCTAGGCGAGACCTAAAAACAGTCCATTATTACCATAGCCACAGGAATTACATGATTCCACGGATACAGCTTTTTATATCTGAATGTGAATGTGCCACATACTCCACTCACTTCCCGCTACATAATTTCCAGATTTTAACAAAAATATTGTTTCTAATTCAGAGGGATGAAACTTTATGTAAATGCTGCACATGGGGTGCAACACTGTACCTGACACTTTGCAAAAGTTAACAGATCACTATTCGGCTGTTGATTGCTTTATGCGGGCATTTAAAGTGGTGCCCATTTTGGTCAGATTATGGACCATTTCAACAGGCGAATACTTCCGTTACAGCAGAAAACAAAATCCTTACATAGTTAAATCTAATTCAAACAGGAGCGAAAGAATGATTCTCTTTTGGCATGAAAATGTTTTGTTTCACTTTTGAAGCAAATCCAAGTACACATTACAAACGCTTTTGTCAAAACAACAGTTATTGCAAATAGCCTTTCTCAAAGCAGCAGTTATTTGAAGAGAGCACACAGACAATATCCCAAACATGTCGCATCTCTTTTAAAAGTCTGGTATGCTGAATCCTTTTGTGCATTCAACCATAAGTAGACAGTAAATATGTAGTGCACAATACTGTTCTGCAGGGCTAATTTGTTTGGGAAAATAGCTGCTGGAGCCCCTATCACACATACACAGTGCACATTAGGAATTAAAGATGAGTTTTAAAATGTCTTTGGCTGCACAAAATAAAAGAGGCATACCTTTTTGTTACAAGAAATCTGTAGGTTTAAAGTTGTGTTCTGCTAAGTGCCACACTGTACACATTTCAAATAAACTATAGCACTCTAGGAGGTAATAAGGACAGTGTGAATGACGTTGCATTCCTGTGCTTCTGTATAAGTCAAAATAATCAATTGCTCTTGAATAACATTGTGAATAGGCTCTGATGGATATGTATAGTTTTGTATGATCATATATATGATATGGTATAAGGATCCACTTTGTATGAATGTCTTAATGCATCAAAATAGATAAGTGCCCTATAATGCGATGGGCAATTTCTTTTTGATCACTTAATAGCAGCATAATTTGCTTTACTATGCCATATCACTTTCTTCTGCCATATCATTTTGCCCCCACTGCTGCATAATTCCAGTTGCCCTGATTCCTGCTATAAATCCAGAAGAATCACTCAAATATAAAACTGCAAATGCTGCATAGCCCCGACATTTGCCAAATCTCCTTTTACCATGCCAAGGTATAGTGCATTTTTCTGTAAAGTGTACATCCATCCCTCCACCTACCTGCGCACCTACCGCCAATGCGGCTGGTGACTTTTCACTGTGGTGGGTTGTAACAGTTGGTGATGAGTTAGACTTAGCGTGTGTGCCCATCCACCATAGGTGGTTCTTCCTATGAGAACATTTAAAAAATAGATGGCCAACTTGTGAATTTTAAATCACAGTTTAATAACGAAGTTGGTTACAAAGCAATACAATTCATAAGGCAAATCTGAGGGTGGACTCTTTAAATAGTTGAAAAATTGAGAGTGCTCCCACTTGCTGTCCCTGATAGGATGAGACATGTGGACCAGCACACTGTGTAGTACTGAACTTATTTCACTACTCAGTGAGAGAAAGAGCACACTTCCTGATTGTTATACCACAGGTGTGTACATACTGCTACACCTTGGCACGATAGGCAGCGTCGTCTTGCACTGCAGCCACGGTGCCTCCACCCATGTCATGAGTGACACTTTTAGCCAGCCCTTACTGCATTTTAGGTAGCAGCTGGCTGCATTGTGGAGTTTTGGTTAAGCTGTTAACATCACAACTACGTGCTAAAAACAAGTCATAGCATGAAAAGCGCCGTTGGCTAAACAAACAGGATCGGTTGAAGGTGTCACGCATTACATGGAGCCACCTAGCAGCTAGCTGCAGCCGCCTTTAAAAAAAAAAAATCTTGTTATGCTGCATTCTTTACAACGTAAGTCCATACGTTTCACTAACGTCATGTACAAAGTTGTTTACAAACTGCGGATGTACACATTCAGCGCTGGTGCAGACGGACAGTGTATGTCAAAGCCTCACATGAAAACGTCACTGGTTCTGGGTGACGTCACAGTGGATACCAACGTTCGTTGGGGAGCATAAGCAAACGGGCGTTTGAGATGGTAAGCCAATAAAGTGTTGGGGATGAAAAACGTTAATACAAGATAGTTGTGTCTCCCACTCCACTGCAGAAAGTATTATCCAGGCTCTGCAACTGCATGTCCAGTATGAAGAGTAGACTGAAGGAATGACTATCCTACTGAATATCGACACCAACAATATTGTGGCATACTAATCTCGCAGACTGAATATTGAGGGACAAAATATTGAAAGGTAAGTGCATATAGGGAAGTGTAGATCTGCTATTCCTAACTCCACATCTACGTACCTTGAAGATATATATATATATATGTAGGAGAGTAGGATCTGCCTCTTATGTTGCCCCCACTTTTTTTCTGATGTTAGCACTGGTTTCTGGCTATAGTCTGGCTGGGTCCCTGCCAATCAGGGCCCCAGCCTCTCTGTTCTCTCTAAACGACATGGAGTGCACTCTAGGGGCACTAGTGATTGGATACTGTGGTGCCTTATGAGTCCCTAGTATATGGTACCTTAGGGGCCAAGGGCATAGGTACTTCACAGGCCTACCAGGGGCTGCAGCATGTGTTATGCCACCCCTGGGAAGCAGTCTAAATCTGACACCACAGGCCTGCTACTGCAGCCTGGGTGAGGTGGTGCTAGCACCCCTCACCGAGATATAGGTTTCCTATATCTCTCCTGCACACACATATAAACCTATCAGTCACCCCTAAGGCAGGCCCTATCAATCCTGAGGGCAGGGTGCTTGGCTTCTATGTGAGGGGGTGCCTCTGCCTGAGCAGGGCCCCTCTGCAGCTCTCAGAGTCTATTCTCTGGTGCTGTTTGTGGATGCGGTTAAACCATATACTATTTAAGTGCATTATATCCTCGCGGTAAATGCTAACTTTGGAATGGCTGCATCAAAACATGTCGTGTTTGGTGTCAAACATCTTGGAATACTACCCCCCGCCAATCTTGTCGGCGGGGGTAGCATTCCACCCTTCTAGAGGATAAGACATGTACCTGCTGTGGAAACGCGGTAGAATCCTAAAGAGCCCTGGCATCACAAAATGGATGCCACCAGTCACAGACACTGGGCTGCCCTCCTGCTGATGACCGAAACTCGCAGTGGAGGAAGCCCAACAATAGGCATCCTGTCACAGGGAGGTGTAACCACCTTCCAGACAGGGTTTAGTGTATTGGGGCTGGGTGGGTGCACTCTTAGAGTGCTTTGAAGTCCTGCACTGGGGGAGCAGAAGGCTCCTCTGTGCATATGCCAGTTCAAACCAGCTCAGGGGCTACCTGCCCCTGCTCTAGCGCGAAACTGGACAAAGGGAAGTGGGTGTAGCCACCCCCTCCCTTGACCCTCCCATAGGTGGGGTCATAGAGCTAGTCCATCCCTCTTTTTAGTATAAGAGGGGGAACCTTGCCATTGCAAAGCAGATAACCCCTGGACGACGCTCTACAGAAGAATCCTGGCCCTTCGACGTTCCACTACCTTTGGAAGACAGAAGAATCTCCCTTGGAGTCAAGGAGTGACTCCCCTGCTTGGCAGGCACCAAAAACGACAACGACGGTCGCAAACTACGCCGCTCCCACCGGAGTCCGAAGTCCCTGCAGCCCAAGAAGTGGATTTCCTGACCTCTCCCAGGCCATCGTGAGTCCCCAGCGAAGCTGAGGCAAGTGGACCCCACGAGTAACGAGGAACCGCGACCCCTGGGTACCGTGCACTATTGTCGAGTGCAACCCCTTCACAACGTTCTACGACCTTGTGCTTTGGACCACGTGTGGTCCCGACCTCCAACAGGAATCCCTCCGAAGATCAGAGGCCTACACCGTCCCGAGTGACCGTGGGCCCCTGTTGAGTGATTCCGCCCGAGGTGTCTTCGCGATCCCTTGCCCGCCGGCTTGTGGGTCCCCAGAAGACTTCTTAAAGAAACCAAAGGGCTCCCCTGATTGCTCCAGGCCTGCCCTGACTTACCCTCGCTGGGTGAGTCCCTCAGACCTTGCTGGTCTGCGCCATCGACTTTTCTTCATCTCCCGAGACTTGCTGCTGCCAAGGCTTGTTGGCTCTAATCGAGTTGCCGACACCGCAGTCAGCTGCAGACGTCGAGGATCCACCGAATCCAGCTCCTGGTCGCCGTCGACACCTCCTGGACCACGTGGCTGAAGAGTCAAGGCACCCGCAACCGACCTGAATCAACCGACGACGGTGGGCATCCATCTTCCTTGCCCGGGTCACTGCCAAGTGACTTTGAACACTGTCCCCTCTGCTTTCAGGTCATCCTTCTTCAGAATCCAGGCTTGGATTCCACCGGACACTTCTTCAGCTCCCGCAAGCAGCAGAGTCTTCTTTGTTCGCCATTGAAAACGACGCCGCGACCCGACACCAAAGGACACCTGTGCACCCGGCTTCCCTGGGTGAGGTAATGTTATATCTAGGTTTCTACCTTACATCTTCCCTGTTTCTCTGCCTCTGCTGTTCAGTCAGTGAGAGTAGAATGTTAGTGTGAATGTGATGTCATTGGAATGTTGGGTATGCTGTGAGTGGGACTGTCAGTTGGATCCTGGGCTGAGCAGCAGAGAAGCTGCTCCTGGTGGGGCTTTATTACATCTATACTGGAAAACCTATCTGAACATCTAAGATCAATAAACTTATCATCTGTAACCTAACCAAGACTACTGGAACAACTTACCTACGATATAACATAAATTGGCGACGAGTTGGATTCAAAACCATGCGTGAGGACTTACTTCAAGCTTGAAAAGGTACTTTTATACAAGATTTTACTTAAAAAAAGAACTTACCTAAGGATCTTACGCCCTTCCGCCCCACCAGTGTCCATATTCACCGGACAGCCCATAGACAAGGCGTAAATTTCCTGCTACCTGCTTCTTCCTGCCTGATTTCTACTGCCTGCTTCTTACTGGGCATGTTTCCTGCTACATGTCTTTCCAACCTGATTCCTGCTACTTTAAAATTTCTACCATTGTGTGGACCCGGCATCTTCAAAGATTGGCACTATATCTAAGAACCCATTTTACAGGACGCATGTTTCCTGCTACATCTTTTTCCTGCCTGATTCCTGCTGCCTTTGTCTGCCAAATACTGCCTGTACCTCATCCTGTGTACCTACTCTTTCTACATGGGAAACACTAACGTTTGCACCCAGCAAGCAATTTTGAGCAAGCGCCATCCATACAAACTGCCGATGTACCCTGGCTCTACATCAGAGGTGTACCTTCTCTTCATTTTGCGAGCACTTCCCAAACCCGTTGTGTATTTTGGGATGCTTTTGTGGAACCAGTGACTAGCATCAACTATGCCAAGAATCAACTTTGGACACCCCAGAGACTGAGCTTTGCTTACTCGCTGACACTTTACATGGATCCTGTTTGGTGGCAAGTATTGTGAACATTTTGAGGTAAATCATAATTGATTTAATTATGGGCCTCGGTTTCCCCTCTACATTTGGCAGTTCAACCGTCCTGTTGTGGTTTGAAAAACAACGCGTGCCATGCTCAGCACGCGCTCTTACCTTCTCGTGGATCCTCTGATCTTCAGTGACGCTTTCGAATCCTTCTCCGTCTCAGCGTTACCGTGCAGCAATTTTGGGTGCACGCACTTGCCTACAACCACCCAGCACTGCGTCACCGAACGTGCCGCCATCTTGCGGTAGGCACCATCGATACAGCTTACTTTGCTCTGCTTTACACGTTATTGCTGACCATGTTTTGTCGTTACTGTCGTTGAGCTGGCAGTGGACGCTATGCTGACTTTACGCGTGAGGAATCATTTTCAAAGGTGTTTTCTTCTTCGTTTGCAAGTTTCTGCGTTCTCCACTCTGGCAGTGAACTGTGCTCGGCAGACACCATTATTTCTGTTCCTTCACTGGATGTAGAACCCGGGTGAGATATTGCTCACCGGTGTTTGCTGTCTCCTGCTTTCGTATTTGACTAATTCATACTTTGCAATGTATTCTTTATATTGTATTGTGTTCATTAAGTTCGTTGTTTCTGGGTTTTATTCTCTATATTCCTGATTCTGAGTGTTCTCTTTCCTTGTACTGCACTAGAGTTTATTTTTGAAGTATTCTTGATTTGCCTGAGATTTTTCTCGTCCTGTCAGGTGTACAGCGTACCTTTGCGCTGTTGAGTTATTTGCTTGTCCATTCTCCTTATACTGTGTTTGAGGCTGTTTACCACCTCTCTTAATGCTTTCTGCTTACATACTTTCCTATGCACTCCTCTTATTAAGTCATTGTTTTCATTCAGTTCACGTGCATGAATATGTGTGTACTCTATTGTGACTGGGGTGCTTTACCTTTTCAGTTTTAAGGCCTAGTTTATACTTCTCTTGTTGTTTATTGAGTTTACATTACTCATTGCAGTCTTTACAGACTTACTGCGCAGTTTATATTTTTATTTTACGTAATTACCTCTTCTTTGCGGGTTGTGTGTAGGCGTACAATTCAGCTATTACAGACTTCAGCTTCTGCGTTTTTTCTTGAGGGTTTGTCTACTTACCACTTAACACGTACTATTTTCTCTCTTCTGTGTCCTGGTACAGCTCCCCCAGATCCCATTTTCTTTGCAATTTCATGTGTGGTCTAATTCGAGGTGTGACTGTACTTTTGCTTTCTAAGTGGTGCAGCTCTCCTTATCGCATTTACCTTGCACTTTCATACGTGGTCTACTTTAGGTGTGACTGAATTTTATTTGCTGTGTAGTTCAGTTCACTTAGATCGCACTTTCCCTGGAGCATTTTTTCTTTTTCCTCTGATTCTTAACACGATTTTACTTTCAGTGCTTTTGTTTTATTGTGCGCAGGTTTTCATATGTGGTCTAACTTGAGGTGTGACTGTACTTTTGCTTTATATGTTGTGCAGCTCTCCCAGATCACATTTTCCTTGCATTTTCATGCATGGTCTAACTTGAGGTGTGACTGTACTTTTGATTTACGTGTGGTGCAGCTCACCCAGATCGCATTTTCCTTGCATTTTCATGCATGGTCTAACTTGAGGTGTGACTGTACTTTTGATTTACGTGTGGTGCAGCTCACCCAGATCGCATTTTCCTTGCATTTTCTGCTTGGGGATTCACTATTTTGTGTTTTCACCTCTGCTTGATTTCTGGTAGGGTGTAAGTCACCCGTTATTTACTTATGATTGCTTTCTGTTTGGGTGTTTTTTCTTCCTGCTTTTGTAATTCACCTTTGCTTGCTTTCTGTTTTGGGTGCTGGTCACCTTTTGCTTACACTTGTTCTTGTCGTTTTCCTTCTTCCTGCTGTGTTCAGTGTTTCCATCCTCCTCGCCAGTCTGGCCAGTTGGTGTGGTTGTGGTGGTTACATTGGTGCACTATTTCTTTGTTAATTTTTCATGGTATACCTCTTTCTTGTTCATGTATGTACGTTCTTTTACAATTTCCTTCCTTTTGAAACTTCTTGCTTCATTTTTTGCTCTGCTAAGGAAGGAGATGTGTGTCTTTTCTAGTTTTCGATTTCCTTTACTCTATCTTCGTGTTTACTCATTGCATTACTGTTTATATTTTGCAATTTCTTTTACTTATTGCTTCCTTTTACATCACCTTTCTACTTGCTTATTTTAGCATGTTTTTCATAACTTATGTGCAATTTGCTATACTTCTTCTGGCAAGTTTCTTCAGTATTACAGTGATGTTACTGCAATGTTACTATTTATATTTGCTTTCTCTTTGTTCATTTTATAAAGAGGGAAGGTGTGTTATATCTAGGTTTCTACCTTACATCTTCCCTGTTTCTCTGCCTCTGCTGTTCAGTCAGTGAGAGTAGAATGTTAGTGTGAATGTGATGTCATTGGAATGTTGGGTATGCTGTGAGTGGGACTGTCAGTTGGATCCTGGGCTGAGCAGCAGAGAAGCTGCTCCTGGTGGGGCTTTATTACATCTATACTGGAAAACCTATCTGAACATCTAAGATCAATAAACTTATCATCTGTAACCTAACCAAGACTACTGGAACAACTTACCTACGATATAACAGGTAACTCCAGCACTACGGTGCTCCTGTGGGTGTGGGCCCTAGAACTACTTACCCTGTAAGTGACTTGCTTGTAGGTTCTCCCGAAGTATCCTAAAACTCTTTATTTCCAACCGCGACTTGCCCCATTGAAGTTAACGGCGATCCGCGCCTGTGTATCCACACTGCACGCGTCCCCCGTGGGTCCTTTACTTACCTGCCTTGGGTGGTTTTGTGAGGCCCCAGCACTTCTGAAGGCCCTAGGCCTTGTCTCCCTGCAAGTCGTTGTTTCTAAGTCTCTTACTTAGTATATGGTCTGGTACGCCCCTAGGGCCCCAGCCATATTTTGTGCTTAACTTATTGTGAAACGTTGATTTGTGCATATGTTTGTCTTCTAATCTCATAAAGAGATTAGTAGAGAGTTATTTAGAAATAAATACATATATATTTGATATATATACCTGTGTGGTGTCTTTTCATTTGGTGATTCAAGAGATTATATGGTAAAACAAGCTGCTTTACATTCCTCCAAGACTTAGCCTGAAGGCTGCTCTCCACAGCTACCACTAGGATAGCTTTCTTTAAAAGGTTGTCTTAAACCTATCTACCATAAGAGTCGATTTGCCCTGGTGCAAGTCGTCCACTTTAATTAGTGAACAGCATATACCAGGCCAACTTCTCACATTGGTGGGCAGCGTGTGGGATTCCAGCTTGCCATTGTTTTACCAGAAAATCTCTATTTGAATTACTAACTGAAAACCATTATAGGTACTCAAGGTACATATAAAGTCAAGCTTAGTATCAATAAGTTCTACTGAACTTAGAGCTGTGTGCCAAGGGATAGCACACCCTTTCCACAGCTCAAGCTAGGATCAGTAGGCCACAAACTAGTGTAGGTAGTACAACACTGCACAACACTAGAATGTCCTTAAAGGGTGGACCCAATGGATCCACTCAGCCTCAGTACAAGGACATGGCTTTCTCTGACTTGAGAGCCATGTGTGTTGACAGACACCTGAGACTAGGACAGAGTCCCTCAACACTCCACCTGATAGATCTGCTGACAGCAGATGACCTTAGATTGGCTCTAGGAGCTAAAGGGTTTGAATCAGTGGGTGGGTCAGTCATAGTATCTGGGTCAGATGATGAAAATCAGAATGACCAAGACTCTGTGATTGAAGGGCCAGGCTCCAAGGGGCCTGAAAAGGACAGAGGAATTCTCCCTAAGAGAACTGACAGAGAGGAGGAGAGGCACAGATCCCCTTCCAGGGAATCTGACCACTCTTATCACTCTGGCAGAGAATTTGTCCAGCAGAGGAGCTCATACTTTTCCTTAAGAGAGACCTCCTCTGAGAGAAGGTGCAAACTGCTCCAGTATGAGGAAGCCAGAGTGGCCCTCAGAACCAAGCAGTTGGCACTGGATAGGGAAGCCCTGGAGATCCAGAGAGCTTCTAGAAAAGAGGGTTAGAACCCCCTGGTGGCAGCAACAGTGTCCCTAGAGGCAGAGAATATATTCCTGATCATAGGAACCTGAGCAAGGTTGTTCCTCCCTACCAGAGTGGGGATGATATCCACAAGTGGATAACTGCTATGGAGAGGGCCTGTAGAGTACAGCAGGTCCCCCAAAAGCAGTGGGCAGCAATCTTGTGGCTCTCCTTTTCAGATAAAGGAAGAGACAAGCTCCTCACTGTTAGAGAGGAGGATGCTGATGATTATGAGGTCCTGAAGAGTGCACTGATAGATGGGTTTGGCTTAACCACTGAGCAGTACAGGTTGAAGTTCAGAGATACCCAGAAGGCACAGACTCAGGACTGGACTGACTTTGTTGATTGTGCAACCAAGGCTCTAGAGGGTTGGCTGGTTGGCAGTAGGGTTACTGATTTCAAGGGATTGTATAATCTGATGATGAGAGAACAGATCCTAAATAATTGCCAGAACCAGTTGTTGCATCAGTACCTGGTGGACTCTGATCTGACCTCTCCCCAAGAATTGGGAAAGAAGGCAGACAAATGGGTCAGAACCAGGGTGAGGCAGAAAACCCAGAACCAAGGGGGTGACACTAAGAAGCAAGATCCTAAAGGCTCTGAGAAAGGTGGGGATAAGTCAAAAGACCAGAAGTCTTCACAAGGGCCCCAAAAATCTGCATCTGGTGGGGAGTCACAGTCCAACAAGGGAAAAGGCCAAAAGAAGCCCTGGTGCAAATTCTGTAAACAGAAAGGGCACTGGACTTCTGATTGTACCAAGTCCAAAGACCAAACCACCACCACTCCTGCCCCTAAGGCAACTGTGCCCCCTAGCTCAGCTACTGGTGGAGGTGGTACGCAGAATAAGGGTGTAGTAGGGTTGACCCTGGGTTCTGAAGTGGATTCTGACCTAGTCAGAGTGACCACTCAGGCAATGCTGATTTGTGAGGGAAACATTGATATGTCCTTCCTAGTAAGCCCCAGTAATCTGGGCAAGTACAAACAGCAGCCTTTGATAAATGGCAAACAGGCTTTGGCATTTAGGGACACAGGTGCTAGTGTCACCATGGTGGCAGAGGACCTAGTGGACCCTGGACAGATCATCCTGGGTGAAATGTACCAGGTGACCAATGCAAGCAATGTCCAGACCAACCATAGTCTGGCAGTTGTGAATTTCTCCTGGGGAGGGGTAACTGGCCTCAAGAAGGTTGTAGTCAGTGCAGACCTCCCTGTAGAATGTCTATTGGGCAATGATCTAGAGACTTCAGCCTGGTCTGAAGTAGAGTTATGGACTCATGCTGAGATGTTGGGCATCCCTGCAGAAGGTATTTGCTGTGACCAGGTCACAAGCAAGAATGCATGACACTGAACCACCTCTGGATCCTGGAACAATGGACCAGATGCTTCCCAAGAGGAGGAGCAGTAGGGTTAAGGCAGTGCCTTCCCCTCTGTCTCAGATCAAGGATTCACTTCCAGAGGGAGGTGAAGCAGAACCTGAAGAAGGAACTGCCCCAGAGGGACTTGAACCTGACCAGGTTGAGTTCTTGGGGGCAGGGGGCCCTTCCAGGAAAGATCTGAGTAAGGAGCAACAGTGCTGCCCCTCCCTTGAACCCCTCAGACAGCAGGCTGCTGCTGAGGCTGCTGGGAGTGCTAGTGGGTCCCATAAAGTTTATTGGGATGAGGGACTCCTATATTCTGAGGGTAGAGACCCAGCCCCTGGAGCCACCAGGAGGTTGGTAATACCTCAGAAGTTTAGGGGGTTCCTCTTGACCTTCGCACATGATATCCCTTTAGCAGGTCACTTGGGCCAAAACAAGACCTGGGACAGGCTTGTTCCACATTTTCATTGGCCACATATGTCAGAGGACACAAAGGAGTTTTGTCGCTCCTGTGTCACTTGCCAAGCCAGTGGTAAGGCAGGTGGCACGACAAAGGCCCCCTGATACCACTACCTGTGGTGGGGGTACCCTTTGAAAGGGTAGGGATTGACATTGTTGGTCCCCTTGACCCTCAGACTGCATCTGGGCACAGATTTATCCTGGTGGTAGTGGATCATGCCACCAGGTACCCAGAGGCAATTCCCCTGAGGACCACCACAGCACCTGTGGTGGCAAGAGCCCTCATTGGAGTTTTCTCCAGAGTGGGTTTTCCAAAGGAGGTCATTTCTGACAGAGGTACCAACTTCATATCAGGATATCTGAAAGCAATGTGGAAGGAGTGTGGTGTAACTTATAAGTTCACCACCCCTATCACCCACAATGCAATGGTTTAGTTGAACGCTTCAACAAAACCTTGAAAGGAATGATTAAAGGACTCCCAGAGAAGCTTAGGCGGAAATGGGACCTTCTTCTTCCTTGCCTGTTGTTTGCCTACAGAGAGGTTCCACAGAAGGGGTTGGTTACAGCCCATTTGAGCTTCTGTTTGGGCATCCTGTGAGAGGTCCACTATGTTTGGTAAAAGAGGGCTGGGAGTTACCTCTCAAGCCCCCCAAACAAGATGTGATGGACTATGTACTTGGTCTCCGCTCCCGGATGGCAGAGTACATGAAAAAGGCAACCAAAAACCTGGAGGCCAGCCAAGAATTGCAAAAAGCTTGGCATGACCAAAAGGCTGTGCTGACTGTATACCAGCCAGGACAGAAAGTGTGGGTGTTGGAGCCTGTGGCCCCAGCAGCCCTCCAGGACAAGTGGAGTGGCCCCCATACAATAGTTGAACAGAAGGGAGAAGTCACCTATCTGGTGAATCTTGGAACTCCCAGGAGCCCCCTAAGGGTGCTTCATGTCAACAGATTAAAGCCATATGTTGACAGGGCTGACATGGGCTTGCTCATGGCAACTGATGAGGACCAGGAGGAGGAGAGTGACCCTCTCCCTGACCTTCTCTCTCAGAACCCTGATGATGGGTCAGTAGATGGTGTTGCTTTGGCAAGCAGCCTCACTGACCATCAGCAAACTGAGTGCAGACAAGTTCTGCAACAGTTTAGACATATGTTTAGCCTGACCCCTAGTCAGACTACCTGGTGCACCCATGAGGTGGACACTGGGGACAGTCTGCCTGTCAAGAATAAAATCTACAGGCAACCTGACCATGTCAGGGACTGTATCAGGACTGAAGTCCAGAAAATGTTGGAGTTAGGCGTGATTGAGCCTTCAGATAGCCCTTGGGCTAGCCCAGTAGTCCTGGTACCCAAGCCTCATACCCAGGGTGGTAAGAAAGAAATGAGGTTTTGTGTAGACTACAGAGGCCTCAATGCAGTCACTAGGACTGATGCCTATCCCATACCAAGGGCAGATGAGCTGATTGATACTTTGGCCTCAGCCAAGTATCTAAGCACATTTGACCTAACAGCTGGCTACTGGCAAATCAGATTAGCTGATGATGCAAAAGCCAAAACAGCATTTTCGACCCCTGGTGGGCACTACCACTTTGTGGTGATGCCCTTTGGATTGAAAAATGCACCTGCCACTTTTCAGAGGTTGGTGAATAAAGTTCTGGCAGGGATGGAAACTTATTGCTCAGCTTATCTAGATGATATTGCTGTCTTTAGTTCCTCCTGGCAGGATCACCTGGTCCACCTCAGAAAAGTTTTGGAGGCCCTGCAGAAAGCAGGCCTCACTATCAAGGCCACCAAGTGCCAGATAGGGCAGAGTCAGGTTGTGTACCTGGGCCACCTTGTAGGTGGAGGCCAGGTTCAGCCTTTACAGAGCAAAATCCAAACCATAATGGAATGGGTTGCTCCAACCACCCAGACACAGGTGAGAGCCTTCTTAGGCCTGACTGGGTACTATAGGAGGTTTGTCAAGGGATATGGATCTATAGTGACCCCCTTGAATGATCTTACCTCTAAGAAAATGCCAAAAAAGGTTCAGTGGACAGCTAGCTGTCAAAAGGCATTTGAAGACCTAAAGCAGGCCATGTGCACTGCCCCCATCTTACAGAGTCCAGACTACACCAAAAAGTTCATTGTCCAAACAGATGCTTCTGAGCTGGGTGTGGGAGCTGTACTGTCTCAACTGAATGATGAAGGTCAAGACCAGCCAGTAGCTTTTATTAGCAGAAGGCTGACCCCTAGAGAGAAACGTTGGTCAGCTATAGAGAGGGAGGCCTTTGCTGTGGTATGGGCCCTGAAGAAGCTGAGGCCATACTTGTTTGGTACTCACTTCATAGTTCAGACTGACCACAAGCCCCTCCTATGGCTAAAGCAGATGAAAGGTGAAAACCCAAAACTTTTGAGGTGGTCCATTTCCCTACAGGGGATGGACTATACAGTGGAACATAGGCCTGGGACCCAACATGCCAATGCAGATGGACTCTCAAGGTATTTCCACTTTGAACACGAAGACTCAACTGGTCAAGGTTAGTTTAGTGTCCCTACGTTTGGGGGGTTGTGTAGGAGAGTAGGATCTGCCTCTTATGTTGCCCCCACTTTTTTCTGATGTTAGCACTGGTTTCTGGCTATAGTCTGGCTGGGTCCCTGCCAATCAGGGCCCCAGCCTCTCTGTTCTCTCTAAACGACATGGAGTGCACTCTAGGGGCACTAGTGATTGGATACTGTGGTGCCTTATGAGTCCCTAGTATATGGTACCTTAGGGGCCAAGGGCATAGGTACTTCACAGGCCTACCAGGGGCTGCAGCATGTGTTATGCCACCCCTGGGAAGCAGTCTAAATCTGACACCACAGGCCTGCTACTGCAGCCTGGGTGAGGTGGTGCTAGCACCCCTCACCGAGATATAGGTTTCCTATATCTCTCCTGCACACACATATAAACCTATCAGTCACCCCTAAGGCAGGCCCTATCAATCCTGAGGGCAGGGTGCTTGGCTTCTATGTGAGGGGGTGCCTCTGCCTGAGCAGGGCCCCTCTGCAGCTCTCAGAGTCTATTCTCTGGTGCTGTTTGTGGATGCGGTTAAACCATATACTATTTAAGTGCATTATATCCTCGCGGTAAATGCTAACTTTGGAATGGCTGCATCAAAACATGTCGTGTTTGGTGTCAAACATCTTGGAATACTACCCCCCGCCAATCTTGGCGGCGGGGGTAGCATTCCACCCTTCTAGAGGGATAAGACATGTACCTGCTGTGGAAACGCGGTAGAATCCTAAAGAGCCCTGGCATCACAAAATGGATGCCACCAGTCACAGACACTGGGCTGCCCTCCTGCTGATGACCGAAACTCACAGTGGAGGAAGCCCAACAATAGGCATCCTGTCACAGGGAGGTGTAACCACCTTCCAGACAGGGTTTAGTGTATTGGGGCTGGGTGGGTGCACTCTTAGAGTGCTTTGAAGTCCTGCACTGGGGGAGCAGAAGGCTCCTCTGTGCATATGCCAGTTCAAACCAGCTCAGGGGCTACCTGCCCCTGCTCTGGCGCGAAACTGGACAAAGGGAAGTGGGTGTAGCCACCCCCTCCCTTGACCCTCCCATAGGTGGGGTCATAGAGCTAGTCCATCCCCTCTTTTTAGTATAAGAGGGGGAACCTTGCCATTGCAAAGCAGATAACCCCTGGACGACGCTCTACAGAAGAATCCTGGCCCTTCGACGTTCCACTACCTTTGGAAGACAGAAGAATCTCCCTTGGAGTCAAGGAGTGACTCCCCTGCTTGGCAGGCACCAAAAACGACAACGACGGTCGCAAACTACGCCGCTCCCGCCGGAGTCCGAAGTCCCTGCAGCCCAAGAAGTGGATTTCCTGACCTCTCCCAGGCCATCGTGAGTCCCCAGCGAAGCTGAGGCAAGTGGACCCCACGAGTAACGAGGAACCGCGACCCCTGGGTAACGTGCACTATTGTCGAGTGCAACCCCTTCACAACGTTCTACGACCTTGTGCTTTGGACCACGTGTGGTCCCGACCTCCAGCAGGAATCCCTCCGAAGATCAGAGGCCTACACCGTCCCAAGTGACCGTGGGCCCCTGTTGAGTGATTCCGCCCGAGGTGTCTTCGCGATCCCTTGCCCGCCGGCTTGTGGGTCCCCAGAAGACTTCTTAAAGAAACCAAAGGGCTCCCCTGGTTGCTCCAGGCCTGCCCTGACTTACCCTCGCTGGGTGAGTCCCTCAGACCTTGCTGGTCTGCGCCATCGACTTTTCTTCATCTCCCTGAGACTTGCTGCTTCCAAGGCTTGTTGGCTCTAATCGAGTTGCCGACACCGCAGTCAGCTGCAGACGTCGAGGGATCCACCGAATCCAGCTCCTGGTCGCCGTCGACACCTCCTGGACCACGTGGCTGAAGAGTCAAGGCACCCGCAACCGACCTGAATCAACCGACGACGGTGGGCATCCATCTTCCTTGCCCCGGGTCACTGCCAAGTGACTTTGAACACTGTCCCCTCTGCTTTCAGGTCATCCTTCTTCAGAATCCAGGCTTGGATTCCACCGGACACTTCTTCAGCTCCCGCAAGCAGCAAGTCTTCTTTGTTCGCCATTGAAAACGACGCCGCGACCCGACACCAAAGGACACCTGTGCACCCGGCTTCCCTGGGTGAGGTAACTCCAGCACTACGGTGCTCCTGTGGGTGTGGGCCCTAGAACTACTTACCCTGTAAGTGACTTGCTTGTAGGTTCTCCCGAAGTATCCTAAAACTCTTTATTTCCAACCGCGACTTGCCCCATTGAAGTTAACGGCGATCCGCGCCTGTGTATCCACACTGCACGCGTCCCCCGTGGGTCCTTTACTTACCTGCCTTGGGTGGTTTTGTGAGGCCCCAGCACTTCTGAAGGCCCTAGGCCTTGTCTCCCTGCAAGTCGTTGTTTCTAAGTCTCTTACTTAGTATATGGTCTGGTACGCCCCTAGGGCCCCAGCCATATTTTGTGCTTAACTTATTGTGAAACGTTGATTTGTGCATATGTTTGTCTTCTAATCTCATAAAGAGATTAGTAGAGAGTTATTTAGAAATAAATACATATATATTTGATATATATACCTGTGTGTTGTCTTTTCATTTGGTGATTCAAGAGATTATATGGTAAAACAAGCTGCTTTACATTCCTCCGAGACTTAGCCTGAAGGCTGCTCTCCACAGCTACCACTAGGATAGCTTTCTTTAAAAGGTTGTCTTAAACCTATCTACCATAAGAGTCGATTTGCCCTGGTGCAAGTCGTCCACTTTAATTAGTGAACAGCATATACCAGGCCAACTTCTCACAATATATATATATAATTCACTGAAAAAACCATAGGTTTTAGGGACAGTTATAGTTAGTTGGACATTTCACTCGTACAAAACCATAGAAATTCCCCCGTTATAGTTAGTTCAGCTAACTATAACTCGCGCCCCATAATGCACTGCTGATGACGTCACATATTACATCACTCATGACATGGTCAGTGACATCACTGATGACATCTCAAATGACATCACTGATGACATCACTGATGACATCATCCAGTGACTGTGTGTTTCTGTAAAGTTTAAATATGTTTAATATATATAGGGAAAGGCGTATTGAAGAATGAGTGGGTGTATAAGTGTCTGAATGGATGATTTAGTACGTGAGTGACTGACTCTACAAGTGAGTGATTAAATGTATCTTACTGAATGCATGGGTTAGTGACTAAACTGTGTGAATGTCTGTATCCGTCTGTATGTTGGTTTGTAAGCGGCTGCATGGCTTTCTGAATAGCTATCTGAGTGTCTACATGGGTTATTGATTGATTGTCTGAGTATCTGTATGGGTGCCTGAGTGTTTGTGTGGGTGGGGTGTGTGTGACTCTGTGCATAGAAGTGTGAGTTGGTGATTCACTGGGTGCATGGTTTCAAGAGTGCATCTGTGATGGACTGTATGGGTGGGTGAGTGTGTGTATGGGTGTGTTAGTGATTGAATGTATATCTCAGTGGTACATGTGTGAGTAACTACATATGTGAAAGGCAGTATATATGTGTGTTGGAGTATATAAATGGCTATAAGTGAGAGTGTGTGATTGTGAGAGTGGCTGTATGGATGAGTGTGTACTTGTATCAGTGATTGTATAAGAGCGTAAGAATGTGCTAGTATTTGTATGAGTAAGTGAGCTGGTGTGTGTATAACTGTATAGGTGAGTAAATGGGTGTGTGATTAAGTTTTTGCATGACTGACTAGGTGTGTGAGTACCTCTATGGATGAGTGGCGGTGTTTGAGTGTTTATATAGGTGTATGAGTGCATATGATAGTCCTGTACTGAGTGACTAAGTATGAGTGACTGTACGGGTGAGTGAGTGGATGTGTGTGTAGACCTAAGAATCAGTGAGTGGGTATGTAGTTTTTGGTGTTGGAGTGTCTATGGTTTTGAGAATGGCAGTCTGTAATTTAGAGTGGGTTTATCAAAAGTTATATTAGGGTGTGAGAAGATGCATGAAATTATCACATGGATGATGTCATCAGTGATGTCATTTGAGATGTCATCAGTGATGTCACTGACCATGTCATGAGTGATGTAATATGTGACGTCATCAGCAGTGCATTGCGGGCGCGAGTTATAGTTAGCTGAACTAACTATAACGGGGGAATTTCTATGGTTTTGTACGAGTGAAATGTCCAACTAACTATAACTGTCCCTAAAACCTATGGTTTTTTCAGTGAATTTCAAAGGTTTTTTAAATGCTAATTTCTAACTATAACGTGTCTGAAACCTATGGTTTTTTCAGTGAATTTCAAAGGTTTTTAAATGCTAATTTCTAACTATAACGTGCCTGAAACCTATGATTTTTTAAGTGAATTTCAAAGGTTTTTTTAAATGCTAGTTTCTAACTATGCCTACATAGGTAGGACATGTGAAGAAAGAAGAAAAAACGCACAGAAAGAAGCAAAAGATGTGCAGAAAGAACCAACAGAGGAGCAGAAAGAGGCCTTGTTGCAAAATCATCCTGTGCCCACAACTTTTTCAGACGGGTACTGGTGGTAACTGACTCACATACACTAGGGAACACTATGCGTTGGGGTACCCCTGTGATTAGCATAACCTCCTCTGCAAGTCCCTAGTACATAATAGGGCAGGGGGATTAAAACTACCTCTTAAAACGCGCTACAGGGCGCGTTTGCACAGTGGTGAAGGGAGGGGGGGCCTGAGGTGACATGTGTGCAAACGCACCCCGTGGCGCGTTTTAAGTTGCGGGATTAAGTCCCCTTGAATTCTGAGGGTCCCTGGGGCCCAACTAGCCCCCCAGGTACCTAGAGTTAGGCCCACAGAGCTGAGTTGCAGAGAGGCGTTCCGAGGCCACGCACCTTTTTTCACCTCTCTGCAACGCAACTCTGTTGTGCTTACTGAAGGTACCTGGTGGGCTAGTTGGCCCCCAGGGTCCCTCAGGATTCAAAGGGAAGTCGTGCTGGGGGAGTGTTTTAGGGTTTAAGGTAGTGCAGTGGTGTTTGGGTAGTGTAGGGGGTCGTGCTGGGGGTAGTGATTTAGGGTAGTGCAGTGGTGTTTGGGTAGTGTAGGGGGTACTGCTGGGGTAGTGTTTTAGGGTTTAGATTAGTGCAGTGGTGTTTGGGTAGTGTAGGGGTACTGCTGGGGGTAGTGTTTTAGGGTTTAGGGTAGTGCAGTGGTGTTTGTGTAGTGTAGGGGGTAGTGTTTTAGGGTTTAGGGTAGTGCAGTGGTGTTTGTGTAGTGTAGGAGGTCGTGTTTTAGGGTTTAGGGTAGTGCAGTGGTCTTTGGGTAGTGTAGGGAGTCGTGCGGGGGTAGTGTTTTAGGGTTTAGGGTAGTGTAGGGGGTCATGCGGGGGGTAGTGTTTTAGGGATTAGGGTAGTGCATTGGTGTTTGGGTAGTGTAGGGGGTCATGCGGGGGTAGTGTTTTAGGATTTAGGGCAGTGCAGTGGTGTTTGGGTAGTGTAGGGGGTCGTGCTGGGGGAGTGTTTTAGGGTTTAGGGCAGTGCAGTGGTGTTCGGGTACTGTAGGGGGTCGTGCTGGGGGAGTGTTTTAGGGTTTAGGGCAGTGCAGTGGTGTTCGGGTAGTGTAGGGGGTCGTGCTGGGGGAGTGTTTGAGAGTTTAGGGCAGTGCAGTCGTGTTCGGGTAGTGTAGGGGGTTGTGCTGGGGGTAGTATTTTAGGGTTTAGGGTAGTGCAGTGGTGTTCGGGTAGTGTAGGGGGTCGTGCTGGGGGTAGTGTTCTAGGGCTTAGGGCAGTGCAGTGGTGTTTGGGCAGTGTAGGGGGTAATGCTGGGGGTGGTGTTTTAGGGTTTAGGGCAGTGCAGTGGTGTTCGGGCAGTGTAGGGGGTCGTGCTGGGGGTGGTGTTTCAGGGTTTAGGGCAGTGCAGTGGTGTTCGGGCAGTGTAGGGGGTCGTGCAGGGGGTGGTGTTTCAGGGTTTAGGGCAGTGGTGTTCGGGCAGTGTAGGGGGTCGTGCTGGGGGTGGTGTTTCAGGGTTTGGGGCAGTGCAGTGGTGTTTCGAGCAGTAAAGGGGGTCGTGCTGGGGGTGGTGTTTCAGGGTTTAGGGCAGTGCAGTGGTGTTCGGGCAGTGTAGGGGGCGGTGCAGGGGTGGTGTTTCAGGGTTTAGGGCAGTGCAGTGGTGTTCGGGCAGTGTAGGGGGTGCTGCAGGGGGTGGTGTTTCAGGGTTTAGGGCAGTGCAGTGGTGTTCGGGCAATGTAGGGGGTCATGCAGGGGGTGGTGTTTCAGGGTTTAGGGCAGTGCAGTGGTGTTCGGGCAGTGTAGGGGGTCGTGCTGGGGCTGGTGTTTCAGGGTTTAGGGCAGTACAGTGGTGTTCGGGCAGTGTAGGGGGTCGTGCTGGGGCTGGTGTTTCAGGGTTTAGGGCAGTGCAGTGGTGTTCGGGCAGTGTAGGGGGTCGTGCTGGGGCTGGTGTTTCAGGGTTTAGGGCAGTGCAGTCGTGTTCGGGCAGTGTAGGTGGTCGTGCTGGGGCTGGTGTTTCAGGGTTTAGGGCAGTGCAGTGGTGTTCGGGCAGTGTAGGGGGTCATGCTGGGGCTGGTGTTTCAGGGTTTAGGGCAGTGCAGTGGTGTTCGGGCAGTGTAGGGGGTCTTGCTGGGGCTGGTGTTTCAGAGTCTAGGGCAGTGCAGTGGTGTTCGGGCAGTGTAGGGGGTCTTGCTGGGGCTGGTGTTTCAGGGTTTAGGGCAGTGCAGTGGTGTTCAGGCAGTGTAGGGGGTCGTGCTGGGGGTGGTGTTTCAGGGTTTAGGGCAGTGCAGTGGTGTTCGTGCAGTGTAAGGGGTGTTGTTTCAGGGTTTAGGGCAGTGGTGTTCAGGCAGTGTAGGGGGTCGTGCTGGGGGTGGTGTTTCAGGGTTTAGGGCAGTGCAGTGGTGTTCGTGCAGTGTAGGGGTGTTGTTTCAGGGTTTAGGGCAGTGGTGTTCAGGCAGTGTAGGGGTCTTGCTGGGGTTGATGTTTCAGGGTTTAGGGCAGTGCAGTGGTGTTCGGGCAGTGTAGGGGGTCGTGCTGGGGGTGGTGTTTCAGGGTTTAGGGCAGTGCAGTGGTGTTCCGGCAGTGTAGGAGGTCGTGCAGGGGGTGGTGTTTCAGGGTTTAGGGCAGTGCAGTGGTGTTCGGGCAGTATAGGGGTCATGCTGTGGGTGGTGTTTCAGGGTTTAGGGCAGTGCAGTGGTGTTCGGGCAGTGTAGGGTGTTGTGCTGAGGGGTGGTGTTTCAGGGTTTAGGGCAGTGCAGTGGTGTTCGGGCAGTGTAGGGGGTCGTGCAGGGGGTGGTGTTTCAGGGTTTAGGGCAGTGCAGTGGTGTTTGGGCAGTGTAGGGGTCGTGCAGGGGGTGGTGTTTCAGGGTTTAGGGCAGTGCAGTGGTGTTCGGCCAGTGTAGGTGGTCTTGCTGGGGGGTGGTGTTTCAGGCTTTAGTGCAGTGGTGTTCGGGCAGTGTAGGGGGTCTTGCTGGGGGTGGTGTTTCAGGGTTTAGGGCAGTGCAGTGGTGTTCGGGCAGTGTAGGGGGTCTTGCTGGGGCTGGTGTTTCAGGGTTTAGGGCAGTGCAGTGGTGTTCGGGCAGTGTAGGGGGTCGTGCTGGGGGTGGTGTTTCAGGGTTTAGGGTAGTGCAGTGGTGTTCGGGCAGTGTAGGGGGTCGTGCTGGGGCTGGTGTTTCAGGGTTTAGTGCAGTGGTTTTCGGGCAGTGTAGGCGGTCGTGCTGGGTCTGGTGTTTCAGGGTTTAGGGCAGTGCAGTGGTGTTCGGGCAGTGTACGGGGTTATGCTGGGGCTGGTGTTTCAGGGTTTAGGGCAGTGCAGTGGTGTTTGGGCAGTGTAGGGTGTCGTGCTGAGGGGTGGTGTTTCAGGGTTTAGGGCAGTGCAGTGGTGTTCGGGCAGTGTAGGGGGTCGTGCAGGGGGTGGTGTTTCAGGGTTTAGGGCAGTGCAGTGGTGTTTGGGCAGTGTAGGGGGTCGTGCAGGGGGTGGTGTTTCAGGGTTTAGGGCAGTGCAGTGGTGTTCGGCCAGTGTAGGTGGTCATGCTGGGGGTGGTGTTTCAGGGGTTAGGGCAGTGCAGTGGTGTACGGGCAGTGTAGGGGGTCTTGCTGGGGGTGGTGTTTCAGGGTTTAGGGCAGTGGTGTTCGGGCAGTGTAGGGGGTCTTGCTGGGGGTAGTGTTTTAGGGTTTAAGGTAGTGCAGTGGTGTTTGTGTAGTGTAGGGGGTCGTGCTGGGGGTAGTGTTTTAGGTTTTAGGGTTGTGCAGTGGTGCTTGTGTAGTGTAGGGGGTCGTGCTGGGGGTAGTGTTTTAGGGTTTAGGGTAGTGCAGTGGTGTTTGTGTAGTGTAGGGGTCATGTTTTAGGGTAGTGCAGTGGTGTTTGGGTAGTGTAGGGGGTCGTGCTGGGGGTAGTGTTTTAGGATTTAGGTTAGTGCAGTGGTGTTGGGGTAGTGTTTTAGGGTTTAGGGTAGTGCAGTGGTGTTTGTGTAGTGTAGGGGGTCATGCTGGGGGTAGTGTTTTAGGGTTTAGGATAGTGCAGTGGTGCTTGTGTAGTGTAGGGGGTCGTGCTGGGGTAGTGTTTTAGGGTTTAGGGTAGTGCAGTGGTGTTTTTGTAGTGTAGGGGGGTCATGTTTTAAGATGCAACGCTCCAATACCTGACCAGTCTGCACTACATAAAACTGCAAAAAAACTAAAAATAAAAAGTGTTTTGCACACTTTTGTCATTGGGCTATATGTGGGCTACATCTGGGTAATATTTGTGCTACATTTGGGCTCTTTTTTCACTGGTGGCCATCTTGGAAGACTTCTTTGTTATGAAGTTTCCTAATTTCCTCATTTACTGCAGTCTCCTCAGTAGGAAATGCTTTCAGTTTTTACTTTGATTCCATCAAGAAGGCATTCAGATGTGTCACACATTTGCCATAAATTCAGAATGTTATTACTCTAGTTGTTCATTAGATCACTGTAGTAAAGCTACTGCTCACCAAGGAGTTAACTGGAAGTCTACTGCTGGTATTGAAAGTGATTGTTTCAGTCTGCATGTCAGAATTTTCTAATGAAATAGAAGAGGATTTGAGATCTCACTTAAAACATGCACTAAATTTTCTTTTGCAGCACTAACCATAATTTCTATGGCAAAATGAACCCCCTCATTTTGTTCCTTTTTAAATTAAATGTTTTAAGTGTTACCAGTTTATTCCAATCAAGATGGCTTCAGGTGTGCCATACTTTTGTCATAAGTAAGGCTGTTAGCACTCTAGTTGTTCTTTAGAACACTCTGGGAAGCTGCAGTAGAACACAAAGGCATCAACTGACAGGCTGCTCCTGTTGAAATATAACAGGAAGATATTTGAGATCACACTTGAAACATGTCCTAATTTTTCTTTCCAGAGCACTAACCATAATTTCTATGACAAGATGAACCCCATCATTTTGTTCCTTTTTAAATTAAATGTTTTAAGTGTTACCAGTTTATTCCAATCAAGATGGCTTCAGGTGTGCCATACTTTTGTCATAAGTAAGGCTGTTAGCACTCTAGTTGTTCTTTAGAACACTCTGGGAAGCTGCAGTAGAACACAAAGGAATCAACTGACAGTCTCTGCCCTTGTTGGATGTACATGTTTTACTGAGAATGTCAGACTTCATTCTCACATGACTGAGAAAGATAATGTGAATTTACAGAAAATATGCTCTCATTTTAGCTTCTGGGGCACCTTCCAAAACTGTATGGGACAAGCATGTGAAAATAGTTTTCTCTCAAACATGATTCATGATATCCCAGCAGAAGGTTTTTCACAGGGTAAAATCACATTAGAACACACCACAATTCCTGAAATTAGTATGGTACCATCAACAAATGAATTCTAATGTAACTAAAGTCTGTTATCACCCTTTATAGTTCTCCTTTTGGTAACCCTCAAAATCTTCGATTCACTACAATGCATTTCAATGGTACTATCATTTATATTGGTCCCAAGATGGCTGCCAGCAATTCCAGGATGAAGTGCTGACAGCCAATCAGATCTCACGATGACATGTGTGGTTAGGCTCCGCCCAGATATATATGTGTTTTTACTTTTGATTTTCTCAGCAACTACTGAACGGATTTACACCATTTAACAAAAAGGGTTCGTTTTGAACCAAGAACTACCTCTTTGCCAAATTTGGTGTAATTCCGTTCAGCAGTTCGGGCTGTAGCCTTGCATAAAGTTTCCTATGGGAAATTGATTTTTGACTCTTATTTTTTAATTTCTCCGCAACTACTGAATGGATTTACACCATTTAACAAAAGGGTTCTTTCTGAACCAAGAACTACCTCTTTGCCAAATTTGGTGTAATTCCGTTCAGCAGTTCGGGCTGTAGCCGTGTCTAAAGTTTCCTATGGGAAAATGAATGGGGAAAACACGTTTTGGGACCCCCTTTTTCTCGGCCCCCGCTTGACGAATCACCCTGAGACTTTCAGGGTAAGAGCGGACCGGAGCGGGCCATAAAGTTTGAAAATTTCGCGAAGATTCGTCAACCGACGCAAGAGTTATTTTAAATAGAATGTCGCGGATTTCCTATGGAAAATAGGTCCTAACTATAACTATCTACTGGCGACCGCCAGTAGATAATATATATATATATATATATACCACACAGGCTCATATATGTAGAGTTAGATCTAGAAAATCTAGACTTCCATACCGGTTGATATTTTATTTTCGATATTCTGTCGGCGATATTAAGTCCCATCGATATTGTCGATTTAATATTCAGGGGACCACCAGAAGGAAAGACGTATGCGTTAAACGTCCATTGTTAACACCTGGAGGAAGGGGTTAAGAACCAGGGTAGTCTAGCAAGATGTAAATGAGTATATAAAGGACACAGAAGTGAGAGATTGGTGGTAGGTTTGTGGAGAGAGGAAAGAAAAAAAGAAGGCATCCAGAGAGGAGAGAGAAAAAAGCCATAGACAGAGAGGAAAAGCTACCGAGAGCGGGATATGGGAAGAGAAACACAGAGAGGGAGCTGAGAGGATAGAAAAAGAGATAGAGAAAGAAGAAAGAGAGGAAAGGGGGGCTAGAGAGGAAGAGAATAAGAGCCCTGGAAACAGAGAAAAAGGGGGACAGAAAATGGGAGAGGGAAAGTGAGTGAGTGAGCAGGAATGACAGATTAAAACAGGGAGAGTGGAAGGGAGGAAGAGATAAAGGAGTTTAGAAAACATAATACAGAAAGAGACAAGCGGGAATCAGAGAAAAGTATACATAGTCTAAGAGATAGAGAGACAGAAAGAGTAAGAGAGAGAAAGCGACGGTGGTAGTGACAAAAGGATATCAATTTATATAAAAATTACTGAGAAAGAAGGGGAAGAGGGAGAAAAAGAGGGATAAGTGTAGGAGAGCAAGAGAACAAGAGAGTGGGGGAAAGATACAGAGGGAGAGATGGAGGAGAAAAACGAATGGGACAGAGGAAGTGTGAGAGGGATGCAATGATGAAGAGAAAATAGAAAAGAGAAGTAGAAGAAGGGGTGAAAGGGAGGAAGTGTGGAAAAGAAAGCAGGAAGGGTTGAACAGAAAGCAGGAAGGAGAGATGAATAGATGTCAGCAGGGAATATAGCATGATACATCGCATGCTATTACATCGCGTTCCTTTACAACGCGGTCGTTACAACGACTGCGTTGTTAGAACGCAATACCTTTACAACGCAAGTCATTAGATCGACTTGCTGTAGGAGGCGCGCTGGACTTAGGAATAGTATAATTTACTGTTCCAACTCCAGCCTGCGCAACAGTAGGGAAGGTGTTGGAATAGTAAATTATACTATTCCTTAGGTTAGAGCGCCCCCTACAGCAAGTCGATCTAATGACTTGCGTTGTAAAGGCATTCACGTTCTAACAACGCGGTCGTTGTAACGACTGCGTTGTAAAGGAACTGCGATGTAATGACTGCGTTGTAAACGCTGTCTCCCGTCAGCAGGTGAAGAGGAAGCATCACTATTGGTAACATAGGACCTGTCCACATCATTTGCGCCTATCTATGATGACAGCTTGTTATAACCCTCCAGCAGGTACCAGGCACCTGTGAACATACCCGGAATTGGTTTCACTTATTTCCATCAGAAAGGAAGACCACACTCTATAAGGACTTGAAAGGAGGAGAATTTACCGTATCCACCTGTTAGGTTCCCTTAGACTCTGCTCTCCCATACCCTTTAAACATATATTTAAAGCCTGATTTACCATACAAAGGAGTGCATTCTTCTGCTATATGAGAATGGCACAAAAGAGGCTAATACCTCAACTTGAGCATGCTATGGTCAGTTAAGGAACTGTACAGATGCAAGCTGTCTCCCTCTAGACAACAATAAATAAAGAGCTTATGCTAGCAGGGTATTCAGATGTCTTATCCAAAGTAAGACTGCTAGCAATTTATGATTGAAGATACCATCATTGGCCCATTAGCAAACCTTAAGACCCTGGGCATTACCTTCGACCCTGTTCTATCTCTGGAAGGCCAGTTAAATCTAGCTGATAACAATTACTGGTACTCTCCACCAGACTCTACCTTCCAATACCATCGGGAGTGTTCCCGCCGAGAAATAAAGGAGGCTCCTGTCTTTATAATTCACTCACTCAGTGGCGCTGCACGTGAAGGAAAGAACACACAGCCAAACAAACAGACAGAAATATGACCAACCACTATGTGGTTTCAAAATAAAGCCACACAGTGATCTGCCATTTTGTGTAATCCTCAACCTGCCTGTCTGTAAAGAGGTGCACTCTGGACTCACGGGGACTATGCACCACCCATCCAAGCCAATCCAAACACTGCTCTCATGCTGTTTATAATTGTACTCAGCAAGAGAGCAGGTCCAGGATTGGCTGGGCAAGATAACCCAGCGCTCCATTGGAGGCTCCCCACAGCACCCTGAGAGTGCGATCAAACGGACATGCACACTTCAGTTTCACAGCCTCGGCTCATCCTCCCAATAAACCCGGCCTATTTGACTCCTGGTCAGTCTTAAGAGTGTAGACCACATCGCCGGGAGAGAGAGTACCACTGCCCACCCCATAAAGGATTCAAACACCAAAATGGCCCTAACAGCAAAGATCCGAAATAAAAACAAGTATACGATCTTAATTACCGTATCTCGATCATAATAAATTAATTAATAAAGGAAGAAAAGAGAAAGAAAATAATCCAACACAAGAAGCAGAATTTATGCAAAACAATTCCAAATTGTATTCAACAATTAGTAATATATACACATTTTTGATGTAACGGTTGCTCTATTTTGAGCATAATAAGTGCTTATAGAAGTGCTCGTGTATGGGTGATGAAAGGTAAAGAATCGAATAGAATGACAAAACACAATAAAAAAACTTAGCAGCGCTATCGGGCCACTGCAGAACGCCTGTCTGAGGTCATGTCATACGATTCAATTTTCATTGCACCCAGGTCCTTTGTTTTTTGGGTTACTCCATTGTTTTGTAACGGCACCCCATAAAGGAAGCAGACTGAATGTAACGGCACCCCATAAAGGAAGCAGACTGAATGTCGTTACAAGTATTTTAATTGGAAGAAATCTCTACACGTAGCGTATATGCAGATGTGTAGAGTGTAATTACCCATAACAAGAGTGTAAGGAATTCAATCTGTGCAGTGAGGTTGGTTCACAGTAACTAGATACTGTGGGTCTGCCATCAGTTGTTTTCTTCTGTAAAGTGATTCTAGAATGGAATATGTGAGGAATTAAGCAGCGTTTTCTCAAGTCTGCACTGTCAAAATAAAATAGAATTTGACATCTGTGCAGTAGTAATAATTGTGCCAGTGTGAGTTAATTAATGCCCTTGTTGCCCATAATATATTATTTGGCCACAATTATTTTCACTAGTAGGACATAAATATGTATAATCTTTACACGTGTGCATTCCTAGAAGAAGCACTAATATTAGGAGAGAGTTTAGTTTCAACAGACGGTACTACAGGGCACAACACAAAACTCAAGAGAGCAAATTCCACAATTGAATTACTACCTTAAACTTAACTCCCAACCACCACTTGTGAAAGTTAGAATGAAATATGATTGCCTAAGCAGCTAGAGTGACACTGAACTGAAATGGTAATTGTGCATTTGTTTCTTTGTGTGGCAAATTATTTGTATTTTTTAAAATCATTTAACTTTGCGGACATGAGTGGTATGTTTGTTTGCTGTAGTCATGAGGTGGTATTGTAAGTTCTAACATACTTCTTATATGCCAGGTGTCAGAAATTGGGTTATTAATTTGGGAGCGGGGCCAGCCTTACCAACTCAATAAGCCCACTTTGGTTGGGTCAGAACACAGTTCTGAGAGAATCTCTGCTCAACTCATGGAAGCTATGCTACGAGCAGCAAGCAATCCACAGAAAAGTGTGTGTTAAGTTCTAGTAGTACCAACCATTTCAAAGTGAAGAAAAGAACACACTAAAATTCACAAACCAAAATAGAAAAAAATGGTAAGCAAAAGACACCAAGATGATCAAATTAGGTCGAGATCAAGAGATAAGGATTATTTTTTAAATTTAAGGCAAAAAACACCTGGTATATGATGTTCACTTGTGTAAGTGGGCACCTTGCACCAGTCCAGACATGGTGATTTAAGAGGTCTTAGACACCCTTAGAAAGCTCTCTAAACGGTAGCTGTGGAGAGCAGCCTTCAGGCTTAGTACAGAAGGAGTGTAAAGCAGCTTGTTTTACCAGAATGCAATATTATAGTATAGATTAAGTGAAAAAGAACCACACAAAGTATTTATAAAAATATGTATTTAATATATAATACTCTCTAACACATGGAAATATCTCCTACCCGGAGATATGCACAACGCACACAATACTTTAGCAAAGAAACACAGTAAATAGCACAGAATACATAGTGGACCCTAGGGGGGGGACCAAACCATATACTAAGAAAGTGGTATAAGAATCACGACTCGGGTCAAGACAAGGTCGAGAGGATGTAGAAGTGCTGGGGACCCCAGGAACCACCCAGGGTGAGTAGATAGGGGCCCCACAGAGAGCGTGTCCAATGTGGGAACACGACCGCGTGCTCCGTACAACTCTACGTGTAAGTCGTGGTTGGATTTTTAAAGATTAAGGACCCTTCCCAGTGGACCCTGAGGAAACCCAGTGGAAGACAGCAGGTTGGAGAGCCACCCCACCCATGGATACCCTAGTACCCACTTTACCTACACCAGGGAAGTCAGGTGCATATGTGTGAAGTGGTGTCTGAAACCGCCTTCGAACCCAATGGAGGACTTCAGAAAAGTGCCGCTGCTGAAGAAGGAGAAAGTGTCCGGGGGAATCCGAAGGTGTATTCTAGATGAGAGGTACCTGCAAGTAGAGGGACAGAGTCTATGTCACTTAGGGGTGACCAGGAGACTTGGAAGACGAATGCCCTAAGATGTCGGGTGTTGCAGGATGGGTGACGATGAGGACCAGGCAACGTTAAGGAGGACTAGTAGTCGTGCACGAGCTGTCCCACAAAGGATGTTGAATGCTGAGGGGTCGGTGTTCGGCGGGAGCACCAACAAGCCTTGGCAAATGCACCCAATTCAGGAATTGAAGAATGAGCAATGTCGGGACCAGCAAGGTCCAGGGGAATCACCACAAGCAGGGGAGTCAGGGCAGGCCCTGAGCAATCAGGGGAGCCCAAGAGAAGCAAAGGTGACCCTCAAATGGACCCACAGGCCGGAGGCACTGGAGTCGTGAGAGGACCTTTAAGCAGCTCACCAAAAGATGCAGGCCACGATGCACACGATGTGGTGTGGCCCAAGATTCTGGTCACAGGAGATGCTCGAGGTTGGGGCTACGTGGTGCTTGAAGATCTTCTTGGAAGGAAGTCAACAAGCCGTTGCAACTGCAAGTTGACGCGGTGAACAGGGGTTCGATTATTGCAACCCCCACGAGAGATACTGGCCTCAAACTTGGTGAGAGGGCAGGGCAGGCCTCGGGAGCTGTGGAAAACCACCACCTGTGTTGCAGAGCCTTTGGAGTCCGGAGGAGCTCAGGATCAGCAGACTGATCGACTTAGTTGCGGTGCCTGCGGATGCAGGGAAGTGGCTCCTTCAGTTCAAGGGAGATTCCTTCAGGTGTCTTTGATGCCCAGAGGCCTTGCAAGGTTCCTTTTTGGTGCACAGGCACAGACGATGCAGCAGACTGGAAGTGGACAAAGTCGAGCCCAAACGAAGTCCAGAGTGCCCAGATGGTAGAAGAAGAAGTGGTGTCTGATCTGAATCTTATCCCACAACCCAGGTAAGCCCTTAAATACCTTAGGGAAAGGGTTGGGATTATTCAGGGGACACTCACAGGGAAGGCCTGGACAGAGGGGAGGTTACTCCCATGTCCTTTGTCCAGTTTTGCGCCAGAGTCCCAGAACTGGTTTGAACTGGACTATGCATGGGAACACCAAATGTGCCCCTCATGCAGACTGAGTGGCTTTGGCAAGCGCACCTACCCTGCCCCAATACACTAAATCCTGTCTGGGAGGTGGTCACACCTCCCTGTGACAGGACACCTTTTGTTGTGCCTTTCCCTGCTCGAGCTTGGCTCAGCAGCAGGAGGGCAGATTCGTGTCTCTGGTCGGCAACCATTTTGTGCTGTCTGGGTCTGGAGGACTGGTACCGGGGACATGGAGAGCCTAACGGAGGGCTCTTCCAGTGCTTGGAATCATACCTCCCAAAACCGTTTACGATGTTACACCGTTTACGGTGTGGGGGTACGATTGCAACATGTTTGATACCAAACATGATAGGATTCATTGCAGCCGTTTTCGAGATGGTTATCGTATAATTACGTGGTGCCCCTCTATATAGTATATGGCTGCTTCACTGACAACCTGGGAGAATGGACTCCGTAGGCTGTAGGGGTATCCTGCTCATGCACGGGCACCCTCTCACTTAGAACCAAGCACCCTGCCTTCAGGATTGCAAAGGCCTGCTATAGGGGTGACTTATAGGTTTTAAGTGCAGTGACCCTAGATATAGGAAACCTATATCTTTAGTAAGTGGTGCTAGCACCAGCTTACACAGGCTGCAATGGCAGGCCTGTAGTTCCATTTTGAATGGTCTCTCATGGGTGGCATAATACATGCTTCAGCCCATGGGAGACCTCTGGGGTACCTATGCCCTGGGTATCTTAGTACCATATACTAGGGACTTATAAGGGTACCCCAGTATCCAATCTGGGATGTATCTAAGTACTGGACACAACAATTTAGGGAAAAAGCAGATAGACTTTGGTCCTGATTAGCAGGATCCCAGTCAGACTAGTCAAATACAGCTTAGTACCAGGCAAAGAGTGGGGGTAACCATAGAAGCAGATCCTACTTTCCTACACACCTAATAAAAGGTCAAGCACTATGGAAAACAACAGTTCGCTTTGGACCAGGACCTTGGCACAATTTCAGTCTGATCACGATGTAATGGAGGTCAAACACTTGACCCTTGGAGAGCAGTTTCAGTCCATGGTTGCGAGCAGGTTTCATGGGTCTTTTAGTGCTTGAGTCCTCAAGCAGTCCACAGCAGGAGTCAGAAGTCAGGATTCGTCTTTCAGCATTGCCTTTTTTCAGAAGGAGTCTTCCCAGGTCCAGGAATGTTCTCAGGAGGTGGAGGTGCCAGATTGATCCTGTGTATTAGCCAGTGATTGGAGAAATTCTACTACCCAATCCCAAAAAGTTTCTTGCAGTCATCTTACTCCTTTTACAGTACTTCCTCTTTGCCTTGCAGCACTTCCTCATTGCCCATGACCTTCTGTTTGAAGATGGTGGTTACCCAGCTGCAACCAGGCAGGCCTGCCTTGAGCTTCCTAGGAACTCCCTTGCTTGATAGGGTCAGTTCTGTCTTTCCCTCCTACTATGGCTGGAGCCTGTATAGAAGGGTCCAGGGGATTAAAAGAAGAAGCCCTCATTGGCATCTCCAAGTCAAAAGAGGTAATAACAAAGCTGCCCTTTGTTCTGCCAACTGTTCCTATGCATTCTCAGATGCCTAATCCCTACTAAGTGGTTAACAGTTAACATTCATTGGCCTTTACTAGGCTCAGAGGCACGCCCTTGTCCTCTGAGCCACAATTGTTAATTTTCCCTGCCAAAGACGTACTCCAGCACTGGAGATGTGACAGGTCGTCCATGGGCACAAAGGCAAGCCTCTGTCCTCTGAGCCAGAGTTGTTAACTTTCCTAGACAAAGATATGTATTCTAGTTCTGGAAGTGTGATGAGTGGCAGAACAGAGTTCAAGCCTGTTCTGGTTCATGTACATTTTTACAAAGTTACTTTTCTGCTTTTCAGCCTAAAAAGTTTAGCCCAGTCTACCTAATCAAATAGCTTTGGGTTTTATTTCACCGTGAGGAAACATTGACCCCAATATTTAGTGTGCTCTATTTTGATATATTAGTCCCCTGACATGTGGACTTACAAGGTGCACTTTAGGGGTGATTAATGAATATATAAACTAGGCTTTTCCTACATGGCAAACACATTTTTCACTGCCATGTGTCACTGCAGTTCATTTACACACTGCAACGTGTCCACATGGATGTAGGGCCTCAGGATTCAGTAGTTCAGGTACTGCTTAGTAATTAAGTATTGTAAACTTTAGTGAGCAATTGCAAACCCTAGGAGTTATGGCTCCCTTCTTACAGTTTGAATGTAAAGGTTGAGGATAAAAATGGGAATGCTTGCATTAAGAATTTTTAATTTTTGGCTGTAATGCCGAATTAGAGTAAATATTAATATCACAAATCAATATATATAATAGAAAGAAGTGACTACTAGGCTTATGATTTGATGGTTTAGTTCTTTTATTCTTGTTTTTTCTGTACCAGAGAATTACAGCCAACACATGTTTCGCCCTCTCGTGGCAGGCATGCCTGGGGATTTTTCAACGCTACAAGATATCGTTACACCTTTGGATACAGCAAAACAATAAGGAGTCGGGCGAAAACATACCCAGCATGGAGGTGATAACTCATGCTCTTCATGTGGGTACATGTCATGCTTTGGTCCTGATTGAGACAGTCAAGGCACAACAAACAGTAAGACACTGCAAACGTGAAATGTTGGCCTGAAACAAAAATTACAGGCACCAGGTAAAGGCATGCTAGTGTTGGAAAAAGAGGTGAATATATATAGATATATATATCGCACATGAGCACACATTAGACTAAATCTCTTTGGGGTGTTAGGCCCCTGTGGTCAGTTGTAGTCAAAAAGGACCTGACTAGCTTATTAAAAGTAGTGTAAATTTAATTTTCAGTGAGGAAAGAATGATCGAAGGATAATGATGTCTGCTCTAGGTGTTTTCATCAATCTCCGGGAGAGAGCACGAGATGTAAAGAGAGACTCTCAAATAGGTAGGTTAAAATAGGCCTCTTCCGGGAGACGAGTGGTCTTTAAATGGACAATAATATCGGCTATCCGAGGTGAAGTTGTTTAAAAATTGGGGTCCCATTCATGTGGCCGCGATTGGAGTGATTGACTATTAAGCAGAACAAAGTTATTTTGCACTTGACAAAAGGTGGTTAGAGTCAGAATAAAGTACACCGAATTCGCTTGGGCCCACTCTTGGGATAGTAATGGGACCAATTCCGAAAACATTAACCTAAAAAGCAAATACGGTACTTTGAAGCTCATGATGACATCTATGAAGTATTAGGGCTATAGAGGAAGAAAGTAAGCCTTATTGTTAGTTTAAGGAATACCAATCATAAAACAGAGCATAACCGCTTAAAGGGTACAGGAGACATTAACCCTAAGGGGTAGAGGAGATTGTACCTTTATTGTCCAATTGGTATTGTCATGCAGCTATCAGCATTGATGGTGGAGACCCAAATGGTGTGTACAATATGGACGGCTGGTCAACAAGGAGTAGATTTGTGGAATTTGAGGAATGTTTGAAAGTGAAGGGACATCAAAATCTTATGAGGGAAACATTTTGTTAATTATGTTGTTAGAAAATCTGTCATAAAGCTACCCTGATAGAAAAGAGATGGTTTGTAGGCTAGTCAGGGCTAGTCCCCAGAGGTTAAAACGATACTGGTCAAACTGATAGATAAGTTGTTAAGAGGCCATGCTGGAAATGGATCAGATGATTTAAAGAAGTTGTTAGAAAGTGTGTTATATTAAGTCGTCCTGATGGTAGAGATATGATAAACCAGTGGTCAAACTGAAATTCAGTGTACTGATGCATTATACAGGTGGATTGGGGAACCTGCATCCGCCATGCTGGATGTAGATCAAGCTGAGGCAAACTATATCTAGCTGTAGTGTACTAACCACTTTAGTATCATAGGACATAATGTGCAGGCACATGGAATATTAGCAGTTGCGGTAGTGAGAAAGTAATGGTCCTGTGTGCAGCATGAATCATGGCATACTGCATTTGCGATATACAAAAACAGATTGTTTGAGCAGTCATAATGTGTTCACAAACATATTAGTTAGGTGAATTGATATACGATTGAGCCTTCAGTGTACTGTTAAACCAACCGGACATCATACATTAAGTTAGTCAAGGAAAGTAATAACATTGTGTCAGTATCATTGTTACGTTGCTGTATGTAATACAGTTTGCAGTGGCGGCTGTTAGGGAACGTTGGTGGGGGCAAGGGGGCGAGGGTTAGAAAAAAATAAAAGACTTACCTTCCAAATGCCGGCCGCCACCTCTCCTCCGTCCTTCTGTCCACAACACACGGAAGCACACAGGCTTCCCTAGCCAATCACGACGCTGCTGTCACCAGCATGACAGCAGCCTTGTGATTGGTCTGAGCGCTATGGTTCGACGCTCAGATGGGGAATATGTGCCTATACATGTTCTCCACCCAGGCTGTGCAATACAGCCAAGTGGAGAACATGCTAAGTGCGCATGACTGTTTGGCCGGTCCAAGACGGCCGGCCAAACCGTCATGCGTACTTAAGTGCCCATCACTCCTCCCTGTGCTGGCTGTGACGACAGCCCCACCCTGCCCCATAAAACTGCCTCAGTACGGAAAAATAAAATGATAATAACATTGAGTTATTAACATTTTATTTTTCCTTTTTGCACTGGTCAAAGAGCAGTGGGATGGCGCTCCTCTGCCTTAGCGCAAGAGCCGCCGCTGACAGTTTGTGCACATATACATATGTCATTACAATTAGATCCCATACCATTGGCATATGATGTATACATTACAATGTTCATGTTTATTTTTATATAAGGTGTTGCAAAAAAGTCGCAAAGTATTGGCATATATTAGATATAAGGTAGTACTTGGGTGCAGATTAATCACTTATCTAACAAAAAATAATTAGTGTATAGATATGGGTTACATCAATTGGTATGTAGGGATAAAAATATGATCCATAGTGGCTGGTAAAGTCAAAAATCAGTTGGGCTTCCCGACACCAGCCCTCCTTTTGTCAAGTACAAAACAACTTTGCTATGTGTATTTGTATAGCACACAACTCACCCGAGGGTATCCTGGTGCTGAAGCAGGACCTTTATGGGTTGTGCCAAGGTTGGGGTTAGGTGAAGAGCCAAGTCTTCAGTTTCTTGGGGAATTCAAGAGGTGAGGAGGAGGCTCTGATGTGCAGTCGCTGGTCGTTCTATGCCTAAGAAGTGGGGTAGAAGAAGGCAGGACTGCTGTATCTTGTTCTGCGAATGAAGGGGTATGGGGTGTGAGTAGGAGTCCGGCTGAGCAGAGGTGTCTGGTAGGTTTGTGGAGGTTTATGCGGTTGTTGAGGTACGTGGGGCTAACTTTGCTCTGCTTGGTAGTCAGCCCCTCCAATCCCAGGCCACATTTATGGGACACCTATTTTTAAACAACTTCACCTCAGATATCCCGTATCATTGTCCATTTAAAGACCACTAGCCTCCCAGAAGTGGCCTATTTTAGGCTATTTATTTGACAGCCTCTCTTTACATCTCCACAGATTGACAAAAAGGCCTAGACTGGACATCATTATTGATTGATAATTTTTTCCTAACTGAAGGGTAAATTTATGCTACTTTTAGTAAGACTTTATTGACTACAACTGACCACCGGGGCCTGACACCCCAAAGAGTTATTTACTCTAATGTGTGCACATGTGTTCCATAAGTATATATATCTTTCTACCTCTTTTACCAACACTAGCTTGCCTTCATAGTATTCGCAAACTTTCTGATTCAGACCAACATTTTACGTTTGCAGTGTCTCACTGTTTGCTGTGCCTTGACTGTCCCAATCAGTCGAATTGGGACTACACCATGGTATGTACCCACATAAGCATCATGATTTATCATCTCCATGGTAAAAATTATGTTTGTTTTCTGCTGAACCTTTTTTTGTTTTGCTATATCTAAAGGTGTTACAATATCTTGCAGCCTTAAAAAAGCCCAAGGCCGGCGCACCACATAGGGGCAAACCAGATGTTGGCTATGATCCTCTGGTACAGAAAAAACAAGAATACATTAACTCAACCATCAAATCTTCAGACTAATCATTCCTTCTTTCCATCGTATACATCAATTTGCAATATTAATATTTACTTTAATTGGGCATTACAGCAAATGAAAAATTCCCATTGCAAACATTGCCATCCTTATCCCCAACATTTACATACTGTAGCTATCCAGAGCACACTGTTGCTCCTGGCAGAAACATATTTTTGTCATACATGTGGGAAGTGTATGCACCCATGGCAGCCCACATATGACAGTTAAAGTTCCATGCCCTAGGTGCACATAAGGCACCATGTACAAAGGACGTATAGGAAGGTTAAATAGGCCAAATATGGAGTTCCAATTTACAGCACGTTTTAGAGGGGTAGCACAGGCATGTCACTACTGTTTAGGTAAAGTGCAGAGTACTAAAGCCAGCAAATCCAGGCATGCAAAAACTTGGGGACCACTACAAAAATTAGGTAATTTTTAACACAAATGACCCAGAAATGTTGGGTTTCATTGATGCGTAATCATCATAATTCCTGACACAGTAGATTGTGTAATGAGGTAGTGTGTGTGTAAAAAACATATTTGGCTAGAGTATGCTGGAGCAGGAGTTAGGGTTAGAAGGTTTCTTCTTTCCTAAATATGTTTCAGTGTCCAGACAGCTGCTGTCTCAGAAAACCAGCTGCAGGAGAAGCTTTAGCAGCATTGAGTCATTACATGTTCAGTGGGATGTGCCTCAGGCTTTGAACAAGACCTTCCATGATTTTAAAGTGAAGCTTGTTATCCACCGGGGATTACAGCTCACAATTTGCTATGTGGTTCACTCACCTGGAAGGATGTATCACACTGCAGTTCGGTGTAAAAAGGATGAGAGAAAACTATAGGTACAAAAAAGAGTATGCAGTTCCTATGGGGGGGGGGGGCCGTGTATGGTTGGATGGTATGGGGGGGGAGAAAGGGGGGTTGGGTACAAAAAACCAGGTCCGGAGAGGGAACACTAATAGGGAAGGGGAGAGCTCCAATAGGAGCAAGGGCCCTCACACACCCCAAGGGGTGTCATGCTTCATCATAGGGCAGCTCCTCGTCGGGCCGGCGCTGCAATGCCCGACGGGCCCCGCAGTGGGGCTCTTTGCCGGAGATCTTTTGTGTTTGTTCAAACGGGAGGCCCTATGTGATGAGGTGGTGGGGTCAAAGTGTAGTGATTAGAGTGGTGTGCGTGGTGTTTAAAAATAGCTATAAGTGTCCGGAAAGTCCTTTATTGGCTGGACACTGATGCTATGGCTAAAAACAGACAGACTACCAGAGTCAGAGCTGGCAGGACAATTCAACCTGCTACAGCTAGTATGTGTAGTGTGGGGGGATAGTGTGATAAAAGGTCGACATGTTTCACATCTTGTTTCTCCTAATGGATGAGTGGCGTTTCTTCAGGACCGGGGTGCAAGGGATACCTAATCTACTCTCTCTTTTTAGAAACGGTCACGTGAATCCTAAGGTGTACCCTTTCCTATAATGAGGATTCTAAGGTAATCCGGGGTCAGGTTGGTTGAAACCGTCCTTCTCACGGACCTATGGGTTCCGGAGCGGGGGCCTCAGCATGTGCGTCCACACTAACCGCAACAATGACGGAAGGAAGTGGCCTCCAATACGGAGCTCCTGCATGCGGGACCTACCCACGACTGGACGCCTGGGACGCGAAAAATATAGGGCCTTTTGTTATAAGGTTGGTGTGTTTGACACCCAGAAAGAAAGAGAAAGTTGGGAGTGGGGCACATTTTGCACATATTCTTTTTTCTCCCCATATACATATATATCAATAGCCTTTATTCTGAAATTGCCAATACACCTTTATTACACCAAATGTAAAAAGAGAGGATATAGTATACAAAATAAAAAGTCAACAGAAAGCGCATGCCAGTGCAAAGTCATACAATGAGTGTGCTTACCAACAAAATCCTTCACAGTAGTTAGTCATAAGGTTTGTAGCTGTATGGTTTTCTAAAGACATCTTGGGGACTTTCAGAAAGTTGACCTAGGAATGCATTCCACTCATGATTATCATTGGATTGTGGTTTGTAACTCACACTCTTTCGCATTCTATTTGCTGACTTTATTTGCTTTAGGCTCTCCAGGTTCAGTTTGTCCCTCCCGTTGCCTAACCCGTGTTTACTGTATTCTTCCACAAACTCACTCTCTGTAAACATGCCTTTAAATCTTGTCCATATCTTGTCCATTTGCTGTGCATTCAAAGACCGAGGTCAAATGTAAGACTCTCTCTTCCTTGGAGCTTAGTGTTTACTTTTCTTTTCTGACTTCAAAGTGAGAGAATTTATGTGACAATCCTGCTAAGTACCCATGTAAGAAGAGAAGGGAAGTTCTTTTTAACACAACAAAAAAATGAACTGTGCTGATGTTTCAGAATATATCAGAATGAGTACAAATGAAGCACATTTTCTTTGTAATTCTGAATTGTGGTGGAAACAAATATTTGAATATGATCAAAACACATCAATACACTGGATGATGACATTTGCACACATTATCTTTTATGTGCAGTAAAACCGTATTTCGTTGCAAATGTAATGGTCATTTCAATTTAAATGTGTTTCTGTAAAGGCAGTGCGCTACCAATCATGCATGCTCCACATTACGCCACTCCACTCAATCTAACACAATCAACCTCATCCCACTCCAATCTACCCCACTGCACCCCACTCTAATCTACCCAACTCTGCTCCTATCTACCACAGTCTAACCCACTCCAAACCACTCCAATCTACCCCAATTCACCCCACTCCAATGTACCTCAATCCAACCCACTCCACTCCAATTAACCCAAATCCACTCCAATTTACCACACTCCATTCCAAAATACCCACTCCACTCCAAACTCCATTGCAATCTATCCAACTCCTCACCACTCTATTATACCTTCTCCTCTCCAATCCAATCTGCCCCACTCCCCCACAATCTACGCCATTCCAATCTACCACACTCTACTACACTCCAATTTACCACAATCTACCCCACTCCACTCCACCCAAATCTACCTCACTTCACCCCAAACCAACCTACTCCAATCTACCCCACCCCACTCCAATCATCCCTCTTCACTCCACCCCACTCCAACTACCCGACTCCTTTCCAATTTATCCTGCCCTAATCCACCCAATATACTCCACTGCACCCCACTCCACTCTTCCCCAATCTAGCTCCGACCACCCCACTTCAATCTATCCAGCTCCACTCCACCCCAATCTACCCTACTCCAATCCATCCAATCTAACCCACTTCAGTTCACTTTAAGCTACCACATGCCACTCAAATCTACCCCCACAACAGTCCAATCTAACCCACTCCACTCCAATCCACACACTCCAATCTACCATACCCCACTCCACCACAAACTACCCCACTCCAATCTGCTCCACTCCAATCTACCCCGCTCCAATCTATCCCACTCCACTCCAATCTACCCTACTCCAAACTATCCCACTCCAATCTACCTCACTTCATTCCAATCTACCTCACCATACTGCACCCAATCTGTTCCACTCCAATCTACCCCACTCCACCCTAATCTACCCCACTCCACTCCGGTCTACTCCTCTCCCCTCCAATCTACCCCACTCCAGTATCCCCCACTCCTCTCCAATCTACCCCTGTCCACTGCACTCCACTCCACTCTTCCCCAATCTAGCTCCCTCTGCTCCAATCTACCCCAATATATATCTCACTCCACTCTACCCCACTCCAACATACCCCACTCTACCACACACCATCCCACTCCAATCTATCCCACACCACTTCAATCTACCCCACTCCCCTAGTCTATCCCCCCACCCCACTCTACCACACTCCACTCAAACCAAACCTAACCCACTCCACCTCACTCCAATATACCACACTCCAATCTACCACACTCTACTCAGATCTACCCCACTCCAATCCAGTCTAACCTACTCCACCCCAGTCCATCCCACTCCAATCTACCCGACCCCACTCTACCCTACTTCAATCTACCCTACCCCAATCTACCCCACTACAATCTACTCCACTCCAATCTACTCCACTCCAATCTACTCCACTCCAATCTACTCCACTCCAATCTACTCTACCCCATTCTACCCCACTTCACCCCACTCTGCTGCAACCTACCCCACTCCAATCTACCCTACTCTAGTCCACCCAATCGACCTCACACTACCCTAATCTACCCCGCTCTTCAGGTTGGCCTCTCCAAGCTCTCAAAAAAACTGACTGGCCCCAATCTAGCTGAGATGTTGGAAGTCATGCGAGCCAAGATAGGCCCCACTCTGTCGTACGGTTTTGAGATCTCCCTTGGCAAGTTCAGTACCACCCTTAATCAATACACAATTAAAATCTACAAAAGGGTGCTTCGGCTACCAAGTAGTTTGTCTGCTGCCCAGATCCGATTGGAGCTGGGCCTCCCAAACTATACTTTGCAAAGCATGGGGTCCTTTCTCAACCTCTGTCATAAGCTGAGACATGCGAGAGTTGGCAGCCTTGAGTCCTTTTTATGGTTGGATATAAGTGCTTATAACTGCAGCGGTCCACACAGCCGGTACTTCAATGAATGCAGGTCACAACTATCAGCAGACGATCTTTGGTCTCTTAATCCTGGGTATAAAGCTTTTAAATTAAGTATCAAAAAGCACATCCAACTATGCTCCAGACTGTTAGACAGAGAGATCTGAACCAAAAGGAAGCATGCATGGGCAGTAATCAATTCGTACCAGCTGGCCCCTCCCCTGCCACACATGGCCTGCTCTTATTCTTTATACCTTAAACAAAGATTCTTGGCCCTTAGGATGGGTGAGTGGCTCTTCTTGAAACACCTACCTTCATGGCGGCGGACCTCAGACGAACTTGCATGTAGAGGCTGTGGCAAATCAGATGAATCCATGGAGCATGTTGCATGTATTTGCCCAGCACTGTTGTCCCTGCGTAGAACAAAGTTGAGGCCCAAGTGGAACAAATTGGGAATTCGGACTTGCAGGCAGGGCATGATAGCTGCCCTGAATCCAGAGAACATGGCTTTAAACATTAACTTTACGATTTTTATCCACTTGGCTTATCGTCGATTCAAGGTCTCCCAAGCCTCTAATTTAATTCAGTCTGGTTTTTTTAAATATTATTTATTAAAGTTTTTTCAAACCAACTTACAGCAGTCGATTAGTCACAATTGGATACATGTTTTTTGTACGTTTCAATTTTCATTTTTGTGCCCACTTGGTGGGGGGCGAACCAACATACATGATGCTACAGTCGAATAAAAACATCATTGATTCACCACAGGATTTGTCAACATATTTGCGTTTCAGAGCTGTATCAGATCATAATATAAAAATAACATAAAACAACATAACTAGTGTGCCTGTGCTATTATTACTATACATGTGATACCACTAGATGTACCGCTTATTAATAATGTCATCTGCGAGGCATACGCTCCGATGTTAACTTCAATGATGGGGGATACGGAGGGGGAGTTGCCCAGTTTAGGTACCGTTCAATAACTAGGTGCGACTGGGCCTGGTCTAGGGTGTGAGCCAGCTGAGTCCGTGTGCTGCATGAGCGTGTGCGTAGCTTAGCGCCTCCCTCAAGAGCATACCAGAGTGAGTGTGCGGAGTGTCCAAGATGTGTCCACGGGCTGTGGTGTTGGTGCCCCTGGTAGGCTACGGGTTAGCACGTGTTTCGCTAAGACTGGATTCTATGATAGTTAAATAGTGTTGCCAGTCCACGGGTTGTGCCCTAGACATAGGTCGTGGAGCCTGGGATGCCAGTATCTCATGTTCTGTCACCAGGGCCCGACGGAGGGCCACCAACCAAACCTTGGTGGAGGGGCCCGCCGGGGATTTCCAGGCCATAGCGAGTGCACGCTTGGCTAGGACCAGTACTAGGTCTAGGAATTTGTTGAAGTTCTTGCGACCTGCATAACATTTTGTAATGCCGAGCAGGTAGTGCGCGCCCTGGGCTGGGATTGGGGTTCCCGTTGCTGCAGTTAATATGTCTAAAACTTTCCCCCAGTATGTTGTGATGTGAGGGCATGTCCAGACCATGTGTAAAAAGTTGGCGTCCGAGTTGTGGCATCTGGGTCATATATCTGTGGATGTCAGGTACATATGCGCCAACCTATGCGCGGTTAGGTATGTGTGGTGTAAATAATTAAATTGGGTGAATTTTAATGTGGCGTTTATTGAGATTATCTTGGGGTTCCCCCCGCATTGCATCCACTGTTTGTCTGTAATTTCGGTGGATAGTGCCGTCGTCCAGTATTCTTGCAGTGGGGTTAGTGAGGGGGCTGTGTCTGCTCTAAGGGAATTATAGATGGTTGTGATGGCTTTCCTGCCCGTCCCGTGAGTCAGTAGTGTCTGTAGGGCTCCGGAGGTTGTGGGTACAGTACTTATGTCCCCCCAAGTACGTGTTGCCTGTTGCGTTAATGTCGCATAAAGGAGGAACGTTCCTGGTGACACACCGTAGTCGTCCATCAGAGTATCGAAATCACATAGGGTTGAGTCAGTGAACAGATCACCCCACGTTGTTAGACCGGCTGTCTTCCACTCTGCCAGTTCTGGGCGCCTTAGGCAAGTGTATGTCCCCGGTATCGTCTCGAGGGGGAGATCTGGGACATATGGTGGGGGGCGGCGTCTGGGTAACACGTATTTCGTCCAGGCGTCACGGGCTGCCAACATCAGGATGCATCCGTCTTTCCTCTGAAGCGGCGTTTTAGAACCTGATAACCACTCAAGCAGGGCTGACTGCTTTAATAACTCTCACACAGGGGGTCAAAAGGAAGTATATGCTACGAAATAGAGTGATCTATCCTATACTACTTCCAGACAAATATTACTCACACAAGATATAGGGTATCAGGGTGCAACTAAGGAAAGGCTGTGGCAGGAGGGGCACAACAGGTGTTTGGACGAGAACCCTCACTCACCCGAGGGTAAATGCTTCATCATTAGGTCGAGCGCAGGCAAAGATAGGAGCGATTAGGAAAGAAAGAGTCCTTAAAAGCCTCGCCCTGGAAGAAGAAATTATAAGGCTGGAATCCCAAGCGGTGGGGACTGACACCCAAGCAATAAAGGATAGACAACGTGTAAGGGTGCGGCAAAAAGAGCTGAGGGATTTTGCGGAATATTGTGCCAGAGCTCAAGCTCGGGCCACACAGAATAGACTATATGACGTTGGGGTTAAGGCCAACAAGCTGCTGGCCTGGCTAGACAAAAGACATACAAGAGGAAGCTGGGTTCCAGGGCTACATAATGAGGCAGGGGACAGATGTGAAACAGGGGCTGAAATTGCAGAAGAGTTCGCTAAATATTATGAGGGGATATATGCCTCTCGCTCACAACATACAGAGGAGGATTGCGGAGACTTTTTGTGGGATATTTCACTGACGCGTCTCTCGGAGGAGGATAGGGAGCGATTAGAGGGTGACTTGACAGCTGATGAAATCAGAGCAGCAACCCGTGACCTCCAATCCGGGAAAGCAGCAGGACCAAATGGACTGCCGGTAGAAATGTACAAGGCCATGTCGGACGTGACTGCAGAGCATCTACTGAATATGTTTGGCCAGGCGATGACTGAGGGCATACTCCCACCAGACCAGAGGATGGCGGTGATAACGACAATCCCAAAACCGGGCAAGTAACCCTCGCAATGTGGGTCATATCGGCCAATCTCATTGCTCAATTTAGAGGTTAAGGTGCTTGCCAAGCTCTTATCTACACGGTTGGCCAGTGTGATCACCACTCTGATCCATCCAGATCAATCTGGATTTATGCCCCACCGAAGCACCAGGCTAAACCTCCGTAGGTTATTTGGAATCCTTCATTTAACGGAGAAGTGCCCTAAGGAGCAGGCGGCTCTGCTTTCCCTCGAAGCCAGAATGGCATTCGACAGTGAGGAGTGGAGCTACCTCTTCGCAGTTTTAGAAAAGTTTGGCATGGGTCCCAAGTATCGTGGGTGGGTTAGACTTTTATATGTGCAACCATTAGCCAGGGTGCGGGTCAATGCTACTGTGTCACGGGCGATTGCCCTGCGGAGAGGTACCAGACAAGGCTGCCCGTTATCCCCAATCTTATTTGCTTTGGCTCTGGAACCACCTGCAGCATGGGTACGGCAAGACCCCTTGATCTGGGGGATACCAATAGGGGAAGAGTGGGAGGATCGCATATCTCTGTACGCAGATGATATTCTGCTGTATGTGAGGAAACCGAGACACTCCGTGGACCGCATCCTTCAGATTTTCCGTATATTTGGGGACTACTCTGGTTACCAAATCAATTGGGATAAGTCACTGCTATATCCCCTAGCCGGAGGAATCCCCACCCTGACTTCCCGATGTGTGGTGCCGGTGAAAGAAAGTGGCTTTAAGTACCTCAGAATCTATATAACACGAGATCCACAAGAATTCCAACGACATGCTTCATCATTGGGTTCCTCCAAACACAATGGGACCGCAAGGTGCCCAGTGGGGGCTACAACTTCCCCTCAGGGAAGGAGCGGGAGTGTTTTATATAGAGCACGTCAGATTTCAATACCTCAAGGGTGAAAGTGAGGGGCTGAGTGCAACAAAAAAGTGTGTGTTTAAAACTATCTCAGTAGGGACAACAACTTTATTATTACGTCCTACGGGATAGGGGATAAAAGCAATGTGAGACAGGGTTATGGATGCGTACCCTGTAGTATGGTCAACATGTTTCTGCCCTATATGACATATAAGTTCAAGGCATTCATCAGGGCCAAGATTTTCAGCCACTCTGCTGGAAAAAACATGCAAAGGTAAAATAAGAAATATACTCGGGCCTCTACTCTTGACCAACCATGCGTAGCAGTAACAATCAGTGGGGTAGGCTAGATGGCCCTGTGATAGAACAATAAAAACAACATATCAAGAGGGTATAACAAATCACCAATGTGCACCATCACCATGTACACAAGTGAATTCCTTTTCCACAATAAGTTCATAGTGGTCTTACCTATGAACAACGTGTACAGTCCGACTCTACCATCTACAGAGTCTCTCACCACGTAGATTCCTCTAGTTAGATGTACAACAAAAATGCATCACAAGCATGAAAAGGCCAGCAAACAGACATATGCTTCAGTGTAGCTACTATTGAATAAGTATGTGATTGCATCGAAATTTAAAAGGCACCCATACTTAATGCATGCTGAAAGAAATGCAGAGTAATTGTATGCATTCAGCTGAAGGAAGTGCACTAGTTCATGGCCCATCAACGGTGCCATCATTAGGACATAGTGAGGGCTACATAGTGTCTCCATGGTGGTCTGTTGTGAAATAATCACATTTCACGGTAAACGTCGATGCAATGTAGCACATAACAGGTAAACAAACAGTGTATTGGCTCCACGAAGGCTAAGGTATAAAGGCCCTCATGTGTAGAGCCTTACGGGCCCCGAACTGTAAAGAGGCCCAGAGCTGTAAAGAGGCCCACACACTAGCGAACAAAGGGCATTTAGGTTTAAGTGTGGTCATCTGTAAAAATACCGGGATGGTATCCAGACACTACATATCGGGAGCCATCTAGGCAAGCTAAAATGACTCAATGCCAAAATACTGGAAGCTTACTCAACAAAACAAATGTCTGCTAGATCTGTAATATAGAAAATGCCCGAAGGATAACAAAATAAATAAGACCCTAAAGGAACCGACCCGTCTAAGGTCTGTCAGTTAGTAATGGAGAAACCCCGGAGATTAACAAGCTAAAGGGGCTCTACAACCACCCAACGCGGTTAAAATATGCACTGCGTTGCCTTGTGGGCAAAATCAGGCAGAGCAATAGACTACACTCACCTTACGTATCACGGTGGTGCTCCGTCATAGCCTCTGGAGGGAGTGAGGAGCCGTCTTGTCGGAGTGTCTTTAAGGCGGAAGTGGAACTAACAACGCGCCAAATTGATATTGACTACTACGTCTGCATACGCGTGAAGTCGGAAACGACGTGCGCATGTGTGGTTGTCAGAGCAACGCAACCAAGGAAGAAGCGTCCTCCAGCGCTCGCGATGGATGGTTGCCGTAGCAACACAATGAGGAAGAAAGCGTCCTTCGGCGCTCGCATGTTTAAATTTGCGGCTCCGCTGCCAATATGGAATGTACTAATGCAGTGGCCCGACTCAGTGATACATGGTAGGTGGGCCAAGCAGGCAATCAACGGCTATTAGCAGTCACAATTTGACGGGGACAGCAGTGGTATATTAAAGGGGAGGCAGCCCACAAAATAGGCCAAATGGGCTTGTAGCATAAACAAAAACAAAAAGCACTTGCAAAGAAGAGAGACCGGGAGATAAATCAGAAAATATGAAGTAAAGGGCCTCAGTCTACGCTGATGTGTGAATCCAAAACGGTATATATTACAGCAAGGTAAATCAGAGTTACCATTAACGCCATAAACCCCCTCTGATCGCCTGGTGTGTGTGAGCACATACAGTCACCTGAGTGACACCATCAAGAAGGCTGTCAATTCCAATTGGCATATACTGAATAAAGGCAAGAAAGTTTGTGAGAAGCCCTTGTTTGCCTTCAAACGCAGTAGGAACCTGAGCAACATTCTGGTGCACACTAGACCACGCCAGCCCCGTACTACAGATATCCCACGTACCACTGGACAGGGGCACCCATACAGGGCCACTTCACTTGTGGCACGTGGGTGGTGTGTCAATTGACAACACGGAGTACACAATTGGATCTGGGACTTAAAACACCCTGGAAGCTCACTAACCACACCAATTGTAACTCTGAGGCAGTTATCGATTTGATCCAGTGCCCATGTAAACTTAAGTACGTGGGCATGACCACCCGTAAGGTCAAAACCAGAATGATTGAACATAGGAGCGCAAGAAATCCAACACTAAACTCACACGCCATTTCTGAGATGCAGGACACACAGAGGAGGATTTCAGATGGGTTGTCCTAGATAAGCCACATTACCACAGAGACATTGGCCCCTTAGATGCAATACTTTTCCACAGAGAACAGCGTTGGGTGTTTAGACTAGGTAGTCATCATACTGGTCTAAACGATGATATACCGTGGTGCACCATTTAAATCGTGTATCTCTGGACTCTCATGCTGCAGCTTTGTATCCTCATCAGCACCTTATCCCTTTAGATTAATTGCTCTACACTACACCTGGTGGATAATATGCTTGTGCCCTATGGCTATTAGATTTGGGCTTGTACATTTGTGCCTTATGACTACCAGATTTGGGCCTATACATTATCACAGCTATCTCAGCATCCTTTGGCCCTTCCGTTATATTCTTGGGCCCCTCCTTCTGCTGCACCTTTATGGCTCTGTCATGCGTTAATGGTAACTCTGATTTACCTTGCTGTAATATATACCGTTTTGGATTCACACATCAGCGTAGACTGAGGCCCTTTACTTCATATTTTCTGATTTATCTCCCGGTCTCTCTTCTTTGCAAGTGCTTTTTGTTTTTGTTTATGCTACAAGCCCATTTGGCCTATTTTGTGGGTTGCCTCCCCTTTAATATACCACTGCTGTCCCCGTCAAATTGTGACTGCTAATAGCCGTTGATTGCCTGCTTGGCCCACCTACCATGTATCACTGAGTCGGGCCCCTGCATTAGTACATTTCATATTGGCAGCGGAACCGCAAATGTAAACATGCGAGCGCCGAAGGACGCTTTCTTCCTCATTATGTTGCTACGGCAACCATCCATCGCGTGCGCCAGAGGATGCATGCGCATGTCGTTTTCGACGTCACGCGTATGCGGACGTAGTAGTCAATTTCAATTTGGCGCGTTTTTAGTTCCACTTCCGCCTTAAAGACACTCCGACAAGACGGCTCCTCACTCCCTCCAGAGGATATGACGGAGCACCACCGTGATACGTAAGGTGAGTGTAGTCTATTGCTCTGCCTGATTTTGCCCGCAAGGCAACGCAGTGCATATTTTAGCCAGGTTGGGTGGTTCTAGAGCCCCTTTAGCTTGTTAATCTCCGGGGTTTCTCCATTACTAACTGACAGACCTTAGACGGGTCGGTTCCCTTAGGGTCTTATTTATTTTGTTAACCTTCGGGGCATTGTCTATATTACAGATCTTGCAGACATTTGTTTTGTTGAGTAAGCTTCCAGTATTTTGGCATGGAGTCATTTTGGCTTGCCTAGATGGCTCCCGATATGTAGTGTCTGGATACCATCCCGGTATTTTTACAGATGACCACACTTAGACCTAAACGCCCTTTGTTCGCTAGTGTGTGGGCCTCTTTACAGCTCTGGGCATCTTTACAGTTCGGGGCCCGTAAGGCTCTACACATGAGGGCCTTTATACCTTAGCCTTCGTGGAGCCAATACACTGTTTGTTTACCTGTTATGTGCTACATTGCACTGACGTTTACCGAGAAATGTGATTATTTCACAACAGACCACCATAGAGACACTATGTAGCCCTCACTATGTCTTAATGATGGCACAGTTGATGGGCCATAAACTAGTGCACTTCCTTCAGCTGAATGCATACAATTACTCTGCATTTCTTTCAGCATGCATTAAGTATGGGTGCCTTTTAAATTTCGATGCAATCACATACTTATTCAATAGTAGCTACACTGAAGCATATGTCTGTTTGCTGGCCTTTTCATGCTTGTGATGCATTTTTGTTGTACCTCTAACTAGAGGAATCTACGTGGTGAGAGACTCTGTAGATGGTAGAGTCGGACTGTACAAGTTGTTCATAGGTAAGACCACTATGAACTTATTGTGGAAAAGATATTCACTTTTGTACATGCTGATGGTGCACATTGGTGTTTTGTTATACCCTCTTGATATGTTGTTTTTATTGTTCTATCACAGGGCCATCTGACCTACCCCACTGATTGTTACTGCTACGCATGGTTGGTCAAGAGTAGAGGCCTGAGTATATTTCTTATTTTACCTTTGCACGTTTTTTCCAGCAGAGTGACTGAAAATATTGGTCCTGATGAATGCCTTGAACTTACATGTCATATAGGGCAGAAACTTGTTGACCATACTACAGGGTACACATCCATAACCATGTCTCACATTGCTTTTATCCCCTATCCCGTAGGACGTAATAATAAAGTTGTTGTCCCTACTGAGATAGTTTTAAACACACACTTTTTTGTTGCACTCAGCCCCTCACTTTCACCCTTGAGGTATTGAAATCTGATGTGCTCTGTATAAAACACTCCTGCTCCTTCCCCGAGGGGAAGTTGTAGCCCACACTGGACACCTTGCGGTCCCAGTGTGTTTGGAGGAACCCAATGATGAAGCATGTCACCCTCGGGTGAGTGAGGGTTCTCGTCCAAACACCTGTTGTGCCCCTCCTGCCACAGCCTTTCCTTAGTTGCACCCTGCTACCCTATATCTTGTGAGTAATATCTGACTGCTTTAATGCCATTGCCCCGGTGTCCAGTTCAGATAGGTTCTTTTTCGCAAGCCAGCGCATGGGCCACTGGAGTTGCGCAGCTGCGTAGTATAACTCGTAGTTGGGCGCTCCCAAACCACCCTCCGATATGGGGAGGTGAAGCTTCGGGAGTGCTACCCTCGCCCTGGAACTACGCCATATCAAGAACACGAGCAGCGACCGCAGGTCCCTGAATATTTTCTGAGGCGGCCTATATGGGAGAACGGTGAAAAAGTACAGAAGCCTAGGGAGAAGAAGCATCTTGGAGATGGCTATCCGGCCCATGGGGGATAGTGGAAGATTGGTCCAGAACGGGAGTGTGGCCCTAGCGCTGGCGATCGCCTTACCCAGATTGCCGTCTATCAAGTTGGATGAGGAGTGATAGACCTGGACTCCCAGGTATTTGAATGAATCATATGCTCTGATGAGTGGGGCGTGAGATTGCTGCTGCCTCTGTTCCACTGGTATGGGTGACATTGGGAATAAAACTGACTTAGCCCAGTTTATTTTCAAGCCCGATAACCGAGTATGGGCGTCTAATAATTCTATTATAATCCACGAAGGGCCTCAGCATGGTTGCGGGGATAAATCAGCGCATCGTCCGCGTAGAGGGAGACTATGTGCCACTGTGCATGTACCCGTACGACCCAGCCCAGGACATGACCACAAAGTGCGCAGGCCAGAGGCTCCATGGCCAGGGCAAAAAGGATTGGTGAGAGCGGGCAACCCTGCCTGGTGCTCCGCTCGATGTCAAAGGACGGCGAGACAATGCGACCCGTTTTCACCCGGGCTCGTGGGCTGGAATATAGTATTTTCACCCATCGCAAGAAATTGGGACCTATGCCGAACCGTGCCAGCACTGCCAGTAGGTAGTCCCATCCCAGGGTATCGAATGCTTTTTCGATATCTAAGGCGGCGATCCAGTGCTGCTCAGATGTCGTTTGGGCCCATTCTAGGAGTTTAAATAAACGACAGAGATTTAGCCCCGTGCTTCTGCCAGGGATAAACCCATTCTGCTCCGTGTGAACCAGTAGTGGGACAGCTTCCAGTAGCCTATTGGCTAACAGCTTACCTAAGATTTTGTAGTCCGAAGTTAATAAAGATAATGGACGGTATAAGCTCATAAGGAGAGGGTCTCTACCAGGTTTTGGGAGAACCACTAATACAGCTTCGCGGAGGGAAGGAGGCAATATGCCCCTATCGAATGATTCTTTATAAATGGTGAGCAACCGGGGGACCATCTGTGTTGAGTATGTGGTGTAAAATTCTATGGGCCAGCCGTCCATTCCGGGAGTTTTACCTCTGGCTAGTTGTTTAATGGTTTCAGAGATTTCAGCCTCCGTGATTGAGCCCTGTAGCTCTGTGTATTGGGCCTGTGTCACCTGCGCAAGATCCGCTTGTTTTAGGAAGGTTTGCATTGCTTGAGGATTGCCTGGGTCTAGGGCCCTATAAAGTGTCATCTAATATCTATAGAAGGAGTCGTTTATCTGCTCCTGTGTATTTACTAAATTGCCTTCCGAGGCATATATTGCGGTGATGGGTGGTTGCGTGAGATTACTTTTCAGCAGCCATGCAAGTGTCTTGCCTGCCTTGTCGCCCTCAGCGTGGCGCCTAGCCGAGTATTGCTTGTAGTCTAGGGCACACAGCTTATCCTGTGTTTCCTTATGTGCTAGTCTGGCTTTGATAAGTAGGGGTATGACTTGCGGGTCCGTAGGGGCTTTGTATTGACAACGTTGTATTTCGGCTTCTAGTTCTTGTAGTTCCCTAGAGAGAGACATGCGGGAGCCATAAATGGCTTGAATGACCTGTCCGTGTAGGACAACCTTAAGGGCGTCCCATTCGATGCCTGCATGTGTGGCTGTCCCCTCGTTACTTTGAAAGTATGAGGTTATGGATTGCGATATGGTGGCGCTCAAAGCAGGGTCACGAAGTGCCTCTAGGGGGAGGCGCCAGGTTGGTATATTAGGTCTGGATGCGCCTCAGGTTAGTTTAATTTGTAGGGGGCTATGGTCCGATAATGCACGGGCTAAGTATTCAGCGTGAGTTACATGTGCCAAAGCCGCTTCTGTGCAATAAATAGCATCTACACGTGTGTACAGGTCGTGAAGTGTGGAATAGTGTGAATATGTTCGGTCCGTGGGGTGCTTAGCGCACCAGCCATCGGTCAATTGCATCTGGGTAGCCCAGGTCGACATGTGGTGTGCGAGCCCAAAAGCCTGCGCCCCAGGGAGGGGAGGACAGGAGCGATCCAAATCTAAATCGGAAACGCCATCGTAGTCACCCCCTCAGTAAGTAGGTACCGTCGGATCCCTGAGAAGTGCTGGGGTTAACGTCTGCAAAAATGTTGATTGCCCTGAATTTGGCGCATAAAGTGAGACCAGTGACAATGGGCGGCCATTGAGAGAGCCTTCTAAGATCGCGAATCGGCCCTGAAGGTCGAAGCGCGTGTGCAGTATCTGTAGTGGAGTTCATGGAGCCACCCAAATCAAGGCTTCTCTGGCATAGCCAGAATAAGTCGTGCCAATTACCGTGCCCCTCCATCGCTTGCTAAGTGATTTTAGTGTTTGCCGCGTGAGAGGAGTCTCTTGTAATAAAGCTATGGATATTTTATGCCTGCGCAAGTATTGGTAAACTTTGTGTTGCTTGACGCAGCTGGCCAATCCGCGCACATTCCAAGTCAACAATAAATAATTATTCCCCTGCATTTATACCAATAATAGTGAGTATGCAAACATGAACTCCCCTTGTACATCGTGAGTTTAGATAGCATATAGAGGACATTACTATAGCCTTGCGCACTACGTGGTCGTATGATATGGACTGGCACCCCATAGTAAGTAATAAACCAAATCACCAACCCCAGGCCTGGTTGCCAACGGGCAAAAGGACATATGCACCTATATGCAAACATGTTAAACTAAAGAGAAAGAAAGTACAAAATCTCAGAATTCAAGATAAGTCTATGACAGTCACTTATCGTGTGTGGGGCGTATTATATCTTGTTCCTCATCGCCATGTTCTCCTTGGCCGTCAAAGTACAGTGTTCATGGGTGAGCCGATCGGGATCTGTGGATATCTTTCGCCAGCGAGTTCATCCAACCTGCATAAAGTGTTCCGCTAGTCCAAGTAATACGTCCCTGGCGAATCCCGAAGCTGTGGTTGATTAACCCAGTTCATCCGAGGTTTGCGGTGTCACGGTGGGGCCATCGCCCAGCATCATTTGTTGGTGTGAGTTTGAAAGGGTGTACTCCTGTTTCGTTGTGGCCTCCGTTTCTGAGTCTGAGCGGAGAGGGGAGGTAGCGGCGCCATGTTTCTCAGCTTGCTTGAGAGCTTGTTCTCTTTCCTTTGCTGCTTGAGCTTTGGTGGGGCGCCGCCCTTGGCCCAGGCCACGACGTCCACGATGTGTGGTCTTTTTCCATTGCTGGCGGGGGTCCGATGTGGATTCTGGAGCTGGCGCCACGCTGTTTTGTTCTAACCAGTTCCAGGCGTCCTCGGGAGAATGACAGAAGACCGCAGTGCCTTTATGTTGTATGCGCAAGGAGGCAGGGTATTGTAGGGCATACTTGATTTTGTGCTCACAAAGACAACGTTTGACTTCCATGAAGGATGATCTGCGGCGCTGCACCAATAACGTGTAGTCCGGATAAATGTGCACTTCTGCGTTCTCGATTACCCATGGGCCCCGGGCTCTCGTGACTTGTAGGATGTGGTCCCTGTCGCGATAATTGAAGAGGCGTGCAACCACCGGACTGGAGGGGGGTGCCTGGTCGAGGGGGGCCTCCCGGAACTCTGTGGGCGCGCTCCACAGAGAAGAACTTGTAGTGCTTGCCTTGAAGAATAACGTCCGAGAACCAGGTTTCCAGGAACAGTTCCATACTTTGTCCCTCAATGCGTTCCGGCAGACCCACCAAGCGCAAATTGTTCCTGCGCGATCTGCCCTCCTGGTCCTCGACACGGTTCTTGAGGTATTCCACCTCTTCTTGTAGTGTTTTGATTTGGGCTACTGTTGAAGACACGGAAGGTTTAACAGATGCAATTGTCGATTCTACATCCTCCACTCTGTCCTTTAATTTTTGGTGGTCCTCACGCAGGAAACCGAGCTCGGCACACAGCATGTCTATTTTAGGGACTAGAGTAGATTTAATGTCTATCACTGCCACCATAAGTTCGCCGAGGCGGTGCGAGAGGTCCACCTGAGGCATGGGCTGTCCTGCTGGTGTCTGTTCAGAGCCCGAAGTGCCAGGTGGTGGGTCCTGTATGTCATTGGTGTGTGGTTGCTGTTTGTCTGTTCTTGGCTTGCCCATCGTGGTGATAGTGGTGCTCCGCAGGTTCCAGGGAGAAGGGAGGAGTAATCGTTCCGGACCAGGTGTCCGTGCTCCACTGTAGGGCGCACTGTTAGACAGGATGGCGTTGTCGTTGTTTATTTTGACCAATCTGCGCACGGTGCCTAGGCCAGGGTGCTATACGATGGCACAAAGTGTTACTTGTGGCCAAGCGGGGTAGAGGAGACTGTAAACCCCGTGTTGGAAGCTGATTGATAGGCACAGGCTGTGTCGTAACGAAGCAGAGTAGAGGTGCTAGTGCCTGCTGGAGCTGTTCGCTGGAGGCGGTATCCGGTGCAGTCCTAATAATTGGCCGCTTCATGGTGGATCACCATGCTGCATCAGGTGAGGATCCGCATCGGGCCTAATGCTCTTCCATGCGTGGTTAGGCCTCCCAGGCCCAGTAATGTCAGAAACCATCGTGGGGTCGTTGCAGGTTGTGGACCGCAGTGCTGCGCCAGTTGCCGATCCAAATTGGGCCCAGTGGTCACTTGGGCATAGTCGGGCCTCGCGGGCTTCGTGAAGCCGGCAGATTGCGTGGGGTTGCAGGAAGTCTCTCAGGCCCCGTAGAGCCAGTAGGTATCGTGGGGGTGTGGAGGGGCACCTCCGCGCAGGGGCCCAGTCCCAGACACAGCCGCCGGGCCATGGCGTGTGGAGCTTCAGCAGCGTTGGGGCGCAGATCGGCCCACCTGGAATGGGTGATAGTCTCTTCTCAGATGTTTAATGGGGGATCCTCCCCGGTGCCGGAGTAGTGGTGGGACGCCCGGCTGGGTCAACTTGCATGAGATCGTTACAGGCCGTGGGCCGCTGCGCTTGTTGCCGATCCGAGTTGGATCCATTGGTCACTTGGGCCTGGTCGAGTCTCGCGGGCCTCGTGGAGCTGCAGGGAGACACTCACGCCTCGTAGAGCCAGCAGGTATCGTGGGGCTGTGGAGGGATACCTCCGCACGGGGGCCGAGTCCCGCCCGCAGCTGCTGGACGGAGGGCCAGGGCATGTGGGACTTCGGCAGCGCTGGGGCACAGATCGGCCTACCTGGTGTGGGTGACAGTCTTTTCTCCAATGCTTAGCAGGGGATCCTACCCGGTTCCAAATTAGTGGTGGGACGCCCGGTTGGACCACGCCTCGCAACGTCGAGTTCCACATGCAGCTGTGTACCTGCGGTCTCGAGTCATTGGCAGAGTACACAGCCCGCGCCGGCCCAGGCGCTCCGTTGTCGGCCGCGTCTCCATGGGGGTTCAGGGGGAAGTACCATGCCGTGCCATCCCGTGTCGATGATGAGGTTAGAGGGGCGCAGTGCGATCGCGGGTCATCCGGGAATCGATTGCCGTCGATCCCGTAAGTTGCTGGCAATTTTGTGCCGACTTAATGCAGGATAATTGTCGGCATGGTGCGGAGCGAGCTGAAGGAGCGTCCGCTCACGTCGCCATCTTGGACACGCCCCTCTAACTCAGTCTGGTTAAAGCCCTCCATTGTCTGTTTCATCCAATGAAAGGCTTACAAAGGCAGAAATCGTGGGTGCCATTAGAATGCTTGGACTGTAGTTCCGTTTTAATGGGGGCGTTGCCACTTTCTCACCTTGTTATAGTGATGAATTTTTTCAATCTATCTCTTGAAAAGTTTTTAAGTATGTTCTTATGAAGAAAATTTTGCTATTAGACTGCTTGGACTGTAGATCCGATTTAATGGGGGCGCTGCCACCTTCTTACCTTTTTATAGTGATGAATTTTGTCGTTCTATCTCTTTAAATGTTTTTAAGTATGTTCTTATGAAGAAAATTTGCATCAAGTGCTTTTATGATTTATTTTTAAATCGAATAAAGCTCGTTACTTACAACTAATCTACCCCACTACACACCACTCTTCCCCAATCTATCTCACTCCACTCCAATCTCGACTCGACTCCAATCTATCCAACTCCACTCCACCCCACTTCACTCTACTCTACCCCAATATACCCCACTCCAATGCACCCATCATACCCCAATCCACTCTACCCCAATCAACCACACTCAATTCTGCTCTACCCAATCTACCGCACTCCACTTCCCTCCACTCCATACTACCACATGCCACTCAAATCTACCCCACTCCAGTCCAATGACCCACTTCACTCAAATCCACCCCACTCCAGTCTACCATACCCCACTCCACACCAAACTACCCTACTCCAATCTACCCCATCTAAACTGCCCCTCTCCAACCTACATCAATCTACTCCACTTAGTCTACTTCACTCACTTCCAATTTACCCAAGCCTAACCCAATCTACCCCACTTCAGTCTACCCACTCCAGTCTACCCACCCCATCACAATCTACCCCACCCCACTCTATCCAACTCCACCCCACTCTAACCCAATCTACAGTAATCTACCCCACATCTATCTATCTCTCTCCAGTCTACCACACTCCACCCTCATCTACCCACTCCAATCTACCCCACTTCATTGTAATCTACCTCACTCCACTCTAATCTACCCCACTCCACTCTAATCTATCCCACTCAAATCTACCCCAATCCACTGCACACCACTCTTCCCCAGTCTACCCGATTCCACTCCAATCTAACCCAATAGGAAATTAAATGAAAATTCAATTTGTTGAGCGCACTACTACCCTGGGATGCCTAGGCGCTTTAGCTCTGGAACGGAAAACTTAGTAATACTGTTGAAGCACCTACCCTAACTGTTAAAAAGCCTTGTTTTAAGAGCTTTCCGGAAGGAGAACAGTTCAGTTTTTTCTTTGAGATGAAGATGCATTGAGTTCCAGAGTCTGCCAGTGCAGATGATAAACCTCCTACCCCCCTAGTTAGATCTTTTAAATTTGGGAACTATCAGATTGGGAGCTGACGATGATCTAAGTGATGTACTGTGAATATACCACTGGAAACGACGTTTCAGATATTGAGGTCCCTCGTTATGTACTGCCTTGAAGGCAGTGCAGAGGGCTTTAAAGTCTGTGCGTTTTATTTATGGGCAGCCAGTGTAACTGGACAAGGCCCTGGGAAGCAGATTGAAATTTAGGAATTCCCAAAAGAAGTTTCACAGCAGCATTCTCACGAATTTGCATTGTTTGTAGACATCTTTTCTTGATATTGACAAACAGTGCGTTGCAGTAATCTATTCTTGAGATGATGTGGGTAGAAACTACCGTTTTCCGCAGCTCGTACAGAATAAGAGGAAGTAATTTCCTTAGTGTCTTAAGCATATAGAAAGATACTGAGGTAATAGTGTTAATGTGCCCCTCAAAGGACAGATTGCTGTCAAAGACAACTCCTAGGTTTTTGGCCTTGGAGACAGGAGTGGGAGGTGTTCCAAAATCCTGCTGCCACCAGTTGGGAGACCAAAAGACAGTGTCCCTACCAAACAGTAGTACCTCGGGTTTTCCTGTGTTTAGTTTGAGGTCATTTTGAGACATCCATTTCCCGGTCTGCAACAAGAAGTCGGGCAGTGTTGTTCGGGTTACTGGCCACCGACACCAAGATCTGGGTGTCATCAGGGTAGGACACTACTGTAAACCCAAAAGATTTAATGAGGTCAGCCAAGGGAGTCACAAACAGGTTGAAAAGTGTACAGCTTAGCGATGAGCCCTGTGGAACCTTACATGGTAAGGAGGAGAATTTAGCTCATCCACGAAGACTAACTACTCTTGATCTTAGAGAAAAGACATCGGAAGCTGAAGGGCCTTGCCCCTGATACCTAAAGAGGGTAAACAGCCTAACAGAATGCTGTGGTTTACTGTGTCGAATACTGCTGAGAGGTCTTAAAGTATTAGGGCATAATTCCCACCTGTATCTAAAGTTTGTCTGATTTCTTCTGAGGCCGTAAGAGGGCTGATTCAGTACTATGCAGGCTTCTAAAGCCAAATTGTGTGCCTTCAAGTAGACCATTGGTTCTGATAAATGCAGAGAGCTCTATACTGATGTAATTTTACACGACCTTTGCTAGGAAGGGCAGACGCGAAATAGGGCGGTAATTACTAGGATCTTTGACATCTAGAATATATCCCAGTCCAATCTACCCCATTCCACTCCAATCTACCCCACTCCACCCCAATCTTGCCTACTCTTGGGTCGTACATGAAAGCTGTGTTTGTGATAAAATAGAAGCATGACCACTGATACTTGAATCATTTTCCTACACAGCATCTCTCTAAAATGGGTTTCTCATTATTCTAACTTAAAGGGAAGCTGTGCATCACATGAGTTAGAGGCACTTACCAGAGCATATGTTGACTGGTTCCTGGTGGGAAGACCAAAGTGGGGGCACTAGACACCTTAAGGAGCTTGCAGGTCCTAGCATGGACCCACAAAAACCCTGGAGCAATCAGGTTCAAGGTGCAAATTGGGGTATTCGTGAGACGAATGGAGCTGATCAGAGTATGAGTGAAAAAAATTAATCTCTGCTAGGAAAGTCACCCTATGTACTTGTCAATTTGGTGGAGTCATCCACTCTAGCATCCCACAGTGTGCATGTGTGTTTGCCTACCCTCCTATGGTGGCTGAGGGATAAGTGAGGAACAGGAGATGAACCACATGTAATGCTTGCTTGAGCGCAGTTTATCCACTTGTTTAATCTACCGCGCATGAATACATCCCTTTAGGAGGAGAAGAGGGAATGGCATAACTAGAAAACAAGTGGCAGTTACTGCTAAAAGGGCCACTCGACCAGGAGCAAAAGTGAATAATAAATAAATGCAGTACGTACAAATGAATGTAAGCATTGTACAGCATGTGTGAAAGTGAATGCATAAACTTTGCATCAATTTAGTTAATTTAGGAAGAACAGAGAACAAGGAATAGATCACACGTGGTAGATAAGTCAGGGATGGAGTAAGCAAACACAGGAAGGGTGGTGCTTTCAGCCAGCTACTAGCAATACAGTAATTCTCATAAGTCACATGTGTCTTGCAAAGCTCTAGGCGAAAAGATCGTGGGAGGCACTCTCAGAAAAGAGAGTGAAGCAGGTGCCGTCGGTTGGAGCCTTAATCTCATACTATGGGATAATGTCAGTGATTCAGACAGCTTTACATCCCCAAAAGTTTAGCCCAACAACTTGTAATAGGCAATAACTCAGGTAGCATTTCACAGTTGCAGATTTGTTCAGAAATGCGAGGAGAAAATATTTCTAGAAGACAAGTAGTACAAAAAATCCAAAATCATAGTAAAGAACTCTACAGAGAATGGAATTCCATGTTGGTCCCGCAACAAACTGGGAATTCTGCCACAAAGGCAAGGGGCTTGGAGGGTAATCAACATTGTTTATCCAGGTGGCCACCAGATGTGGTCAATACAAAAGTGTGTCTGTAATTACCAGTATCTTTCAGTTGTTTCTTATAGCCCCTCACTTCACACATGATCTAGAGTGCAGGAGAAGGTAGACAGATTCTGGTGACTTGACGATGGTGGCCTCGAGCCTCTACATGGCCCGATCGCAGAGAGCAGCCCACATCAAGTGTACCTACAGCCTTCAATGAGTCAACAATTACAGAAAGATAAACTACACAACACAGTTCTATTTAGACATCAATGCTACAACACAATGGTTTGTCATAGGGGCAACTATCATTTTCAAACATTTTTATATTGCAAGTCTGTGTGAAAGGAGTTACAAACTGCAATAAAGTGGCACTATGATCATTTTCACTTCTCTTTTCTTGTTAGATGTGCATTCCAATCTCTCAGAGAGGTAGTTATGGTGCTGTGCCTAATTTTCCAGTTGTCCAGGAACTATTTAATTTATTAGGACAGACCCTGTTTGGTAAACCACTTTTTCCACTGCCATACACCAGTCCACGTTGTGAGTCTGTTCTGCATCACCGAGGACATGAGGATATGAAGAGAATAGCACTCGTTACAACGCATGCGTTTACAACGCATGCCATTACAACGCAAGTTGTTACAACGACGCGTTGTTACATTGCATGCCATTACAACGCAAGTCGTTACAACGACTTGCTGTGGGGGGGGGGGCGCTGGAGTTTGGAATAGTATAATTTACTATTCCAACTCCAGTGTGTGCAACAGTAGGGAAGGTGTTGGATTGAAAATCCAACAAATCCAACACCTTCTGCCCCCTACAGCAAGTCGTTGTAACGACTTGCGTTGTAATGGCATGCAATGTAACAACGCGTCGTTGTAACGACTTGCGTTGTAATGGCATGGGTTGTAAACGATGCGTTGTAAACGTTGTTTACCATTTGGATAAGTGAGTTTCTTTCCAGATCTCCAGAAATATACTGGATGATGTCAAATTCAGACCTAATCTGCATTTCCCCACATACTTCTAACCAATACATTTCTGTCACGGGACATCTCCACAATGTGTGAGGCTACTACAGGAGCCTTTTTTACCCCCACCCTGCAGACACAAATCATCCCCTGCACATCCAGATTTATACAGTCGATCCGTCATGTAGCAGAACCCGAAAAGAATCTTGATTTAGACTAGCCTGAAGCTGGATTTCATTGATACATCCCTTGGGAACCTTAGCGTCTCCTTCCATGTCATCTCAACCACTCCATATCATGCTTAAGCCTGATAGCTCTCTGTGTATGTTGACAAATAGGGTGGTGTACATTTGGAACACTGCTTTTTTCACCATACTCTTCCCAGTAATACACTCTCCAAAAGAAATTACTCTGTTGCCTACTTTTTTCCCACTATGCATGAAGTCAATTTGTGAGTTGCAAATACTTAAAATAGGTGACTCAGATCGTATTCGGACTGCAATAGTGTAGTGCTCCAATCACATCCCATAGCTCGCATGAGTCCTGATAACATATTCATTGCCTTCTATACATTTAACCAGAAATGTGCTTTAGGAGTCAATCTCTTATTCCTACCAATTTCTACGTCAAATTTGTGGCATAACTTTACCACTGTGACTTGTAGCCTTTAGTACCCTATACATGTCTATCCATTCTAAGGGTAGGGGTGTTCGAAAAGGCGACCACCCACCCATTCACAGTGATTAATTGTGCTACTTCATTGTCCTTCCTTATTTTATGGAGCGTTTTTCCCTCTCTTGTATGTGGATCTTTGTCGTGTTGTCAATGCAATCCTTGGGGGCCCATCTAGATTTATTTTAGCATCTTTGTACCTTGATGATATATATCGTCATACATAGACGCGGAACTAAGAATAGTAAACCTATACCAATTTATATAAATTTACCTTCATGATTGAGAGGCAGTTGATATTATGAATACGATAATATTGAGGGCAATATTTCATCACTCAATATTATGTCGTTACATTCTTACGGAGTGCCCCTAAATGGGAGTAAAATATTGTCTGCATATATTAGGCGCTTGTTCATTGATGAGCCCTTCCAGTATGTTCTTCTCATCCCCTATTTGACAAGATGAAGTTCCAATTCTATTGCAGGCAAAATGAGTGAGACCGGGTAATGCTGCTCATATCTCTCTACAGGAGAAAGGTTTGCGAGGCATGGAACCAGTGGCGACCTTTTCCTGAAGGGAGCAAAGCTATTAATGCGAAAAAAGTCTTACAAAAGCACAATTTCTGTAAGCGTTTGTGGATATAATACATGGGAACATGTAATCCTTGTGCAAAAGCCAGTTTCTAATTACCATATTAGAAGCAAACTTCTCACGTCTCTAGTAACCTGTATTCAAAAAAGGCGTAGCTGCTCATCTGTAATATTTTAATATTTATGGCAACATGTTTGCTTTTGGCACCCAATAAATTATTACGGGAAAGATAGAATCTCTCTGCGTGTTTCTACACATTCTGAGCTACAGAATTTTAAAAATCTGTTTTACATTAAACCAATACTCATATCTTCTTTGCAACAAATGTCTAAATGCTTTTTGGTCTTTTTAATTTTTCACTACAGTTGCCCATGTCTGCAACCACACTATCTTTCTCCTATGAAAGAGTAAGACACCAAGAAGTTAAGTTTGTGGGAAGAGTACCCTCTGTTGTACATTAAAAATATATTGCAAGTCTCCAAGAGTTCCACAACCTTAAAAAGGAACTCAGACCTTGAGTCTGGTTCCTTCATACACTCATTCAACTTTTCAGTGGCTTGCAATATCCTTATAATGTACCACAGGGGATACTTCAACCCGAATATTAAGACAGGATAGACCCACACTACACATAGGCCTGTCAGAAGCTTTTTCAATGTCCAGGGTAAAATTTACATACATAAAATCTGACCTGACCACCGTTGCCTGTGCCCTCAGTTTGTTAATCAGAGAAACTGTTGGCTGCCTACCACATCACCATTGCCGTGTGCAGGCAGAACTGATAGGGCCGACATACCAACAATTTCACCCCTGTTCACAAGCACATGTTCCTTACCATATTGTCTGTCCTATTGCTTGATCACAGTAGTGGGTGCCAGTTAATGTTCAATAATTAACACTCTTACAACCAAGCACTCCTCCACATTGTAGCACGTTACCAGCCCAAAAGTGTGCTTCGACGCCTTGTCAGGGGTATAAAGCGCAACGTAAAATGCAATTACAATTTCAACAACCTTATTATTGTGTGGACTCTGCTGTCTGCTCTCCGAGTGCGCCGTTAATTTCCATAAGATTTAGTGAAAGACTTCTCCAATTTCCTGCTCTGACCACCTAAAATTTCAAAAAGTCAAATGGATTACAATAAAAAGTTCAAATTGAAGAAACATTTCAAGACCTACAGAACTAAATTGCAGAGTTGAGAGCTATGAAATTAGGGGCTGGATTTATGCCCTTCACCTGAAAATAAAAATCTTATTCAGCATTGATCAACTGACTAATAATTTCAAAGAAATTCAATTATTTTCAATTTAAACCAGTCAAGTAAACATGCTGGAATCCCCCATCATAATGTTGCTACTTTTCGTGGACAAATCCAGGTTGTTGGGAGGTGGTGACTTCAGGGTTATAACGAATAGGAACAGTGCCAGCTGGCGTGGCACTCCCTTCAACCTCAAGAAGGCATAATGAAGGCAGCAGGGCCTCTCCTGGGCTGTGTATACCGGCTTTCTGCATGAGAGTTCTTTCGAGGTGGAGTGAAACGAGTTATGCAGCTACAAACAACAATCACAATGACCTCTACTGCTCTCCCTGAGCAGAACAGATGCCTACGATTTAACCAACCATTAACAAAGTCAACACTCAGAATTCATGTGACTGATGCCAATGCCGCGTTACCATCAGTGCCAGTACAGCCAGGTCTGTCCTTACTAACTGAATCGCCATGAATGCCAGGTCATCAGTACAACGCTTAGTAATTCAGTCTCCAACAGTGTGAGTGCCAGCCGTCTAAGCATAGTAAGTCACTCACAATGAGTACTAAGCCTTAGTAATCCATTCACCATCAGTGTCAGTATCACCTGTCCAAATCTTGCTAATGCGGTCACCACTGGTGCACGGCTTAGCAATTCAGCGACTATCAGTTCCTCAGGACGGACGTGTAAGGCTTAGAACTCAGGCCTAATTCAGAGTTGGATGATAACAAAAAATCCTCTGTATTCTCTGAGAAAGTAGCAGATCTTGAGAAGAGTACACTGCTAGAATTTCCTTCTGCATTCTATTCATGTAGTGGAGGAAAGTTTGCTGGTGGATTTTGCTCTCTATGGTGGAGGAAATTCGTCCAGAGGGTTATCTTCTAGTTTTAGCACTTGCTCGAGAAATCAGAGGATTTTCCATCACAGCACAATCAGTGCCAGCACATCAGTGCTGGCACCACAGTGTACGTCATAGTAATTCAACAACCATAGCTGCCCGCATCGCTAGTGTAAGTCTCAGTCACTCCGTCCCTATCAGGACCATATAATCTGTGAGAGCCTTAATACATAATCCACCATGAGTACGGATAACCGAAGACCAAGACACATCAGCTCAGTTACTATCAGCGATTATAATACGGATGCAAGTCATACAACATAGTTACTCTTACTACCAGCACTATAGTTCATGCCCTCGTAATTCTGTTATCATCGCTATCAGGACCATCAGTGCAAGCCTCAGTAGAACTCATTTAATATGAGTGTCAGTGCTAGAATGCAGTCCTTATAAGTCAAGTATCACGGTTCCCGTACCACCAGCATTGGCCTTACTAACAAAGACCTCATTGTTGCAGATTCCTCAGTGCAAACCTAAGTAACCAGGTAATGACAGTGCTTGGCTAGTAACTCAATCAACAACAGCAATGCAGGCCTCAGTAGCTCTTTCACCATTATTACTAGTACCTTTGGTACATTCCTTGGTAGCTTAGTCATCATCAGTGCCAGCACGAACAAGGCAAGTATTATTAACTCCATAGTCATTTGTGGCAATGTCACCAGGGAAAACCAATATAACTATCACCATCACCGGATGTTGTCTTTCGATCTATAACTTTCATATCTAGCAATGGATCACTCAAAGAACTTGTAGGAAAGTAGGATCTGCTCCTTATGGTTACCCCCACTTTTTGCTTGATGTTGCACTGTTTTTGACTAGTCTGACTGGGATCCTGCTAATCAGAACCCCAGTCTATCTGCTTTCTCCTTTAAATTGTCATGTATGTACTATGGTACACTCCAGATTGGATACTGGGGTACCCTTATAAGTCCCTAGTATATGGTACCCATGTACCCAGGGCATAGGTACCACAGAGGCCTCCCATGGGCTGAAGCATGTATTATGCCACCCATGAGAGGCCATGCAAAATGGAACTACAGGTCTGCTACTGCAACCTGTGTAAGCTGGTGCTTGCACCACTTACTTTAGATATAGGTTCACTATATCTATTGGTCACTACACTTAAAACTTATAAGTCACCCCTATAGCAGGCCTTATCAATCCTGAAGGCAGGGTGCTGGGTTTTAGGTGAGAGGGTGACCCTGCATGAGCACAGCCTCTCTGCAGCCTTCGGAGACCATTCTCCCGGGTTGTCTGTGACTCAGCCGGGCATATAGGTAGAGGTGCATTATAACCTCGTGGTAAATGCTATCTCGAAAACGGCTGCATAGAAACATATTGTGTTTGGTATCAAACACCTTGGAATCATACCGCCGCCACACCGGTAACCAGTGTGGGAGGTATGATTCCACCCTTCTGAAGCGAGCTTCGTGGGGTCACTGGTCTATCCGGTGCCAGTCTTCTCGACCCGGACAGCACAAAATGGATGCTGCCGACCAGAGACACATTTCTGCCCTCCTGCTGCTGAGCCAAGCTCGAGCAGAGGAAGGCAGCACAATCAGCATCCTGTCACAGGGAGGTGTGACCACCTCCCAGACAGGATTTAGTGTATTGGGGCTGAGTGGGTGCACTCAGAGTGCCTGAAGGTCTGCACCTGGGGCACATTTGGTGTCCCTGTGCATAGTCCAGCTCAAACCAGTTCTGGGAGCCTTTGGCTCCTGCTCTGTCGCGAAACTGGACAAAGGACATGGGAGTAACCTCCCCTCTGTCCTGCCCCTCCCCTAGGAGGGTCCCCTGAATCTGTCCAACCCTCTCCCGTGGGTACAAAAGGGCTTACCTGGCTGTAAGACTTTAGATTTTACGTGGACAAGATTCTACAAGAAGAAACCACTGACCTTCAACCGTCTGGACACGCTGGACTTTGCTGGACTTTGACTGGGCCCGACCGTCTCCCTCTCCGTCCAAAGCTCCATCTGTGCCCTTGCTCCATACAGGCTCCGTGCAGGACCTGTGGTGCACTAAGGACAACTGAAGAATCTCCCTTGGGGTGAAGGAGTCACTCCCCTGCATTTGCAGGCACCTCAATGCAACTGACCGGTCTGCTGCTCCTGAGCTCCTGCGGACTCCGAAGATTTCAGCAACACAGGAGGTGGGTTACGAAGGTCCCTGAGGTTGATCTGCTCTCTAAGCAAGTTTGAGGCCAGTATCCCTTGTGGGGACTGCATAACCCGAACCCTTGTGCACCGCATCTATTTGCAGTTGCATATGCTTGTTGGCGATTCCCGAGCTTGTGCATTGGACTCCGTGTAGTCCTGAACCTGAGCAGTATTTGCACCAAAGAACTCCAGCCTCTTCGCACCGAGTGCTCCGTGGGCTGGTACTTTGCAATCTTGCTCGAGGTCCCCTCGCGGCTCCTGGTCATTCGGCCTGTTGGTCCTCCTGAGGGTCATCTTGATTTCTGTTGGGCTTTCCTGGTTCCTCCAGACGTGCCCTGACTCCCCATTGCTTGGTGAGTCCCCTGGACCTTGCTGGTCCACACCGTAACCTGCTTGACCTTCCTGCATGGGTTGCTTTTGCCAAGGCTTGTTGGTGCTCCAGCCAGACACCGACCCCTCAGCACTTGACATCCTTCATGGGACAGCTCGCATCTGGCTCCTGGTCATCGTCGACGTCTCCTGGTACTCGTGGCTGCAGAGTCAAGCATCCCTTCTTCGCACCTGAAGCACCCGACATCGGTGGGCATTCGTCTACCGAGCCCCTGGTCACTCTGAAGTGACCCAGACTCTGTCCCCTCTGCTTTCAGGTTCCTCCCTTCCAGAATCTAGGCTTGGATTCCACCGGACCCTTTTCACCTTCACGGCAGTAGTACTTCTTCACAGCCCTCCATTGAGAACGACGACGGTTTCCGACACCACTCCAGACCTATGAACCCGGCTCCTCTGGGATAGGTAACTCGGGTACTACGGTATCCACGGGTGGGCTGGCTCTCCAACCTCTTAAGTTACAAATGGTTTGCTCGAAGTCCTCCTAGAAGGGTCCTTAAACCGTAAAATTGCATCCGTGACTTCCCCATAGAATTGTACGGAGCCCGCGGTCGTGTTGGCACACTGCATCCGTCCTCCGAGGGGTCCCTATCTACTCACCTTGGGTGGTTCCTTGGGGTCCCAGCGATTCTACGTGCTTCAGACCTTGTCTTGACCCGAGTCGTGGTTGTTATACCACTATTTTAGTATATGGTTTGGTCTCCCCCTGGAGCCCACTGTGTATTGTGCTACTTACAACTGTTCTATTGATCTCGTATTGTGTGCATTGTGTTCTATCTTCGTGTAGAGGATACTAGAGAGTGTTATATTAATAAATACATATTTTTATATAACTACTGTGTGATTCTCCTTTCATTTGATTAATTCAGGAGGTGATATTCTGGTAAAACAAGCTGCTTTACATTCCTTCAAGATTAAGCCTGAAGGCTGCTCTCCACAGCTACCACTAGGATAGCTTTCTAAAGGTTATATTTGACCTCATACATCATAAGGGTCGTTTGGACAGGTGCAAGGTGCCCACTTTAATTAGTGGACATCATATACCAGGACAACTTCTCACAGAACTGATACAAGGACAAATATTTGTTCTTGTTTTTATGACGCAAGCTTTTAAAAATCATAATACACGACACATTTACTGATTAAAAACACGAAAAGCAGAAAGTGTACTTTGCACACGTTAGACACAGTGACAGATGAAACTGAGACAAGTGTAGTAGAAGCACCGTAAAAGTGTGCTTTAAAATGCAAGATGAAGAAAACATACATACAAAGCATACTAAGACATATAAACGAGTTGCGCTAATGAGAATTTCTTATGAACATGTTTATTAGCATTTATTGATCAAAATTTTGCTATTAAAGCTGCCTAGTGTTTCTAATGTCTTCTGTTACAATGCATCATTTAGAAGTCAGTGCAAAAATGTGTAGAAACTAGGTACGATCTTGAAATTTCGCATAATAATACTAGCGATTCTATAGTTTACGAAAAGTGGAAAACTTATTTTGTAGTGGGAATTTTGAAAATTATATACTTATATAAATATTGAAAACATTGTGGTAGTAGGGTATTTTTAACATTAGTTATTTCCATATAATAATGTCTGGTAAAAGTTCTACATATTTCCTATTTGAAATGATTTATTGCATTATATTTGACATTGATTTAGAGTTTATTTAATTTAAAATGTGTAATGACAATTTAAAGGCTTTTTCGAAAATGCTTTTTCTCTAATGATGATCTTTCCCCTGACCTAATACAATGATCCTTTTACAACTATAGAAATGCTGCTTTATTTGTTCTGTACATGTATAACTTTCAACATTACTAAATGTTTCTTCAACATTCACAGTGAATTATCCCTGTGGGAACAGAATTTCAGCTGTTGCTATAGATAGTTATTTTGTATTTCTTTTCCATCGATGTTAAGCCTATGTAGACTTTCAAATCTTTTGTTTCTCACAAGTAGCATGGAAACGCATCACACTGTTGCGAGTGTCCTAGGTGACATTATGAGAATCTGAGCATATGACAGTCTTTCGATGGTGGTATGATGCTACATCACTGGGACCTTGTTAGATATTTAATAAAAGAAGAAACCCAAAAGGAGGGGCATCGCCATACTTTTTCCCCCCCTTTGCGAGAGGGTGCTATGCTGATCAATTTTTGATGATCACTAAAAACTATCCTCTTACTTTTGGTCTACTTTGCTGATGCTACAGTCGGTAGCTGAAGGACTGAAACCTTTTTTGCCGAACCATTTCATTTTCCTTTATTTCTTTTGTTCTATGCTAATGGACTCACCCTTAATGGACTTTAAATCTGAACCATTTCCACTTCTTCTTAGGATTTGAGCTGTTAGACAAACAAACTATCCTTCTGCCTTAATGGTAGTGGGACTCTGTAACTCTGTAAACAATTTTTTTAAAAATAATAACCACCCAATAAAGCCTTGACTAAATGTTTGGCTCTTTAACGCAAGCTGCGATATTCTTAACTGAAATTCTCAAAAGATTGCTTATTGCTATGGATTTTAAATCTTTAATACAATAACCAAATTAATCTAATACCGGTCTGAGTCTATTTTTGAGTCTTGTTGGTTCTTCCATTTAAACTGTGCTATTTTACTGATATCTTTAATGCGCTGTAGGGAGAATCAACGAGCTTTGTAAGGACATCAAGTATTACTTCTTTTGTTCTGTGTTGCTGTTGCAGAGCTTTTGGTCTTTATAATTCTAGTCCGACTTGACTTCTTCAGGAGGTTGGGTCTTCCCGTTGCTATTCTTTATTTCCACAGTATGTTTTTGAGAGTGGTGTACCTAAATTTGATCTCACATTTGTGAGTTAGCTGTCAATTAATGGTCCTCATTGGACAGCTAACGTGGTGCTTTGGCCACCCAAATTGCACCCCTCCTATCGACGGAGAAAGATTCATCAGACGATCATTGTCTATGTGGTAAATGGAAATGCTGCATATTGTCTACTCGTAAAAGGCCCAGTACAGTTAGAGTAGTAAGGAGAGTAAGCGTATAATAAAATTTTACTACGCTTGTGCTGCAACATGTTTTTTGATGGGTAATTTAGGGAAGCAGAGCAGGAGTTCAGAAAGGCTGGACGGATTGACATGAGGGTACAAGGTCTTTCACCTCAAGGACTGGCTGGCTCAGTAAATTTGCAGAATATACAGCACATCGTATCTTTGGATGGATGGTATCAAGAAACTGATGAAGGAACGAAGTATAGGTGAGCTATGGCTGGATGACACATGGATTAGCACAGAGATACAGAGCTGATCACCCCAAGGGCTATATTTATTTCTCAGGTGGACTGGAGAATGTATATGGAGTCTGTCTCCTTTAAGGCTGCATGAATTAGGGGACCCGGACTCTTTTCTCTAGGCTCCATTAATTTGGTTTGGTTTGGAAAATTGCCATATGGATGCTCAGCTGGCAACAGAACTGGATGTTCTAAGAGGGTGTACAAGGGATGCAGAGCCGGTCATCTCTCTCAGTAGACAGGGCAGGGGTTAAACATAGGAAAACAGACACTTCACTTCTGGAGCTGAATGGGTGCAGAGGCTAGAACTAGGTCTGAGAGCCTGTCACCAGGAGGGCTGATTGGTTTATTGGCCAAAGCAGTAGCAGAGGTATGTACAGCTGAATCCATCCAGGGTTGTATGACGCTGAGGACTGATATGGTAGGCACACCCTAACAAGCATAATTTGTAGGGTACCAGTTCACCCTGAGGCATTCCTTGGTACTATTGACCAATAATGAAGATTTATTGTCAAATTTATCAAGCTCAGGAGGATAAAAGGATGAGTGGGCTCACCAGAATACTACCCTACGGCCATGGGCTAACCACAGACCCCCATGGTGGCTATATTAGATCACACTACCTCTAATGACCATTGCCTGTCCCCTATACGGCTGCACGGGCCACAGGAACTGTGAATACTGCGTTTATAACACTTTATGGCCTGCTCTGGTCACAAAAATAGCAGATGACAATATTCCAGTTGTTTTAAGAGGGTAACACTTTCAAACTACTGTTCTTTTCCACTATATATTTAGCTTTCCATTTTGAACTTCCTCAAGGACCCTTTACTTCCTGCTACTCCTGGCACCTCAAGGAGGAGGAGAACAAGCAGGTGAGTTGGCAGGCCTGCGCCGCTGAGGCAGTGCCGCTGCCCAGCATGCAATGGTGCCAAGCGGGTGAGGAACGCTGCCCAGTGAAGTGGCAGGGGCTTCTCAGCTGAGCAGGGGCACCCGTCTCAAAACTACACACTAGCTGCACAATTGATGGCTGTTTGTACAACATTCCTTGAATCAAAAAGGAGAAGTGTAAAAAAGATACCAAAATGTAAAAGGTACAAAGAACACTATTTCTTCAAAGAAAGCCCTTTAGTTTTTCAGAATTGCATGCTGCAGTCAAATATTAGTTCTGGATGATATTTAGTACATCTGTTCAGTGTGAGCCCTCGTGACAATCCAGTGCATTTATTAGATCTTGCTAGGGTTAAGAGGCGCAATTTTTGTGTTTACCTAACGTTTGTTTTAGGTCTCCAGAGGCAGAAACCTTTTGGTTTTGTTAAAGCCAGTAGGCTACGGGTTTGTTAATTGAGAGCTGCATATGTCAAAGGCAGTAGCTGTTTCTTTTTGGGTTGTTATTGCCTTTTGAACTTTGCAATAAGCAAATAAGCCTGCACTGGGGTATTGAGGGTTTTCAGGGGTAGGGTCTGTCAGCATGCAAATTACCACATTACGCTGCGGATAAAAGGATCAGACAACGTTTTTGGGGTTGGCTGCACCAAATAAATACGTGAGGATACGTGAGTTGCACCGTGGTCATTCGGAAATACTCCAAAACAACATTATTCATCTGTATTAAATCATGAGCAGGCGTTGCAGGCACCATTATGGAATGATTGACTTTCAATCTTTCTGACCGTTGTTTAAATGGAGTCAACCCACTCCCCACCATGTCCCACAACGGAATAGAACCTCCACTGACAACTCTGTTCACTGTGCTCCTGGGTGGACATCAAAGACTCTCTACTAAGGGCTCATTTCACTCAGTTCCTGGGTGGGCACCACAGACTCCCTTCTGAAGGCACCTTTCGTTCTGCTCCTTCATGCAATCATAGAACCTCTTCTGAGGGCCTAAGTGGCCCTCACTGACCCTGTACTGATGTCTTCTTTACCCTTGCTCTTGAATGACCCTCATCGACCCTTCACTGTGTGCTGCATCTACTCCATCTTTGGCAGACTTTATTGGCCGCTGAAAGGGCCATTTAATCCACTCCCTCCTTTATCTCACAGTACATTTTTGTTTGAGATTTGTTATACATCCCTGCTATACCTTTAGAGTGTCAGAGGCTTTAAAAGGAAACAATTTCCCTGAGAGAGGGTACTCTGAGTGCATTTAACAGTGCGAGAAACATTAAGACAGAAAAGAAAAAATAAATTTAAAGGGGGATTCTCGATGATAGGGAGTAGATAAAAGAGGAAAAGAAAGTAGCATTTAACAACGTTTTGCAGGAAGGTATAATCTAGTCTATTCATAGAGCAAGCTGGATGATACAGTTGTGTAGACACTGAAATACAGCTTGAAGAGTAGAACTGTTAGCTTCTTCTAGAAAGTCTGAATGTCTCCCTAATGTTCCGATGACCTCAGAGAGTTCCACATTAGTGGAGCAGCACCAGAAAAACAATTAGATGTAGATGAATTTGAATTGAATTGTTTGATTTCAGAACAAAAGGTCTTAGGATCTGCATCCCATCTGAGATAATTGTGGTAATTGTTTTGTACTATACTTACGCTTGTCTATGTCGCCTCCCTTGAGCTAGGCGTTTACCACTCATCCACATCTACCTGGAGAGTCAAGGAGCTTAGAGAGAACAGCATTCCACTGGAGATCTATTGCCTGGAGCACTGGTTGCCAGGAACCCCCAGAATTTGCACTTCTATAGTGCTTAGTGACTTCCGCATATTTATCCCAATGAGTAATCCTGACACAAGCTCTATTTCTTGCTACTTTAGGGTGCTGCAGGTCGATCTACCAAACGGGATGACCTTTAGAATGGCTGATGGAAAACAAAGATACCATATTATTGTGTAATGGGATTCCATTTGACTTCTGCCTCTTTCCTCCTCCTCCTCCTCCTTCCCTGTTCATGTCAATCATAAGCTTACAGGAAAAGTTAGCTTATCGCTTATAGATTCGCCATCTGCAACCAGAACACGAGATTGTGAGAAATCCTTAGTGGATTGTTGAAATATTAGGGCTTTAAATGTCACGGAGTTGAGTATGTAATTGATCTTTGCCTCTTTAGATAACCAGTGTAGGTCTCTCGGCACAGGCGCTTTGTGATCAGAACTTTTGGTGCTAGTGGTCCAACATGAGCAGAGCGACAGAGGGCTTGTGGAGGTGCTTATGTAGTTTTTACAGCTCTAGTAAGTAATGAATTTCCATGAAAAATTTCTAAAATGACCATTGCTTGGACTGTGGAATGGAAATCCGATTGCTTTAGATCTGGTTTGATGTGTTTCAAGGAGAAAGGATGTACTCTACTCATCAGTCATCTAACAGAACGGCAATTAAACAATGTAAGTGATCAATTCACAGTGATACAGCAACACAAATGCCTAACTATAGAAAGACTCACTCCACTCCTTCAAACATTAATCTCAAGTGCTAGCTGCCACCAGTCAAGAATCTACCCACCAACCCTTGGGGTAACTTGTTGCTGGTTTGTGCTGCTCAGACTCTTTTCCACGTATCCCAGAACGTGGGATTTGAAAGAGCTTTTGTGTGTCAGTAATCGGCTCACCAGCGCCTATTGTTCTGGCAGCCCATTTTTGGCTTCACCAGATTACTTTTTCACTATCACATTACAAGGATATGCCACGCTAAAAGACGAGCTGTCAGATCTTAACATTATAACTCAGGAACAATCCTCAACAAACCATTCCACACCTCTCTGATCAGGAACCTTCAGAGGGTTAGATACACCGCCCAGACAATTATGTTCACCTCCAGATAAAAATATCACCAGCTTAAAATTTGACGATGACTGTTTCAACAGGTGTATGAGAAAAAGCTTCCAATGCTTTCTGCCTTACCCTTCACTGCACGTGCAAACCAGCGTAACATCATTTCCTTCTCCCAGCTCTTTACCTTCATCTCCTCCAGACCCTAACGCTACCCTAGCTACATTATCTAATCTCTCCCAAACGTATAGTCGCTTGTATCACTAGCCACCTAATTTCTACTCTTCTAGCCCCCCCGCCCAAACCCCAGTATATCTCCCGGATCCATTCTATGTAACCTGTACTCAGCCTACCATTTAAGTCCATCTGAAAATACTTATCTCCACCTTCTAACTGCAAAAGCTTCACTCCCCAACTTTTACTCATACCCCTACTCTCCAACACATTAAGCCTCCTACACACTGCTATCCTTCTTTCTCTACTCATCACTCATTTTCCACTCAGCAGCTCCTTCTGCTCTCCAGCTATTTCTTACTGCTTTATCACCACCTCTCCCCTCTACTCATCCCGCCCAACATCAGATCTGCCACTATCTCTCATGACCTTGGCACTTATTTTCACTGATTGACACCACATGCAAGTTGATGGGCAGAGTTTTACTTGACCGCCTTGAAAGCTGGATAGCAGAAAAGGGCAAATTTTCGGACATCCAATATCGTTTTAGAAGTGGTCTGGGCACAGTGGAGCAATGCCTCAACCTTCACTTGGTAATTAGCAAATACACCATGGCAAAAAACACCAATCTTTATTTGGGCTTCATGGACTTGCCGTCGGCCTTCAACTGTGTGATGAGAGGGAAATTATTGCAAAAGATGTTAGGTATGGGCATAGATGCTCCCCATGTCCAGTTTTTAGCGCAAGTGCATCAGGATGTCATGGGCAGAGTAAGATATGGGGCGAACTGGGAATTATCAGCCCAGATTAAAATGAATAGTGGTGTCCGACAGACAGGGGTGTGTGTTAGCCCCCTTCCTGTTTTGCTTATATGTAAACGACTTGGAGAGTTTCTTGAATGAAGGGGCGATTGATGTGCCACGGGTGCGGCGAACTGGGAATTATCAGCCCCGATTAAAATGAATAGTGGTTTCCGACAGGGGTGTGTGTTAGCCCCCTTCCTGTTTTGCTTATATGTAAACGACTTGGAGAGTTTCTTGAATGAAGGGGCGATTAATGTGCCACAGGTGCGGCGAAAACTCCCCGCACTGTTATATGCAGATGACTGTGTACTGATTTCAAGAACAGGCGTGGGCCTGCAGAACCTCCTTATGAGCGAGTTGGGTCTGCAGACCAAAACCGCCAAGTCACAGGTCATGGTGGTGGGGAAAGTCAATCGTAAAATGAGACCCTGCTTCATTACTAATGAAAAATTAGCCAATGTGTCAAATTTCTGCTACCTAGGCATTCCATTTGATCAAAAAGGTTCATGGGCCCACCTCTTAGAAGTCAAGAAGAAGAGTTTTGATAGAACACTTGAGGCCCTATTTAGGTTTTCCAGGAAACTTGGCTGTAGACCGACTGAGTCCCTCATTAATATCTACATTGCCCGATGGTGTGCCGTGATTCTGCACGGAGCTGGGATATGGGGATTATGTAATTCGTCCAATCTACATAGAGTGGAAAATGTATTCCTCAGAAGATTATTGTCTGCCCCCCCCCCCCCAGAGTGCCTTCTATCATTTGCCATCGAGAACTGGGGCTAATCCCCCTGGCAGACCGTATACAAAGCGCTCCCATCATGTTCAGTGGTGGCTGGTGACATTTGAAAGTGGTAAGGCGTGAAACTTTCTGTCTGAGTGCACCGTGGCGAGCGAGCGCAGCGAGCGAGCCCAAACATCTTAAGAGGGGTTTGGGGGGGTTCTCCCCCCAGAGAAAATTTTGAAAAAAGAGTGGGTAAATGGTGCATTTTCAAGCAAATTTGAGAAGCAAGAAGGTTAATAAAGCAATTGTGAAAGTGCAGTTATTACATTAATAAAGAGATGTCTATAACAACATGTAGATAGAAATGTTTCTGAAGCTAGGCCCTGCCAGTGCCGCGCACCTCTGAGCAATATAAACTAATGGCGGGTGTGCTTGTGAAGTTCACTCACTAAGCCCTCACATACACTCTGTGACCCATACACTGTCAGCCAAGCTGTCTCTCAAAGGTGTAAACAGGCACAAAGTCTTGGGGGGCTCAACAGCCTTTCCCCAACTTGGCTTTAACGAGCCAGTGCTGAGATTTCTGGCACAACAGGCAGCTGGTGAGGGCCACGTTGACGGTTTTATGTGCAATCTTCCACGCCCGCCTCAGCCGGTACTAGTGCAGCGTGACACTGCACGCGCTTAATTTTGCAATTGCTGTTTTACCTTGACGAGACAGCTCAGTGGGTTCATGCAGCAGCTGCAGGGATCAAGAAGATCACTGGCTCCATTCCCAGGTGAGCTGTCCCGGCAGCCTACTATAGTTCCGAGATAGAACTGGACAGGGAAGTTATCTGTTAGTGAAACAGCATATTAATAGATGTCAATCACGGCTTCCCCACTAGACCAAGTCGTGTGAATCTGCGCACAGTGGCCTTATCTTTTAAAATCAGAAGCGGTTCACGACAGGTTAAACGCTTGAATACAGCGCTACAAAGTTGTCTGCTAGCGCTGGGAAGCAGACGCACGTGATATGTACCTAGCTATGAAGCTGAAAGGCAGAGGCAGAAAGTGAGTGTTGTAAAGAATGAGTAATTATTCATTGAATGATATGTATAGACAATACATATAAAAAACTGTAAAGCCCTAACCTTGCACTCATCGGACATGCCCCAAATCCTCAATATGATGCAAGATTCAGAGCCTCAGTTTCCGAAGAACCTACAATTCTTGCTTTCATCCGGAGACTGCGTGGGCGTTTCACAAACATTCTGTGCCAATCAACCAGCACACTGCACTGTATTAAGAATTATGCTCCTATAGTGATTTATGCAATAACATGATTTCATTCGGGTGAAAAAAACTGAGAAAATGCAAATGCAACATTTGCGTTACTAAGATTATAACATCGCACTTCGAAAACACTTCCCATTACAGTAATTTATATAATATTATAATTCTATTAGTATGCTACACATATGACGTCAACCAGTCGCGGCTCGCAATACTCGGGGGAGGGGGGGTCACGCGGGGTTTCGCGCTGGGGTTACCGCGGGGGGGTTTGTGGAGGGGACGGGGGGATGTTAAAATAAAACGAAAACCTACCTGACCGGGTCCACGCCGTCTCTGCTCATGGGCTGCTCCTCAACAGGAACAGGCATGGTCCCTCCCCTCCTGTAAGCCAATCACAACGCTGCACTGGCAGCGTTGTGATTGGTGCGGAGTCCCGGATGGCGCCCAGCCGGGCGCCTGTAGGGAGGCCATTTTCTCTATGTAAGCTGCATGCAGCCTACATAGAGAAAATGTAGAGTGCGCATGACTGCTTTGGTCGGCCCCAGGGCCGACCAAACAGTCAGGGAACTCAGAGTGGTGTAAGCCACTCCTCCCTGACCCGCCCGCCCCCAACCAGGCATACCCTCCCACCCGCCCCCAACCAGGCATACCCCTGCCTTCTGCTTTCTCGCAGTGTGAGAAGCAGAAAATAAAATGGTATTTAAAATACCATTTTATTTTCTGCTTCTCGCACTGCGAGAAAGCAGTGTGGCGGCGCTCCAACGCCCTACTGGAGCGGCCGCCACTGATCATGTTATGGCGATCGATCTGGGCAAACGAAGAACCGGCCCTCAACTGGGAAATAATTCAAGACTGTCTAAACTGCGACCATGCACACAAAATACCATGGCTCAGTTACGTGAAGACCCAGCTGGCCAGCATGGGAAGGCAGGATCTCTTCACAAACCCTCAGCTTATCACCTCTGTCACGAAACTCCAATTAAAAAGAGATTTTTAAAATATTTTAAGTGATTGCAGAGAATATAAGGAGTGCAGTAAAAAGCAGGTAGCTGATTATCTACCTTTGATTACCACTGAAGGAATTGAGCCAAATCTTTTTTATCCTTTTAGTCATTTTACATTTTTTATCTCACTAGGTTTAGATTCGGCATCGCCTACTTATTGGTCTCGTATCCCAGTCAGACATACAAACGAGGCCTATCTGGACCCATGCCCCTGTGATTGCAATTCAAGCCAGAATATGTTGCACTTTCTTTTCTTTTGCGAGTTTTACAATATACCACGCAGGGAATTCATCCTACCACTCTTGAGGGTTTGGAACATCAAAAAATGTAGGCCAGCGCTGTTTTATCTCCGACTACTCCAATCAGAATATATTTGCGAAATGATATATAGATTTATTGCTGCTGCAATTCGCTTAAGGAGGTTAGTTGGGAAATAATGGGTCTCTCTTTTTTGAGATGTTGCTCTGTCTTTTACCAGCTGAGATTGTTTTAAAATGACTATTTGTAACCTGTGGAAGATTTTATATTTCACACTTTGATTTTCCTGGCAATGTCAAAAAAGCAGCATTGCACTTTTAAAATGACTGCTTTTTAAGGCAGTATTTATTGGCTAAACTCCAAATTTTACTTGAAAGTCAATGACAATAGAAAACTGAATTACACTTGATTGAAACCCGTCCGTTTCTGTGAAAAGTTACTATGCACTTTATCAAATGTTTACATCCCCTGTTTACACACTGTTGCTAACCAGGAAAGCTCTGCATTAACAAATGGCACTATGCACTTTGAAAAAATGATTGTTTTATTGCTGGGGTCTTGTGTTGCAATTTAAAATGGAAAATTGTCCCGCTGCAGCTGAAAATTGACAATGTTTCATTTATGAATTTTACGTGGGCTAGCAGCTTTCGGCTAGTTTTACGTTTTTAGGCATTTTAAACATCTTGTACTTTTGAGTGTGTGTGACTTTTATGGTTTATCAAAAAACCGAATAAAGTTTATGAACTGAACTGACACTTATTTGTCTGATCCCTTCTTTTCCCTATTTCCTAATCTGGTAAAATCACCACTAAGCATGACTGTTTCATTATCTATGACTTCTTCTCCTCAACCACCCTACCCAACCTAAACATATTACACCCACCCCTCAAATCCTCCTCACTTTCTCTCCTGCAAACTCTGAATTGTAGCTCAATTAAAAATTCATCCCTTCATCCAAAACCTTTTGCTGTAATGTGACCCACTATTCGTAACTAAAGTATGGATTACCAGCCATCATGCTTGAAACCATCCCTACTTGAAATAACATATTTAAAAAGAACTGTCCTGACAAAAAGACCCAAGGTGGACTAGCAATTGTCCACAAAGAAGCCCTTCAATACAAATAGAGGAGATTCAAGTCTCTCATTCTGAATCACTGTTTATTCAATTATATCCGGTACTCACTCTCACTTGTGCATTCCTCCTTATCTACAAGCCTCCTCCAAAAGCTACAGCCTTTCTTGAACCTCAGTGCTGAGGTCACCGTGAAACACCCAGACCTCTGCATGCTTGCAGATTTCAACGCATAATTTCAAAATCTGTACTCTTATCAAGCAAACATTTTACTCACCATCGTCAAATGAATGGATCTTCTATAACTAGTCCATGGGCAACACATGCAGCCGGTCACGCACCCAATGTGCTATTTGCCTCTCCCAATCTGTTATGCTACGTTAAGTTGATTCTTGTACAGCGTATAGCGCACATTCACCAACAGTTTATTGGCGCTTAACTCAGACATCAGCATAAGGCAGAATTAAACTAAGAGACGTTTAAAGTGTACATGCTTGCTTGAAAAGCCAAGTCTTAAGATGTTCCCAAAATCGCCCGAGGTCCGCTTCATGATGGATGTAATCCAGCATACAATTCCAAATTACTGGAGCTAATGCAGCAACACTGCAAACTCCTAATCTGCACTTCCAGAACGTTGGAACCATAAATCGGTTGGCAAGATCCGATCTTAAATTGCAAAATGGAATGTGCTTCCCCACTTTTAGTCAAGACCACACAGCAAGTTTTGAACTGATTCCTTTGCTTCACTGGAAGACAGAGAAGTTTTTGGAGGATGGGGTGAAATGCACAATTCTAGGGAGGTGAAATATCCATCTAGTGGATTTGTTTTGAAACACTTTTAATCTATGGATAGTGGCTTTTGGCAGACCCAGGTAAGCAGCATTGGCATAATCAAGCCTAGAAAGGACCGCTACCATTACTATCAATTACGGCCCTCTACTAGAAGTAGTGGTACAAACTTCCTCAAGATTTTCAGTAAAAATGTGCATCTGGATACCACTGATCCAACTTGTGTTTTCATTGTTAGGTTGAAGTCAAAAATGACACCCAGAATTTTTGATGATGGTTTAAACACTATACCCATTTCACTAGGTCAGTATGGTTGATTCCACCAATGTCTTTTACTTGTCAAAAGGACACACTACGTCTTGTCTGCATTCAGTTTTACATAACTACTGCTTATCCATCCATCAATGAACAGCATCAACAAGATCTCAGTAGCACAATCCCAACTCATCATCTGGACTGATCTTCGCATGATTTCTTTCAGCCTCTCTACTCCAGCAAGCCTGGAAGTCGGTCACTCTTGTAAAAGCACATAACCATCAGATCAGAGAAGAAACTGGACATCTTATTCTTTAGCTCCTCCTCCTTAACCTCCAGCATGCCAATAATAGTGCAGGAGATCCACAATGGTTGTTCAACCGTCTTTGATAAACTTATACCTTCCGAATCAATCAATATAACCAAATTATCCACAATACCTAACTCGCTGACAACAGAACTAAAAATCACTAGAGTGAAACAGAACAGAAAGAAACTCGACACACCCTGGAAGAAACTTACAGAAAGAAAGAGAAGGTGGCATTCCAATTCCACCCCAAACTCTGTAAGGCTAGTGCATAGAAAGCTAAAAGAAAATACTATTCTCATATGGTCTGGTCAAAGATCTGTGGCCATCCAGACCAGGGCCATAATCAATCCTTGTTTAGAAACAGGGACCTTCTCAAATGAACTCAAAATGACCAATATCAAAGCTCTTGAAAAAAGGGGGGATTGAATCGCACTGACCCAATCAGTTACCGACAAATAGCAAGTGCTCCCTGTGACCAGACAAATCACATTTAAAGCAATATGTATAACTCACATAGCAACCATTGCTCTGAACTACTTTTCCTTCAACAAAATCTCCATATTTATCATGAACCCAGACCGCTGCATTCAAGATCTACCTCATTACAGTCTGAGACTGCACTCAAAAAGACTCAGATATGTGGAATTTCTTTTTGTGTCCATTCTACAAATGTAGAACCCAATACCTGCTAGAATAAGGAGAATTGAAAACCCTCCAAAATTCCACAAAACATTAAAACGTGTCTGTTTCTAAGACTCTAACCACAAGGTCCAGAGTATAATCCATGCAAATAAATTAATAAGTAGGTATGTACAGCAGTCTTGCAACACTCACTGCACAATGTTTGGAGCTTGTCGCTCAGCCTCTCATATTCAGCCAACATCTTCTACATGGGTCAATTTACACCCAACACCATTCGAACCATCCACTTAGAAAGGGCACCTATGAAAATCGGAGCGCTTCGAGGTCTCATCAACGGCATGAAGTGCTACACAAATATAATAAAATACTACCTTACAGACGGTTTAATCTTTACATGGAGCCTCTAAGAGTGCTGCATAGTCAGGACAATGCCTTTTGTGAATGTGCTGATAACATTCAATTTTACCTCCCATTCTTTTTGGATAGTCAATATTCATAAGCACTGTCCATGCCAACATGCCAAACAAACATGGATGACTGCTATTCACCTTATCTTAATCCAACCTAAAGAGGGATTATTGGGGCATATTCCATTCCAAGGTCCATGCCTAGCTTAACAGCATAGAACAGGAGGGCATCCGGTCCTGCCTCTCAAATCGGGCAGAATCCCTGAGACCTACCCTTTGTGGTTCATGTGAAGAAACATCTTATGTAGCTTGGTTTCAACTCAACCATCTGCTTGAAATCAAGCTGTTCTTCTCACAAACCAGCTTCCTCTCCACAGACCAAGTCCTCATTTTGTTTTATATCGATGAAAGCAATCGCTTCCATTAAAGTATGATTACATCCAGCTACCTGCTTTATGTCATCCAAAGGAAATTTGATTACATCATCCCAAGTCGAAAGCAACAAAGCATTTTCTCACTTTCAGTTTACATCCATGTTCAAGACCTGTGTAATTTTTGATGCCGTGCAATTAAACACACCATTCTACCTAGAAATAAAACTGACACATCTAATGATGCAGCCAGGTAACTTTTTATGACGATCAAATGTAAAATTTGAAAATCCAACAAAACTGACCCAAAAACAGACATTCCCTTCACATGATTCCAGGCTACAGAATGACCTAAATTGCACCAATGATGTGTTCCCTCCTTACAGTACTTCAGGAAGGATCTCAAGAATCAACTTTTCACCATCTCCATTCACATTGTTTGCATCTCTTTCTTTCTGTCAAAGTAACATACATGCCTCTGAATACAAATGTCAAGTCAAGTTTTATTTCAAGGGTTGGAACTCGAACGAGATACACATGAATAGATAAAAACAGTGCAGTGATAAAAATGTATAATAGTGATACCATTAAAAATAGAGAAACAAATCACATCACATCATTACACTCTCCACTCTCTCTCTTTGTGCCTGTTTTTTTCTCTCTCCACACTCACTCTTTGAGCCCATTTTTTCACTCTCTCTGTACCAGTTTTTTCACTCTCCACTCTCTCTCTTTGTGCCCGTTCTCCATTCTCCATTCTCTTTGTGCCTCTTTTGCCCGTTTTCCTAATGCCTGCTTTTCCTTCATGCCCGTTCTCCTCTGGTTCCTCCCCCGCTTTCCCACCTCCCGCACTTTTCCACCTCCTGTCTACCCCCCTCCTTACCTGCTTATCCCTCGTGTGCCTTCTCCCGCCTCCTGCGCCCTGCCCTTCCCTAGCCCTGCACTCTGTCCCCCTGCACCCTCCCAACCAGGATCTGCTTAGTGGACAACATCACCGCTGGCATGCCCAAGGTGAGCCAATCTGCGCCCATCCACGCCTGGATCACGTCCAGCACCACAGATCCTGCTTCGACCAAATGCCACCGCTACATAACTTCCCTCCTGCATGCACTCAACACCCAACGCCCCAACAGCGGCTGCTTCCACGCCTCACCTCGTTCCAAAATCGGACCTCTCTCATGCACTCAATGGCATTTCACCTGCAACAACATGCCAACCCATGCGTCACAAATGCATTGTCCCATCTGGCATGCATGCTCCTCAACACCTGATCTCTCAGCAAACAAGCCACCGAAATCTTGGACACCATCGACATGCATGCCCCGACATCCTCTTCCTGACAGAGACCTGGTTTAACTTCACTTCGGCACCCACCTTCACCAGAGCCATTCCACTGGCTAAAATATCTCCCACCAGGACAGACCGAACAAGTCAGGAGGAGTACTCGCCGTCATCCACAAGGACTCCATTACCTGCACCACCTCCATCGACGAGAGCACAACCTTCACGGAACATATGCACTTCCAACTACAGTCCGGCAACCACATCACCATCAAAGGCACACAAGCCTGTCGACCCCTTGGACCATGGGCCACATTCAGCAATCTCCGCACAGACTTTATTGCCCGATCGCCATTAGCTCGAACGACTTCATCTTACTCAACAACCTCAATTTCCATCTCGACAACCAGAAAGATCCCACCTCCACTGCCCTACTCGAGAACTTCGAGATCCTGGGACTCACCCAGACTGTCCAAGGCTCTACCCTCAATGTAGGACACACCCTTGACCCCATCATCACAGCCAGAAACAAGGTTAAGTTCAGTCACCTCACTCTGCTCACTTGGACAGACCACTCAATCATCCACTTCTTCATCGACGCACCCCAACCTCCCACATCCAAGCCTACGAACATCCTCAGATGTAGCTGGAACAAGATAACGGACACAGACCAGCCCAACACCGTCAATGTCCACTAACCAAACCTCATTGGTGAACTGCATGCCAGCATCAAACCCTTTAATGACTGGATCACTACTGGCGGAAACACCCTAGTCCCCTTTAAGAACGTCAAGACACTCAAGAACCAACACACGAGCCAGCTGCTACACTGAAGACCTTAGAAACTCCAAACACAACTACAAACAGCTGGAGAGAATATGGAGAACCACCCATGACACCACTACAAGAAACACTTACAAGTCCACACTCAGGAAATACCACACCCACCCAACTCTACGAGGCAAGATAAACCGCCTTAACTCACAGACTGGAAAACAGCTCCAACAACTGCAAAGAGCTCTTCAACGTCGTCAAAGTATTCCCCCCAACCGCCACCAACTCCATCACCCCTTCACAAGACCTCTGATTTCTTTCACAAAAAATCCTCAACATCTAACGCAACTTTGACCCCCAATGCAAGACACAAGAACTCATCAACCAGCTGTCCACCACCACCAGATCACAAACTTCAACACAGAATACACCACCAATATCATGAGAACATTCCACTTCAGGCCCCCACGATTCCTGCCCACACCATATCTACAACCTCGGAGGAACTCTTATCAGCTACCACCTCATCACCATCATCAACACCTACATCCAAAGTGGAACCTTCCCGGACAACTAGAAACATGCAGAAATAACAGCTTTCCTGTAAAAACCCACGACAGACCCAAAAGAGCTCAGCAACTACAGACCCATCTCACTCCTAACCTTCCCATCCAAAGTCATCGAGAAAGCTATCAGCAAACAAATCTCCAACCCTCTTGTTCAACAGCACCTACCAGCATTTGCAATCTGGATTCCGCAGCACCACAGCATGGAAACTGCTCTCATCACAGTAATGAACGACATCTGGGCCCTCATGGACAAAGGGGAAACCACAGCACTTATTCTACTTGAACTCTCTGAAGCCTTCCACACCGTCTCCCACACCACCACCATTACAAGACTCCGCAACTCAGGATTACATGGTCCCACCCTGAGATGGCTGGTCTCCCTTCTTTCCAATAGGCCCCAGCAAGGCAGGCTCCTCCCCCACACTTCTGAACCCAAGAACTTCATCAGTGGAGTCCCTCCAGGATCATCGCTGAGCCCTACCCTCTTCAACGTCTACATGGCGCCACTCACCCACATCATAAGATCTCATGGAATCAATAGTTTGTCTTATGCAGACAACTCCCAGCTCATCCTCTCCCTCACAGACAACAACCACACCACCAGGACCAACTTCACTACCTGCATGTTAAACATAGCAAACTGGATTAAACAGCCTTAAACTTAACACAGATAAAACAGAGGTCCTGATCTTTGGGAACAGGAGCTGTTGGCCACCAGGAGGCCTTCCTCCTGGTGGCCAACAGACCTGGGTCCCATGCCCACCCCCACTGACCATGCCAAAAACATTGGCATCATCTTGGATGACAGACTCACGATGATCAAACAAGTAAACGGTTTACCTCCTCCTGCTTCTTCATCCTATGCATGCTCCACAAAATATTCTGATGGCTCCTCACTGACACCAGACGCAAGATAGCATAATATAACATAACTAAAGAACAATAATTTTTAATTTTTATTTCAAAGATCTCAGTATGCATACAATTCCTTGATGTGTTCATATTGCATCTCAAAAGCCGATAACACCATTGAATCAATGCCATGAGACCTTGTACAAATGCACTTTTTAGCCCGAATTTTAATCTTAGGGCCCGAATAGCCTCAAAGGTGTTAAAACTGCAGAGCTTCCTCAAAATCTGCACTTCATATTTATCTAGAAAATCCCATTTCGCCACATCAATTAATTCTAACGCTTACAGTAAGGTGGCAGGTATGTTGTCCTGATATACTGACAGGACAAGAACAAAGTGCCTTTGACCAGCAGCTTTATAGAAGACATTTAATCCATTAGTCTCTGATTTGGCCTTACAGATGCTTAGAGATATATGTTCCGCATCATTTAGGCTACTAGACGAAATTGTCCCCAAACATGAATAAGATTTTACTATCCTCAGTTTTCCTTACCAAGGTATCAAGAGGTACCAAGAGTAATTGGAATAGTAATGTAATCTTTTGTGGGTGTCAGCCTACTGTTGTAATGAAGTGAGAAGACTATTCAAACCTTTTGGAGTCAAATCAAAAATCACAATATCGTCTGTGTACAACAGACAGGACACCGGGCGGCTCCCAATACTCGGGTTCCCTAGACCCATTACTCAGACGAAAAGGTAAGTCAGATAGATACAGGAAAAATAACAAAGGGGCAAGCAAACAACCCTACTTCAGGCCGCTATTTTATTGGAATTACAGCATGTAATACCTGATCCACTTCCCAACAACACTTGACACCAAGTGGATGAAATACCCATCAAGACAAAAATCATTAGAACACCGGGTTTCCTGGATGCAAATCATAAACTTTCAGGCTATTTAAAAAATCCATTTTATCCGGCTTATTTTGCAATCCAGCCACATTCCAGGAAGCCACTTTTGAGTTATTATTAACTAAAAGTCTTAATCATCAGGCCTAAAGCATAATTACAATTAAGGGTAACGGCCAACCAACTCCATTTACTCAATTCATCCTATACCCTAGGGTTTGGTCCCACCCCCTTAGTATCTAACAATGCAACCTGCCTCCCACCTTTTTTTAAGGAGATCAATAAATGTTTTGTATTCCTACAATATATCTCTTTCCCAGCCAAGGGGAAGCTCTCATTGAAGGAGAGATTGATAGCTATAAGGTTGAGCTTGTGCCTTTTGTTTTTCCCTAATACCGGAATACATCAATCCCCCTGCATAAAAAATAGTCACTATTTTGCAGAATCAAATTTCTCACCACCATAGAGTGGAACTGGACTCTTGATTTATTTACCAACCAGTAATGTAAAATGTTTACAAGGGAAATATTGCTGCTTTGGACCATCTTAAGTTCTCATTGTCAGCTAAACATGATAATAAAAAGGAACAATTCAAGGTTATGTCATAATCAAACATTGCCACAAAATCAAGTATAGTAGTTGCCATAGGCATGAAAAAGGAGAGACCTTTTCCCCCCACGGACTCTTTGTGATTTACATTTTCTTCAGCAACATGGTGGAAGGGTTTAGCGGAGGGATTGAGGTCAGATGACAAAGGTCCTGAGGCATAGGATCTATTTATTGAGTCATATGCTTCAGACTTTACGAGCTGGGGGAGGGGAGACAAGACTGACCAGGTTGGAAGATTGTGCATCTACCAACATGGTAACCTCTGTCATTCTTATACACCTCATCCACCTCTGAGACAGACTTCCTGGATGCTGAGCTTTCTTTTGCGTTTTTTAGAGATTCTCTGTATCTTTTTTCGCAGGTTGCAAATTTTCGATTTTTTTCCCCTCTTTAATCTGGGTGATAACAGGGATGTTAGAAATTCCCCCGAGCTGGATTCTTTGTTCTTAAGAATTGGAAAGAGACCAATCCTAGGACAGGGGACCATCTCTGGGGCAGTCATATCTGTTGGGTTCGGGGAAGGAGAGGCAAAAAGTTTTTTAAAGAATAATATAGGACTAACCTCATTCTAGGGACTGTTAATGTAATTTTTCAACATCTTAAATTGGGGATTACCATCTTTGAGTGACATGTTCTCTGAAGCCAGTCTTTGCCAGCACCCTATATTGAAAGAAGGCAGAAATGGGGTTAGGGCCCTTCAACGTATTACATTGGATAGATTATTTCCTTAGCGGGGTAGATTTGGTCTTTTCACAGGCCCTTGCAGGGATCATTCTTCCAGAACCGGGCTTTCTTATTGTCATATCTGGGTAAGTAAATCAAATACAAATGAAAACTGCAGCGGCAGGGCCTCACAGTGGGTCTCAGAGATAGATCTCCATGCTGTTTCATATGCTAGGCTTTAATGCTTCCTGCAACAAAGTGTTGAAATAAAGAAAGAGTAGGGGTGACATGCTTTGCTCGCTGACACAGTGCCATACTGCTTAAAGTGGGGGGGGGGGCTATTTTTTTGGGTACTCGCTTGGATACCGTTCTGAAATGCTGCATTTACAAATACTGGTTATGTATGAAAAATGATTTATCTGAGGAATTGGAGAAAACTTGAAAAAACTGGTGAATGTTTTGACCCCACTTAGCTGCTGTAAACTTTTTTCCATGGGCAATGGAACAAAACTCATAATCACAGTATTAAACCAGGAGCTGCAAAAGGGTGAAAGTCAAAAGGTTCACCCACTAACACCTAATAAAGAATGTCAGTGTGAGCCGCTGACGCATGGAAAGCTCATAGCCCTTCCAAAGCAGTGGCAATAAAACTATATGTCTCTATTTGCCTTTCAGCAGGTACTGCCCCAGATAAGACTCCAAGCTGCAGATAAAACCCGGTTCCCGTAGTTTATTCAAGAAGTTATGAAATCAACACAACATTAGGGCTTCAAAAAGGCCAAATTATCACCTGACTACTTAGTGTAGAAGTGCAAAGGTTTTGTAAATAAGGTATTTTGGTTTTAGTTCCTGTTGTTCCCAACAGACACAAGGCAAGATTGTGGGCATCTTATATTCTTGCTTCTTCCTCCTCAGTTTAGTGTTAAATTATATATGCTTGCAAGAAGGGTCGGGAATTGTGCAAGGATTTTAGCACTGGTGGAAAAATGATTTCTTTTCCTTCTGGAGCGCTCCCCAAACACGGATTTTTTTTTATTTTAAAGGCTCTTTCCATCACTTCCATTGGAAAGAGTGGGGCGCAGGTAATACCAGCACCCCATGTGCTACTACAGATGTAAACTCTTCCACACAGCTGCTCGATAAGTTCGACTCAAGCTACATTAAAATGCACGAGTCAGCCTCGACATTTAGAAAGAGGTCACCACTAACGAGTCTTCTATTAAAGCGCACAGTCATTCTTCTAAAACGATTAGTCTGTTCCCCCTGAACTGAAGACAATTTCATGCGTGATGAAGGTTCCCCAAATACTGCCATACACTAGATCCTCTACCTGCTGCAAACGGACTGTGAGAGGGAAAATATGTGCTTAATGTAACTCCTTGAATAAAATTGCACCAGAAATCCGAGCAAAAGAAGGCACAGAGCGGGCACACTTCTGTTTCACCCAATACATGTGAAAGTGGCGTAACACAAAATGACGGGTTCCCCTTACAGAATGTGAAGAGCCCCATCCCTTCCCAAGCCCCCCCCCCCCCGCGTTCTGTTTCTTACAGATATTCTTTCTTTGGCATCTGGGTGAATAGGGCCCTCTGGAAGGGTTGGGAGCACCCGGGAAGGTTGAGGACCACCCCCTGCACCGCAGGGGCTGTGTTACGCCCCTGGCACGTGGTATTTTCCGCGTGTACTGGCACCTCCTATCCAAGGTGGCTTACAGTCGAGTGCTACAGGGAAGGGAAGCAAGTTCATATTTTGCCTTCCTAGTTCAGTTTTTGTCTTTCACAATCCCTCGCCAACCCAAAGTCGACTAGACACAAAGCAAGGGACAAGCTGCCCGCAGCGCTTCGGGGTGCAACGCGGTGGTGGGTTGCACCTCGAGCCTCCGCAGTCAAGCTTGATATATCGGCATTGATGGATTGCATACGTGCTGCGGCTGCTGCCAGGTGCGGCTGTATCACCGCCCCAAATATATTTCCACTGACGTCCAACAAAGACATTGACCTATATGAGCCAGGCTGGTTATTAGAATGTTATGATGAGTATTATTATAGTACACTGTGATGTGTAATCCTGTGCATGATGTACGTGATGTATATGTGTTTGATGTAGATGAATGTGTATGCTGTGTATGTATGATGTGTAAACGTGTGCCTAATAAGAAATACAAGTAATTAAAACACAGTCTGTTAAGTACATTGGTTAATACAATGAAAAAGCTGGTCACCATTACTGAGCATTTTTTGGCTTTTAGAAATCTTTCTATACAAGAAGAACAGTCTCCCTTGTTACCCTAGTGCTGTTGTGTCTTCTGGGTGGGACTGGGGTAGAAAATAGTAAATAAAGATAAAAGTGGCCCACATTTATGAACAAGAGAGTAAAAACAAGTGGTCCACATTTATAAATGGCGCAACTCTTGACTTTTTAAGACATGCTGTCTGGGTGGTCTCTGAGGGGAGGTGAACAGTATTTGTGATTCCTGCAGGCCCAAATCGGACTGACCGGGACAGCATCCTAGGTGGAAAGAAAATGTGGTGTTTGTTGTGGGGGCAGGGGGTCGTTGCGGTGTGATGGCAGGAGGTGTGAGGAAGATGGGAGGAGGGCAGGGGGTCGATGGGGTGCTAACAATTACGCTGAGGTAGAGACTCAAGGTTGGCTTGTATATATCGCAATCTGGCAGTGCCAGATGGACCAGTCTGACAGGTCAGTGTGTGAGACTGTTTTGTCGCTGTCTGGGCTGGTGTTCTAAACATCATTAAATAAAGACTGGGTGGCAGTAGCAAGGTGTACTGTGCAGGCTGTGATTGCTGGTATCTCATCGCCTGCAGCATGGATGGACCAATCACACTTTATGTTTACAAGAGCAGGGATGTTTCAATATCTTTTTGATAGGGAAGGATATCGTGAATTTTAGTACCCATTTCTCAAATATTACCACAGACATTGCCTGCAGGCACAGTCGCCGATGCAGCGCGAGAAACGAAATTCGTTTTATTTATTTATATGTTTACTTACCTGTAATCCGCCGTAATCCGTAGTTTACTACCCCCCACCCTGCCCCTCCCCCGCCCCACGTCAGCGCCCGGCGGCACTCCCACCACCGACCGCTACTGACAGTCGCCCATAGGCATGGGCGAGCTGGGCCGAGGCCCGGGGGGCCAATATTCCGAGGGGCACAGCAGGGAGCTGCCTGACTTAATGTCATGCAAACTGCAGCTCGTCCAACTTAGTCGGTTCCCGTTAAAGACTTTGCAATCGGCCCTTAATGTACCTCAGCGTAATTGCAGTGGCGACTCACATAGGGCTTGCTGCGGGGCGGGGCGGGGGAGTGGCAGGGTGGGGGGGTAGTAAACTCGGACATAAGACGGAACGGAGGAAAGTAATTATTACGTTCCTCCGTTCCGTCGTATATCCAAGTTTACTACCCCCTCGCCCTGCCCCTCCCCTGCCCCACCACCCGCAGCACGCCCTATGCGAACTGCCACTGGTCTCTTAGCTGTGGCTCCTGTCTCCTTCTGTTAAGAGTTAACAGCCACACAATCGCATCATAATGATTGAGCCAGGAAGATTGAATTTACTTTTCTCTGGCGATTTGGTTATCAGAAGTGATGTAGCAATCAAGTTGCCAGTCAATACTACTCAGATTGCCCATGGTAAATGCACCAGAAGGAAACACTGTACACGCCACTTGTCATCATTAATCTTTAAGTACAAAGGGTGCCTCAAGCTCCCTAGAGACCTTCGAGGCTGGTAATAGCCCTACATTAGAACTGGAAACTGTTGATATACTGTAGACTTTGCACCACAAAGTATGTTGCCTCATTTATCATTTTAAAGCAGGCGGTCAACAAGGAAGTCCAATGTGTGGAATGGTGTCATTTACCAGGAAAAAGTATGCAATATATGTAACCATGGTATAAACGACTTGTCACTTGTTATCTTTGTGGGTCCAGTGTTAACACTTGCTAAGAAGGCATTTCTAAAGGAGATCTTTTTAGAAAAAGGGAACACAGTCGAAATATTTAACTTTATGCACTCAGTCCACTGCCAACATGTGTTTTAGATTGCACAACATTTTGAAAGCCACTTAAAAAAGTCAATGTATAGAGTCATGATGTGATTCGGGCTTGGTTTCTGTGAAGACAGAAGCATAAGAGATAAACAAATATATTTATATAGCGATAAAAGCCTGAAGAAGGCTGCTTGGATGTCTGGCGGTGCCAAAAATGCTACTTTCTTCATTGATTGGTCTATTGTCTCATATGTTGATGCGTCTCACAGAGAAAATGTATCCTGGTTTGATTGATGGATGCTGCTGACTTGGCTTGGCACTTACCTGGGTAATACCATTAGTGATACAATTATCAAATTTAATAAGGTTAAGGTCACAAAGGTTAAATTGTATGGCATTTAAAAAAAACAAATTAAAATACCCTCAATTTTTAACTAAACCTCTGATGACTCCAAGCAAGGGAAGCAAATGAGCCTTGCCCTCAGCTAAAAGAGCTTCCTTGTCTCTTCCATCAAGCATGTATCCATTCATCCTTTCAGCCTTCCATCCACCCGCTGATATCTACCATTTCATCTTTACATTCAGCGATTGGTTAATTTTTCATCCATCATTCAATCTATCCCCTCTATTCCATCCATTCATCAACTCTGCCATCCATCCATCCACCCACACATCCATTCATCCATACGTTTACTCTGCCATCAATCCCCTCTGTCACCCATCCCACTATCCATACCTTCTTCCATCCATCCATCCAATCTGCCATCCACCCACTGACTCTGCGATCCATCCATCCATACTTCCATACCCTCTGCCATCAATCCATCCACTCTGCCATGCATCCATCCACTCTGTCATCCATCCCACCATCCATACCTTCTTCCATCCAATCTGCCATCCATCCACTTACTCTGCCATCCATACTTCCATACCCTCTGCCATCAATCCATCCACTTTGCCATCCATCCATACCCTCTGCCATCCATCGATCCACTCTCCAATCCATCTAGTCTGCCACCCATTCTACCATCCATCCATCTTGCCATTCATCAATCCATCCATCATTCATCCACTCTGCCATCCACACATTTGTCCATCCACTCTGCCATGCACTCAGTCGTCTTTCCTCCTACTCATCCGTCAGTCCTCTTACTATTCCGCCATCATTTCACCTGTCCATCCATCTATCCATCCATCCCTTTACTCGGCCATCCTTTTACCCGTCCACCCACCTATCCATTCACTCATCCTTTTACCCAATCGTTCCTTCATCAGATCCATCCATCCCTTCACCCTTCCTTCCATTCAATATTACTTCCATCGTTCCCTCTTCTATTTACCCATCTTTTGTTATTCCTCGCCCCTGCTTGCTCCTCTACTAAACGATGTATTCCTTTATAACGGCAATTAGCAGCTTTTGTCTGCTGAGCTGCAGAGAGAAGAGGTCCATAAAGAACCCCTCCCCAGCTGTAGCTGCTAAAGCGGGAAGGTTCATTATGCAGGCAAAAGGAACATTTTGGTGAGACCTACAGGTTAGATGATCTTCTAGGGCATAGCTAGTTAGCGGTTGGCTCCAGGGCACAAACCCTTGAAATAATCTCCGGCTGTCAATTTTTGGACTATTGGAAGAGCTTCAGCTGTTGTGAGAACCAGAAGTAGCTCTGCCTTTTTCTGAAAGGTAAGGATGATCCTTGTTCAAGAGCTGATGATGACAGTAGCATGCCTTTGTGATTTGATTAACATGACCCTCTCTAATGAGCGAGTTATCAAGTCTTACCTTCCGCTTTCTCACCTTAACGTAGAGGGTGCTAGCACAGCCCCTAAAGGCCAGGTGTTACAAGTCTCATTCAGGTTTGCAGCACAAACCCTGGAGACTGCTAGCACAAGCTCCATGTTAGCTGAATGAAACACAAGTCAGATTTCTTGTATTCAGAGCTGGATTGTTTGAAAAACGTGAAGAGTCTAGAACAGGGGTACTCACAAACATTTTCCCAGGTGCCACAAAGTTTGGTCTATGATGTGACCAAGGACCGCATTGATGCCAGCAGGATGCCGGTCCAGGGGATGGGGGGAGCAATCATACAGCCAGTGGATGAATTTCACAATGTGAAACCAGAAAACCTCGGATTAATTCCAGCAACCCCACTTTCCCAAATTGTGTGATCCTTGGCAATTGTTTTATTTCACTTTATCTCCTTTTTCTTCATTATCACATATAAGAGGAGCTCAGAAGACTTCAGGATGTGTGTTGTCCAAAATGTACTCTTGTGTTTGATTTTAATAAACTATAATGTTGTTTATGTAGAATAGGATCCCAGGCCACCCAGAGTGCACATAACAACTGACTTGCCTCTTAGTTCACTATTGGCATTGTTGTCAGCGTGGGGAGGGGGTGAATAAATGTTTCTAAATTCACATTTGAAAACTATCAATTAAAAAAAAATACTTCTCAATGCACTGATATAATCTGATGTACTAAGATGAAATGGTTCTACTTGTTAATGAAATACACATTGTTTGATTTTTTTAGGTTTAAATCTTTTTATTGATAAGTTTAGTTTATGCATCAAACAGTCCCACCAATAATGAGCCAAATAGATCATACATGTGCAGCAGGGCACATAACGAAAAACCCCAACACAATCCCCTCCGCCCCTCCCATAACTCCCGGATCCCTCCCCGGGGTCCTCCCAACCCAACCCCTATCTCAGTCCCTCCCTGGGCCGATTTGGTATGAGTCAATAGAACGGAATCGGGGCTTTCAAACTGTACTGCCTGGTGATGCAGGTTGAGTGGTGTCCTGTGGGGGCGTTGTGAGACGTAAAAGACGCAAGCATTTGGGGCAGGTAAGTTCCCGCATTTCCATGCTAAGTAGGGAGAGGAATGGGCGCCAAAGATCTGCGAAGGAGGCACTATCTCCCTGCAGTGAGAGGGATATACGTTCCATACCCAGCACGTGCCACAATCTGTATAGCCACCCCTGGTGTGTGGGTGTCCGGTCTGTGCCCCAGTGAGACAATGGGCACCGTGATAATCTCTAAACAAAAAAAGAAAATATGTGAATAATAGTTTGAAATATCAAATGTAACGGAAAAGAAAGACGTTTTGTGCATGGCTGCTTTCAAAGAATTAAGATTATATACAGTAGCACAAATTAATCGATGTGTGCGCAACTGAGATGGTGCACATGCAGGTTTACAGTGCACACAATCGGAGGCAGGCAAGCAGGGCCGGCCTTAGGCATGAGAGAGCTGGGCCCAGGCCACCAAATATTCCAAGGGGCGCAGCAGAGAGCTGCCTGACTTAATGTCATGCAAACAGCAGCTCGTCCGTCCCATTTGGTCTCAATTTGGTCCCTGCTAAGGACGTTGTAATCAGTCCTTAATGTACCTCAGCGTAATTGTTAGCACCCCATCAACCTCCCTGTCCCAAACCCCTGCTGCTCGCACAATAAACATCCCATTTTCTTTCCGCCCAGGGCGCTGCCCCTGCCAATCCGATTTAGGGACGGCCTGGGCGCTAGGATGTGTCACATGCAGAGCCAGGAGCTACGCTCTTCATCAAGGGATTCACCAGCCTCTGTGCGCTTCCTGGCATCTATTTCTGGAAATCTAGATCTGGTGCCTGACTCACAAAGGGGATGCCGCAGCGCCTTCATTACCTACGTTTGCTCACACAATTACAATCTCTTAATTAGGTTTAGATATTAAACCTATTTAATTTTCCTGTAATGCTTCCAGACGTCTGAACTTCGGAACAAAAGTAAGTTTTAGTCCCTTGGATCAAGCGGAGCATGGCCAGAATAATGCACGTCCTGACCCACATTGGTGGTGGGTTCGGGGCCTTCTGACATGAGCAGCTGCCTCAGGCTCCTTTCATGGCTCACATTCAATGAATCTATAGCATTGCTGCAAGAGACATTCAATCAATCAATCAATCAATCATGTCACTTATAAAGCGCACTACATACCCGCGAGGGTCTCAAGGCGCTGGGGGAAGAAGGGGGTGGTGCTGCTACTGATCGAAGAGCCAGGTCTTGAGGAGTCTTCTGAAGGCCAGTAGGTCTTGGGTCTGTCGGAGGTTGGTGGGGAGGGTGTTCCAGGTCTTGGCGGCGAGGTGGGAGAAGGATCTGCCGCCGGCGGTCGTTTTCCGGATGCGGGGGACTGTGGCGAGGGCGAGGCTGGTCGAGCGGAGCTGGCGGGTGGGGGTGTAGAAGCTGAGTCGTCTGTTGAGGTAGGCTGGTCCGGAGTTGTGGAGTGCTTTGTGTGCGTGGGTGAGGAGCTTGAAGGTTATCCTCTTGTTGACAGGGAGCCAGTGCAGGTCTCTCAGGTGGGGTGTGATGTGGCTGCGTCGGGGGATGTCGAGGATAAGACGTGCAGAGGCGTTCTGGATGCGTTGCAGCCGTCTCAGGAGCTTAGCCGTCGTTCCTGCGTAGAGGGCGTTTCCGTAGTCCAGCCTGCTGGTGACGAGGGCCTGGGTGACTGTTTTTCTTGTTTCGGTGGGGATCCACTTGAAGATCCTGCGGAGCATTCGGAGGATGTTGAAGCAGGATGAGGAAACGGCGTTGACCTGCTTAGTCATGGAGAGGGTGGGGTCGAGGATGACCCCTAGGTTGCGTACGTGGTCGGTGGGTGGCGGGGCTGTTCCCAGTGATGTTGGCCACCAGGAGTCGTCCCAGGCTGAAGGGTTGGAACCAAGGATGAGGACCTCCGTCTTGTCCGAGTTCAGCTTCAGGCGGCTGGTCCTCATCCATTCGGCGACGGCCTTCATTCCTTCGTGGAGGTGGGCTTTGGCGGTGTGAGGGTCTTTGGTGAGGGAGAGGATCAGCTGGGTGTCGTCGGCGTAGGAGATGATGTTGAGGTTGTGCTGTCGGGCGACGTGGGCGAGGGGTGCCATGTAGATGTTGAACAGCGTTGGGCTGAGGGAGGAGCCTTGGGGTACGCCGCAGATGATTCATATTTAACACAGGCGACATTTGATCCTTGAAGTTACATTACATTCTCCACCAGAATCGCAGCGGGCCAGCAAAACAGCCTGACTTCCCTCAGTAAGGTTTTCGGGGCGTTTCCTCCTCTGAGAATATCTTGAAAATAAATGTTCTCCCAACCCCGCCGTGCATTTTGGAGCACAAGTCTAAGAGTCTGGCTAAAAAGCGTCTATTCAGTTCTGAATGGGTCAGGATAAATTACAAGAAATTGTAGTGTCCCGAATCAAAGATGTTTAGGGCTCCCCCAAAGCCTACTGTCTGAAAAGTTCTGAAAAAACGGTACCAAGTGGCTCCACTGGGAATTGACCAAAACTATAGTTTTCATAGCCTACTCAAATAGCATGGGTTTGCAATGTGAAGCAGATCCTTTTATTTTCCAAAATGTGTAAACAATCTTCTGATAGTTCTATATTCCGCAACCTTTTGCTTTTTCATCAGCCCATCTTCAGGTTGATTCTCAGGCCTATAATATGCTTACAATCTGCTGGGGCGGGCAGGATGGAAAAAATCAACGTTTCAGTCGCTAAAATGTATAGAGACTTTAAAGATATAGCCAATAGATATGTCCCTTATATTGCACCAATGCTACATATTCAGAATACACTTACTTAAGATGACAAGGAAGCAGTGGTGGTCACCAGCTGAGATGGTGGTAGTGTATCATGCCCATGGGATGTATGAACATGAGCGCAGGAGGGCTTTAAGTGGGGGGGGGGTCTGTGGGGGTCTGAGCACCCCCAGTTTTTTTTGGGGGGCCTCGAAAGGGGTCTCTAGGGGGCTCTATTTTTGGGCCTCAAAGGTCAAAGGTAGGGTGACCAGACGTCCCGGTTTTTGTTTGGTGTTTCGGGTGAGCATGCGCGCGCACTGCTTAAGGCGTGACGTCATTGTAGCAGGAAGGGACATCCTTTGAAGAGAGACACTTTCTCTCAGGATTTCCCTTCTCTTTGAACACGCAGCGCCACCTACGTCATCGTGCCAGCCATCGGCACAACAACAGCTGGTTAGAACCGGCACGACCCTGCTTTTACGGCCTGCAGCAAGATTTCTCCAGCAACCAGTGTGACCCTGCTCTGCCTTAAAGCAAGCGAGGGACGAGGGTCTACAACAGAATCCAGCAGCAGTGACACTACCACTACCAGTGCAGCCCTGCCCCTGTCGGCCCGTCATCTCTATGCCTCAAAAACCTGTCTGATTTCTCTAGATACATACCTGCCCGTCTTTTTCTCAATCATATGTCTATTTCTAACCAACCGACCGTCCACCCATCAGTCAGTTTATCCATCCATGGGTCGTTTCATTTACATTATATTCCCTTCTGTGTGTTAGTCCGTCCAGGTGTCTGCTTCTGTTCACTGATCGCCTAATAAATAACGTTTACAGTAACACATATGTGATAACGTGGAACCACACATGTCAAATCACACATAGGATGAACAATAACACATGAAATACATACCGACGTTGGCATACACTCTAGCGCCGGTGCTTGCACACACAACCTGTGAGCCTGTGAGCCTTCAGAAGGACTTGTGCCAGTGCCGGAAAATACCAATAAACCACCCAGCCACTGAATATAATAACTCTAGATGCATTAGGAAGGGAGTTGATATAAATATATATTACAGTTTAATATAGCTCTGTCTCGACCCGAACGTATTGGAGCGCTTTATGTGAGCTACATGAGCACTAGTTACATTACACAAGATCATATACATTTTGGGGGACTAGGGGGCACAGTGAGATTATGACTTAATCTCACTGTGCCCCCCAGTTCCCCCAAAAATGTATATGATCTTGTGTAATGTAACTTGTGGCTGCATTGAAAATGTTCAGGCACAATTCAGAAGTAAGTAGATATCTCAAGTCAATAGTAAAGCCGACCCAGACGGACGCCCTCTGAGTTTCATTTTCATCTACTTTCACATTGCTCTGCTCTTCCTATGTTTACTAACACTGATGTAATTAAGTCCTGTGTGACTGTTAGACCTAGCATCCTTGGCGTGGTTTCCCCTGACTTTTTGCCTCTACCTCCTACGTTTTGACACTGTGATGGATTTCGTTTTGCTGGTTTAGATGCTTTGGGCACTTTGCCACTGCTGATCAGTGCCAAAGTGCAAGTGCTCCCTGGTTAAATTATTACTGTGATTGGTTATCCATGATTGGCATATTTGCCTATTTTATTATCCTTTGCTGGATGCGACTTCATGATTTTCTTAAGCACACAATGCTAGTTATCTTGGTTTAGACCACGCCCCTACTCGGATAGGCCACACCCCTTTAAGAAATTTGCCACGCCCCTTTTAGAGCACCCCCAGTTTTTTTTTCCCACTTAAAGCCCTGCATGAGCGTAAGGAGAATGGAGAAGCTATTCAGTGGCAGTGGTTACACCGCTGCATTTAGTATGGCCCGCACGACAAGGAAATGGATACATAAAGGTGTAGCATTGTTGTCATCTACTGTTTTTGTTTTGCGATTTGGGGAGGAACGGTGTGCCCATGGGGTCCATGAACATGAGTACGGGAAGAGGGGGGACACCATGTGGCGGGAGTGGTTGCCCTAACGCGACCTGTGCACTTGTTATGACAAAAGAAAGTGGTTAAATAAAGGTGCAGGAAGCGCGCACAAGTCAGGTCACAGCAACACAAGGTCTGAGTGTACACATGTGACTGCGTGGCCTACTCCTGTCCAGAGAAGACACAACAATGGTGGTACCCTTCCGTGGCTCCTTGGCGGCGTGTACTCTTCTGTTGAAAAACTATTCATGGCTTGTGTGGGGATGGTACAAGGCCAGCCTGTAAGCAGTGGAAGGATGTTGACGGCTGCCAGTAGGCAGTGCCCATCCAGGAGGTTGTAGTTTGCTACTCCCAGGAGGCTGCAGCGGTGACTTCTCTGGCCACCGTAACTAGGGTTGCCATCTGGCCAGTATCTTACCGGCACCACGGGTAATTTAAACTTCAGGACCGGTGCCAGTTATTATTATATACTGTGGCCGGTATTTCTTTTGCCTCATACTGCCCTGGTTTACTGTCACTTACAGGAGCTGCCTGTCTGCAATAATCAACGTCGGCCTGTCTCTGCTTTACCTCTTGAAGTAACACCGTAGGATAGCGTATGCATTCATTTATCAGTAGGGCATGTTTGCTGTGTCTGGTGGGGATTGGGCCTACCATAGTTGTAAGCTTTCTTTCACTCGCTGCAGACTATACATCTGCGCGCACCACCACTAAATGTAGGGGCTTATTTACGAGCCTCCTGCAACGCAGGCTCCTCACTTATTGTGACGCTCTGGCAGTGCAGATTACAAAATCATATCTATGAGGCCACACAAAGCCACTATGCCTGGCTTTGAGGCCTCATGGATATAGAGCAAGGCAGCGCAAATCGTTCCGTTGCCTTACTTTGCGCTCAGGAGGCATTCCATGCGGGTTGCAGTGGGTTTTCCCATGCAACGCCTATGGATTTTGACGCTGCCCCATATTTACAAGAGCATGCAAACCTGTGGAAGCGCCAAATCCTTACGCCTCCCAAGGTGAGGCGTAGCGAGGAGAAATGTCTTTATTTCTCCTCCTTATTTCTTCTTTCTATGTGTGCTGTAGAGGAAAACGGCTCTTAGGATTGTTTCTGTGCAGGAAGTTGTCACTTCCTGCACAAAAACAATCCCGCCGACAACACAAGCACCCCTGCACCATGGGGCAAGGGTGTCTGCGTTGCCACTAGGCAGCCAGCCAAAACGGCGCCAGCGCAATGAGAAAGGACAAGAATGCACAGAACTGGATAAATATGGTGCATTCCTGCACTTTCAAGTAGGGCAGCACAGCAAGAAGGCTCGCCGCGCTGCCCTACGCCATATCTTCGTAAATAAAGGTAATATATGATTTATAATTTACATTTGAGATTTGGAATGGTTAGTATAGCCAGTATTTTTTTCAGAACGGTGAAAACCCTTCTTCGAACAGTCTCATATTTGTTCCATCACAGTAAATAAGTTACCATCATACCACTAAGTCTATGTAAGTTTTTGACAGAATGGGGTTCTGGCATTTCATGACCGCCAAGTTAGATGCCTTCAACAGGAAACAGCGAACTTCCAATATTTTAAGAATCGAATTCATTTATTGGTATTTGTGAATTAGACGGGAGTCTGGCTCCCTCTACAGGCTTGTGGTCACATCAGCTGCAGGTCAGGTTTGAAATGGAATGCTAAATGAATGATCTCATGACACATTTACGCATGAAGACATATTTCAAAAGTATCATCTGCACAGCGCTGTTGAATAAAATGCCTTTCAGTCTCTCTTCTCTTTCAGCATACTTAAGAATACCGGGACTCCCTGCACATACAATTTTTTTCTATAAGGTTTCTGTTGGCAAATCAATTAATTGGCTGGCTTTTGCACAAAAACTTACACAAATTTTATATATATATATATATATATACATATATATATATGTATATATACATCAAATGTTTTATAACGTTATCACTATGATCTTCTAAAAACCGCGCATATGTAAGAGGCCAATGAACTAGGGTGACCAGATCTTGAGAACGAAAAACCGGGACAATTGGGGAAAATAGAAGAAGGACTACAATTTTTCATCCACGGAATGGCGCAGAATGACAGCTGTCATCAACATAGGATCACAGAAGATGCATTAAGAAAGTAAATACAATGTAATTTCTACAATCAAAATCATAACTATTAATGAAATTGCTTACTTATAACAGTTGCTAACTAGCAAAGCTTTAGAACACCCAAAAAAGTGCCTCTCACTGTTTCCAGTCAACCCCTTCTAAAAACCGGGACATGAGACAAAATTGCCGAAATCTGCCCGGACAGCTGGTGAAAAACGGGGACTGTCCGGGCAAATCCGGGACGTCTGGTCACCCTACAATGAACGGAAAAAACAGAAGGGGGGCTAAGAAGGCTGGATAGCGGATTGAAGATTGGAGAAAGTACCGGAGAAAGGTTTTGTTTTTCTAACGTTGCTATGTTTTATAAGGTGCAACAATTGCCATCCTGGGGATTCTCAGCGCAGTATATTGGCTCTATATAGATAGGCGCGATTTCCTTAAGATGTCGCATCACTATTGTGTAGGTATAAGTCTTTCAGCCAATCATAATAATTTGTCTTTAAATATATAGGGCCCCATTATGAGTTCCCTGTTATCTCTGCAGGGAGCTACTGGAGTTGGAATGAACAATACCGGGCATTATCTCCCCATGAGACAGCTGAGGTTACAAGGTCTCTCCCCAGGAATGGGGTATAACAGGGGGCTCATTAAAACCGCATCCAGCTCTGCATGTTGTTCGCCTCCCAGTGGGAAATAATGCGCCCAAATCTGAAAACATTTACCACCTGCTTGGAGTAAGTAGGTGGGAAATGTTGCATGGGCGTTTCTTTTAACCCTTGGGGGATAAAAAGGGGCAGGGAGCTTCATGAGGGCAGGTTCCTTCGTGAGGGTGGGCGCGGGCTGGGAGCAGCATCTGCCCGCGACCCCTGCAGCTCTGTAGGGAACTCCTAGTACCGATTCCTCTAGGCCCGGGGTTATTATCAAGTCTGCAGACCCGATAATTCTGGGCCGGGACACACCGCGAAAGACGTAGCTGCCGGAAGTAGTATTATTCCAGGGATACCGCTCCAGGCAACTCGTAATGTGGCCAATGGTCTACATGCTAATGGAATCGTAGGTTACTTGTATGCAGGGCTTTAAGTGGGCCGGGTCTCACCGGGTCTGAGCACTGGCAGTTTTTTAAAGGAGGCCTCAAACCGGGTCTCTATCGGGCTCTGTTTTGTGCCCTGGCACAGGCGGTCCGTTTTTTTCCGGACTGCAGTGACAGCAGGTACATCGATGTGTGAGTGCTCACACTGCTCACTTCTCACTAGTGGAGAAGTTACGGCATGAGGTCATGCCAGGTGAGGTTGTAGGGGAAGGGAAATCCTTTCAAGAGACTCATTTTCTCTCTGGATTTCCCTTCTCTTTTTGACACTCAAGAGCGGCAACATTGTCCTGGTTTCACCAGGGCTTTAAGTGGAGGTTTTTTCAATATTGTATATAAGCCATAGTTGCTGCTTATTTATCTTATTCAACTAACAACCTAACAACCATTGACAAAGCCAATAGTCCTGACTTGTTGTAGGTATGATGTCTGGATGCAATGACAGAAACAGCAAAATACCAGTCGGGCGGCACACTATGCTAAGCACAGGTTTTTAGCATAAGAGTTGTTAAGCCACGCCCTTAATTACATTGGCCACGCCCCTTTGAGAGACCCTCCAGTTTTTTCATCCCACTTAAAGCCCTGCTTGTATGTACAATGTAAGGATAGGCACCAAGGAGATTTAGAAATCAAATATACTTAGAAATGGATGATGCCTTTTATCACAAGAAGCCAGATGTGTAAAGCCTTTTGCCACCACAAACACCGCAATTCTCAAACTCATGGAGTTTGTGACTGAAAATGGGTTTTTACAATGTACATAATCCTTTTATGAGTCATAGAGGTCTTTCTGACTCATAAAGGTTTTTTCTTTATCCTTCCCAATAGGAGGGGCATGGAAGGGGTGTCCCCCTTCTATCTGCAAATCAGAAAGGGATGTATCAATGGTTTGTGACCCCCAACTGTGGTTACAAATCACTGATTAGTTACCAATCTCCAACATAGTGGTAAATCATTTGCAAAGGGCAAGCTGCCCCCAGGGAATCATGATGGTATCCTAAGAGGACTAGGCATGTGTTTCTAGGACCACTGCCTGCTCTCTAGAAGGCCATTCTAATAGAAGCATTTAGCCCCAATAATGAAAGGGGCTAAATAAAATAAAAGTTTTGTTTGGTAAATAAAATGCAGGGACAGTGTTCGGCTATGTCTCGAAAGTCTCCATCACTGCATTGACAGCCAATCGCAGCGCAGATTGCAACTTCTTTTTTAGACAGCTCCTGAGAATGGACAATTAGCGATGTGACCTATTAATAGATATGTTTCATTGAAAATTGTATTCCCGCTCATGGACCAGTCCGTGTGCAACCAGCACCCCCCCGGTTTGTAAATGGGAATATTTTCTGGCCCATTGTTTGGTGGTGAAGAGAGCATAATTTCCCTTGTCTATCAATAGCATAACATGCAGGGCCTCCAGAGATTAGTACTGTCACTGACTATATTCAATGTATACTTATCTCAAGTACACACACCTTCAGCAGCTATCACCAATGTACTCACATGCTTACTGATGATCTATATCTACATCTGAAGGTCCAGGAGGGCTTTGGGGTCCCCCAGCAAACTGTCATTTGCCTAAGCCACTCCCAGCTCTGGATGCATGCCATCAACATTGCCTCACTCCATCATAAAACAGAGGTGCTACTCGTTTGCTGGGTAGAGCGAACCTTCTTCCACCTTTAATGACTTCCCTCCATAGCTTCCCGCTGATGCCCTTGGAAAAAGCCTGTGCATCAAGTTTTATAAAGATCTGTTTTTTCTTAAACAATCCGCTCTATCCCAAAACAGCATATTCCACCACCTGCATCAATGCCCTGCAAAAAAAATATCTACCAATTGAAACAGGTGAAAAATGCATCTTGCAACATCCACTTCCCAAAACCCTCCAACCACATCATTGTGCAAAGTAAGTCTCCTCCCTGATTTCAGCTTCAGAGTCAAAGAGCATGCACACCTCAAAGAACCCTCCCAATCCTAAAGGGTTTTAGAAGAAGGAATCTCTGACAACCTCAAGATGTCTGGTCTCCCCTGGATTCCTATTGCAATACTGCCCTATTTGCTTGGCTCACCCCTTATGTTGCCCTACCTAGAGTACCCTGGTCCCTCTCAGGGATATGTTGATTCTCCCACAATTTGTGAGTCACACACTTTTGACCTTATTCACTCATGGCCTTGCACTTGCAGCCTCTGCCTTTACTTTGTGATGTATCACCAACAGCCTTTGCAGTTGAGTTATATTCAGTGTGTTTCTGACAAGATACTGGACCCCTAGACTCATGGCATGCTGTACCTGGATTCACAAAACTATTCCATTAAATGGTGTTTCTATAGAAGAACATGGCATATTCTTCCTTTAGACTTTTGAGAGAGGAGAATCCATTTTACATGCCGCCATGTTACAAAGGAAATGAGGGGTGTAAACCATCTCAAAATGACTTCTGCTTCCATTCATGGTCTGGGCCACTACCCGATCCAACAAAGCCGTCAAGTACTTCTGGGGAACAAGAGGAAGACCGGCAGCGTAAAAAGGAAGCTGTAGCGTGACTGAACAGCAGAAAGAGATGGCTGCCCTTTCCGTGCTCTCATCAATCATAGGTGGCCAGGAGCTACACATTTTGACATGTAGAGGATGAGCACATGATAAGAAACATGAGACCCTCTGAAGCTGAATAATCCACCTGGACTGACAACACTGTGGTGTATTGTTGCTCATATCCCCAGCCTCTATTCCCCAATTTTAACCATCAGGACAGGGTTTGTTTCTGCATCGCCCTTCCCTTTTTAGCTAAGGCAAAGCACAAGGAAAGCTAGTCATCAACTCGGTACTCCTTCATGTGCTCAACGTAAAAACTGAGAGCTCTTTTTGGGTCCAACCAGTGAAGCCCATCCTTCGGTAAGGGTAAGTGACTGGCCCACGCAGAAGGGCAACATGACATTCAGCAGAAAAGAAGCACAAGTCCACAGCACCTAAGGGTTAAGGAAGACTGGCAGCACCTGCAGCTTACTGAGATAAAGTGCAGTAATTGCAATGAGGAACGTGGCTTTTATGGTTAGCAGCCACAGAGAGCAGCTGTCAAGGGGTTTATAAGGCATGCACATCAGGAACATAAGGAACAAATTAAGGTCCCACTGAGGCATAATGAAAGGTGTTGCTGGAAACATGTATGAGCCCTTCTAGAAAGCACATCACAACTGGTGATGTGTTGGTCAGGCAAACACAGAAAGATCGAAATCGAACCACCAAATAACCTTTGACTGTGCCGACCGCAAAGCCTTGCTGGGCCATAATTGACACAAACAACACGAAATCAGATAACTTGGCCTGTAAAGGATCAACTTGTCCGCTCCCGCAAGAGGCCACAAACTTCACCTCATGTGCAGAATATATAGACTTGGTGGATGGGTGCCTAGCAAACGAATAACTCTAACGGGTAAATTGAAACTGTACAGTTGCTACCACTTACTCTCCAAGCATGAAATTGAAGATTGTGGAGATGCAAGTACAGGATCCTTCCATTTTGATGAGGCAGGAGATCTTCCTGAAGTGGTAGATGGTTTAGAGGGCAAATGTTCAGGCACAACACATGAGGATACCACGCTCTCCTGGCCCAATCTGGAATGATCAAGATGATCTGAACCTAGTCTTCCCTTATCTTTTTCAAAACTGTGGCAGGAGAGGTGGAAGTGGAAAGGTGTACAGGAGACCAGCACCCCTCACAGATGGAATGCATCACTAAGGGAACCTCCTGGTGGAAACTCCAGTGTGCAGTAATCATGACCCTGCATGTTCTTAAGGTTGCAAAAAGATCCAACCAAAAAATGCCCCACTTGGCGAAGATACCTTGAGCCACCTTAAGAAGAAGATTCCATTTGTGGTCGACTAGTTGATGTCTGCTCAGCTCACCTCTCCTGACGAACAGTGAACCAGCCAATTGATTGGCTACTAAGGAAATCCCCTGTAGGTCTTGTTGTTTCTAAAGGTGCAAAGCTACCTTAAAGGGGGTGCACTGCCTTGCTTGTTGCAGTACCATATGGTGGGTGTGTTGTCTGTCAAGACCTGAACTGGCCTCACCTTGATGGATGGGAGGAAGGCCTTCAGAGCCAAACGAATGCCACAGAGCTCTAAGAGGTTCACATGGAGTTTCCTCAAGTCAGCATCTTGAATTTGTCCCTCTGCAGGAAGGTGCACAGAGAATGGAGATTTACAATCAACCTGAGCCCTTCATCTTATTTTAGTAGCGGGAGTAGCACCCCTAGCCTTTGTCTGCCTCCATTTCTATCGCTCATTTGGCCAAAAGCAATAGAACCACCTGCACATGGATAGCGGTATGATACACCAACGATTGAGCAAAAACAGTTGGGGTGAGAGGTGGGGAGGTATGAAGGGTAACCTCTCTGAACAATCAACACACAATCATCCGATGTAATAGCATGCCAGCCAAGTGGGAGAAAAACAAATTCTTTCCCCTACTGGCTGAGCATGAACATGGGAGAAAAAAATCACAGTGGCTCGCCCGCAGTTGCTACAAGTAAGGAAGAAGAGTAAGATTGCTGACCCTGGTGGTGTGCGTGACCTCTACCACCACCTCTTGAGCCGTGAAATGGCTGTACTGGCTGCCGTACAGGCTGCGAGAAGCTTCTGGCAGTAGGGTAGACCCTTGAATATCCTCTGAATGTCTGGTACTGATGGTGGAACTGACGAGCCAGAGGGGTCAAATCGAAGGAGACTGCCATTGGACAGCTGTTTTTAATGCATTCCAACACAGAATCCAATATTTCACTAAAAAATTTGGAGTCATCGAAAGGCTTGCCCATCAGGGATGACTCCTTGCCTTCAGAGAATCCTATGGCCTGCATCGATACATGGAGCCAGATCACCACTTTGGTGCCCATATTGCATCTGACGCAATCCTCAAAGTCTAGACTAGCTCCTAAGATGTATTTGACTGCATTTTGTCTGTCTTTGATGGTGTGAGCAAAGGCGTTTCAAACTTCATCAGAGATGGCCAGCAAGATCTTGCTGGCCATGACCAAGAGGGCATGTGTGCCGCCGCGGCCTGTGCAGGTAGGAGCGGGGGGGCCGGGTGGGGGAGGATTTCAATGGACAATGACGAGGGAAAATTAAATAAATAATTAATTTTCCCTCGTCATCGTCTGTCGAAATCCGCCCACGCGGCCCCACCGCCCCATCGCTCTTACCTGCACGGGCCGCGGCTGCATGTGTGCATCGTCTAAGCAGGCAAACAGCTTTCATGGACCATAAGGCCAAGCTGGCTGAAGAAGACAATTCCTTGTCCTGCGGCACAGTAGGGACTCATCTACTAGTAGATGTCTCAACTACCAAGCTCTCTGGAATCTGGTGCTGGGCCAAAAAGGCTGGATTGCTTAGGAAAGCCCCATGATACCTGCCTACTGGGCAACTTACAGGCAAGGCTGAATACAGCCTAGTCCAGGTTGCCATCAGAGTTGCTGCCAGGGCCTCATTAAAGGTAAACAAGGGCTCTGAGGTTGCAGGCACAGGCTGTAATATTCTGTCAAAAAGTTGGCCTTGGGTTCCATTTTGGGAAGTTGTAGGTCTAGCTCTTTTGCTGCTCTGCAGGCTACTGCTGTGAAGGTGGAACTCTCCTCAGTGGGGGGCCCCAGTGAGCAGTACAGCTTTGTCTCAGAAGTGTTGAGTCCAATAGCATTCTGCAGATCTAAGGACACCATCAGTATCGCAAGGAGGGAGAAAGTTATCCACCGTGCCTCATCGCCTTTGTCATGGCAGCTAGGTGGAGCTCTGCACCATCACGTTTGGAAGCACAGCCAGATCCCCGTGGAGTGCGATGGCGTGGCTAGCTAGTGCATGGAAGCATTTGCTATGAAAAATTCCAGACCCTGGAAAATATTCAAAAGGTGAGGAATCTGAGGTTATAGATAGTCATTCAGAAAGATTAAACTCGGATTCAGAATTTTCCAGGACCGTTACTGGGCTAGCTCAAAGGGAAAGTTTTGGTCACAGTTTTACAAAACAGAGTATCAGGTAGAGTTACTGGTGGATAAGAATGGACCTGAATATAGAGAGGAGAGTTAAAGAGAATGCATCTGTCTCACACGTTATAAGTCCCAAAAACGGAGAAAAAAACATCTGTAGGCAGTCGAAGAATCGTACAAAGATTAGGAAAAAGTAGCAGTGTCATAAGGTTTCTGCACATACAGAGCTATGCACAGGATAATAGGACCTCGGAATATAGTGGTGAGCCAACCATAAACCTTAGCACCCAAAACCCCAACCCAACTAGCCTTAGCGTCCCATTAGCACTAATGTACCAATGATTAGACAACCCAGAACACGGTATCTCTCTCTCACCCAGGACTCGCAGAGGCAAGAACACTCTTTCGTCTCACTCGTACCTGTCCACAACATGCGTAAGAAGAGACACTGTATAGTTCAAAATATTTATTTCAACTTACGTGCTCTAAGATACAGTACACGTGTCAGTACTAATAGCATAATACATATGAATAATATAATCAGCATAGTTACTACTCCATAGAATACGAACGGGGAAAGCATCTCATAAAGCAGTGGATATATGTCTAACTAACATTACCACCCTCCCCGTGCTGGAAGCCAGTTTATTATGAGAATAGAAGACCTTTGGGCTTTGACTAGCGAACCCCCATACCTCAGTCTCTAGATGCAAAACTACATCAGCATACAATCACAGCTCTTTTCTCTGGAAAGTTCGTCTCCAAGTGCTGCCTAGAGCAGGCGACCGCATTATTAAAAGCACACTAATTTCTCAATGGCAGCTGTACATGGTGTTATGTCTAGGTGCGAGGGACGGGCCAAATCAGTATGAACCAGGGATTTGTTATTCGACCTTGTAACTGTTGTTCAGACTGAGCCCAAAAGGGAATAGGAGAAAAGGTGAGAAACAGAAAATGCAGACAGTTGTAAAATAACTTGGCAGTAGCAGAGGGCGACAGAACAACAGTTTAAGAGTAACGTGCGCAAAAGTCATCATGGCAGCCAGGCCTGTGCCAACGTAGCCAGGCAGGCCATGAGCCACAAGACACCCTCCCCTGGACAGTCCATCGAAAATGCAGACAGAGTTCCAAACACCTGAGCAGAAACGAGGCAATCCACCGACAGTGAACGGCAAGTTAATCCAAAAACGTGGAAGAGCAGAAAAATGCTATACCGTCCAAGAGGACATCATTGGAATCGTCAAAAAACGTAGACGCCATCCAGTCCAACAGATCAAAGCTGCATGAATGTTCCTCAGAGGATGGAGCATCTAGAAGCAATGCGGGACAGCTTGCGTGATATTCAATATAACTTTGTTGTAGGAGAGTCTGAGCAGCCGCCCAGATATCCCATTGTGCCAAAATCCCCAGTGCAGCCGCACGCATCATAAAGCCAGCAGTGGAACAGTCCCGTTCATGGGCCTCTAAGGGACCCACCAACTGGACAAAATCCGGAACAGACAATGACGAATTGGAGAGGCAATAATCCATGGTCCATGTGAACGGACACCGGATGCAAGACATCACAGGTTGCACGCAAGTGAAATATGCAAAGCGAAAAGAAAGGGTGTAGGACACACTGATAGTTGCCAAGGGCAGAACATCGAAGCCAACCAGAAGTCGCTCACGGAGCAGTTGGAGGCGTTCGGGATCGAGAAGGGCCCAGTGGTGTGCAGCCATTGCGCAGAAAACAGACCAACAGCAAGACACCAGCCGCCAAAGCGAGGATTAATGGGAAGCCACCAAAGACGCTAGAAAAAATAGAATGAATGAACGCCGGTATCACACCGAAAATAGTTTGGAAGGTGGACACCAGGCCAGACCCCACAATTTTAAAAAAGTGCACCAGACCCTCAGTGTTTGATGCGTTAAAAATACGATGAATCAACTCCCCAAAATGTTGGGGGAGGTCAGTGTTCAAAAGGGCCTGAATTTCACTGTGTGTACTAGCCACCTGGAGAATGAATGTCTCCCGGGCGGATGTGAGCATAACCTCCTTATTCAATAATAGGGCCTTTATTCTGCTCAACTTATTGAAATCTGCCTCCATGGTAGGAATGGAAGGCCAAATAGAGTTATCAACGCTGTCGTGAGGGGGAGGAAAAAGCACATTCTTGCAGCAGACAACTCTGTGTGAGACCGTAACAATATACGGAATGCCTGCTTGTAGGCCACAACAGTCTTCGTTATTTAAAAGCAAATAGCTACCGTTAGTAAGCAAAGTAAAAGTAGGAGAAATAGCAGGAGCAGGAATACCCTTTAGCACACATGCCAGATTCGGAACTGAAACGCTACAAGCCCCGTGCAATTTAATATGTTTACAAATAAGCGAATGACCCACAGTTGAATCACAAGACTCCCCCGTGAGAAACACTTCCTTGCCTTCTCTAAGGCATTTATACATGAAAGGCAAGGACCAGAGTTCATGCAGGAAAGCACTACCCAAAGGCTGGAAACGGCCCACAGGATAATGTCTCATGCACAAGCTAAACTCAAACAGGGAAAAAGGTAAAGCGATAACCCCATGAACTAACCACACCGCAGAATCTAGTTCCGCTACAGAGAATGGTAAAGGATCAACTTTCTCGATATGCAACAAGGTGTAAGATGCATCTTTCATGGACATGAACTGCTGTTTTTCCGTCAAATTAAAAGGCAGAAAAAGGGCAGTAGTGTTCAAGAGATTCCAAGGAACTTTACCTAATTTAAGGGTTTGCAAAGTCCAGGCAAACTGCATCACTGAGCGCAACTGATTCTGACCATGATACAACATAGAGACATCATCTTGTACAATATCAACAACAGAGGATACAATATTCTCTAATGTGTATATGCGGGAAGACAGGGTATTTATACTATTGTCAACAACAGCAAGCACCTTTTCCAAATTTGCTTGGTCTATTTCCCGAAGGCGGGAAGCAGCTTCCATTTGTGACAGCTTCCAGAGTTCATTATACGTTTCATAAATGAATCTCTTTGGTCGGTGTTAGAACTGGGGGTCTCTAGTTGGCAATGGTTTGCACCTTTGTCCAAATAGGGACCCTTGCTTCTAGTCAGGATAAGGGGGAAACACTCCTAAAATAACCCCTGCTCACCCCCTGGTAGCTTGGCACGAGCAGACAGGCTTATCTCAGAGGCAGTGTGTAAAGCATTTGTGAACACATACAGTAATACAGTGAAAACACTACAGATGGACACCACACAGGTTGTAGTATAAAAAATAAGTATTCTTTATATAGACGTATCACAAGACCCAATAGCAAAAATCCACAATACAGTACTCAAAAATAGACTTAAAATGATAGAGACAGTTCACGTTATCGTCAAAAATAGGATAGTCACTCAAATAAAGCTTGTAGCAACAAATAACTCCACTTGGAGTTATCACGACGTCGAGACCGGTGGAAATCCCAAAGTACGGCGCTGACCGCGAGGTGCGCGGCGTCGGGCCCGGAGTCGAGCAGACCCACAAAGAACAGTACCTGGAATTCGATGAAAACAAAGACGGTGCACGGCGTCGGGGAGGTGATGCTTCGTTGGCGCCGGCGGCGTCGGTTCCTTACGACCCTAGGGGAGGTGATGTCTCGGTTCCTTACTGCAGCGCAGGGGAGGTGAGGCGTCGGTTCCTTACTGTGTCGGGGAGGTGACGTCACGGATGGCGGCGAGGCATCGGTTCCTTACGATGGTGCGGCGTCGATGGATTCGGGGGTCACCCACGTCGAGGATCGGCTCCGCGATGATGAAGCCCTGGCGTCGGTGAAGTCGGGGCTGCGGTGCGAGTCGGGACGGTGCGTCGTGAGCGTCACGAGCGGTGTCCTCGGCTCCGGTGCAGGCAGCGGCCTCGATGACGGCTTCGGAGTCGATGTCGCACGGCGTCGGCAGGCGTCGGGCCTACGGTGCAAGTCGGGGCGGTGCGTCGTGCTCTTCACGAGCGGTGCCCACGGCTTCGGTGCAGGTTACGGCGTCGCTCGCCGGCGTCGGTGTTGCAATTTCCCTCTGTTAGCAGCTAAAACAGCAGTTCCAGATGCAGGCAAACAGAAGGGGTGAAGTCTTTGTGTCCCTGTGACTTCAGGCAGGAGGCAAGCTCAGTTCAAGCCCTTGGAGATTCTCTTCTTCAAGATGACAAAGCACAGCAAAGTCTTTTCTCCTGTCCTTGGCAGAAAGCAACCACTGCAGGCCAACCCCAATCAGCAAAACAGCACAGGGGCAGTACTCCTCCTTCAGCTTCTCCGGTTCTTCTCCTTGGCAACAGGTTTCTTGATTTCCCAGAAGTGATCTAATTTCCTAGGGGTCTGGGTCCCCTTTTATACACCTTTTCCCTTTGTTCTCTGAAGGCAGAGAGGCCTCTGCCTAGTCCAAAACCAGTTCTGGTCAGTCCTGGAGCACTTTGTTTTTCTGACTCCTTCTTTCCTTTGTGAGTGAGGGGCAGAGCCATCAGACGCCCGGCAGGAGGTGGAGCCAGCATTGTGGAAGGCAGGCACAGCCCTATTCAGACCCAGGTGCAACTCCTCCTGTCTCCTGTAGCCACCCCCAGCCCCTGTCACTCAATCTCCAGACAAGGAATACACAACCTAGCAGAGGCAGGCTTGGAAGTTTAGGCAAGAAAATACCCACTTTCTAAAAGTGGTATTTTCAAACACAGAATGTTAAAACCAACTTCACTAAAAGATGTATTTTATCATTCTGAGTTCAGGCATACTAAATTCGTTTTTCTACCATGTTCCCTGGGTCAGTTCTGACTATAAAGTGTAATAGTCAGTCTGCCCATTCTGGCCTATGGGGAGCAGGTAGCCTTGCAATAGTGAAAAACGAAAATGGCTGTAATTCACTATCAGGACATGCCACACACACCAGGGCATGTCCTACCTTATACTTACAATGCACCCTGCCCTTGGGCCTACCTTAGGGGTGTCTGATATGAAGATAAGGGAAGGTTTAGGGACTGGCAAGTGGGTGCACTGGCCAAGTCGACATGGCAGTCACAGACTGCACACAGGCTCTGCAATGGCAGGCCTGAGACATATTTTACAAGCCGCTTCTGTGGGTGGCACAACCAGTGCTGCAAGCCCACCAGCGGCATTGGATTTACAAGCCCTGGGCACACTCAGTGCACTGTACTAGGGACTGACAAGTAAACCAATCATCCAATCATGGAGTCACTAATCCATAACACAATTTATCATGGGGAGAGCATATGCACTTTAGCACTGATCAGCAGTGGTAAAGTGCCCAGAGTCATAAAACCAACAAAAACAGGTCAGAGAAAATATAGGAGGAAGGCAAAAAGTTCAGGGATGACCCTGCAAAAAGGGCCAAGTCCAACACAACCCCCTTCCAGCCAAAACGCAGGGGAGACCAATCACTACCCTGATGGGCTTCTCTGCTTTGGGCGATAGAACCTGGACCCTGGCCCACAACAGCAGGGGCATACTCCAGTTCTACGCCAATCTGAACCTATTTGGATCCCTCTGTCCATACTCTCAGGGCCCACCAAGCTAATCCATGGGGAACCCTTCTCCTCAACTGTGGACACCACCTGTGCAGCACCTAACCTTAGCTTGCTCACAGGTGTGTCCCAACCGACAGACAGTACCCACATGGCCAACACAGATGTGTGGCCTAGTCCACCCCCGGGGTGTGACTTCTGTCCCCCTCCCAGGGGCAACTCTGTCCACCAGGACAGCAAGCCACAGTGGCCACTGACAGCCGTCAGTGATGAGAGCCAGGCCCCAGGCCTTTCATGGCTCTCCAACCTCTGTGGTGTCAGAGAGCGGGGGCAGTAGCCCCAGGTGCCTGGCACCCTTTGTCCACTCTCCCAACCGTCAGGTCAGGTATGACATCCTGACACTGACCCACCAGCCCCGGGCCTGTAACCGGCGGCTGGACAGGAGACTGGGGTGGGCTCTCCCACACCTGGTCCTCCTCCTTGGGGCTCTGCACCCTCCCACCTGGAGCTGTACCCCCTTCCAGAATTGTCAGGGCACCTGTGGCAGGGGTCCTGCACACCCGCCCACCAGTTCAGGGGTTCTATCCTGCAACTGGGATCCCAGCATAGGGTCTGTACCCTTAGACTGGGTAGAGGCCAGGGGTGAGGCCGTCCTCTCCCCGCCCCCTTACTGGGGTCCTGCACCCTCCCACCTGGAGTGGTGCCCCCAGAAGACAAACTGGTAGGGGCACTGTTAGCAGCTGCCCCTTCCTCCAGGTCAGGGGGACACCCTGAACCTGGTCCTCCAACCCAGGGTCTGTACCCTTAGGCTGGACCTGTGCCTGGCAACCCAGGACTTCCGGGAGGGTACACCAACCCCCCAAGGGAAACACACTCCTCTAGAGTTGTGTAATAATCTGCCTGGCGCACCAGGACTTCCTGGGGAGCACGCATGCCCCCCAGAGGGTAACACATCTCTCATGTGTTGTGTGACAGTCCGCCTGGCGCAGATCTCCCGACCCCTGTCCATCTGACAGCGCGCGAAGATCCCCCAGGACAGAAGTGGTGTCACCATGGTCATTCACTGGTGACTCAGCCCTTCTGGCTGGTCCCTGACCCACTGGTTCTTCCACTGGGGACTCTCTCCCCTCTCACCCCTCACTCTGGACTTCTGCACCCTCCCAAGTGGAGCGGCACTGCCAGATACCAGAAACACTGGAGCTCCATTTACAGACGCTCCAGGTTCTCTAGACACTAGGAGATCCTCCTCAACAGGCGGCCCATCAGGACAGCCTAGGCTCCCTACCTGGTGTTCCCTTAAAGAACCATCCAGGCTCTGAGACTGGGTTTCGGGCACCTTGGGACACGCAGCCCCACACTCACTCCTTCTCCACTGAGACAGGACGTGAGCCCCTACACCCCTCCCACTACACCGGGACCTAGCTGGGCTACTCTGAACCACTTCCACCACTCTGGGCTGGAAGATACCTGAGCCACTCCTCTTAGGGTCACTCCCCAATGCCTTTTCAGACCCTCTGGAAACCACCAAAAGGTCTTCCTCCCTCGTGAGCTCCCTGGGGTCAGAGAACTCACTCTCCAACAGGCGTTGGCATAGCTCTGGAAAACAGGGACTTACAATATGCTCTCCCACAATTGGATCACACAACCCCTCACAGGTGTTAACCAAGTTATCCTTCACCTCACCATCCAGTGCCTCACACATGTACCCCACACCACTCTGCTGAGATTGGCAAGACAGTATCTGACTGTCTCTGTCACTCAACCCACACTCTTCTGGGCGGTCTTCACACTCACACCCCAGGAATTCAAACATGGGGGAACCCCTCTCCCTGCACCTCTCATCTAGAGTCAGTAGAGTGTCCCTCCCACCACTAGGACTATGAACCCCTGTGCCAGTTCCCCAATCCACCTCAGGGACGCTGCGCACCACTGGAGCTACCTCATACCCTTGAACCTCCTGGTGTATATTAACCCCCTCCAAGTCAGGCACCACATCTCTGGGTGTGTGTACTACTCCCTCAGCACTAGGTAATACAATTTTGCTGCCACCAGAGGGAGGAATCCCTAAGCCCCTGGCTTTGAACTCCAACACCCTCATCATTCTCTCATGCTCTAAAAGCATCTTCCTTTCTTCCATGGCCAACCTCTTACTTTCCAACTCCAATTTCTTATGCTCAAGGCTATCATGGCTTCCCTGTTTCAGTTTGGCCATCTCCATTTCATGCATCCTGCTTTTGTCCCTGTCCTCCAGCTCCTCTGGAGACAGGCCCTTTGAGAAACACTGCTGCCCTCCCTGGAAGGCGCTCTCCTCCCAGTTAAGCCCAATGGCCCCTCAAGCTGCCCATCTAAATTCTCTGCCTCCTCCACAGGCTCCTCGGACTGCCCACTGGCATTCCGTGCTTCCAACCAGGCCCTTAGCGCCTTGTGAAACTCCTCCTTCCTGGTGAGGCCTCTCATAGAGATTTTAAACTTTTTGCAAACAGCTTTGAGTTCTGGCACAGTGTAGGTATCAACCCTATCTTCTTCAAATTCAATATCTGCAGGTGCAATGGATCCTTTTTTGCTCATGGTGAAAATTGGCAGTTCTCAACAAAAATAAGGGTTCCAAGGAAAAAAAGTCCTATCAAAATGTATGTGGTCGCGTATTGGTCTGCACTCACTAGTAGTGTACACCAATCACTGTATATGAATCACAAATGCAAGTCCAAATCCTCACCGCTGACCACCAATGTTAGAACTGGGGGTCTCTAGTTGGCAATGGTTTGCACCTTTGTCCAAATAGGGACCCTTGCTTCTAGTCAGGATAAGGGGGAAACACTCCTAAAATAACCCCTGCTCACCCCCTGGTAGCTTGGCACGAGCAGACAGGCTTATCTCAGAGGCAGTGTGTAAAGCATTTGTGAACACATACAGTAATACAGTGAAAACACTACAGATGGACACCACACAGGTTGTAGTATAAAAAATAAGTATTCTTTATATAGACGTATCACAAGACCCAATAGCAAAAATCCACAATACAGTACTCAAAAATAGACTTAAAATGATAGAGACAGTTCACGTTATCGTCAAAAATAGGATAGTCACTCAAATAAAGCTTGTAGCAACAAATAACTCCACTTGGAGTTATCACGACGTCGAGACCGGTGGAAATCCCAAAGTACGGCGCCGACCGCGAGGTGCGCGGCGTCGGGCCCGGAGTCGAGCAGACCCACAAAGAACAGTACCTGGAATTCGATGAAAACAAAGACGGTGCACGGCGTCGGGGAGGTGATGCTTCGTTGGCGCCGGCGGCGTCGGTTCCTTACGACCCCAGGGGAGGTGATGTCTCGGTTCCTTACTGCAGCGCAGGGGAGGTGAGGCGTCGGTTCCTTACTGTGTCGGGGAGGTGACGTCACGGATGGCGGCGAGGCGTCGGTTCCTTACGATGGTGCGGCGTCGATGGATTCGGGGGTCACCCACGTCGAGGATCGGCTCCGCGATGATGAAGCCCTGGCGTCGGTGAAGTCGGGGCTGCGGTGCGAGTCGGGACGGTGCGTCGTGAGCGTCACGAGCGGTGTCCTCGGCTCCGGTGCAGGCAGCGGCCTCGATGACGGCTTCGGAGTCGATGTCGCACGGCGTCGGCAGGCGTCGGGCCTACGGTGCAAGTCGGGGCGGTGCGTCGTGCTCTTCACGAGCGGTGCCCACGGCTTCGGTGCAGGTTACGGCGTCGCTCGCCGGCGTCGGTGTTGCAATTTCCCTCTGTTAGCAGCTAAAACAGCAGTTCCAGATGCAGGCAAACAGAAGGGGTGAAGTCTTTGTGTCCCTGTGACTTCAGGCAGGAGGCAAGCTCAGTTCAAGCCCTTGGAGATTCTCTTCTTCAAGATGACAAAGCACAGCAAAGTCTTTTCTCCTGTCCTTGGCAGAAAGCAACCACTGCAGGCCAACCCCAATCAGCAAAACAGCACAGGGGCAGTACTCCTCCTTCAGCTTCTCCGGTTCTTCTCCTTGGCAACAGGTTTCTTGATTTCCCAGAAGTGATCTAATTTCCTAGGGGTCTGGGTCCCCTTTTATACACCTTTTCCCTTTGTTCTCTGAAGGCAGAGAGGCCTCTGCCTAGTCCAAAACCAGTTCTGGTCAGTCCTGGAGCACTTTGTTTTTCTGACTCCTTCTTTCCTTTGTGAGTGAGGGGCAGAGCCATCAGACGCCCGGCAGGAGGTGGAGCCAGCATTGTGGAAGGCAGGCACAGCCCTATTCAGACCCAGGTGCAACTCCTCCTGTCTCCTGTAGCCACCCCCAGCCCCTGTCACTCAATCTCCAGACAAGGAATACACAACCTAGCAGAGGCAGGCTTGGAAGTTTAGGCAAGAAAATACCCACTTTCTAAAAGTGGTATTTTCAAACACAGAATGTTAAAACCAACTTCACTAAAAGATGTATTTTATCATTCTGAGTTCAGGCATACTAAATTCGTTTTTCTACCATGTTCCCTGGGTCAGTTCTGACTATAAAGTGTAATAGTCAGTCTGCCCATTCTGGCCTATGGGGAGCAGGTAGCCTTGCAATAGTGAAAAACGAAAATGGCTGTAATTCACTATCAGGACATGCCACACACACCAGGGCATGTCCTACCTTATACTTACAATGCACCCTGCCCTTGGGCCTACCTTAGGGGTGTCTGATATGAAGATAAGGGAAGGTTTAGGGACTGGCAAGTGGGTGCACTGGCCAAGTCGACATGGCAGTCACAGACTGCACACAGGCTCTGCAATGGCAGGCCTGAGACATATTTTACAAGCCGCTTCTGTGGGTGGCACAACCAGTGCTGCAAGCCCACCAGCGGCATTGGATTTACAAGCCCTGGGCACACTCAGTGCACTGTACTAGGGACTGACAAGTAAACCAATCATCCAATCATGGAGTCACTAATCCATAACACAATTTATCATGGGGAGAGCATATGCACTTTAGCACTGATCAGCAGTGGTAAAGTGCCCAGAGTCATAAAACCAACAAAAACAGGTCAGAGAAAATATAGGAGGAAGGCAAAAAGTTCAGGGATGACCCTGCAAAAAGGGCCAAGTCCAACAGTCGGGGACCACGAGGTCCCAAGATAAAGTCAGATAAATCAATAGTGCCTGATAGGAGAGACAAATGTTTCTTAACAGAGTCTAAGGACGAATGTTGTAACCATTGTTTACATAATTTACCAACCGAATACGTGGTAACAGTACGAGGTGCAGTAAATCTTGGATCAGGCTTGTCCTGTATGTAGCCAGGAACTGTGCCATGGAAACGCAGCTGGCATGCATTCGATGATATGGGCCATGCCAACCAGGGTGACTGTATCAGTGCAGAAACGTTAAAGGAATTATTTTGGAACTGAGCCTGTAACTGTAAAAGGGACATATTAAATCGTAAACTGTCATTTGGCGAACTCGACAAGAATGGGATGGCTGGCGCGTTTAGTTGTTTAACGGAAGACAACCCCCAACACGTGGTCTGATAAATGGAAGCATTTAAAAACATAATTTGGGCTGGGATAAGGCAAGCGCGGTGCAACGCCTCAGTGCCTTGCACCTGCCATGGCTTCGAACCCCAGATTGATTTTAAATCCACTGTGTCTTTCCAATACTCATAACCACCCACCGCCAAGGCGCTTAAAAAGGAACCCGCATAAAGTAATTTAGTGTGGGTCAACATTATTTTTTGAGTTAATGGGATTTTTAATTTAAAATAATAGGACCCAGGGTTCGATCGATTGAAATCAGTAAAATAGGTGAATTTATTTCGAAGAGTCTGGGAGCTACCTGGTATGGGGTTTGGACAATGTTCCCATTGGGTGTAAGTAACAGGGCTACGTAGTGCACTCGGTTTGTGGAGAAAATGATTGCCCCAATGCTGGTAGCAATACAAATCGGCATAATTCGCAGAATTCATATACAAGTCCTCAGCATTGAAGGAAGCATAATATTTTAAATCAGCAAACAATGCTTCAACGACATGCACATCCCAATCATCAGAATGAATATTACTTTTTACTACATCACCCATCGAGACTCGAAGGACATTTGGTACATTAATAATTTCCGTCGGGCCATGGATTTGAAAGTTTACCGCATCCCATACGATGCCATCTGCAACTGGAAACGCTGAAATGTTCACAAATGTGTGGTCACGCTTCATGATGTGTGAAGAGGAATGCGGAGCCAAAGTCCCAGCCACACTGTTCACAGCAGAGCGTTCAGGTAAATAGTGACCATTGATGAGTAGAAAAAACACCGTGATAAAGCCAATGGACATGAACAAAAAAAACAAGAAAAGTACCATCCAAATATATGTCCAAGGTGGAATCAAAAAAGTGTCTCTAAACCAGGATACAAAAAGACTAAACTTGGACGGGGCCTTTGATGAGTTGGAATCCGAGTCAAAGGAATAATGTGTCGGGCTCAGTGGCGTTGTTGGTTGGTGTGCCACCGACTCTGTGGCGGGATAAGTATATTCGTCCTCATCAATGCAGGGGGATGCAGGGGGTTCAAATATATTTTCAGGCAAATCGACCATCTCCATGGTAACAGCAGTGACTGTTCGTGCAGGCGTGCCGCGGATACATGTCCGATAAATGGCAGGACAAGAGACCGCTGGTGTGACACTATTCAGGATCGGCCAGATGTTGTAGCTTGACATTTTCCACTGAGATGTATCTGTTTTCCTTGCGACCGGGAAGCGGTGGTAAGATAACTGTACGTGTTCCCTTCAAGCCCAGGACTGGAACCGGTGCACGAAAAGAGGGGCCGAATTCCTTTTTGTTCTCCACCTTCTCTCGTACCAGGTCGCCAATCTTCGGAAGCCAGCCGGCAACCGGAACCTGCAGAGCAGGGTCTGTGGCTGAAGGCAAATGTGCAATTGCAAGTTTGTCTCGGGCTTCTTGTAAGTCCTGTAACATAGTAGAATGGTTATCTACATCAAACTTAGCGGATTGCGCCGCCATGTCTAGACCATCAAGGTCAGGCACAAACATTCGTATGCCAAAGAGCATTTCGTAAGGGGTCCGCCCACCCAGAGGCCTTCTAGGGAGATTATTAAGTGCACGCTGAACAGTATACAAGTGGGCCAGCCAGTTCCTGCCAGTACCTATAACTCTAGCTATCAAGGATTGCTTTAAGTCACGGTTCATTCGTTCAACGATAGAGTTGCCCTCAGGCCTATACGGAGACGAAAATTTCACCCGCACCCCTAAGGAGCCCATTGCGTCCTTGTAAGCCTTAGAGGCAAACGCCGGACCTTGGTCAGAATGGAAGGTGCCGCATGCGAACATTCCCACAAAGACTCGCAAATCCCTTATGACATTTCGAGCGTCAGCACTCCGTTGTGGCCAGACCCAGATGAAACGTGTGCACGAGTCCACTGCCACTAAGATATATTTATAGGCAGTGTCTGAAGAAAAGGGACCGCAGTGATCCAGGTAAACACACCCAAAGGGTCTGTTAGAAATGTAGAGCGAGGTCTGAGGTGGTCGTGTAACCGTGGAAGGCTTAATCTGTTGACAAACGTCACAGGAAAGCACATAAGTACGGGTGTCTTTATACAACCCACGCCACCAGTAACGCTGCTGCAAAATGGAGATTGTCGCAGACACACCAGCATGAGCCGAAGCCATGCCTTCGTGTGCCGCTGCCATTAAGGAAAGTCTGCGGTCCGCGTTGGGGATCAGCCGATCACCAACGTCAGGTATTGTTACATAAGGAGCCTGATCGGGACCTATCTGGTATGAATATTTAGAAGGGAAACCTCTAGGGTAATTCATTCCTTCTTTTGTTGCAGCAATAGCTGCCAAGATATCAGTGTCTATTTTAGACATGGATCTAGTAACTGCTGCTACTGTACACGTGAGTACTGCTGATCTGGCAGCTTCATCCGCCAGACTGTTACCAACAGCGTGTGCGCCCACTCGCTGATGGCCTAAGGTGTGTACCACCTGTGTGAGTGGCAGACGTCTTTGTAATTCTGCCACTCTAACCCAAAGCATTTTATGCTTGATTGTGTTGCCTTTAGCGTCTTTATAGTCATTTTGCGACCAAAAGAAAAGATTGTCATTGTATGATTGAACACAGTAGTAAGAATCGCACACGATTAAAGTGGTCACATCAGGATTTACGAACTCAAGAGCAAGCACCAATGCACGCAACTCGGCCAATTGTGCGGTACTGTCCCCGAGTGTCTGTGTATGCACCACAGTGGATTTGAACTTTTCGTTCACAAACGTACCTGCAACAATAGCACATGCAGCTGAATAAGCATGCTTGGAACCCGTGGCCGGTTGTGCCGAACCATCGGTGTAGATCACACAGTCGTAATCCTCAAGCGGCAATAAAGACAAAGGAGGAGGATGAAAGAATTCATACTGTAAAAACTCCTGAGTCTGAAGAGAAGAGTCAAAAATGAAAGTGACATCCGGAGACGTTAAAGATGTTGCCCACTGAATCCAACGGGGGTGCAAAGCTTTAGAGTTCGGTACACTTGCTTTGGTCACTGCCTCTAGAGCAGGATATGGTGTTACCACCAAAATGTGTTTTCCCTGTGCCAGTGCGCGCTCCTTCAGGATCGGCATTTGCACTGCTGTTAGCACTTTCTCCACAGATGAGAACCGCATTCGTAAATCATAAGTGCGTTCAGAAGAAACTGAAACCGGGGATGCGCCTCGCGACCCCGGCTTTTTTTGTTGCTTACCCTGTTTTTTCAGCCTCCAGCTCTTTTTAGTGAAGACTGGTTTCTCATCTTTCTCAGATTGAGATTTGGTTTGTTGCTGTTGTGGTTGCGATTGTGTTTGCTGTTTTGCAAAAGGCTTGTTACCCAGGCTGTTTCTACCAATAGTTTTGTAAGCCTGGGTAATAATTTTCGGTAATTCGCGAGGCTTGTCCAATTCTGGGACTAAAGCCAAAGCGTTAGCTACTTGAAAGTTCACTGCATCGCCCTTGACATTCGCAAGGATCAGCTCAGCTACTACTTCAAACACTCCCACCAGTCTCATCCCTAATTCCACAGCCGCTTCAGGGCCATGTTCGTCCTGTACTTTTTTAATTACAGAGGGGAGAACCGTCATGGAAGGAGTACCAAAACATTTAGAATATACTGCTGCGAATACCTTACCCCAGTTGTCACATGCTGTCAACTCGGGAATTAAGTCTTTTGGCAAACTAATCGTTAAAATACGATGTTTATCCACTGGAGTTGTATGTGGAAAAACTGCCTCCAACTGATCAAACTTTTCTGCAAGCCAATAAGGAAAATCATCCTTATTTTGTGGCCGTTTGCCCATCACAGAATTCACCATGACGGGACTTATGGTCACTCCGCCTGCAGCAGCTGGTTGGCCGGCAACTCCAGGAGCGGCTCCATGGAGGCTGCCTGTGACATACCGCACTAAAGCTCGATGCACCTGCACCAAGGCCGCATACATAGTGCGCAGTTCCGCGACTGGTATTGTCATATAACGCGGATGTGGGGTGTACCCGGCCAAAACAGGCCAAGTGGCCCCCTCAATTGATAAGGGGCCTAAACGAACCGTGGTAGTCGGTTGTGGGAGGGCGCCATTAAACCAAACACGGTGTTGCCAAGCCGTGAGCGGTACTTCGAGATTAGTATAAGGTCTATAGACAGCAGGAACAGCGGTGGGTTCATATTCATGGAACAGATTATCGTTCACGTTCACCGCTGGAAAAGTGATCCAAGAGTAGAACACTTCAAAGTGGAAAGCCGGATCGGCTTGAACCACAAAGACTAGTTCAACTCCGCGTCTGGCACTCCATACACCCGTAAGTGATCCCGGAGTGCTGTGCGGCTATGTGCCGCTATGTCTATACCCGCCATTACTAACGGGTCGATTCAACAATCTTACACGAGGCAGCACAAAAAGGGTTATATCTAAGAAACCTTTTTTAATAACATCAAGCTTGAAAGAACCTACAAAATCCGCAATATAGGAGGTATCGCCGTCACACACGCTTCCGGAAGCGTACGTGAGGGGATTGTGGACAAGCACAAGTACTACTCAAGCGTCTCGCAAGTAAGCTGCCCCACTCGTTGGTCACGCCATGTCATAAGGTTTCTGCACATACAGAGCTATGCACAGGATAATAGGACCTCGGAATATAGTGGTGAGCCAACCATAAACCTTAGCACCCAAAACCCCAACCCAACTAGCCTTAGCGTCCCATTAGCACTAATGTACCAATGATTAGACAACCCAGAACACGGTATCTCTCTCTCACCCAGGACTCGCAGAGGCAAGAACACTCTTTCGTCTCACTCGTACCTGTCCACAACATGCGTAAGAAGAGACACTGTATAGTTCAAAATATTTATTTCAACTTACGTGCTCTAAGATACAGTACACGTGTCAGTACTAATAGCATAATACATATGAATAATATAATCAGCATAGTTACTACTCCATAGAATACGAACGGGGAAAGCATCTCATAAAGCAGTGGATATATGTCTAACTAACATTACCACCCTCCCCGTGCTGGAAGCCAGTTTATTATGAGAATAGAAGACCTTTGGGCTTTGACTAGCGAACCCCCATATCTCAGTCTCTAGATGCAAAACTACATCAGCATACAATCACAGCTCTTTTCTCTGGAAAGTTCGTCTCCAAGTGCTGCCTAGAGCAGGCGACCGCATTATTAAAAGCACACTAATTTCTCAATGGCAGCTGTACATGGTGTTATGTCTAGGTGCGAGGGACGGGCCAAATCAGTATGAACCAGGGATTTGTTATTTGACCTTGTAACTGTTGTTCAGACTGAGCCCAAAAGGGAATAGGAGAAAAGGTGAGAAACCGAAAATGCAGACAGTTGTAAAATAACTTGGCAGTAGCAGAGGGCGACAGAACAACAGTTTAAGAGTAACGTGCGCAAAAGTCATCATGGCAGCCAGGCCTGTGCCAATGTAGCCAGGCAGGCCATGAGCCACAAGACAGCAGGTGGGACACACTTGAATTTTGAGGTGTGGTGCTTGGTATGAGTTGTATTGTTGGACTAATGTTCCAAATGGTTACAGGTGATATTTGTTGTAGAGGTGATAAATAAGAGAGTAATCCATCTTTTAGAGGAGGTATTGTGTGTGGAAGGTGACGGTCACTGATAATGAGGCTCAGTTTTGAGGTTTGGAGAAGTGAGATTTGCTCCAGTCGCAGATTATTGTGGATTGTAAAGCTGCAATGCATTGGGGTTGTTCAATGTGTTAACTGGACTACAAAGTAAAGTACCCAGATGTCCCTTGTGAATGGATTTGCATAGTGTGAGGTGATTGAAGCACATTGAAAGCTTGACTTTTTGCTTCTCACAGGATGTGGCATTGAAATGTCCATTGACATGATGAGAGCAAGCTTATAATAAACCAAGCGCAATCCTGCATATACACAGGGAGATCAGGAAGTGTTGCAATCGATTTCAAAGATGCTGAATTTATCAAGGTAAAGCAAGACAGCGATACGTCCAACGATGATGCCAGGATAATGGCTAAAGAGATTGAGTTCACTTTGGGGATGTGAAAAAGGGCGAAACTCAGTGCATTTGGCCAGAGTTTGCTAGTGTACGCTGGGATGTGTAATAATGTGTGAAAGCTGTAGGGGAAACGGTGGCATGTACACAACAGGGTTGACATCTTGTTGAGGGAGAGCGGACAGCGACCAGCTGTGCAGAGTTGAGAAAATGGAACTAGGGTAAAACACAGCAAGGAGTGGGTTGGCAAGGCCCCTTTTAGAGAGAGGTCACCATGATGCAGTGTGTTAGGTATGCACGACGAAAGGAGCTAGCAACAGGATATCCAAGGGATTAAAGGATTACATGGTTGGCCGATACTGATCTGTTCATCCTGTTCCTGTTATGGGCCGGGTTTCAGGCTGCTTCTTAATGTTCACTGGGTTTTAAATATTGTAGCATGCATTTGCAGTAGTATTTCTTCTTGTTGAAGGGACTGGACGTTAGCGTGCCTCGTCATCCGGGATGGAATGCTGGGTCGGTGACGTCTGTCAGTAGAGCATGATGAAATCGAGCCTGGGAGTGCATGGGAAGCTATCACCTCTGACGTACTCGATGAACCTGTCCATCAACCTGCGTCACAACCAATGTAACATGCCGGATAGGTCAACCGTTTTGCCACTCGAGCACCGCCTGGCACAGTATCGTCTGTGCGTGCAGATTAGCATTTTTCTAAAACTGTAGTCATATGAAGTGACTCGGAATTGCTCATTTAATTTTCCATTGTGTCAGTGGGTGTTTTATTGGGTACATTTGTACTTCAACACTCCTAATACCTTTTATAAGAGCAGTGTGTAAAACAGTCCACTTTTGGGAGCATTGTCGTGTGCACTGAATGCCCTTCACACCCAGCTCCTTTGTACAAAACACGTTGTCTGTGAATCAGGCGGCTCTAGTTTCGATCGTCTGTGGTTGCACCTCAGCCAGCTCGTGATTTTACTTTTCTTAATTTATAGATGGCATGTTCTTTATTTTACCCTCTCCACCCATCAAACAGGTTTAATCAGTTTCAAGCAACAGCCACATTAATTCCTGTGCTGACGATAATGCAGAGATTCTCCCTTTAGAAAAGTGAGGCCAGTTATATCAAATGCCTTACATCTCTATGTTTAGCATTTAGGTTTATTTAAATAATGTTGAATTTAGTGAATATGTTTTTAGCCCTCGACTGGTTAAGAAACAATAGACAAGTTACAATTTAACAAAACAACGAAAAGTAGGCCTGCCTTTTTCAAATGAGTGTTGGGACGGAAAAGACCCTAATATGGTTACGTTTTACGTGCATCCCCAGCCCTGGATGCCCCAACTGCAACTATATGTGGATCGCTTGTGCTGTTTTTTTTAATCATGGGCGTGTGTGCACCATGACATGGGTCTCACAGCTTGCAGTCTTGTTGGACTACGAGGGGCGTCCAGAGTGATATTTTCATGGGGGTGAAAGGCTACTGTGTTTACCAGAAGTTAAGCAGCACAAGTGCCGTGGTGGCAGCATACCGTGTAGTGATCAGTAGTAGTGAATAGGACATTTTTACCTGTCACTGGAGTGAGGCCTACAGACCCAGACAAATTCCAATGCTTGGTACTTGGTATGTAGTGTTGTGCAGCACGCATGTGGTTGCATGCGTGTGCTTGGTGTAAGTGTGCCTGTGAGTGGTACAATACATGGAAGACTCTGGGTTCCATTTTGGGAGACTCAGGGCTGATTGGAGCTGCATGGGGAGGTAGCGGATTCCCTCAGACAGATTTGTGGATTGCTGCATTACTTTGAGTTTGGTGGGACACACATTGGAGGAAGAAAGAGCCAGGCTCTTCAGTACACTTCAAAGGGTGTTCTTTGATTCAGAGAGGGGCCACTGGAGAGGGGTCTGGGTACATCATAGCAATGATATTGGGCTTATAAAAGAATCATAAGGAGTAGCGCTGGGCCCCTCTGATAACCCTTTGATGCACATATCACTGTGGCTAACATCCAGTTGTGAACCTCTAGTTACTTCCATGGCTTGTGTTGTAGGGTTATCAGATTTGGAGTCACTCCTGCTGTGACAGGCTCCTTTCTACTCTACAGGAGACAGAGTAGTGGGTACTTCAAGAGACACCCAACACAAACTTCAAAAACTCAAACACTCAAACACTAAATCACACTTTGTGTCTGGAAATGGACTATAACAAGGGGAGCTTGACGCCCCCAAAACTGCCACCTGCCACGCAGCCAGTCATGCTGTAGTTCAAGGAGGAGAAGCTCCATTAAACTTCTACTTGTGACTAGATATGGGGGCTATGGTCTGACAGTCTCCCAGCTAGGTGAGGGGACATCCAAGCCCACTTGCCTTGGAGCCTGGAGCACCAGTGCCTGCCTGTCTGCCAAGAACAATCTGCCCTGTGAGGAAGAGGAGAGAGTTTGGAGGTCCAGTGGGGGATCCTGGCAAGTGGATCCCCGTAGCGAGGTGTGAGGAAGCAGCTGCTGCACTAATCGGGCAGTTGCCCATATGCTGGCTCAAGTCAGCGACCCCGGATGCCAGAGGGAGGCGACGTGAAGTTAGAAGTTGCTGCACTGATTGAGCTGTCACATGTGAGCAGGTTAAAGTCGGCAACCTCATATGCCAGCGAGTGCTGCAGTGAAGAGTGCATTACTGCCATGCCAATTGGGCCATAGCCCATGTGCGGAGTAAAGTCGGTGACCCTGTATGCCAGAGGGGACCGCTGCAAAGAGTGTTATACTGCCGTGCCGATCCGGCAGTAGCTCGTGTGCGGAGTAAAGTCGGTGGCACCGTATGCCAGAAAGGGTCACTATGAAGAGTGCATAACTATTGTGGAATAGGCCACGTTACAACGCATGCAATACATCGCATGCCATTACAATGCGGTCATTACAACGACCGCGTTGTTACATCGCATACCATTACAACGCAAGTCGTTACAACGACTTGCTGTAGGGGGCGCGCTGGGTTTTGGAATAGTATAATTTACTATTCCAACTCCAGTCTGTGCAACATTAGGGAAGGTGTTGGATTTTAAATCCAACACCTTCTGCCCCCTACAGCAAGTCGTTGTAACGACTTGCGTTGTAATGGTTTGCTATGTAACAACGCGGTCGTTGTAATGACTGCGTTGTAATGGCATGCGATGTATCGCATGCGTTGTAAACGATGTTTCCCCTATTGTGCCGATCAGGCGTCAGCCCGTGTGTGGAGTAAATTGGTGACCCCGTATGCCACAGGGAGGTGGGGGAGGCACTGTGAAGAGCAAGGATCGTCACCTGGTTTTGCTAATGTCGAGAGGGAAAGCAGCTGTGGTGACCTGCGCGTGCCCAAGCACCAACTGAACCATCGGACCTCAATGATCTTTCCCCTAATTGTGAAAGAGATCAGAGGAACTTACTGCATCATTGGAGGGAGTGTCACGGATGACGAGCTGCTGCCCCTTCAAAGCAGAGAGAGCTACTTACTGCCGGCAGACACTGTAGAATTCCGCAACATCCGAGCATTGAACTCCGGAAAAGAAACCCCGGTGCGATCCGGGAAAAGTGATCACAGGGCTGAAAGCCCAGGAGAACTTGTTATGTAGCACACTTTTCACTTTGAAAGCGCCGGAGTGGGACTCTTGAGACTTGGACCTAGTAGGGCCTAACCTGAATGTCACCTATCGTCAATGGAGAATAACCATTACCAATAGAGAGAGGGAAGTGGGACTCAGGGACTTGCCTATCTAACACTAGAGTACTGACCTCAGGAGGACTGTGTGTATTATTTGTGTGCATTGTATCTTACTTTGTGTTAGTATTTAAAAACTCCTTTTTCCATAGAAGCAAGTATTTGACTGGACAACCTTTTAGTACTCATATTGAATATATTTTGAGTTGTAAGCCTGTGTTCACCCCCCCCGCCCCCACACACCTCGAAAAGCCTTGGACTGCTCGACCCATGCTACTACTGAGAGACCAGTGCTAAAGGGGTACTTGGCCCAGTAGATCAGGACCCATAGAAAGTTGGAGTAAAATGCCTTAACCCAACATTTGAGCCCAGCAGCTCCTGCTGGCCTTGTGGCCCTCTGAAAGGGGTTCTGACAATGAGTTTTAAAGATTTTGCTCAATCTTTCTCTGGTAAAAGTTCATGATTTTGAAGGGCAATGTTTGTGATGCAAAATAAAACACCATCTTTAATTTTATTACTATTTAATCCTGCTAGTCTATGGCTATTAAGTTATTTAAATCACATCACAATAACATTTTGGAAAAATATAGATAACCATGAAGGTCGTTTTAATAGAAGTAGAATAAGCAAAAAATTCTACAGTCTATGGTTAGGGTTAAACCTTAGAGTATTTTCTATTTTTTCTCCCTGTAGTACACTTTAAAGACTGAGGGCCTGATTACGAGTTTGGCGGTCCATAGGACCGCCGAACCCGTGGTGGCAGTCCAACCTCCACCGCACCACGGGACCGCCCGCAGTATTACAACGGCAGAGGTCGGACTGCTCAGGACACCCTGCGACCGCCAGGGATCCAGGATCCCGTGGCGTTCGCACAGCGGCTAGAGGGAGAAAAATGCTGGCGGTGCTGCAGCGGCACCGCCGAGCATATTTCAAGTCACCTCACCACCACCCTTTTCATGGTGGCGAGCCTGTCATGAAAAGGGGGCAGTGAGGCAACTAAGGGGGCCCTAATAAGGCTACTTCCGCCCCAGGAGATGCATGCAAAGGGGCATATGTAGTGCCCCCTCGATTTGCACCACCAGTTCCTGCACAGTGTGGCATGTATGCCACACTGTGCAGGAAGGTGCAGGCGGCGCTCTGAGAGCAGCGATCTGCATGGTAGGCTCTTCTATGAACCTACTAGACCGCTGTTGTCAGACCCCTGCAGGACCACCCACCAGACCAGGAATCAACTCCTGATCTGGCGAGCGGTCGCATCATGGGTTTGGTGGTCCTACAGGGGACCATCTGCTGTCGGACCGCCCAACTAAATCTGAACACAGTTTACAGTCCTCTCAGTTCACTATGAAACTGCAAAATCCTATTAACAGGACTGACAGAAAAAGGAGGTTTGAGGCCTTCTGCCAAAACAAAAGTTAAGAACAAAAACAATATACACACAAGGACTTTGGGGACATGGAATAAGCAGCTAGTTTGCTTTGGCTCAGCTCCCTGCAGCCATTACTTCATGGAAGCATCATTTACACTTTGGATCAGGTCACAGGATGCTTTTCTCTTTGCTCCACTGTTATTAGCTATAGGAGTATTAGTTTGCCTAAAGTGTGCTTATATTGCAGTGAATGAAGTACTCATGTGCTGCAATGAAGGTGCGCTCCTTCATTTACTCGCAACCCCTGCTCTAACTCCTCCCACACCTTCCCCCAACTTCTACCAATATAACAAATCTACTGGCTCCTAGGCCCACTCGTATTTCTGTCCCTTCACTTACCCTTATGCCTACTCACACTCTCATGCCCATTCTTACCCCTTTTAACACCCTTACTTCTACTTTGACTCTTTCTCTCTTACTTATTTTCCTGCTCTTACTCTTCCTTATGCCTACACTTATACTACTCTTCCTCCTACTCTTACTTCGCCTACTGCTCTAACTCCTACCTTAACTCATACTTTCATACTCCTATACTTTCTCTCTTGCCTGCACCCCAAGCCTACTCCCAACCTAGACTTACCCCAGCTCTTATACCATCCTCTTTGTGCTCCTACTCATATAACTACTCATAGCTACTACCCATACTCCTAGCCCTTTACCTACTCTCAGTCTTAAACCTTTTCCAACACTCATGCATAGCCATAAGCCTACCCCAGCCCCACAACTACTCACACTCTTATTTTATTTATTTATTTATTTAGTGTTTTATAGAGCGCGAACGTGACCCATTAGGGTATCAGAGCGCTTTACAGGGATAACACGTAGTATACAAGTATGAAATAGTCAAGGAAAAAAAAACATAAGTAGGAGTAGAAGGAGGTGAAACATTTGGGGAATAACAAGGTGTATACAATGTTCAGATCATAATGCAGAGAAATACAGCAAATACATTTGTGGGAGTACAAGGTCAGCACAAGATGGATAGCAGCCAGTCAGACCAGACTCTAGCGGCAACAAAAATAAGCAAAGCCACTGAGCGGTGTGTGCAATGCATGATTTATGGGAGAAACTTGCCCATTAGGAAGGTTTTGGCTTCCTTTTTAAATATTGACAGAGAGGGAATTTTTCTGATGAAAGACGGCAGCGAGGTTCCAGGTTCTTGGTGCAGCCCCAGAAAAAGCACGATTGTAAGTTTTTTCCTTTCTGAAGCGGGGTGGCTGGAGCACAAAGTCTCTGGCGGACCTGAAGTTTCTGGCTCCTCCAGAAACCATGATTTTCTGGGCGAGATATGCTGGGGATTTCATGTGCAGTGCTTTGTGGGTGATACATGCCAGTTTGAGTTGGATTCTAGCTTCAAGAGGAAGCCAATTCAGCGCCTTCAGATGCGGTGAGATGTGGTCAAATTTTTTTGAGCCAGTTAACCGTCTGGCGGCCGCGTTGAGGCAAGCTTTTAGAGGGGCCGTGGAGGTCTTGGCATGCCTGAAAGGGTTGAGCATCCGTATTTGATTCTGGAGATAACTAATGCCTGGACTGCCATTTTTAGGTCTGAGGCATCAAGGAAAGGTTTTAGTTTCCTCAGGTAGCTCAGGTGAAACCTGGCAGTTTTAGCCATCGAGTTGATGTGGTCTTGCATATTCAGGTTGCTGTCTAGGATTATTCCGAGAGATTTGGCAGAATCCACTATGGTCGGTGTGCAGTTTAGTGCTGTGATCGACTTGGTCCATTCCCGGATGTCAGTGATACTTTTAGGGGGGAGATTAGAAGGAACTCCGTTTTTTGTGCATTTAGTTTGAGCTGGTTGCAGGCGAGCCATTGAACAGTCAGCTTTAGGGCCTCATTCAAAGAGTAGATCTCCTCTAGAGACGAGATTTTGATGTAGATCTGGGTATCATCGGCATACATGTGGAAGGAGATGTTGGCGGTACGTAGTAATTCAGCGAACGGTTCAAGGTAGAGATTGAAGAGGGTTGGGGAAAGAGTTGATCCTTGAGGGACTCCGATCATTATCGGGGAAGGAACAGATAGATTACTGTTGACTAAGAATCTCTGGGTGCGGTTCCGGAGGAAGGATCTAAACCATTAGAGAACTGTTCCCCTTACTCCCATCCTGAATTTGAGGCGTTCAAGTAGTTTCTCGTGGTTGACTATGTCGAATGCCGAGGATAAATCCAGTAGAATTAGGAGACATGTTTTTCCTTGGTCAAGGGCTTGGAGACCATCATCCACAATATGGAGAATAGTAGTTTCCGTGCTGTGCCCAGGTCTGAACCTGGATTGGAATTCATGTAGCAGATTAAAGTTGGTGATATGTTGGCTCAGTTGAAGTTGCACACATTTCTCCAGAGCTTTCACTAGAAGTGGGATATTGGATATTGGTCTGAAATTGTCTGGAGTAGCAGGATTCAAGGTGGGTTTTTTTAAGACGGGGACGACTTGACATGCTTTTAGAGAGTCAGGTATGGACCCCTGTAGTAGGGAAGCATTGATTATTGTAGTCCAAATGGGAATGATAAATTGGGAGGTCGCGGCCACGCAGCTGGAGGGAAGTGGGTCATTAAAGTGGTTATTCAGATTTAAGGAGGATAGAATTTTTGAGATGGAATGGTCGTCATATAACTTGAAATTGGACCAGTGCGCTTGGTTCTTGGGTGTTGTCTGGTGGGAAAGAGAGGAGAGATGGGACCCGGCAGGAAGAAGTCGGATGTTGGTGGCGGAATTAAGTTCTTTTCCTAGGGAGGTAATTTTGGCTGTAAAGAAGGAGGAGAACTCCTCACAGGTTATTAGGGATTTTGAGGTTTCTTTGGAAGTTTTAGCCAGTTTGTTAGATTGGTGTTTGACCATTTCAAAGAGCTTACGAGGTCTGTTCTTAGCGTTTTTCCAGTTCTGATCTAAAGAACTCTTTTCTTGATTTGAGGATGTTCCTGTTGTAAGCATTTCTGGTCTGTCGGAGAAGTTTTAGTTGGGAGGCTGAGGGGTGCTGTCTCCAGGTTCTTTCTGTTAGCCGGAGGGTTCTCCTTTCATTGTTGAGGGACCCGTTGAACCAGGGGTTTTTGTCTTTAACTCTGGATCTTTTTAGCTTTAGCGGGGCAAGATCATCAATTATGTCAGACATAGTCGAGTTGTAGTGTTCTGTAAGGTCGTTGACCTTTGAGAGATTTGGGGGGAGGAGGTCATTCTCGCAACGTGCAGCCATCTTCTCGAGATCTAGGCTCTTTGTGTCCCTGAGACAGAGTTTCGGTTTCACAGGTTGCGCTGGCCTTGTCTTGGGGGTGCCAGGCAATAGGAAGGTAATAGCGTGGTGGTCAGACCAGTCGCATGGATTTATTGAGTTCCATGAGGTGGTCGATGAAGGTGTCGTTCTTGCCTGGGGGGTAGTAGAAGATGTGCAGTTTGCACAACTGGGTAGCGTTGTTACATATGGAGAGTGCAAGATATTCGCAGGAGTCGGTGGGGTCCGTGTGAAGTTCAGTGACGAGGAGGTCTGAGCGGTAAAGGCAAGCAATGCCTCCCCCTTTTTTTAATTGCCTGTCAAGCCTTACGATGCTATAATTTGAAGGGACCAATAAATCTAGTGTCGGAGGGATGGTCGGAAACAAAATCTAGGAGGCCGGACTATGGGCTCAATTTTGGCTTTTTATTGAGTCATACAACAAAAACAAAAAGTTCTCAATCAATCTACAGTCCTCCTTTCTTTTCTTTTCCTTGTCCTTTTTCTTCCGATGTTCTCAGGTATTTATGGTGGTTTTCTGAATACTTCTGTCCCGTTTTGGTGTTCTGTCACTAATTGGCTTGGTCGTTTGTTTGCTGTTCACTCAACGTTTCTTCTCTTCTCATTCCTTTATAGGTTCCAGCACCACGGATGGACACACCCCAGGAGGCTCGGTTGAAAACAGGAGAGAAGGCGGTGAGTATCAAGATCCTCTTTTGTTATTCCTTTCTATAGGAAAGACCGCCACCAAACCGAGAATAGGTGCCCATAGGCTATAGGGTTTTGTGGTGAAGAGAGGTTTTGAAGGAACAGAAAGACAGCGTCCACCCGTGCACCCAGGTTCCCCTTTTCTTCTCCTCCCTGTCTTCTCTCTATGGAGCCATTGGGCACAACTTCCCGAGTCTCAGTGGTAGGTATGTATTTAGGTCGGGGGGGGGGGTTAGGGGCTTGGTGCGAGCAATAAAGTTGAGGGTAAAAAAAAATGAGAATAAAATTTAAAAAAAATACTTTAGCCTCTGGTATAGCGATATGTATTGTTGGGTTCATGCACCGTAGAGACAAAGAGAGAGAGGGAATCAATCACCACACAATCCCCACCCTCCTCCCCTGTCCGAGCACTCACCGCGATAGCCGCAACTCTCATGAGTTGCGGCAGCGCTGTATCGGCTCTCCTGAGGGGTCCACCACTCTTCAGACCAGCTCTCTGCGACGTCGTCTTCAGGGTCCTCTTGGTCTTCCAGGACTTGGAATCAACGTGTGTAGTCTTCTTTCTCTGCGTTCGGCGTCTTGACCCCGTCTTCACACTGTTCTTCGGCGTCCTCTTTGACTTCCTGCTTCCGTTCGTCGTTCTGGCTCTCCTCCCCTTCCTCGATTGGATCCTCCTCTTCAAGGCCGCCTCCCTCCACTGATTGGCTTCCCAGCGAGGTGGACTTGCCGTCAACCTGTATGGTGAAGGTCAAAGGTTTAACCCTTTGGTCACTTTCCCTCGTCATCACATGCCCTCGCTCTGCGCCAGCTTCCGGGAAAACGGCACCAGGTAGGGATCGGGGCTACGGTCGTGTTTCTCCCTCACATCCCCCTTCCCTAGCTTTCTTGCCTGCAAGATAGGGCTCTACAGGCTACCGGGATAGGTAGTCAGCATTAAGCTGATCTTTGCCCTTCCTGTGATGCGTGGTAAACCTGAAGGGTTGGAGAGCTAGGAACCACCTCAAAACTCGGTCGTTATGCCCTCGATTTCTAGCCAGCCATTCTAGTGGGGCATGATCTGTATACAAGGTGAACTCTCTACTTTCCAGATAGTACCGCAACGTTTCAACAGCCCATTTTATAGCCAAGGCCTCCTTTTCTATGACAGAATATTTACTTTCTCTAGGGAATAGTTTTTGGCTAATAAACAGTAAGGGTCTTTCCTGTCCTTGTGGATCGTGCTGGGATAACACTGCACCTAGACCATGATCAGAAACGTCAGTTTGTAGTATGAAGGGTTTGTCATAGTTCGGACTTAAAAGGACAGGCTGAGTAGTGAGGGCTTGTTTTAACCGGTTAAACGCCTGTAGAACCTCGGGGGTAGGGTGTCGAAGTTCCTTTTCCGTCTTTGCGTTCTTCTTAAGGAGATCGGTTAGTCGGGTCGCGACCTCTGAAAAAGAAGGGATGAACCTTCGATACAACCCAAGGATACCCAAGAAAGCACGGAGGCCTTTCCTATTCTGGGGAAAGGATATCTTGGCTATAGCTGTCACTTTCTCTTCTTGAGGCTTAATGAAACCTTTTCCTAGAAGATATCCTAGGTACTTTACTGATCGAGCGGCTAAACGGCTTTTAGCTGGATTTATGGTAAGGCTGCTTTTTTTTAGGGAGTTAACCACGGCTTCCAAATGTGTTAGGTGTTGTCTCCATGAATTGCTATAGATGACTATGTCATCAATATAGGCTGCTGCAAAAGCTTGATGTGGCTTAAGAACGAGATTCATAAGCCTTTGGAAGGTAGCTGGGGCACCGTGTAAACCGAATGGTAGGACTTTGAAGTGGTACAGCCCGCTAGGAGTAGAAAAGGCATTTGTTTCTCTGTCTTGCTTTCTTAAAGGTACCTGCCAGTACCCCTTGCATAGATCTAAAGTGCTGATGTATTGGGCTCTCCCCAACCTTTCAATCATCTCGTCCACCCTGGGTAAGGGGTAGGCATCTAACTGGGATATTTTGTTGACTTCAATAAAGTCAATACAAAATCTAATAGAGCCATCGGGTTTCGGAACGATAACAATGGGCGAGCTCCATTCGCTGGTTGAAGGCTTTATGATACCCATATCCAACATTTGTTGGACTTCCTTTTCCACAGCCTCCCTCCGGGATGCGGGTATTCGATATGGCCACAACCGCACGATCCTCTGTGTTTCGGTTTGGATGGCATGTTTAATCAACGAGGTTCTTCCCGGGGTGAGGGAGAATACATCCTGAAGGGGGGATAGATAAGTATTCGACTCTCGTCGCTGTTCCCTGGGTAGATCGGGGTCTACTTTGTTGGAAAAAGGAATCGTTGTTGTCTACTATTCCCATTAAAGTTGGTCTGCTCCCTTCCCATCTTTTCAGTAAATTGATGTGATATATCTGTGTGTTCTTTGGTTCTAGCTCGAGACGATATGTCACAGGAGTAACCAGATCAAGAACTTTATATGGGCCTTGCCATTGACCCATGAGCTCATGGTCAGAGGTAGGTCTCATTATCAGAACCCAATCTCCTATGTTTAGGGTGCGTTCTTTCGTTTTTTTGATGTATTGTTTCTTTTGGGCTTCCTGGGCTTGTTCTAAGTGGTCCTTCACTATACTTCGTATTTTATGAAGGTGTGATTTTAGTCCGAATATATATTCAGGGAGAGGTTTAGCCCCTTCTGGTTCTTCTTCCCGCTCCTCCCTCATCATATCAAGTAGGGTGCGTGGCTGTCTCCCATATAATAATTCAAATGGGGAATACCCTGTGCTTTTCTGCAGTTTACATCGGAGAGCAAACAAAGCCAAGGGCAACATATCCTCCCATTTCCTAGCTTCTAGATCAAGCAGTTTTTTCAGTGTGATCTTTAGGGTCGCGTTGCATCTTTCCACAAGCCCATCCGTTTGTGGGTGGTAGGCTGCCGTACGTATCTGTTTTATACCTAGTTGTTGACATACTTGCTTCAGTAACCGAGAGACAAAGGGGGTTCCCTGATCTGTTAAAATCTCTTTTAGGAAAACCCAAATCTCAAAAATATATTAATCATCGCCCTTGCGATCTGTGTTGCGTTAGGCTGTCGTAGGGCTACAGCCTCGGGAAACCGGGTAGCGTAATCAACCAAGACCAAAACAAATCGACACCCACTACGGGAAGGAAGAGAGGCCCTATGATGTCCATCCCAACCCTGGAAAAGGGCTCGTCTATTATTGGTAGGGGCCTCAGGGGAACCTTGGTAGGTTGTCTTTGGCTATTCTTCTGGCAAATTGGACACTCTCTACAATACTTTCGGACCTGATGGTAGACAACAGGCCAATAAAAGTTTTCTAGGATGGCTTTCTCAGTTTTTTCTCCCCCAAAATGACCTCCTAACAAATGACTGTGGGCAAGGAATAAAACTTGTTCTCGATATTGCTGGGGAACCAGCAATTGTGGGGATTGGCCTTGTCCTCCTATACGGTACAGTAGCCCCTTCCTTTCCAAGAATTGGGGACCTACTTTATTGGGGTCTTCCAGAGTAGATGAATTTTTCCATGCTTCTCGCAGGCTAGGGCCTTCTCTCTGTGCCGCCCGGAACCCTCGTTCATGTTTCCAGAGATCAGACGCCACTGTTTTGGATAAGGCCACGCTTGTACATTCCAGTTTTTCTCTTTTTTTCTGTTTCTTGCTTTACTTTGGTTTACCGGGTGGTATGTCTAACTCGCCCAGTTGGGAGAAGGGGGCAGTTTCTCTCCACTCCTCCTCATTCCTACTTCCCTGAATAAGTTGGTTCAGGTGTGGATAATCATTCCCCAATACCAGGGGTTCCGGTAGCTTGGGTATGAGATCTACTTTAAGAGCTATCGGTTCCTTAAAAGGTGTACGCTGCACACAGACCTCAGTCATTGAATATCGCTTTTGGTCCCCATGCATGCACTGGATGTTCACGTGTCCTGTAAAGGCTTGGACCCCTCCAGGAATAGCACCGGGCTGCATTACACTTTGGTGGCATCCTGTGTCTACTAGGGCCGTTCTGTTTTCTCCATTCACCTTCACGTCTCGATGGAACGACAGGGGGTCTTTGGGTTTTGTGGGAGTAGAAAAGAAGGATCTGGTAAGACTAATATCCATTGGTTCTTCTTTCTGGGGACACAACCGGGTGATATGGCCTTGCTGTCCACAGTGGAAACACAGTGGTCCCCGCATGATGTGAGACCGTACAGGTACAGACGGGGAAGCTGTCGGCATTATAACGGTTTCCGTCTTTTTATGGAGGGTACTTGGTTAGTTTTGGCAGAGCTCCCCCCGGAGGCCTCCAAGGGATGTCTTCTCGCCCCCTCTGGATTTCCTGTGCCCTACTATAGGAACTGGCGACCTCTACAGCTCTTTCAAGAGTTAAGTGGGCATGTTGTCTTACCCACTTTTGTATGGGAGGGTGCAGGGATGATAGATATTGTTCCAGGTATACTTTTTCCATAATCTCTTCCTTTGTAGAGGTGGTTTTTGTTGTTGTTTTTTTTATTGGCATTTTGCAAGTTACATCAGCAGCAAATTTCGCATCTGGTCATAAAAACAACAAAAACATCTTGCGACAACAAGATACATTGGTAAATACAATCCTAGACCGTGCAGGCGAATATTGCAGTACGAGAGCATATGCATGGTGGTCATATGTAGTACAATTACACATCTGTGTCACCTTCTTTAGAGCTTAGATATAACAGTAGCGGTTCCCAAATATCCTTAGGCTTGGAAGTGGCGGGGAGCTCTTCTGCATACAATGTTAAAGTGTCACGGCAGTATGTCATATCTGTTAACCATTGAGCAGTAGTGGGGCTAGCCTTGCTCTCCAATGTCATAGCGACTCGCCGTTTGGCCAACAATAATGCTATTCTCACCAATTTACCCATGCTGCCCTTCAGGGACGGTACCAGGGTTAACAGACATATCTGAGGGGAGCATGCCAAGACATTATGGGTCATTTCTTGTATGACGTCTATGACAGCTGTCCAGTATGCTGCTATCTTTCCACATTCCCATGCTAGGTGCTAGAAATCCGCGCCCGGTGTACCACATCTTTTACATCTGTCATTGTCTCTGACCCCATATTTACATAATTTATAAGGTGTGTGGTACACTTGGTGCAAGTATTTAAAATGAATGATGCGCAGGTTTCCATTGGATGTGAGCGTGCTAGTGATCTGACAACAGTGCTCCCAGTCCTTTTGTGTAATCTGCGGGTCTAATTTCTTATTCCATCGCTCCATACTGTTATTATGATGTAGCGGTGTTTCTTCACTAGCTGCCCTATATAATTTAGTTATTAGTTTGCTTCTCGTGGGGCTAAGGAGCAAGGTGTGCAGAGTCTGCAGCGTCGGAGGTTCGAGGGGAAATGAGGGGAAATAGGCCTGGAGAGCTTTCTTCAGCCTATGCATAGTGAACGTGAATAATGGCGTTTGATTGCGTATATAGCTTAGATCTGTAGGTGTTAAGAATGTGCCATTAGGAAAGACGTCCTGCATTCGGTCAATCCCTGCCATGGTCAGGGCACGCATGGCTCCTGCTTCGTGCGTTACGGACGCACCCGCGTGACATGCCAGGGGCATCAATGGGTAGTACACAGGCAGTTTCGCCGCTCTGCGGCCAAGCGCTTGCCAGGCCGTGATAGTGGTGTCAAGGGGGTTAATTTCGGACCTGGGCGTGCCCCTGTTCGTGTGAGTCAATATGGATCTCAGTGGAATGGGGTGTGCATCGCCATCTTCCACTGCGACGTGTGGGATAAAGTTATGTGTGGTATGCCAGTAGTGAGCATATTGAGCTTGAGCACAGAGATAATACAATTGCATATTAGGCACACTAAAAGCCCCCCTTGCGATAGTCTAATGTGAGAGTCGCCAGCCCCACCCGCGCTTGCTTGCCGCCCCAGATTAGCCGAAGTAGTAATGAACGAAGCGTTTAAAAGAAGGCTGTTGGTAGTTGTATAGGAATGTTGCTAAAAAAATAAAGGAACTTGGGCAGCACGACCATTTTTACGAGCGCCATGCGGTTGGCTAGTGAGAGTGGCAGTCGTATCCATCTATCTACCTGCTGTTCTAGCTGCGTATGTACTCTGCCATAGTTTTCACGGAGAACTGTCTCAGGATCGCGGTGCAACCACACCCCCAGGTACTTAACAGGCTCTGTCGCCCATATCAGGGGAAATTCAAGATCGTGAGGAGTAGTTGTCTCAGTTAGTGGTACTACCACCGACTTGGACCAGTTTATTGTGAGGCCTGAGAAGCGTCCGAATTGTATATATTCTCTTAGAATTGGCGCCATGAAGGTGTGTGGTTCTCTGATGAAGAGCAGCATGTCGTCCGCATATAAGGAGATGCTGACGGGGCAATGCACAAAGCATAGCGCTGCTTTTCTATGACGTTGCCTAATAACGCATGCCAGAGGCTCCAGCATTATCGCAAAGAGAAGCGGGGATAGGATGCAGCCCTGCCTAGTCCCTCTGGTTATCTGTATAGCGTCCGTGGTGGTGCCCTCGACTCGCACGCGGGCAGTGGGGTTGGTGTATAGTAACCGTATCCAGGTGACGAAGAGCGGTGGAAATCCCATGCGTTGGAGAGTGTAAAAAGATATCCCCATTCAATGGAATCGAAGGCTTTGGCCGCGTCAAGCATCACAGCCGCCGCCTTTAAGTCCGGGTCAAGTATATGATACATGGCAAAGAGTGTTCGTAAATTATGTGAGGTGGACCTATCAGGTATAAATTCCGATTGGTCCGGCAGGACCAGGTTAGGCATTAGGGGTTTAAGTCTGGCAGCCAAGATAGTTGCCAGGATCTTCGCGTCCGTGTTAATAAGCGATAGCTGGCGGTATGAATCACAGCTATGTGGTGGCTTGTCTTTTTTAAGCAGGGTGATGATTAGAGCCTCTCGAAGCGTTGGTGGGAGCGTGCCCATCTCATGCGCTTCTGCAAACATTTCAAGCAGATGAGGAGTCAACTCCTCAGCGAATGATTTATAGAACTCGCTGGTGAGTCCGTCCGGGCCTGGCGCTTTCTTATTAGGGAGGGTCTTGATCGCTGTACGGATATCTTCTGTAGTTATCGGTTGGCACAGGTATTCTCGTTGGCCGTCGGAGAGCCATGCGAGAGCAATGTCCGACAGATAGTCGTCTATGTCTGCCGTGGGTGCACTGGTCCGCGACGTGTATAGGTCTTCGTAGGTTTGTTTAAACTGCGAGGCAATATCTCGTGTGGTGAAGTGATCTACGCTGGATGAGTCAGTGATTTTGGTGATGGTATGACTGTCTTCCCTAGCTTTTATCCTGCTCGCCAGGTTGTGGCCTGGCCTGCCACCCTCCCCGTATGCCCTGGCAATGTGTCTTCGTGACAGATATCGGATTTCGTCATTTGCGAGGTCATTATACTTCAGTATTGATTCTTTGATTTGTGCAAGGAGTAGAGTGTTAGGGGAGCTCGCAAATTCCTTTTCTAATCGGATTAAGGTATTTTCAGTCATGGTCAGCTGACCGCGAATGTCCCTCAGTATTCCCGCAGTCGTGCTAATACAAACGCCGTGGATCGTGACTTTGAAGGCCTCCCAGAGGGTTGCTGCGCTATCCACCGACCCTTTGTTCTGCCCAAAGTATTGGACAATGGCTTTGTGAATGGTGTGCGTATAAAGCGGGTCTAGCAGCGCCTCTGAGCAAAACCGCCACGTGTACTGCTGACTAACCATTTGAGGAATGTGGAGTGTGAGCATGACCGGGTTGTGGTCAGACAGTGTCCTCGGTAGCCCCCCTACATTAGAGACCCACGTTGTCGCCGACTCGCTCATTATCCAGTAGTCTAGTCGCGACCAGCTACCATATGTTGTTGAAACATGTGTCCCCTCCAATGTGTCTGCGTGTCGCAGGCGCCATACATCTGTCAAACATAGCTCCGCCATCCCGTCGTTAATGACCCTGGCCGCTTTAGGTGATTGCCCGCCCATGCCACTTGACTTATCCTTGCTTGGGTCCAGGTGAGTATTGAGGTCTCCCCCCCATATTATTGTGGATGTTGGGTAGTCCCTCAATATGGATACTATCTTTTCGTACAGCTCAGGGGTGTCCGTGTTGGGACCATAGACATTTACCAGGGTGACGAGCTCCCCCACCATTTTACCGTGAGTTATGGCATAGCGGCCTTCATCGTCGGTGCAGCTTTTAATCACAGTGAATGGCAGGGTTTTTTTGATAAGCGTGAGAAACCCCCAAGCATATGAGGAGTACGATGAGGCCAGTCGATACCCAGCCCATTTTGATCCAATGTGTGCCTCATTCTGGTGTGTCAGATGTGTTTCTTGGATGAGGGCAACTTTTACCTTGTGGCAATCCAAGTATGCAAGCACCTGGCGTATTTTCTTGGGTGAGTTATGCCCGCGCACGTTCCATGTCAAGCAAACTATCTTTTCGCTATCTGTGTGCGGCATGTGAGAAGGTCAATTTGTGCATACAACACCAATGCTTTAGTGTAACTCTGCTCTGTCTGTAGTTGGTTATGTGAGTAACTAGCTGCCGCTTAAACAAACCCCGCAGTTTCCCCCCGCCCACTTCAGCAGCCCCAACATGCCAAATCCATCCCAAACCACCCAGAACAAAACCCATAAGTGAAACTGAGCTGCACCCAGTTGTGGGGAACACCCGTCGGGGAGCGCTGGAGCGCAGGTAGCCTCCCAGGTGAAGAGGGAGGTGGACGGAAAAACAATAGTGAGAGCAGAGTTACCCCCCGCTTATCAACAACAGTAAGAAAGTAAATAAGTCATGACATGCACAATATAATAACAGGAGTCTTATCTGCGTGGCCAGAGGTCAGATCTTCATGACAGATGGCAAGGACCGGGGGATATGAGTGAGATATAGTCTGTGTCCGGTTTGGACAGCAGGACACTGCCAGACTCCAGCGCTGGGCGTCTGTAATAGGCTCGATAGGAACAGTTTCTCATCCGTAGCAGCATGCAAAGAGCCATCACTGTCATCATCCGCAGGGCTGGTAGAAGTTCGATTTTTTCGTTTGAGAGTCTTTGCATAGTCCATTGCGGACTGTGGAGTGGTGAAAATCTTCAACTTGTCATTTAGGTCAATGCGGAGTCGCGCTGGGTACAGCATCGCGTAGGGGACCTTTTCCGCCATGAGGATCCGCTTCGCTGGTTGATACTCTTTTCTCGCGGCTTGCACTGCTGCAGTGAAGTCTGGATAGAAAGCCAGAGAGTTCCCTTCATGGATTACGTTCCCTTGTTCTCTGGCTAAACGTAAGACAGTGTCACGGTCTCTATAGTTGAGTAGCCACGAGATTATGGGGCGAGGCGGAGCACCCGGTGGAGGGCGGGTTGCCAAAGAGCGGTGTGCTCGCTCCACTATAAGCATGGGTGACAATTGGTCGGCCCCAAAAATTGTCCGGAGCAGATTCTCGATGTATGGTTCAAGCCGGCCTGTGTTGGTGGACTCCGGAAGGCCCGTGATCCGTAGGTTGTTCCGTCTTGATCTGGCCTCCAAGTCTTCATTTTTGGCCTGTATTACGGCCAGTACCTTCTCCATCGCTAGGGTTTTGGTGGTCATTTGTTGCAGGCCATCCTCAGCGTCTGATATGCGTGTTTCCGCTTCCCCCAGGCGGAGTGCGTGTTTGTCCAGTTTGGTGGACATGTGATCCATTCTTAAATTCAAGCTATCTATCTTGCCGTCAATGGTTTGTAGACTAGACTGCACCGCCATCAGTGTTTTTTCAATTGCGGACAGACTGTCCGTGGGGGCGTCCATTTCTGAGTCAGAGGTGGCCCGCTGTTGTGATTTGGTGGACCTGCGGGGCTCGAATGTGAGACGAGGCTGGCCGCGTTCAGTTTTGCCCATTTTGTGCCCTTCACTCACACTGAGTGTATGTAGATGATGGAAGCGCGTGCCCCGGTCAATTAGAGATTTGCGTGTATCTGAGCTTACCAAGCACTGCGCCGTCAGGGAGAGCCGTTTGTTGAGTGAACAGGTGTTAGGCCGCCTCGGGGTGGGCACCGAGTCGGCTCCAGGGAGCTAGGGTCTCCTCACAGCCCGGCGGGGCAGGAGAGCAGGCGGACCTTGCTTTGAGCAGAGAGCCCTGGTGCACTGTTCGATTTAACTGGTCAGCGGATTTCAGCCAGGGTAAAGGCGGGATGTAGCTCCCTCGCTTGCTCGATGCATGCCGCGCTGATGTAGGGGCCGTACTGCGGCAAGGAGGTTTGCGCACGGCCGCCTCCACTATAGGGCCTGTCCAGTGTGGGCTTGATGCTGCGGGCGAGCGGAGAAGGCCAGCGCGCCCCCCCCAGCCTGTCAGCGTAGCTCGTGTCACTCCTGACGATCGTGGCGCAATTGAAATAATAGCCGCAGTGAGGGGGCTCGCCTTCTTTGATGTGTCGGCCCTCCCTGCGGCCTGGGTTTAAGGGTAAGTGTTCAGCGTGGGGGGTCTGTGGCCCAAGTGCAGGCTCCGGCAGTGACGCTCCCCCCAGCACCCAGACGCGCCGCTAGCGTGCCACACGGCGCCCCGGTTACCTCAGGGGCAGTAGGCCCTTCGTGGGCACGTCCCGCTGTTCCTGGTCGGATCAGTCTTACTGCGACAATCCTCCAATGTGGGACCGCCCCAATCCAGAGGTGTCGGGACCGCGCCGGGAGAGCAGCGGCGACCACCCCTGCCGCCTCCTGTTCTTTCAGCCACCGGTCATCAGATCCCTCGGGTGGGCACCGAGTGGCGACACGAGCCCTCGCAGTCCACTGCCAGCGGCAGCCCCAGCGCGTCCCCATCTCCCGGGTGTCGGCACTCGGCTGGATTGTCAGGCCGCCATTTTGTGATCGAGGGCTCAGGTCGCGGCTCCGCCGGTTTTTACAGCGATCAGGGGTGCTGTCAGCAGCTGCACTTGTCGTCAACAGCCTCGAAGGTTTCACGTACTCGTCCCGCTGTTTATACTTATTTTTTGGTGCTGGGGATGCAGGATTGTTGACGGATGGGTTTCCGTCCGGCGGAGCTGTACTAAAGCGCAGCCATGTCGCTGTGCACCCTCTAGCGCCCCCTTCCTTTGTAGAGGTTCTAGGTTGTAACCAGCGATCCGTCATATCCTGGACACTCTTGGTGTCTCTTGGGGTCCTTCCTTGATTTGGCGTAGCCGGATCCTATACGTCTCCTCGTCCACTCCCAACTGTTCCAAAATGCATTTCTTGACCTCCTCATATGGTGCTAACCCAAGCGGGATGGCTGCCTGGTAAGCGGCCTGGAGGTCAACTGTAAGGAGTGGACCCAGATATTGTCCCCACTGTTCAGACGGCCAGGAGGCAGCTCTTGCCATTCGCTCAAAATTGGGAAAGAAGAAATCTGGATCCTCCCCAGCGACATATTTTTGTAATACAACCGACGGGAGAGTGGCTTGTCTTCGTGGTTGCCCCAAGGTGTCTGCTAGTTTCTGGACCATAGTTTCTTGGGTTTGGTTTTGCTCGGTCAGAGTCTTGTGTAACCTCTCGCGATCTCCCTCGGTTGCGACAAGGAACCTCTCCATAATCTGGCCCAGCTTTTCTTGATTCTCTGCCATCTTCTGTAAGGCGGCCTCCATTTCCTTTGATCCCACTTCTGACACCACTTGTCGGAGGGATGGTCGGAAACAAAATCTAGGAGGCCGGACTATGGGCTCAATTGCTGTTTATTGAGTCATACAACAAAAACAAAAAGTTCTCAATCAATCTACAGTCCTCCTTTCTTTCTTTTCTTTTCCTTGTCCTTTTTCTTCCGATGTTCTCAGGGATTTATGGTGGTTTTCTGAATACTTCTGTCCCGTTTTGGTGTTCTGTCGCTAATTGGCTTGGTCGTTCGTTTGCTGTTCACTCAACGTTTCTTCTCTTCTCATTCCTTTATAGGTTCCAGAACCAAGGACGGACACACCCCAGGAGGCTCGGATGAAAACAGGAGAGAAGGGGGTGAGTATCAAGATCCTCTTTTGTTATTCCTTTCTATAGGAAAGACCGCCACCAAACCGAGAATAGGTGCCCATAGGCTATAGGGTTTTGTGGTGAAGAGAGGTTGTGAAGGAACAGAAAGACAGCGCCTACCCGTGCACCCAGGTTCCCCTTTTCTTCTCCTCCCTGTCTTCTCTCAGGGGGCACAACTTCCCGAGTCTCAGTGGTAGGTATGTATTTAGGACGGGGGCGTTAGGGGCTTTGTGCGAGCAATAAAGTTGAGGGTAAAAAAAAATGAGATAATAAAATAAAATAAAAATACTTTAGCCTTTGGTATAGCAATATGTATTGTTGGGTTCATGCACCGTAGAGACAAAGAGAGAGAGGGAGTCAATCACCACACAATCCCCACCCTCCTCCCCTGTCTGAGCACTCACTGTGATAGCCGCAACTCTCCTGAGTTGCGACAGCGCTGTATCGGCTCTCCTGAGGGGTCCACCACTCTTTGGACCAGCTCTCCGTGACGTCGTCTTCTGGGTCCTCTCGGTCTTCCAGGACTTGGAATCGGCGTGTGGAGTCTTTTTTCTCCGCGCTCGGCGTCTTGACCCCGTCTTCACGCTGTTCTTCGGCGTCCTCTTCGACTTCCTGCTTCCGTTCGTCATTCTGGCTCTCCTCCCCTTCCTCAATTGGATCCTCCTCTTCAAGGCCACCTCTCTCCATTGATTGGCTTCCCAGCGAGGCGGACTTGCCGTCAACCTGTACGGGGAAGGTCAAAGGTTTAACCCTTTGGTCACTTCCCCTCGTCGTCACATGCCCTCGCTCTGCGCCAGCTCCCGGGAAAACGGCACCAGGTAGGGATCGGGGCTCCGGTCGTGTCTCTCCCTCACATCTAGGTAAGGTGACGATGATTCATTGAGCCATGATTCAGTATGGATTGCTACGTCAGATTTTTGGCTCAGGATGAGAGCGGCGATGTCGGAGGCTTGCTTTGCTGCTGATCGGCAGTTAATTAGGAGGCCGGAGAGAGGAGGGTCGGTGCATGTCTTGTGAGTTAGGGAGGATAAGGGTACTTGCGCTAAGTTGTTGCTGTTTACTCCTCTGTTACAGAGAGTTGATGGTCTGTTAGAGTTGATTGCAACCGTGTGAATTAAGCATTCATCTTTCTTGTCTGGAGGACTGGGGGCATCAGGAGAGGACTTATAGGATAAGAGGAGGGCTTGAATTTCGTCCTCCGAGAGGTAGTTGGGTTGCTTGCGAGGTCGAAGGTGTCTAAAGGCTAGCGGCAAGGGTTGAAGGAAGGGCTTGGTGAGTGGGGGAAGAACTGAGTTCTGGGAGAGCTGATATTTGAGATAGATTGTTCTGTGAGGTTAAGGATGCTTTTCAGTTCAAGAACGGAGTTATGGATGCTCTGAGCTATGTTGGTTGCTCTGAGGTTCAGAGTTTCAAGGTCCATAAGTGAAGGTTGAACTTGCGGTCAGGACTTGTTCTGCTGGCATGGTTGGGTAGCCTGGTAGTGGAGCTCGACCACCCTGCGTCTAGGTTTCTGAGAGGAGGGGTGTGCGAAGGGCTAGGCACGCTCAGCAGGGTGGACATAGGGCTATTGGGGCGGGTGTCCGCTGCGCTGTGAGTGACTAGTGTGTTAGTCACTATGAGTGATGGAGAGGAGCGAGGGTTGGAAGAGGGCGGCGGCGGCATTGTCTTATTGAGAGATGATGGAGGTTGGGGGGAGTGGAGGGAGGTTCACTAGTAGATATAGGGGAGATGCTGCCCAGAGTGTCGTCTTGCGTGGGGAACACCATGGGTAGAGTCGGGTCAGTCTGAACCTTAGGAGAGGGGGTGCAAGTGGGAGTGGCTGTAGCTTTGAAAGACATTAATGGGAAGCCCTTAGCCTTGTCCTTAGAACTGCATTGACCGGAGCTATGAGAAGAGTCAGATGGCGACAGCAGGCGCTGGGGGAGCATAGAGGGATAGGAGTCATGCACATGTTTTTTAAGGAAGGTAACAAAAAGTCAGCAAATTTGTTGAGATCTGTGTTTGGCGCTTGGATCAGAACGGTGCCGTTTTTGTATAGGGTAATGGTAAGGTCAGCTCTTAGATTATGGGAGGGCACGATCATGAGTTTGGTGCCGTACGGAATGTTCCTGGATTCATGTACGTTATGTAGGTTAGATATGGCTGCACGCCATAGTGCTGTTTTTCTTGAGATGAAAATAAGGTAATTGATAATTGTGCCCTTGTCGGCGTGAAAGTACAGGTCGGATATCAGAGTCTCAGGGTGTCTTCTCAGGAGGGTATGTTTGAAGGTTTTAGCAGCGGTCCTGGAGGGTCTACGATGGTGTAGGAGTTTCCCCCTGTTGCATTCAGGCAAGTGCCTGCCATACTAGTGAGAGAAGGGGATCGGTGAGGCCAGGAGGGCGAACTTTGATAGGCTGCAGGAGTGGTTCAAGCGTTAATTCGGAGAGATTCCTACTTTGGGGCACAGTCAGGGATGGCTGCTGAGTTGCAGGGCGTCAGGAAGAGGGAGAACCTACATTAGATTCTGAGCCCAGGTAGCATGGGCGATACTCCTACTATTTTTCTCCTACTCTCAATTCCACTCTTACTCTTACTTACTTCTACTCTAACACTCACTACAGCTACTACTCTTACACCGCATCCTTTTATTTCTGCTTCTACTTTTACATCTATTTAATCCTAGCAACCCATAGTCTTACTCCTACCTATTATTTCTACAATTCCTACTTCTGCCCATCCTCTTATACTCATAGACTTTCACTATTACCCCCTCTGTCATACTAATCTTCCTTTGCACCTCCATCTTGCATGTCAAATATTTATCTGTACTGGTTTTGCCTCATCTATTCTACTGTTATGCCTAATTTACTCTACTATTTAGCCTAACCATATCCCTTACTCCTACTCTTCTGCCATCTTCCTTAATTCTTCCACCTGTAATCCTCTCCTCTATACCACTCTTCTAACTGCAGATGGTTGACTCAGTAGCAAGTTCCTCATTGCAGGTCATCTACTCTTTGTCACCCTGACGTCATTCTATGGAACTGTAGGCAGAATTCTCTCTAGTGACTTGCGATGATGACTTGTTATCCTATTTTGTAAAGCTCCCCCCTCAGCTATATCAAAACTTTTTAAGCCCTGTCTTGTGAATCATTTACCTCTCACAATCTCCTTTTAACTCTTTACTTTTCAATTCTCCCAGTAAACACAGAAATTAGACTAAGCACTCCTACCTTCTCCCCAAAGGCTTTAACTCCAGTTGTACCAAAGCATAGAGCCATCAGTATCAAAGGATTTCACATCTACGCACCTTCTAGTCCTAGCACCAACTCAGCTCTAATGTGTATTCTACTAAATTCTAAAATTTCAGGACACTCAAGGTTCTTCATCCTGAATATCCAAACCGACTATTATTTGGACATTGTATACACTATCAAATCCTGGCATAATGCACATTCTCACTCTGTTTGATTTTCTGGGTCCTCAAAGATACAAAGCCACCTGTGCAGACAAGTAGCATATACTATAAGGCAGCATAGCGGTCATTTACAACAACATCCTCAAATGCAGATCTGTACCCACCACAATCTATGGCACCTTGAATACCTCAAACTTTCACATTATGATTTATCTGAGGCTGAAGTCATGTTATCTACAAACAATGTTTGGTACAGTGAGATCTTGTATACGTGCAGTGCCTTCTCCAAGCTCAAGATGTGCCCCATTCTCTGAAGAGATTGGCTAATGTTCAACCCCACGCATGTACCTTCCTTCCTTATTTTTATTTTTTATTTTTTTGAAACATTTTTATTGGAATCCTTCCTTCTTTCCAGTTTTGTTTAGAACTTGTGTGGGATGAGAAAGTTTTATTAAGTGTGGGTGGTGAACTCTGCTCCGCGGGCGGAGTTTCGCCCACTACGCACTCCGCTTGGAATGTGGAGTTCAGCAAAAACTCCGTTACCGCCGTGTAGCGGAGTTTACCACCCACCGATTCATTCAAACCTTGCATATTGTTGTTGGTAGGTTGTAAATTATGTGAATTATGGGTGATGATGCTCAGGGCAAAGGCACTACTCACTGTGGCATGCTCCTTCCGAAGCGCGTCCAATTTCCGACTTTCCACCGGTTGCTTGTCCTGTTTTTGGCTCGCACCAGTCCCTTTTTCTCTACGCATGCACAAAGAGACAGCAGCTTTGGGCATGTCTTGAAGACCAGTGTTTTGTTTGATTTCTTGGATTGCGCCGTAAATTAGTCACTAGTCACAAGATTGCCTGAAACTGAAGCCCAGTGCAGATACCGGTAGGGAGCTCAGCAGTGTGCCTGGAGTTCCGGCCTAACATATGCAGAATGCTGTTGTCGGATACGGTAAGCAATGTGGATGTTAAAAGTTTTTTCTTTTAACAGGCGAGTGTCCTGACCTCAAAGTTCATGTATATAATTATTGTGGTGCTTAGCGACCTCTACCTTAAATGTAATTTTCACTTTCGGGATTACAATACGTTTAATTTCTGCTCTTGCGAGAGCAATTACTTCTGTTAGGGTGCATTGAAAAGTGTAATTAATTTAAAAGCACTTGAAATAGTTACATTTTATTTTCATGGTTGACTTCGTCTCAAGGAAAAGACAGTCCTTCTTGGCTCGGTTATTCGGTTGGAATGCATGAAACCGGTAGTGTTTGTTTGCTCGTAGAACACCAGACTCCTTGATCACGGACAAATGCGGTGGGGTTGTTAAATAATTAATTGGTGCCTCAGAACTCTCTGAAAGGTGGCTTTCAGTTTAAAGAGAGGAATGTCTTTTATGTTGAAAGGTGGGCTTTTTAAGCGCAGTGTAGGCAGGAAAGAAATCCACTAGTAACGGGGTGCAGGCCGGGATATGTGAGTGATTGATACCACTTTACAGTGGCACTATGCCCATTCATAATGGGACTGGAGAGCAGCACATGGAACTGGGCGCAGTGATGTGTCACGACCGAGTCACAACAACAGTCTGGTCCAGTAATGCTAAAGTGCAGATAGCGTGGCGAGTGAGCACCTGCTTTGAAGATCTTTGTCTCTACTAGCCTCCTACATGTTGTAAATGCTGTGGAGCGCGCAACTTCACTTTTCATCCTTTCAAGATCGATAACATCACCCAGATTAGGGTTGGTATTCTTGGGGCGGGGAAAGCAGGAAAAGGTGTGCTGTGTTAAAAAATTATGGGTCCTAGCTGATTTTCAAGACGTAAACAGCTGTGGACCAAACAGAACTTCCCTGCTCCTTGTCAGCGCAGAGGTGCACACCAGCCCTCCTCCACTTATGTAGGAAAAAGGGGCCAGGAGCACGGGGTGTCTGTCTCTGCACGGGGTAGTTTGGGTCTGACTCTGCACTAAAGCTTCTGCTTTAAAATTAAAGAACATACAAACCGATGAGGAGGACCACATTAGCCACACAGAGAGTATTTCACAGGCTCTGACGCCACCTACTGGACCGGGCTTGAATAATTTTCCTGTAAAACCACTTAAATTTATTTCTGTACAAGATGTAACAGTTAGCGCACCAGCGTTTACCGCTGGCGTGCGCCCACAATTCCCCGCCCCTGCGCTCACGCCGGCCGGCGTGAGCACGGGATATAACTAAAGATGGGCGGAGCTGCGACGGCAGTCCGCGCCTAATACCCTTACCGCGAGTGAGTGTCATTATTGCAGCGCCCGCTAAGGCCTTAACGCACGGCCCACAGCAGGAGGGTGGACCCCTCCATGGTATGCAACATTTTGGCGACGAGGAGTAGGAGCAACTCGTGCCTGCTCCAGCACAGCTGAGGGCCTCATCAGCAAATCGGCACCACGTGGGCAGCATCCACATGGTGGAAGCCCCCGCCAGGCCCCATGGCAAAATAACCCTGCAACGCCTCACCTCCAGTGCCAGCAACTGCTGAAAGGGCAACAGCACACAGCTTCTTCCTCGTGCTCCAGCGTCCATTGAGCAAGGACTCCGGCATGGTGCTGGCTGTGTGAGTCCTGCAAATCGCAGTAAAGGCATACTAGCGCTTTGGCCACAGTCAGTTCGACCACGTGCCACGCGTCCAGACGCACGCAGGCCCAGGCTATGCTCAGCAGCCTCGCACCACCTCCTGGCGCATCTAAGTCCACCACTAGGGGGCAGCACGCTCGACAGGCCGCCTCTCTGTGCACACGACCACCACCATGGGGGATCAGGACAACGCAGCCCAGGCCCCAGCGCCTCCGCACCACCCCCCCTCGGGAGTCCTGCCTCCGTTTAGTGGGTCAGCAGACCCGACCACAGCAGCGCCGAGGTGGCAGACGTGGCTGGGCCGCCTAGAGAACTATTTCATTGCCACGAGGGAGAAAGATGGGGCAGTGAAGCGCTCGCTGCTGCTCCACTATGCGGGGGAAGAGATCTATCTCCTTTTTAAGCACCTGCCGAACACGGGCCCTCCCGAAGACTACGCCGCAGCAGTTACCGCCTTAAATGCTCACTTTGACCCCCAAATAAACCCGGACTTCGAGCACTTCAAGCTCCGACAAGCCAAGCAAAGAGAGGGTGAGTCAGTGGATGCCTTCCATGCGCGACTCAGGGAGCTAGCCGATACTCACCTCGTGGGGGACCGTGCAGCGGAAGAAATCAGAGCCCAGCTGATTCTTGGGATATGCAGCAAAATATTGCGAGGCCTCATACTCCGGCAGCCGAACATACCAATGAACGACATCCTTGTCCTGGCGCGGTCTCACGACCTGTCGGCGTCGCGGGCGGAAGAGATGGACATGGCATTAGTGCGTGGGGCAGAAAAGAGCGTCGTCGTCAAGACGGAAAGGACAGACGCAGTCAGAACAAGAGACAAGCCCCACAGACCACGAGAGCGCCAGCCGCAAGCCCCAAGGAACCACTGCGGGTACTGTGGGTATGAGGAACATCCCGCACAGTCATGCCCTGCGCAAGGGAAGACCTGTACCAACTGTGGCATCGCGAACCACTTCGCGTCTGTGTGCAGAAGGAAGACGCAGCGTAAGGAAGGAGGCCGACCCTAACAAATGAGGCGGATGGTCCGCCAACTGTCGCATATCTCGCTCGCATCTCAACAGGGAGAGAAGAAGAGAGAGCAGACAGCCTACCAAGGGGACGATTCCACATCGGAAAACGAAGGAGAGACGTACTTAGTCTCTTTCACCCAAGCTCTAAAGAGCAGAAGACGACCCCAACCTCGCTGCACAGTACAAATTGCAGGGTCAGATGTCAACGCGGTAATCGACACAGGAGCCTCAGTGACAGTGATGGGGATCCAGCAGTACAACATGCTGAGACCCAAGCCGGAACTCAGACCATCAAAGGCCCAGATCTTCGCGTATGGTAGCGACTCACCACTGCCCCTCCGAGGCAAGATGACTGTGCCAGTACGGTCAGCAGACGTCGAGGTCGTCATCGATGTCCACGTCATAAACAAGGAAGTGGACACGCTGCTCAGCAGCCATGCGGCCGAAGACCTCGGGCTGGTGATGTTCGCCAGGAAGGTACAAGCAGACCAGACAGAAGAATTACTGAGCCAGTCCGGAGACCTGTTCAAGGGCCTAGGGAAGATAAAGAGAGCCCCCATCCAACTACATATAGACCCAGCCGTCCAGTCGACGGCCCTAAGACACCGGAGGATCCCTTTTCATCTCTGACCACTAGTAGAGGAAGAACTCCAAAAGCTCGAAGACCAAGGAGTCATAGAGAAAGTGTCTGGACCTACACCGTGGGTGTCACCCATGGTGATTGCAGAGAAGCCCCGCCAACCAGGGAAGATCAGACTCTGCATTGACATGCGCCTCCCAAATAAGGCCATCCGGCGTGAACGCCACATAACGCCGACTATGGACGACATCGTAGCCGATCTGAACGGGTCAAGATGGTTCTTGAAGCTGGATCTGAACGCGGGCTATCACCAACTAGCCCTCGCCAAAGACAGTAGATACATAACTACGTGCAGCACCCACCTAGGCCTCCGAAGATACAAGCGGTTGAACTTCGGCATATCCTCCGCCGCCGAAATCTTCCAAAACGCTGTCAAGGAGATCCTGGTTGGGTTTACCCGGCATCCTAAACGTGAGTGACGATATCCTCATCCACTCGAAGACAGCGGAAGAACACTACCGACACGTGAGAGCCACCCTGAAGAGGCTCCTGGACCATGGAGTCACCCTACACAAAGAGAAGTGCCTGCTGTTCCAGCAAAAAATAGAGTTCTTCGGCTACATGTTTACCCAAGAGGGCATACAGGTTGATCCCCGGACGTCCCAAGAGATCAAGGCCGCATCTGCTCCCACCACGGTGGCGGAAGTGCGCAGTTTCCTAGGAATGGCCACGTACTGTGGCCGCTTCATTCCAGACCTAGCCACTCTTGCGGAACCACTCCGAAATCTCACTCTGGCCGATGCCATGTGGAAATGGGGCCCAGTCGAAGAGACGGCGTTCCAAGCCGTCAAGAGGGCCCTCCTCGACCACACCACGCTGGTGTACTTTGACCCCACAAAAAAGGACTGAGATCCAGGTAGACGCCAGCCCCGTAGGCCTTGGGGCAGTCCTCACCCAGGAACAGGATCCCGGTCAGTGGGCCGCCCTCGCATATGCCAGCAAAGCTCTATCTCCGACAGAGAAGCGGTATTCTCAGATTGAAAGAGAAGCCCTAGCCATCCGGTGGGGCTGCAGGCATTTCCACTTATACATTTGTGGACACCCGTTCACCATTGTCACGGATCACCAACCTCTGGTGCCACTCTTCAGAGGGTCAGCACCTCACCCGCCGCCACGAATTGAGAGGTGGGCCATCGGGCTCCAACACTACGACATGGATGTGGTCTATCGGCCCGGCGCCAAGAACCCGGCTGACTTCTTGTCAAGGCACCCAGACACCACCAAAGAGGGGAGCAAAGAATCCAGCTGTGAAGACGCCGAAGCACACCTCGACATGATCGCAGCGCTGACATGCCCCCGAGCACTAACGCTCGAAGAAGTAGCCACAGCAGCTGAGCATGACCTGGTCATGGTCAAAATTCGGGATACCATCCAAAGAGGGCTGTGGCGTCAGTTCGTACAATCAGCCAACACATGGTCAAGCCCAGAGAAGGAAGACCTGATGCACATGTGGAGGGTCAGGAACGAGCTCAGCCTCACCCAAGGAGGCATTCTCCTCAGGGGACCCCGGATCGTCATCCCCGAAGTCCTGCGGCAGCGGGCGACGCAACTCGCCCACGGAGGGCATCAGGGAGTGGAGAGAATGAAAGCCCGTATGAGGGAAAAGGTCTGGTTCCCAGGGATGGATGCCCGAGTAGAAGAGACCGTCCGGAAGGGTCCGTCCTGCCAAATAACGAGCGGGCCCGAAAGACCAGCGCCCATCCACACAGAAGAACACGGCCAGATCCCATGGGAAAAGGTGAGCGTGGACTTCGGGAGTTTCCCCGATGGGCGTGTCACACTAGCCCTCATCGATAGCTACTCCAAGTATCCAGTGGTGGAAGTCGTAAACTCAACAGCCTTCCTGCACGTTGGCCCTGCCCTAGAAAAAGTGTTCGGAATGTTTGGATGTCCGGGGGAGCTCTGCAGCGACAATGGTCCCCCGTGCCAAGGACACGAGTTCCGCGAATTCATGCACCACCATGGCATCCGACACCGGCGCATCACCCCACAGTGGCCCCAAGCCAATGGGGAGATTGAACGCCTCATGAGGACACTGAACAAGACTCTTGCAGTGGCGGAAGAAAGAAATCCAGAACAAGAGCTGCAGAGATTCCTATGGGAGTATCGAAGCACTCCGCACTGCTCAACGCGCCAAGCCCCCTGGGCGCTAATGTTCAATGGCCCCCGACGGGATGGGCTTCCCACTGTGCCGGGATGGTCCCCCCCTCCATTTGATGAAGAGCGTGCCCTCTGGAGGAGGGAGAAGCGCAATAACACCGCCAGCCAAGCTCGGCGAGCGGTATTCCGCCAACTGCAGCAAGGAGACACCGTCATCATGAAGGACCGGAGGCCCGGAGGGAAATTCCGGACTCGGTACGAGCCGGGGTACTGGACCGTGATCAACAGACAAGGGACTCTGGTGACTGTCGAGAAGGAGGGAGAGGCTATGACCCGCAACATCTCATGGTTCAAACAGGTGGACAAGCCTCATTCCCCTACTGACATCATGAGCCATGCTGGGAGACGGAGGTCAGCCAAGGGGAGCCCCAAGCAGCTGACGACCACCATCCAGAAACGACCGCCCCGCCGGCAGGTCCAGAGGCTGTCCGGGAGACTCCCGATCTGCCTCCGGCACCCGGCACCCCGGTCCCTGCCTCCGCCACCGGCCGGGGCCCTTCCAGGTATGCCCTGAGAGAGAATCCTCCGCCGAGCACCCGCCTGAGGGACTTTGCCTGCCAAGTAAGTGAGCCATGAGACTTTTGAGAGCCAGTCAAGGACTGAGTTGAGATGGGATGTAACAGTTAGCGCACCAGCGTTTACCGCTGGCGCGCGCCCACAGTTCCCCGCCCCTGCGCTCACGCCGGCCGGCGTGAGCACGGGATATAAATAAAGATGGGCGGAGCTGCGACGGCAGTCCGCGCCTAATACCCTTACCGTGAGTGAGTGTCATTATTGGAGCGCGCTAAGGCCTTAACGCACGGCCCACAGCAGGAGGGTGGACCCCTCCATGGTATGCAACACAATATACATAACGTCATTATACCAACCACATGCAATACTCCGTCCCCTCACTGAACTCCGCGGAATTAGGCAGAGTTTTTCAGTCACTCTGCGGAATTCCGCAGAGTGAAACTCCGAGAGCTCCGCCCAGGCTTAAGTTTTATATATTTCATGTTTAGCAATAACATGACATTAATGCGTAGTCATGCTAATGCTAATATAGAAATTATGTTTAGGCTTGTTTAGTTTTATTATAGCAAATGTAGGGCTGAATTTCAAAATAAGTAAAGAGTTGTGTGCCATCGTTTCATTGTGACACGTGATCATTTTATTTCTAGGCAAGCTGGAGTTTTAATATCATCAAATGCAATGTCCTTTTTCCTTCTTTCCCATGTGAAAAAATGTTTCCTTTTTTGTGATTATCGTGGAATGTTATTTTGATGAATAGTGCATTCAAGAGACACCTGCATTGTGCAGACTAGTCCATGTATCTTATCTTGAACCAGATAGTGTAGGTTTGAAGGATTTCTTTTTAAATCATCTTTATTTATAACGTTTGTAAAGAAATTACAATAACGAAATAAACAACAGAAATGCATTTAGCAGGTAGTGAAAGACAATAAATACTCCTCACAGCACATTGTATGAGCTTGAATATTGTGGGCACAACAGCAAGCACACATGATCATCCGAATCAGGACTCACAGTCCCCGCCCCCCGAGAACAGTGGTCGCCCCCCACTTGGTTACTCTTCGAGCACTCCACTCCCTCCCCATTCGCCCCAGTCTTTTTATATTGTGCTTGCAATCTCCAGCTGTAGGTTTGAAGGATGCAGAGATAAGCTTGTTGTATTGTGAGAAAACTTGAGAACTTGTCAAGTATGTAATTGTATCATTTCGCTTTAAACTGATTGGATAGTCTTTTGAGAACTTGGTGTAGTTGGATAAAATGTTAGAATGTGTGTGTCGTAGAGCAGGACAGAGCAGAATAGAGCAGAACAGAGCAGGATGTCTTAGAGTGCTTTCTCAGAGAGCAGACACACAGTTTCTATGATCTTCCCTTTGAGGCAACCCCATGCTGGTTCATCCTCTACTTCATAAGATTAGATCTAACTGATTGCCTATTAATTGAAGGATATGCATTCTTATTAAAAGTTGCTTCAGGCCTGATTGTGCCTTCTGTAAACCATTCATTTTTATTAAACCTTCATGGTTTGAAACTAAAATGTTCTCTGTCCTATTTGTAGAGCCGAATGTGTTTCATATAATATTGAATGTATTGATTTGCTAACCAGGCTCAGTTCTGGAGCACCAAAGTCCTTAGGGGATTAACATCACCCTATGTCCATCGAGAGAAGAGCTTTATGGTTCTCGAATTTGCATAAATAAAAATGCTAGCAGTGACAACAAAGAAACAGAATCTTGGATCTTGGAAGCCTTATCTTGTTTCAGAGAAGGAACCAGGAGTGATCATATGAAGTACTTGCAGTGGGGAGTTTTGTGAATCACCTGAAATGGATTTCCAACTGTTCAAAAGAGTATTTTGAATTGGAACGATATACAGTCTAAAAGTATGAATCTTCATTCTAGTTAGATTTCCTTTGCAGCCCTTGTATCTAAGATTGGGCTGTTTTCTTCCAGTGACTATCTTTGCTTGGTCATTTCATCTTTCATCATATGCAATGCAATTCCAACATTCAGGAAATTTTAAAAATCTCCCGAAATGTGCATCAAAATCTATGAACAACTTATATGAACGGGGGAAGAGAGCTTTGTTGGTCTGAAATGCTGAGCTACACCTGCTGTTCAGTTTTTACTTTTTTCTATTTTTTACAATTTGTAAAGCACATGGCGACCCGAAGGCATCCCAGCGCAGCACCACAAAGCAGAAAGAGCACCTGAGTACTGAATTATTTAAAAAGCCAGGTTTTAATCACTTTCCAAAAATGTAGCTCATTCTCTGTAGCCCGAATGGCCAGAGGGATGGGATTCCAGAGCTTTGCTACATTAAAACTAAACGACCGACCACCTCTTCTAGCGCTTTTAATAGTTGGGGTGGCGGCCAGGTAAACATTTGACGATTAAAGTGATCTGGTTCGGGAGTAATGGGTGACCAGCTGTTGTAAAATGGACTGGCCTCATGGTGGGCAATACACAGCAGTTTAAATTCCACTCTTTGAGCAGTTGGCAGCCAGTGGAGCTCTCTCAGCCCCTGTCTAACTAACTGTGACCTGGGAATTCCCAAAAATACGTGTACAGCCGCATTTTGCACAGTCTGCAGTTTCCGGGTGACTCCTTTAGGAGATCCCAAGTATAATGAGTTACCATGAAAGGACAAGTGCCTGAACCACCACTTGTCTCGAAGTCTGAAGCAGCATGGTTAAAATCTTGCGTAACATCCGCAGCATTCGAAAATAGCTAGCCGTAGTTTTAGTAGCCTGGACTTCCATGGTGAGGGTATTTTCCAACACAGCATTAGGGATCGTGGGGGAGCCAAGGCCAGTGGGCCAACCTATGCCTTTTTGGACCAAAGAGTTATTCCCTAGAATCATTAGTTTCATCTTAGCTCCACTGAGCTTCAGACATGACTTGTTCTTCCAGCTAGCTACTTGCTCCAGGCAGGGCCCTAAATTAAATGTTAAAGGGTCCGAGCCTGGGGCAAAGGATGTCACCAGCTGGGTGTCATTGGCACAGGAGACTATAGAGAGCCCAAAGGGGGTACAATATCTGCCAGGGGTTGAAGATATATACTAAACAACATGGGGCTAAGTGAGTACCCCTGTGGGACCCCACAAGCCACGGGCAGCGTTTCCGAGGAACAATCCCTATCAAAGACCTGGAATGTTTGTTCCTTTAAAAAGGAATTCCCCCACTCCCAGGCTCTCCCTGCAACTCTGGCCCTGCTAGCTCTATCCAAAAGTATGGAGTGGTTGACCGTGTAGAAGGCCACACTAAGATCAAGTAACACAATGGCCACTGTAGCCCCCGATCCATTCTCCTTTTTGCTTCCTCCACTACCACCAATAAGGCGGTCTCTGTGCTGTGCTAAGGCCGGAAGCCAGTCTGTGTATGGTGCAGACTTGAGTTAAATTCCAAGAAATCTGACAGACATCTATTAACATGTTGTTCTGCCACCTTACTTAGACCTGGGAGCAGGGTGATAGGGCGGAAGTTTTCTAGACAGTAGGGGTCAAGAGTCGGCTTCTTTAAATCAGCTCTAAACATTGCGTGTTTCCATGAGAAGGGAACTATGCCTGTTTCCAGGGACAGATTAATCAATTCCAATAGGAAGGGGAAAACAGTTTCAGTCTCAAGAGCAGGAATTCTCAGAGGTGCTGGGTCTGGAGGGGATGAAGAGAACTAAGAATTCCTCCAGCGAAGGGGGAGGCAGGGCATTGCACCTATCTGTGGAGGCTTCAACCATTGGGGGCGTTCATGGTAGGCTCCAACAAGAACTTAGCAATTCTGATTCTCTCTCTCGGGTAATTCGTAGTATTATTAATTGTTGTATTATAGGAGGAGGCCTGAGTTTGTCAAATTTCCATATGATATAGCCTCACTTTCTCTCAGTATAGTATTTTTCTGTTTGCCTCATAATCCTTTCTCAATGCTCTTTCTGCAATTTTACAGTTTTTTAGTATTCTAAGGTGTGGGGTGTACCATAGGGCTGACTTATTTCTAGATTTTTGAGTCATGGCGTTCATAGAAATGGTTTGATCTGAAGCATGGACCAGCTAGTCCGAGACCATGAGGTTAGCTGTTTGTGGGTCTCCTGCCAGACGAAGAGACATCATGCTCAGAGTATTTCTTCAGCTGTCACGACTGAGCTTGGACAGAAGCTGGTCCTTAACTACCTTACATTTCTGGGGTAGTGTGGTGCTGGGTACCTTGATAGTCATGGGGATTAAATAGTGATCTGTCCAGGTAAGAAGTATGGGGTCAAGTACCTGTAAGAGGGGGTTATTTGTAAATATCGGGTCCAGCAAGTGTCCTCCTACGTGTGTGGGTCCCTGAACCATATCCTACAATTGGATGGCCTTTAGGTCAAGCACAAAGCTTACTGCTCAACTATCATTAGCATCTTCTAAGTGCAAGTTTAAATCTCCCAGCACCGTGAGGTGGCTGTACTTAGTCACCAAACTCGCTACTACTTCTGGAAAACATTGAATGAATTGCCATAAGGGGCCTGGAGGGCGATAGGCTAAGATTCCCGCAAATGTGGATGTAGGGAACAATGAGATAGCAAACCCAAGGCTTTCACAATCCGGGGTGGCAAGGGGATCAATGCGACATTTTAAACTGGATTTCAGAATAATGGCCAGGCCTCCACTCTTTCTGTTTTCTCTATCCTTACGTAGTATATAGTAATCTGGTGGGAGAGCCTGAGCAATGTCGTGGCCTGATTTCCCATGTTGGCTACATCTGCAATAATGATGGTCTGGTTGCGACTGCATTGCCTCAGGACTAATGATTTTCTGGTAAGCGTCTGCACAGCTTATGGAGAATGAACTGAAGTCTGGGAGGACGCATTGACAAACGCAGCCTTGTGCCTGGCACTTACGAGACTCCTGCTGTCAAAAGTGTGCGGGTGTGCAACCGGTGAGCAGGGCAGCCCTGAAGCAACCCTGACAGGATCTGCTAATTTCATGAAGGGGCAAGACAATAAGACTTGAGACTGAACATACACACTGGCGGTGGGTGTACTGCACCTGAGCCTTACTCAAACAGCTGTTGAAGCCCTAAAGAGAGAGAGGGGAAATTCAGAACCAGGAACCCAGAACCTTAGAGGAGGGAGACAGAGCGGGAGAAGAGGGGGTGCAGTGTCTGCCAAAGATAGCCCCCAGAAACACTGAATTGTTTATGGCTAGAGCAGTGTGTAGAGTATGTAGTAATGAGTGCAACTGTGTGATGAAAGTACTTTCTTGAAATTGTAAACACTGGGATGCACATTCACATTATTCGGTCTGTTGTTTGATTGTTGAGCTCTGAGCTCGATCACCCCCACACTACCCTCCTGAGAAGCCCACGATTGCTTGCCCTAGCTAACCTGAGAGTCAATCTGGCCCATGGTCCCCTGTACTGGGTCTGCCAAAGGCATTCCTAAAAAGTTCAGTTTTAGCTCTGTCTTGAATCTATGGTAGTTTGATTGGAATCTGAGTGCTTCTTCTATCTTGTTTCATACCTGGTTATAAGTTATCAATGTTCTTCTACCTTTTTTAGGCCTGACACACCATATGTTGTGTGTGGGTCAAATGTACTAGATTATTGGAAACTTAACAGGACATAGTGGGATGCCCCTTTCTTTAAGTGGTTGGTTCTATTTCTTCCAGAAGGCCTTGTACAGATGCATTTTATTTTACAAAAATCACGAATTAGCAAAATAAAATAAATCCATAATCAACCCATTTAAATGTATACGCTGGAGTCTTGTAAGCTCAACGTGCTTGTAAGAAATTGGGTTGTTGATTGAGGAGGAGGGAAAACCCTACTCAAGCAACAACCACAATCCTTGTCAGGGTGAACCACTAAAGTCACTAAATTAACCTGTGCTTAACCCTCTGGTAGCTTGGCACACAAGCAGTCAGGCTTAACTTAGAGGAACTGTGTTAAGTATGTACGTAGCGCACAACCAGTAATAATGTGAAAACACAATACAAAAATAATCTTAAACCAATTAAAAAAAATAGCGAAAATAATAAATAAAATTACACCAAAACAAATTAAATCCAACCATTAGAACCTGAGTTATGAATTTCTAAAGTTTTCAGTGAAATCTAATGCCTAAAAGACCAAAGCGCCAACCACGGGTATCTTGTCGGGTGAGAACGGGGCAAAGACAAAAGTTAAGGCCGACCGCGATGGAGCACGGGTTGGATACACGAGGTGGATTGGGCTTGGTCTCAGCTTAGTTTAGGACTTAGAAAATGGCTTGAAGAAAAGTCCAGGAGAAGATAGAGATCAGCGAGGCAAGGCAGCAGGCTGTATCCAACGAGGTGTCTTCCCGGAGCCCCAAATGAGGTTTTGGTGCAGCCATCGACGATGGCTGAACAAAAAGCTCTGAGCGGTAAAAGCTGGATTTCCAGGCCTAAGAGGTTGTCGTCGTCAATGGGGAGCCTTTCGCCTTTGAGCCCAGTGAAGATTTTTACCTTCAGACTTAGACAAATTGTTGTAAGTCGAAAACATCCAGTGGGACAAAGCTGCAAGACATAGCACAAGAGGGCTCCACGAGGCCAGATACCATCACTCAGAGGTCCAGCTGTAGAGGATTTGCCGCTGTAGTGAAGAACGTAGCTGTAGCTACTGCGAAGTAAGGCCGACCGGCGATGCACCTTGGGCGGATCGGCTAGCAGGTAGGTCCCGGTCTTCTGTCGGTTCTTCTGGCACTTTTTGGTGAAAAGTTTCTAAATCTCAACTTTTAGGGTTAGGCAGGAGCAGCACCTCTGACACCACTTCCAAGGGTCCAGGACCTCGGGGACCACTTGGGGGGTTAGGACTAACTTCAGCAGAGGCCAGGAGTGGTATTCAAGTTCTCTGGAGCTCATGTCCCTGTAGCTCCCACAGGAGGCCAGCCAACTAGTCCCTTGGAGTCACTCTGGTAGTCCTAGATTCAAGGAGAGGGTCCGCTCTCCTTCAAACAGCAAGGCAGGCATTAAGCAGCAGGGCAGACCTCTGGAGAACAAGGCAGGCCTCAAGCAGCAGAACAGTCCTTCTGAAGTCTTCCACAGGTCCAGGAGTGTACTGAAGCGTGGCTGAGGGACCAATATTTATACCTGGTGCCATCGTTTGACGTGGGGGTGACATCCTGGCTACCCCATGTTTGGTAATGGAATGTTTTCCCCTTCCCCTGCCATGGCTACAGGTAGTCTGTGGTAAAAGAAGACTAGTGGTAGGTTCCCTTGTGTGTGTGACAGAGACAGTCTTTTGAAATAATAATGGGGCAGGGACTAGCTCCACGCCAACCATCCTGTTAGTATGGCCTATCCTCAGTAGCGGTCGGTGGTGGGAGTGCCGCCGGGCGCTGACGTGGGGCGGGGGAGGGGCAGGGTGGGGGGTAGTAAACTACGGATTACGGCCGATTACAGGTAAGTACACATATAAATAAATAAAACGAATTTCGTTGCGCGCGCTGCATTGCATTTGGCGATGCAGCGCGCGCAACGAAATTCGTTTTATTTATTTATATGTGTACTTACCTGTAATCGGCCGTAATCTGTAGTTTACTACCCCCACCCTCCCCTCCCCCGCCCCACGTCAGCGCCCGGCGGCACTCCCACCATCGATCGCTACTGCCTATCCTGCCAACAACTAGTGTCTCATTGTCTGGGAGGAATACACAAAGGCTAACAACTAAACTATTCACAGTCATGTGACCCAGGCAGCAGGCTCCAAATGGTTAGGACAAGAAAATGGCAACTTTATAAAAGTGCCATTTTGAAATTTGTGCCTTAAAATCCAACTTTATCATTAAAGACATTTCTTAATTATGTTAGACCTGGCATCTTTAGGTGTGGTTTGCCCTGTCATTTTGCTTCTGACCTCCTGTTTCTGACTGTGTGCTGAACTTTAAAAATTTTCTGGTTTTAGGACTCTGGGCACTTTACCACTGCTGACCAATGGTAAAGTGCATGTGCTCTGTGTCTAAAATGTAAGGATATTTGGTTTCCCAGTATTGGCATTATTTATTTACTAATAATTCTCTAGTACAGTGCACTACATGTGCCCAGGGCCTGTAAATCAAATGCTACTAGAGGGCCTGAAGCACTGATTGTGCCACCCACATGAGTAGCCCTTCAAACTTGCCTGTCACTGCAAAGCCTGTGTGTGCAGTTATAAACTGCCATGTCGACCTGGCAAGTTCACCCTCTTGCCAGGCCCAAACCTTCTTTTTTATTACATGTAAGATACCCCTAAGGTAGGCCCTAGGTAGCCCTATAGGCAGGGTGTAGTGTATTTAAAAGGTAAGAAATGTACTTGTGAGCTGGTAGTGAAAAACTGTTAAATTCGTTTTTCACTACAGTAAGGCCTATCTCTCTTATAGGTTATCATTGGAGTTGTCTTGCATCACTTTACAAGTGTATCTTCCAATTGGGAGCAGATAGAAAATTGGAGTTTTGTGTCCCTGGACTCACAATTTAAAAACATCTTTTAGTGAAGTTAGTTTTTAAATTGCACGTCTGAAAATACCACTTTTAGAAAGTTGGCATTTTCTTACTTTAAGCATTCTGTGTCTCTGCCTGTCCCTAGAATATACGTCTGGATTGGATGACAGTCGGGCTTTGTGAATTCACTATAGACAGTCACACACAAAGGGAGTTGAGGTGTGCCCTGCATATCCTGATGACCCATCACCAGGCCAATGAGCCTTCCTGAGCTAGAGTGGCGGGAGGAGCTGACACTTTCTCCTGAATAGGGCTGTACCTGTCCTGACACAAAGTGCTGCATACCTCCCATTAGTGTGTCTGGAGCCAGGGCCAGGAAGGGCAGGGTCTTGTGCACTACAAAGACCTTTCTTTGAAATCTCCCTACTTTAAAGGCTAAAATTGGTATAAGTCCTGGACCTCAGACACCATATACTCAGAACACTTCTGGACTGAGGACATTCTGCAAGGAAGAAGAGCTGAAGTGCTGCCAGAGGGGACTGTCACTTTGCTATTTGCTTTGCTGTGTTGACCTGCTGCTTCTGTCCTGGGATTGAGAGGACTGGACTTTGCTCACTGCGTCCTGCTTTCTAAAGTTTCTCCAAGAGCTTGAGTTGAGCTTGCCTCCTGTTGGAAGTCTCAGGGCCATCAAAGACTTCACCTGCAGCACCGTGGGCTCCTCTGCTGGGAGCCTTACTCTGCCAAGTGGTGCCAAATCCAGTTCCTGGGCCCATGGAAGTGAGTTTCAGTGCTAAAAAGAAGAAAATCAGCACATGGACTACGAGTGCCACTTCAGTACCGGCGCCACTGCCTGCACCGAAGCCGTGGTCCCCGCTTAACACAATGACCGAGACTTACACTGCAAGCTCCAACGCCGCCGCAGCACCTCTAAAGAGCCGCCACGCGTGAGTCTCGAGTACCACGTCACCGAAGTCTGTGACACCTAACTCCAACTCCTCCGCAGCACCTGTGGTCCAGTGGTGTGACATCGACGCCGTTGAATCAATGCCTTGCAGCTTGACCCTCAACCCTTCATCGACACTGCACCACCATCGGAACCGACGCCTCGCCGCAACCACCACAACACCGTCCCTGCGCCTCGCATTGTCCCCGGGAGTCAGCAGCTCAACGACTCTGCACAGCATCCAGGAACCAACGGCTCCCTTGCTTCAGTGACGCCTCACCTCCGTCATGCACTGCCCCGGCACCTTGCATCGTCTTTATTTATTTATTTATAAAGTTTTATATAGCGCGAACGTGACCCACGAGGGTATCAGAGCACTTTACAGTATAAGAACATAAATGGTTGAGGTGGTATACACGCATTCAAATGTGTCAATTTGTACAAAAGAAATATAAAATATATGAATAACAAACATAGAGGACCGTGATTCTGCAGGACGTTGTACAATAGACAGTTAATGAACATTAGGTGATTGTGCTAGCAAACATACATATTATAACCTCTATCGATTCATAGTGGATATAAAATGTATAGACAACCAAGGGGACCCACAGCCAACTAAGCTTTACACTACATACAATTATTGAGCAAAAAGGGCTGTGATATAAGTCTTACATACAGTAGACTCGTCCAATCCATCTGAGATAGGCAATGGTATTCGGATCTTAAAGATGACTCGGTGACATCCTATAATTAAAACTTAGTACATGAATTTGTTCATTAGTAGTCTTTTTACTTCCTTTTTGAATGCGGTAAAGGAAGTGATTCCACGCACTAGTGGAGGTAAAGAGTTCCAAATCTTTGGTGCAATCCCTGAGAAAGCTCTACAACCAGTTCTCCTCCTATGGAAGGATTGAGGTTTCAGAAGGAAAGTGCTCGCACTTCGTAGTTGTCTGCAGCCTCCAGACCTTTCCAGCTTTAGAGCCAAGTAGCTGGGTGTATTGTTGTGAATTGATTTGTGCGTCATGCAGGCCACTTTAAGGTGTATTCTTGCCTCGTAAGGCAACTAATTCAGTGCTTTCAGGGTTGGTGAGATGTGACTATTTCTTTTGGTTCCTGATACCAGTCTAGCCGCAGTATTCAGTGCTGCTCTCAGCGGAGCCAACTTGTATTTGGGGAGACCACAGAGGGTGGTGCTTCCGTAGTCTAATCTTGGTAGCACTAGGGCTTGTACTGCCGTTTTTAGATCTGCCTGAGGGAGGAAGGGTTTCAATTTCCTTAATATACTCATCTTGTGATTAGCTCCCTTGGTGGCAATAGAGATGTGCGACTGCATATTCAGATGTTTGTCTATGGAGATTCCTAGGGATTTTGCTGAGTCAATGATGAGGGGGACACAGTCAAAGGAGGTTAGGTGTTTTAACCATAGGTCTAGCTTTGGTGTGTGGCTTGGTGGCAAGATGAGAATGAATTCCGTTTTTTTGGTATTCAACATGAGGTGGTTGTTAGTGAGCCAGCTTTGCGTGTTCAGAAGAATAGTGTTGAGGGCAATGAAGTCATCTGGCGAGGTGATTTTCAGATACAACTGGGTGTCATCCGCATACAGGTGATATAGAATGTTCGCTGATTTCAGTGCGTTCGCCAAAGGCTCCATTAGGAGGTTGAAAAGAATGGGTGATAGGGCAGATCCCTGCGGAACACCAATTGCGACCATAGAAGGTTGCGAGAGTGAATTCTTCATCTTGATTCTTTGAGTTCTGTTATTCAGGAAGGAGGAGAACCATTGCAACACTGTGCCCGAGAGGCCCATCCTACGTTCCAATAGGGACAGAAGGTTGTCATGCTTGACCGTATCGAAGGTGGAGGACAGATCAAGAAGTATCAATAGGCATGATTCATTGCGGTCAAGCATTTTTAGTATATCATCCATAATGTGTGTGAGTGCAGATTCTGTGCTGTGTCCTCGGCGGAAGCCCGATTGGTGACTGTCTAAGAGGTTGTAATTCTCAATGTGGTTGCATAATTGAATTTGTACACATTTCTCCAATAGTTTCGCCAAAGTGGGGATGTTGGTTATAGGACAGTAGTTGTTTAGATCAGATGGAGAGGCGTCAGCTTTCTTTAGTATAGGTGTGACCTGCCCTATTTTAAGGCAGTCCGGAATGACACCTTGACTCAGGGAGGCGTTTACAATTTTAGCCCATAATGGTAGGATAGATGTTTTTAAAATTTTGAACAGGGCAGGAGGCAGGGGGTCAGAGAAATGATTGGAGGGGTTGATTGCTTGAAGAGTGTTGTCGATAATTTGTTGAGAGATTGGCGAGAAGGTGTGCCAAGAGGCATTGTTTTTTGTGACTTCCACTGGATTATTAAAATGTACTTCGAATAGAGCGCCCCATTTAGGATCTTGGACCATAGTTTGCGGGAGGGCCATCTTGGATTGGATGTCTAGCTCGATGGTCTTAGTCTTTTCGTGGAAGAAATTGGCAAGCACGTCACAGGTAGGTGTGGCCAGGTCATTTAATTCCCTAGAGTTAGTTGTATTGCATGATTGATTCTTGACGATTTCAAAGAGTTTTTTTGGCCGGTTGGTAGCTTGGTTCAGCTGAGTTCTGAAAAAGTCTGCCTTTGCCTTAAGAATCTTCCTATTGTAAGAATTCCTTAACCTTCTTAGGTGCTCAAGGTTATCAGTGGTAGGAGACAATTTCCATAGACGCTCTGCAACTCTTAGATGTCTACGCTCCGAGTTCAGGCCATCATTGAACCAAGGCTTGGAAATCTTAGAGGAGACGTTTTTTTCCTGGAGGGGCGCTATAGAGTCCAGGATTTCGAGTAACGTGGCATTGTAGAAGGTTGTGAGGTCATGTACATCAGTCATGTCCGTCATGAGGGTCAGAGCGGAGTTGCAACGGGTTACCAAGGAGATGGGGTTGATATTTTGTAAGTTCCGTTTCCATTGCCTTGTTTTTGAGGGTTGGCCCCTTTTATGAGTAACTTCGATATTGATGGAGAAGAGGATGCAATAATGATCAGACCAATCGCATGGGGTGATGGATTCTAGTAGGACGATGTTTGATTTTGCAATGATGAGGTCCAATGTCTCTCCCTTGTTATGCGTTGGGCTGTCACAGAATTGAGATAGCTCCTGTTCTGACAGAAACTCTTTAAGACAGCCTACAATATGATCGTTTGCGTTGTTCCAATGGAGGTTGAAGTCACCCAAGAAAATATGAGGAACTAGTGAGTTGGCGTTGGATGCCATGATCTCCATTATCTCGTCGATACAAGACAAGTTATCACCTGGGGGGTGGTAGAATATGTGTAGCTTGCTGGCGATGCGCTTAGCATCCGAGATATTAATGCATAGATAATCACAGGAGGATAGCCTGATGGAGTCCGCTTGCTTGACTGATATTGAGTTACGATAAATGCAGGCTACCCCTCCCCCTAGTTTCCCGATTCTATCAAGTCGGATTAGGTCATGGGAAGGAGGAACCAGTAGGTCGAGAATGGGTGAGGAGGCGCTATTTAACCAAGTTTCTGTGAGGACCATAATGTCTAAATCATTCTCTACAATGAGATTGAATATATCAGTAGCATGTTTGCTAGCAGATCTGCAATTAATGAGCCCACACTTCAACTTGTTAATCGAGTGGTTTAAGGTAATCTGTTCTAAGTTGATATTTGTGAGGTTATCTCTATTTACAGATCTGTTATTGAGAGTCGGTTCTCTGAGGGGATTGGTTACAATGGTTTGAATAGTGTCACAACGGGACTTACTATTGTCAGTATCCCGGGCATAGGATGTGAGAGTCTATGTCTCTGTCTGATAATTCATCGCTTGACCTCCTAGGCCACGAAGGGGAGAGTAAACTACCCAGATTAGTGTTTATGGGGAGTGTGAACTTGGATATGGGTCTACTAGATTGGACGTTGCTTTGGTTATACTGACTAGTGTTGTCGGTGTGAGCATTCATGGGGATGCAGTTTCTCGTTTGGCGACTGATTTGATTCACGGTGTCGTTGGTGGCTCTGTGTAAGATAAGAAGATCTTTCGTGATAATAGAAAGGTTATGCATTTCGTCCTTAAGATGGGATAGGCCAGAAGCTAACTCATTAAGTTGATTGATCCAGACGGAATTGGGAAAGTAGGTAGTAGGTGTGGGCGTATGATCGGTTATGGAGGGCGATCCGCCCGTAGAGTCATTATGCATGGTCTCCAATTGCTTGGGGATATCTACATTAGGTATGGGTGTATGATCCATTATGGAGGGTGATCCGCCAGTATGTTCTATATGCAAGATCAGGTTCTCCATTTGCTTGGGGATAACTTCAATAGGGGTCAATGCGTGAGGCTGAACCGGGAAGTTTAATGTGGGAACCATGTCCATGGGTGGAGTGGTATAGAGGCTAGGCTCCAAGGTACTGTACTGGAGTCTGCGCGACTCTGTACCTGGCCCGCGCTCCATCGTGGTAGGGGTGAACTTGTGGATTCATCCCCGTCAAGCACGTTGAGATAGCCCCTACCAGAGCCATTGTGTTTCTAAGCACTATAACTGCATTTCATCTTGAAAAATTCATATTTGTGTATGTTGGATGTTTGTCGGTTTGGCCTTGTTTCACTCAAATAAATATTGGCTATTTTTCTAAACTGGTGTGGAGTACTTTTGTGGTGTTTAACTGTGTTACTGTATGTGTGCACAAATACTTTACACATTGCTTCTTTAGTTTAGCCTGATTGCTCTGTGCCAAGCAACCAGAGGATGAGCACAGGTAAACATTTAGGGGCTGATTATGAGTCTGGCGGTCTGAGATCCACCAGACTCGTGGGGGTGGTGCTGGTCCAGCCACCACCACACCGGCGGCCTGACCGCCCTATTACGACTTTGTCGGTCAGACCGCCATTGCACCGCTGCAGCCACCAGAGAACCGCGTTCCCTGGCAGTCCTGCGGCGGTCTGAGGGCCGCAATATGCTTGGTGGTGCCCTGAAGCACTGCCAAGCATATATTTCGACTTTCCTCACTGCCAGCGGTGTCATGGAGGTTCTTCCTCCATGTAACTGCTGGCGGTGAGGAAAGAAAGGGGGCCCTAGAGGGCCCCCTCTTTCCCCTGTGAACGGGTGTGCATGCAGGGGGGCACATGTTGTGCCCCCCTGTAGATTTGCACCTCCAGTTCCTGCATGGGAAGGAATCCATGACATGATGCATTCCTTCCCGTGCAGTAACGTGCACTGGCGGTCCCGCGGCGGTGCTGTTTAAGGCTCACAATGAGCCTTTAAATAGCACCGCCACGGAAACTCAACGTCGCCTGCCAGCTGGACCACAAAATTACTTGTAATCTGGCGGGCAGGCGGTGGCGACTCTTGGAGGGACGGGAGCCCTAGTACCCACACTAATTAAAGGAACAGGGGGAGCCACCAAGGACACAGAACCGCCCCCAAGCATCCTGAGAGGTGCAGGATGTTCACAACTATATGTGCACTATAGCAAGAAGTTGCATAGCTCACGATCCTACTCCAACAGAACGGGCGTTACAAGGAGAATTGCTCTGGAGCCCGAGGGTTCAAAACAAGAAAAAGGCTGGGGCTGGCTGTCATCCACCTTCTCGAGTGACACCCGAAATTATTCCTAATATGAACAGAAACCTACCTCAACATGCTCCTGAACAAACGCAAGCATAAACATTAATATCATAGAACATCACCGGGCTGTCAAAACTACTTAAATCCTTACTTGCAAACATGTTCATAAAGAATGCAGCTTTACTATGCTTTCAGGAGACCTGGTCAACAAACCCCACAACAATCCCTGGATTTAATGAAGTACATCAAGCCTCAACGAAAACTAACATCTTTGGGAGGCCGTCAGGTGGCATCTCAATATATGTAAGCATGGGCTTAGAACTGAAATTAAGGATTGAAGTGTGTGACAAAATGATCCAATTAGTTACCTTGGAAGGCCTGTATATAGACACCCAGCCGACAAAGATACTCCTGCTACTTCAATTGCTTCGGACGAGGACAAGCAGACAGACTGACTCAACTATGCAAATCCCTAGAGTCTGTGCTTTGCGAACATACCAACTAAGAAGTCATAATTTGTGGGGACTTTAATCTACGCAATCTGGAGATGGCACTGATAGACCCTACTTTGGCGGCTGTGGCACAAACCCGCTCTGCTCTCTTCTAATTAACTACAGTCTGAAGTCCATTCATGGAAGACAAACATGCTGCTCCAAAAGTCCAAAAAACCTTTAAGGAAATAAGCACCCTGGACTATGTGTTTACCAACAACAAAGTTCTAAAGTCCTTAGAGAACTTTGAGATTCCAACTCATAACGAGAGAGTGACTACCTTCCTCTTTCCACTACCATAAAAGCTAGCATCGGTAAGCAAACATATCTGAGAGTAGTGCTCGAGTCATCTGGAGAAGAATGCCAGCAGCTGATTAGGAGAGTAAAATGGGGACCAGTTTGCATGCAGAAACTGACACCTTGGAAACTAGCTAGCAGCCCTGCCGAGTACCACGCATCAGGCGTTAGACTTACGCATTTTAGCGTGGTGGTCTGCATCACCGCACTAAAATGCAAAGTCACGCATTTATAGAGCCTCCTCGCACCACCCGCGTGGACGCAGACACCAACGGGACGAGAGCGCTGCCAAGCACTCATTATTGAGAAAGCAGTGCGTACCCCGCGCTGCTCTGGATTGTGTGACTGCAGCTCTAAGTATGTTTTCATCAGGTCAGGAGTGTCGGTCATATGGCCCGACCGTCGGGTGTCAGCTGCAGCATTCATAAATCACAGCTCTGCTGCTGAGACTCAGCCGGGGCCGGCTGCAGTGGCATTCACGTGACATGGTGTCATGTGACTGCACCAGTCCGTCGGTGTGTCTCCATCTGCCAGCAAGTGAAGTCGACTGAGTGTAGCGAAGCCATTATGGGTCTTTAGGTATTGCCACTCCCGCAGCCTGCCGTGCTGTAGAAATATGGTGCCTAGCCTTAATATGTACGATAGCATGCACTGCCCGGTGAAGGTCGCACAGTCAGCGCAGTCGCAGAGGCAGGATCATCAAGAGATAATGATTATACTGGATCAGACTGCCTCTGGTGCGTGTTTTAAGACTCGTCCTCGCGGCTCACTCAGGTCTGTGTGAATCAGTGTTTTTAAAATTTACAAATAATATTGTTGAGCATATGTAGTTTACAGCCTGAGCCTGTAGCTCATTGCTTACCTTCGGCTGGTGCTGTCGGCGGGCAAAGCTCAGTTCATATGCAGATCGGCCCAGACTGGCAGACACGCTGGCAGGCGGCAACTTTGGGTTTTTCATATCTGAGCTGTCATCAGGAGAGAAGTAGCAACTACCTAATGCATGACCCCTCGCAGTGCTCTCTACTGTGGTGAGGAGGTCATTGTGGCACTGCACGATATTGTTGATTTCCGCAGCCGGCCGGTCCGACCTCAGGCACCCTCAGCACCCAGGCCAGCGACCTGGCCTGCAATTGCCGGTCCGAGGCCCATCAGAAATCATGCTCGTTGAGTGACAAACAATCTCTATTACCGAACTCCTGTCCTCCAGTTACATGTGTTTGTTTTGGGAGCCCGGGGCACAGTGTTTGTCCAGTCGGAACTTGGCCGCAACGGACGGCGGAGCGCACAAGTTTTTAAGTGCGACCACCAGCCAGCTGGAGCCCTGTTGACCACTTTTGAGCTCCTACTCCAGTATCGATAACTGGGTCCTTGGAAGAAAAAGGCTGTCTGCACAATTGAGACAGAAACAGCAGCCTGCCCACAACAGAGCGTGACAGCACCAATATATAAAGCACCTGACAGTCTCTGCAGCATTTTAAAGGCTAGCCCAGTAGTAAGTCAAGTGGCCATTCAGAGCTTTCAGTTTGTTATGGCGGTAGGGAGGACTGGGGTCGTGATACTGTTAGTTAGGATTGGCAATGACAACAGGCCTGGTTTGTTGTTGTAAGTTCAGTCTGTTTCTCATGTGGGTTAGTGGCCTTCCATTTCTGGTGCTATGCAGAGTTTCTAGTAGCTCAAATGTGTGTAATTTCTGATATTTATATGTGTCCCTCATCTTCCTTCCTTGCTTGAATTTTGCTTACGAGAAAGTGTCACTCATAGTCATTGAATGTCACTCATAATTACACTGAAATTATGAAAATGTCACACATAAGCAATCTGAAAACTTGGCAGCAATGAACTAGAGGCCCATACCTCAAAAACAGAAATGGCAAACATCTATTGGACAACTGAGACAAAATTAATAATGAAATTCACCAGCCACTGGCTAACACCGCAATGCCCCACCGGATGCTTATAAAGCCCCTATCAAAAAAGGGCTACACAATCTCAAATCACAAAATAACGGAAAGTAAACAGTATATACGAAGACTACAAAAAAGGTGCAAAAAAACTAGCAAAGTGGAAACAAAATTGAAACGATGGTGCTTAAATAAATATCACAAACAGTTAATCTGGGCAGCAAAACGTGGGCAAATAGACAAAGTGTGACTACACATATACACTCGAATGGCCAAACGAAACCAGGCTGGCCTATGAATGTACATTAGACATAAAACAAGCCCGGAACCATCTAAGTATTAACATCATTGAATCATTGACGAACACCAGTAGATAAGACATGTGAAAAGCCTATATGTAGTTAAAACAGCAAGCAACGAAGATCATTGCATGGCACCTATAGAAACCCAGAACACAGAGGTGCTACTAACCGTTGATGGCATTGGGACAATTTTAAGGAAGATTAGACCCTCCAGTGTCCCAGGTCCTACTGGCATCCCCGCTCAGCTCTTCAAAGATAATATTAGCCTGTGGTCATCAATTTTATTTCCACTATACCAATCATGCATATCCACTCAGCAGGTTCCGGAGAGATAGAGGGACTCGATCATGCACCCAGTATTCAAGAAGGGCGACAGGTAGTATCCTGCAAATTATCTCCTCATTGCCCTCCTGGATATCGAAGCAAAGGCGTAGGCCTCCACCTTCCTAAAAGAGCTGGAGCACTGGGCGGGGTCAAATGAGATAACCCCGCTCAGTCAAACTGGATTCAGGACAAACTCCTCAACCTTGGACAATATAGTGACACTCTGTTACTTAATCCACCAGGCCACCAGCCAGAAACAGCTTCCACTCTATGCGTGTGTGGTATTCTCTGTAACATTGTGCTTAACATTGTGCTAAATGTATCTTCCTCATTCATGCTTCAATTCCCCATGTTACCTATTACTTATACATAGTGTTTACTTTCATGTAACTCCATGGTGATAGAAGACTGGTAGCTGGTCAGGGAGTCAGTTGCTCTCTTGACAAGCTGCTGGATGGATGGGACCACTTTTACTGAGAATAAACTTATCTTCACCTCTACTCAGGAATCTTCATTATTTGCAATTACTAATGTTACACTGGCGACGAGCGGAAGAAACCTACTACTCCAGCACCTGATGGAATTTTGCCTCTACATTTTCATTTTCTAATTAACTTCGTTCTGGAGAAGATATCCTATTTGTGGTCTCAACATCATCAACTTCTATCCAAAACCATTCATTAAAATTACAGCTTGGACACGTGAGTTATTATCCTTTTCTGTTGCACTCTAGGAGAGTTTAATTTGGCATTTGTGAGCTTTATCGCTGCACAACTCGCCTTTCGCTATTTTCTGCTAGGCTGGGAGGTATCGGTGCGGGGCCACTTTTGCGCATACTAGCGAAACTCTCTTATGACAGTGCTTCAAGATACTCTTGTGTAAAAATTGCGGTGGATGTGAATTGTGCATATGACACAGTGGTTTATGTATGCTGGTCTTACTGTAGAGTCGTTGGTAATGGCAGTTTATCAATGCTCTCCAGCATCTTCTAAAAGACTTCTGCGTTCGAAGTCACGAAGTGCGTGGTCCTTTGTGAACGTCATCACGTCCTGCTATTTGGAAGGCATCTTAACCGTACGACTGTTGTCCAGCAACCATTTGCTTTCTTGCTGACATTACGTCAGTATGGAATCTTAACGTGCTTCTTCAACAACGCGTCTTCACGTAAGGTCACGCAGCGTGACCTTGCGTGGGAGCCATTTTGAAGACTCTTCTTGCTGCCTAGCAACTCCAAGTAGTTTGCCGACGCGACGCCTTCCTGTCAGGTTACGGTAACTTTGCCTTCTTTACTTTAAAATTTTCTACGGTGATGTGCACACCGCTGGTGCATATTGGTCTCATCTAACCTCAACGCTGATATGCACATCTGCTCTACGAAGGTTACGGTAATTTTCTTCTCATTATAACACTTTATGGTGATACCACACCGCTAGTGCATGTCTACTTAAACACATTTTGTGTCTTCAACAGTGATATGCACACCATTTCAACCGCTAGTGCATGTCTACTTAAACACATTTTGTGTCTTCAACGGTGATATGCACACCATTTGACTGTGACATTGTACATGTTGACTGTGACTTTGTTCATATTAAGAGTTTACAACGGTGATATGCACACCACTTGACTTGGTATACAATTGCTTACTGAGTTCTTGTTCCACTCTGGAACTGATTAAGCTGCTGATTTTAGAGTACTTTCCTTGCAGTAGAGTGGGTGCACTATATGAAGGGTTCTTTGTTGTTATACCTTGGTCTATTGTCTCTTCACCATGCAAAACGTTACCACACCGCCTTTTTTCCTTTCATCACCTGGTGATCCCCCCATTTGGTGGCAAAAGTGGAAAAAGGTGTTTGAGAGATATGCAAAGGTCTGTGGCACTAATCTCAGCGCTGAAAGAAGGACTGCTCTTCTCTTACATTGCCTTGGCTCAGAAGGTCAAGAAGTGTTTGATCATTTACCTGAAATTAATGATCCCAGTTTGAATGAGTATGAAGTGTGCATGACGAAATTGGATAAACACTACCTACCCAAAGTAAACACTATACTTGAACGATATCATTTTGGTCGTAGAATGCAAAGTGAGGGTGAAACAGTGGAGAATTATGTCACTACTCTTAGAAAACTAGGGTCCTCATGTAAATTTGGTACAATGATTGAAGAGAGAATAAGAGATCAGTTCATGTTGGAGTGCAATGTTCAGAAAGTTAGGGAAGAAATTTGGCAAAAGGATGATCCCTCTTTGGATGAAGTTATTACCATTGCCCAACAGATCGAGCATTCTCAGAAGTGCGTAGATATTATCACCAAGCATGACTCCAAAGGGGAGAGTGTTCATGCCATAAAGGTCATCTCCAGAGATAAGTATGTCAATAAAGCACATTCTAAAGATAAAGATGTACACAAAGAGGGGTATACCAAAACTGAGGCAAGAGCTAATCATAACTTCCAACCCATATGCTTCAGGTTTGGGAGGCCAGGTCATTTTGCCAATGATAAAAAGTGTCCCGCACCCAAGGTTACCTGCTCCAATTGTAAAAAGGTTGGACATTTCACCACAGCCTGCAGGACTAAAAAAGGCAAAGGCAGGGTCAACATTGTTTCTCATGATTGTGATACCGATAGTGATGAACTGTCTGACATTGACTGTGGTCAAATTGTGTCCCAAATCACAGGTAATAAGAAGAAAGGTCCCATAGATCACGTGCTTGTGGATGGCAGAGACACAAAGGTTCTTTTTGACTCAGGTGCCAAAATTACCATTGTGTCTAAAGAATTCTATTTGTCCCATCTTCATGGCAGGGTAACGATGATTAAACCTGATATAAAACCCAGTGCCTATGGAGGGGAAACCATAAAACTGATAGGATACTTTTATGGTTTGATTGAATATAAAGGCAGGTACGTTTCTGGAAAGGTCTATGTTTCACATAGAGGTGATAGTATTCTTAGCTGGTTCCACCAAAGGGATCTAGGAGTGATGCTTGACCCTAACAGCGATCCTCCCATCATTCTCAAGGAAGATTTTCAGCTGAACGCAGTAGATGTGCAAGACTGTAGTACTGATTATGCTTTATCTTTGGAAAAGCAATTCCCCAGCGTGTTTAGAAATGAGCTAGGCTGCTTACGAGAGGATGGTTCCGGATGCTGTACCTGTTGCAGGCAAAGTGCGTGGTTTCCCCTTTGCTGTAAGGGAAGAGATGAAATCTCAACTAGATAAACTCAAGCTAGAGGGAATAATAGAAGAAGTGGAGGGAACGCAATGGTTAGCTCCGGTTGTAGCCGCACGCAAGGCAGATGGTAGTCTCCGTCTATGCTTTGATTTGAGGGAGCTTAATAAGCAAGTTATCGTTGATAAATATCCTTTACCTAAAATATCCGACATGCTCATGTTATTGGGGGGAGCCAATGTTTTTTCTACGGTGGATTTAAAATCGGCCTATCATCAGATAAGGTTAGATGAGGAGTCCAAAGACTACACAGCTTTTATAACGCCCTTTGGTACGTTCAGATTCGTGAGGCTTCCCTTTGGATTAGTTTCCGCAGCCTCAGTATTCCAAAGGGCCTTAGAAAAAGTATTGAATGGACAACCTGGGGTCAAGATATATCAAGATGACGTTCTCCTTTACGGCAAGAATGAGCAAGAACATGACTTAAGGGTCAGGCAAGTCTTGGAAAGGTTTCATCACTACAACCTCACTGTTAGAATAGACAAATGTAAATTTAGGAGAGCCTCTATTGATTACTTCGGGCACTCCATTTCTGGCAAAGGAGTGGAACCCAAACATGAGTTGGTTAATGCTATACAAAATCTAGCTCCTCCCACAAATAAGGAAGAACTCATGAAGTTTCTCGGCATGGCCGAGTATTATAGTAAGTTCATACAAGGTTTTGCTGACAAGTGTACTAAAATGTGTAAACTGTTGTGTAAAGGTGTAGACTTTGTATGGTCCAGTGACTGTGATGCCGAATTTAACTTGATCAAAGGGTTACTAAAGAAAACGCCAAAACTTAAAAGCTTTGATCCCTCCAAACGGTCCATTTTAGTTACTGATGCCAGCATGAAGGGCCTGGGGGCTGTCTTACAACAACAGAGTGGTGCCTCAGAAAACGTTATTCTGTTCCTCTCGAGAAGTCTTAGAGGGGCTGAGTTGCGTTATTCTGTTATTGAGAGAGAGGCCTTGGCGGTCCACTGGGCAATAAAGAAACTCAAAAATCTCTTATGGGGTACGAAATTCATTGTACGATCGGATCACAAGCCTTTGTGTGAAGTATTAAAAAAGAAAGGTATTGATGCAATATCTAGCAGGATTTCCAAGTGGGTCATTGCCCTGCAAAGCTATGATTTCACGGTGGAATATCTTCCTGGTGTTAGGAACAAGACTGCTGATATGCTTTCTAGACTAGTGACCCTCAATGAGGAAAACGTGGGAGATGAAGAACATGATTTAAAGGAATGGGTGTGCTACATTGAGGACGATGGTATAAAAGAGAACAGGTGGCGTGAGATCTGTGCCTCTGATGTTGAATTTAAGGAACTTTCCCAGCTACTTAAAGAAGGTTGGAATACCAAGGTCAAAGGTATCTGCGAAAAGTATTGGAGTGTGAGACATGAACTTGCTGAGTCTGAAGGGCTATTTTTTAGGGGAACAAGACTCATTCCACCGATGTTGCTTCGTCAAGAGTTGTTAAACTCAGCTCACCAGAGACATCAAGGGATGTCAAAAACTAAAGAAAGACTTAGACTCAACTATTGGTGGCCTGGTATGGACATTCAGGTTGAACGGCTTGTGAGGGAATGTGCAGCCTGTGCCATGAGTGAAAAGTGCTTAAAGCCAAGAGTACAACCTATGGTGATCAGAGATCGACCCAAAGGACCTTGGGAAGAGTTAGCCTTAGACATCTTGGGACCCATACAAGGTAATGGCTGTGACGCTTTTGTACTGGTTCTCATTGACTTATATTCCAGGTGGCCAGAGATCAAGGTCACAAAAGACATTGACACCAAACATGTAGTTACATTTCTTACAAGTGTTTTTGCCCATGAGGGTCTCCCTGGTGCCCTTCTTACTGACAATGGTGTGCAATTTGTATCCAATGACATGGAAAAGTTCCTTCAAAGTAGGTCCATCAAGCACAAGCGTTGTTCTCTTTACCATCCCGAGACAAACGGCGTAGTAGAACGCTTTAACCGTGTGCTAAAAGAGACCATAGCCATGGCCAAACAGAACAATTTGAATTGGAAAGAAGAGTTGAACAAGAAAGTTGAGGTGTATAGGGTCTCCCCTCATGCCACCACTGCTCGAACTCCGTTTGAGTTACTCAGAGGACGGATTCCTAATACCATTATCGCTCCTCCCTGGGTCAATGATACGGAATTAAAGAAAGGTAAGACTATCTCTGACGATAGGTGGAAGACCATGGAAGCCAGAAAGATTGAAACTAGGAAAATAAACTTTGACACGAGGAAGGCTGTTAGAGTCACCCCTGTTAAAGTGGGTGATTTGGTTATGATCAGAGCTCCCATAGGCAGAAAAGGGTCTAAAATGTTTAAAATTCCACACAGAGTCATCAAAGTACTTACCAATGCCATAAAAACTGAAGATTCCCGGATATGGAACCTTAATAGGGTTGTTGTACTTAGAAACAATACCATCACACCCTCCAGTACAGTCACACCCGGTCCCTCTCCTTCTCATAAGGATCTCACTGCGCTGGAAGGAGAGGAGACTAGTCGGAGAGGTAAGAGAGAGATTGTCAAACCTACAAAATTTAAGGACTATGTTATGAATGCTAAATTTGTCTAGTCTACCTTTTGTATATAGGAGGGAGATGTGTAACATTGTGCTTAAACATTGTGCTAAATGTATCTTCCTCATTCATGCTTCAATTCCCCATGTTACTTATTACTTATACATAGTGTTTACTTTCATGTAACTCCATGGTGATAGAACACTGGTAGCTGGTCAGGGAGTCAGTTGCTCTCTTGACAAGCTGCTGGATGGATGGGACCACTTTTACTGAGAATAAACTTATCTTCACCTCTACTCAGGAATCTTCATTATTTGCAATTACTAATGTTACATTCTCCTTCCGTGCCTAGCTCGTGATGTGACATGTTTTGAGGCAAGCACAAGAAGGAGAATGTCAATGATGGATTGTTGTGGTAGAATGCTGAAGACAGCTGTGACAGAGAGAGAGTTTGGTGAGTCACAGCTGGCTGGGGTGTTCATTAAATATACTCCCTCTTCTTATAATTTACTTCCTGTTGACAGCGTGATTCTTGTAACTTCGCACTGGCGACAGAGGATGGGATTCCTTTAGGGATGAGAGCGCTGAACACCCCCAACAGCTTGAGGAGGACTGCGTTGATGTGCAAATCCAATTAGCTGATGTCTAACCCTGATCAGCTCGTGAGGTGAGGAGTCTTGGCGGTGGAGGGTGAAAGAATCAGCGCTGATGGAACTTTTCTGCATTTCAGCGGTGTAGTAAGGGACCGTGAAGTATTCATTAGCGCAGTTACGCAATTTTCTAGTACTGTTGAATCGGCCCGAGCGCCTATGTTCACGCGCTATAACATCAATTGTGCTCGTGTGTATAGCGCTTTCTGTTTTACTGCAGTGCCCTGCTCAGCAGGTTAAAGACTCACCACACCCTCAAGGTACACGGACCTCTGCCATAACTTTGCAGCTGTTTAAGAGTGTGTGATTGTGCCCTCCGATTCCGTTCTCGGCGCTGTTTTGTTGTCATATTAATTGCTTGTCAAATAAAGACGGATGATTCGATCAACAAAGTGCTAGTTCTGTTAGCCTGCACCGCCATCTACTGGACGTTTATTTTAGTGCAGTTTCGTGCTAATAGTGGTTAGTACGTTTCACTTTGGAAATAATTTTCAAATAATTGCATCTAACCGCATGCTAATGCTGTGGAGATTTTTTCAATTAAATAAGCCTGTCAGATGGTAAAATAAATGGTGACAGGCACACCAAAGGGTATATTGACAAGCTGCACACAGGTTGACAACTCAGTGCTGAATACATAGATGGTCAAATAAGGATTAAAAGACAAGAAATCAGCCTGTCAGATTAAGAACGGTGACAGGCACACTATAAGTAGGGTGACCAGAATTTTAAAGCCAAAAATCGGGACATTTAACGAAAATAGAAGAAGGACTACAATTTTACTTCAAGGGAGCGCACGGAATGACAGCGCTCCTCAGCAGAGAATTGCAGAACAGGCAGTAAGAACATAAATAAAATGGAATTTTTAAACCCAGTAGCTTGCCTATTAATTAAATTGCTTTCTTTGAAACAGCTGCTAACCATGTCTGCTTTGTAAAACATAAAAAAGAACCTCCTGCCGATTTCAGGCGACCCTCTCTAAAAACCAGGACATGAGCTAAATTTCATGAAATCTGTCGGGACAGCTGGTGAAAACCCGGGACAGTCCTGGCAAATCTGGGACGCCTGGTCAACCTAACTATAAGTTAATAATATGCAGTTTGCAGTTTGACAAGTCAAGTGGTGATTGCATTTGAAACAGACGATCCTGGTTAGCTTTAAAGGAAAACAGTGATTGGCACACCTGTACAATACCTTGCCTGCCACCTGGAAGGTGATGTGTAAACAGTGTTGGGTGCACCTCTCTAGTGAAGTACACTGACTGGTTTTCATTTTGTCAGAAGTGAGGTAAATAAGTTTATTTTGTGCAACACAGTTGAGTTCAGTATAGCAGAATGCAGAATGTTACGCCTCCTCAATTCTTTTTGATTAGCCCTGGTGAACCGACAGGCAAGTGGAAGAAAATCTTTGGAAACTATGCGAGGGTGTGTGGCACTAACCTTAGTGCAGAGAGAAAGCATGCTCTTTTGTTGCACTGTCTGGGAGGAGAAGGGCAGGAAGTACTTGAAAACTTACCAGAGTTAAGTCCTGAGAAGGAATGCAATTTAAATGAATAAAAAGTTAGTATTAAAAAACTCGATAAACATTATTTACCGAAAACCAGCACCATAATGGAGCGATCATTTTGGGTTGAGAGCACAAGGTCAAAGCGAGACTGTTGAATATGTTACCAGCTTGAGGAAGCTTGCTTCTATGTGCAAATTTGAAGCAGCACTGGAAGAGAGAATAAGAGACCAATTTTTGTTAAAGTGTAGTAGTGATAAAATACGTGAAGAGTTGTGGCTCAAAGATGAACCGCCGCTTGATGAAGTGATTATAGTAGCAAAAAGGGTGGAACACATGGTAGAATGTGTAAAGGAATTGAGTGTTACAAAGAAAGTAGAACAAAAGGAGGAAATAATTAGTTCTGATGTGAGTCTGATTGATAAGAATAGGGTGGAAAACAAAGGGTTTGCAAGTAGGTTTTTGGGTAAATGTTTCAGGTGTGGTAGATCAGGTCACAAGGCAAATTCCAGCACCTGCCTGGCTTTGCTTGTGATTTGTAATACATGTAAAAAGAAAGGACATTTTAGCAAGTGTTGTAATAGTAAAGCTGCGAATAGAATGGCACCAAGGGAGATGGAGGAAATAACACAAGAAGTTATTTTTCAAGTTGAGGAGATAGATATTAAAGGAAAAAGTAATCACCCAAGGGACTTGGTTCTAATCAATGGGACCGTGATTGGCATGCATTTTGATAAGGAGAATAACAATTGTGATTGGTTTAGTGGGTTTAATTTCCTCACTTTTTTTCCTCCTAAACCCTGACCAACAGGTTCGAAGTATAGCCACAGATCCTGTCTATCTTTATTTTCTAAATCTTGTGGCCCCCCCTTTGAGTCCTCCTCCCATCTTTCTAGAGGTTCTGTTTCCTTCCCTTTCTCCATATGACCTAAATACCTTCTTGTTGCTCCTTGCCCTCTCTACTCCATCCTTGTTTCCTCGCCACCCTCTTCTTTTTTCGCAGAATTTTTTCTCGCCCTTCTTTCTCTAGACCTAGGTTCTCCTTCACCTTTTTGCCTCCTCTCCTCTTCTCTTAAGTTGCTTATAACTGTTCCTTTTTCAGGGATATTTTTTCCCGGAGCTACCATTACATTCCTTACTAAACTATTACACCCTTTTTTCGTAACTAGGTCCTTTTTCCCTTGCTGGATTATGGGTTGACCCTTTCTAGGGTTTTTCCTCCATCTCCTCGGTCGTGGTATGCGCTGCTTATAGCTCCTCCTCTCCCCCTGTTTCTTTATAATCATTGGGTATCGTGAGATAAATACACTATGCTCCTCCTTTTGTGTTGGAGTACCCCTCAGCGGACCTCCCTGTCGGGTCTCTATCCCCCCTGGTTGGTCCCCACCAACTGGCCTAATTGTGGAGGGCATAAGATCTTAGATTTGTTTCAGCTCCCCCACCGTAGCTTTGAACTGTTCTCTCTGGGTTTTTAATATGTCATTATTCATTACTGCAACCTCTAGCAGGCCTTGCAATGTTTTTTGCAGAATTAACATTACGTCCAGCATTGAGGCACTTGAGGTTCCTGTGACCATGAGGTTCGCCATTGATGGCCCCGAAGTGTCATTTACTCTGTCCTGCGATATATACACTCCTTCTTTCCCTTCCAGAAGTTCCTTTATCTGGTAATTATGGCCATTACTATGTGAGTCACCTTCTCAGTCTGACCCTTTACCCTCTCCCTCGCATTCTTGATCGTCAGTAAGGGGAAATAATTTAGGTGATGAGGACAGTCTTGGGTCCAGGAATAGGATTGAAATATTATGATTGGTTTGATTCGGGGAATCTAACTCTAGGGATATCGAGTTGACTAATGATGGTTGTTTATCAACGTCAAGCTGCACTTCCTCTATCGCTTTATCCCTTTTGAAGTGTTTCCCCACAAAGTCTTTAATTGATTTTGTAACTGAAGATCCTCCTTTTACCCTGCTTAGATCGCTTTGCAGAGGGGTTTTATTCAGGGGTTGTTTCTTCTTTTGAATAGTTTTCTTGTGCGCAGCTACTTTTCCTTGTGGGCTGTTGGCCTTTCCCTTCTCTTTCTGCTTTGTATCCAATCCCTCTGGCCCTATTTCTTTATCGTCAGTCTTTTTAGGAGTTTTTAAGCCTTTGCGTGACTTTACTTTCCCAGGTGCCATGTCTTTTGAATCATTTTTCTCCTTCCTTTATATTAAATGTCCACTCTGCGCTTTCCTTTTAATTTGCTTTTACTTTCCAGGCAAGGCTCTTCTGGGCCACTATTCTGCCCTATATTCCTTCTCCCGACCTGGACTTTTCCTTTTATTTATCGATCAATCCCTCGCTCCATCCACCACCAGTAGTCTTCCTCGTACTTACCTCTGTTCCCCGGCTACGTGCTACACAGTCCTTCCAAGTTCAGCCGTTGTTATACCCATTAGCTATAGCCAGCTCGGGTAGTCTTGATATTTATTGCTCCCGGTTCTTTTGGTTATGCTGATATTAGAACCTTATACCAGCTCCTTTGATGCCAAGGGGTATCAGGTGATGCCCCACTTCGTGTTGACCCACCCTTAGGCTACTGGGCCTAACACAGGGGTTATCCTAGACACACTCTTTCCCCCACATTCACACTTCCTACCAGATTTTAATTGAGACCCAGATCCTAGCTGCAGACTTCATCAGTCCTCACCGCCTCTTCTTCACTGTGTGTGATCTCCGCGGTCTCTCGTTGGCTGCAGCCTTTCCTGCAGCTCTTTCCTTGCGTCCCTTGCGTCCCGTGCCTGTTTTCACCTCCTTCTTTATCCCTCGGAGACCGGAGGCAGGCTGGGGCACACCGCTCTAGGTCGTCGAGGCCCAAAGGGGCCAGAGAGCCCGGGTACAGTCTGGGGGCCCTCCGTTTATGGTCGCGGCAAGAAAATAGAATAATTAAGTAAAAATGCCAAAAATACCCAAAACAAACTGATTGCAACAGCAGCAATCAAACGCGCAGTGCCGCGTTTCAAGGTTGCGGCGTTACTCTCGCACTTCCGTGTAGCGAGACGTGACGTCATGTAGCGTCGTGTAGCGTGTAGCATAACGTAGCCTCCGGGAACAGAGTGAAAGAGTCTGCACTCTGCAATGGCACAAGGAAATGGCGGGAGAGACACCTATAGACGTATATGACTTTCAAATGGTAGAACAGTTCTGTTCAAAGCAAATTGCAGATGCAACACTTTTCACCTGGGATGCGTTGCACACACAAACAAAAAGGGTCGCAGTGAAGGTGATGCATCAGTTCCTTACACTCAGGGAAGGTGATGCGTCAGTTCCTTGCTCCGGGGGAGGTGATGCGTTGGTTCCTTACTGCTGTGCAGGGGAGGTGATACGTCGGTTCCTTACCGGAGAAGAGGTGATGTGTCGGTTTCTTACTGCGTCCCCCGATAAAGGGACAGACCTGGCTCCTCGATGCGATGCGTGACGACCCGGGACAATGCAAGGATTCTTGCAGCCATACAGTAGGGCTTGCGTCAGATTCGTTGTGGTGATCTCGGACTTTGGAGATCAGTGCACTCGATGCGGCGTGCAGCGATTTCTCGAGCCGCGGGCAGGCGCTGCGTCGGTTTCTTCGGCGATGCATCGGAAACAGGTACGGATGCGTTGCGCTTCTCATCGTTGCATTGCTTTTCCAGCTCCCAACAGCCAGAACAACCTCCAGCGGCCCAGAACAGCTACAGGCACCTCTTGGCAGGTCAGAACTCCCAGCAAGGAAGTTCAGGGGAGCTGGGGGTGAAGTCTTTGTGTCCCTGAGACTTCAGAACAGGAGGCAAGGTCCTCTTCAGCCCTTGGAGATCTTCCTCAAGCAGAGGACACAGCACACAACAAAGTCATTTTCCCTTTCCTTGGCAGAAAGTAGCCACTGCAGGCCAACCCCAGACAGCAAGCAGCACAGGGGCAGTATTCCTCCTCAGTTTCTCCAGCTCTTCACCTTGGCAAAGGTTCCTCTTGATTTCCAAAAAGTGATCTAAAAGTCTGGGGTCTGGGCCCCTCTTTTTATAATACAAAATACTTTGTTCTCTGGAGGCAGAGAGTGACTTTGCCCAGCCAGAACCAGTTCTATCCTCTCCGGTGCAGCTTCCTGGCAGGAGGTGGAGACAGCATTGTCCTTGGCAGCCCAGGCCCATTCAGGTGTGAAAAAAATCTCCTCCCCCTACTCTGAATGCAGCCCAGGTCTATTCAGCCCAGCCCTGACTCACCCTGGAAAGGCAGGATACACCTCAACCTCCCCGGTGGCTGTCTGAACAAAATGCACATCCCCAGCCCCTGTCCTTTCAAAGCCAGACAGTCAATACACAACCTAGCAGAGGCACACTGGATGGTTAGGCAAAAAAAATGCCTACTTTCTAAAGTTCAGGCATATCAAACTTTATTTTCCTATCTTGTTCCCATGGGCAGTAATGCTCACAGGATGTTATGAGCAAACCCTCCATTCTATCCTATGGGACAGATAGCCTTACAATAGTGATACATCAGGGCATGTCCTACCTTTTACATACCCTGCACCCTGCCCACAGGGGTACCTTGGGCCTACCTTAGGGATGACTCACATGGAAGAAAAGGGAAGGTTAGGGCATGGCAAGTGGGTGCACTTGCCAGGTCGACATGGCAGTACTAGACTGCACACAGGCACTGCAATGGTAGGCCTGAGACCTTGTTGCAAGGCTTCTTGTATAGGTGGTACAATCAGTGCTGCAAGCCTGCTAGCAGCATTTGGTTTACAGGCCCTGGGCACACACAGTGCACTGTACTAGGGACTTAACAGTAAAACAAATAAACCAATCATGGAAACACCAATCCATAACAACAATTGACAAAGGGAGCACTTGCACTTTGGCACTGAACCGCAGTGGCAAAATGCCCAAAGCATCTAGACCAGCAAAACGGAGTCCAACACACAGCAAAACACAGGAGGCAAAGGCAAAAATACAGGGGAGACTCACGCCGATGATGCCAGGTCTAACACTCTGAAAGAAGTGTTTTTAAAAAAGTGTTTGGATCAGATATCCTCAAGGATCAGGAGATGGATAGTTGCTTACAAGACTTTGATTTCTCTGTGGAGTATGTTCCAGGCATAATGAATCAACCTGCAGATTGTTTATCAAAGTTGGTTGAACCAGTTGAAGAGGAAACGGAAATGATCAGGACAAAGAGGATGAAGATGTGAGCGTATGTGAAGTGACTGATGGAGCGATTATAGAGGAGGAATGGAAGTCAGCTCTTCTGCCAGATGAGATGTTGAATGCAGTAGTGTGTGAGTTGAAAAATGTGAAGGGTGATTGGAGTAAACTAGGAAAGGTGTGGAGTTCCAGTTGCAGAAAAGAAGAACTGGCAGTAGATAATAACATTTTGTTAAGAGGCACAAGGTTGATTCAGCCTAGTTCGCTGAGAAACAGAGTAATGGTGTTAGCTCACATAGGACATCAAGGGATTGTTAAAACAAAGCAGTTGAGGTCTAATTTTTGGTGGCCTGGAATCGATGTGGAAGTGGAAAGGGTAGTCTGTGAATGTGTGGAGTGTAATGTCAGTGATAAAATTCTTAAAACCAAAAATGTACCAATGGTGGTGCGTGATCTACCTAAACATCTGTGGGACAAAATATCAATTGACATTATAGGTCCTCTTAGTGGGGAACAACGTACACCATATTTGTTTGTATTACTGGATTTATATTCCAGGTGGGTGGAAGTGAAGTGTATGTGTGACATAACCTCCACTAGTATTTTGACGTTTTTAAATGACGTTTTTAAAAGGGAAAGTTTCCCCAGTGCGTTATTGTCTGATAGTGGTCCTCAGTTTTGTCCAAAAGAGTTTTAAAAAAAATAGAGGGGTGGTACACGAAAAGTGTTCAGTATATCATCCTGTGACAAATGGTGCCTTTGAAAGGTTGAATAAAACTCTCAAGGAGAGTATACAATTGGCCAAAGCAAATGGTTTGGATTGGAAGCAAGCCTTACAAGATAGGATTACTTCATATAGAATGACTCCTCATTCTTCAACAGGGAAAATTCCATTTGAATTATTTAAAGGGAGATCACCAAACACTTTGTTGTGCCCCACGTGGATGCTGTGGAACAAAGGTGTAAAGAACATGGCAGTGGGGGATTAGGGAGAAAGAGAGAAACTAAAGCAAGAAATGAGGAAAAAACTGTATGATGAACAAAAGAGAGTAAAGGAGGTATTGGTTAGAGTGGGTGGTTTGGTAAAAATAAAGGCACCAGTGGGTTGTGCACCATGGTCAAAATACACAAAAGTACACAAAGTCATAAAACTGCTTAAAAATGCAGTGAAAATTGATGATGGTAGGGTGTGGAATCTAAGTCACATTGTGATTGTGAAACCTATGAAAAATGAAGAAGTGACCAAGAGTATGAGTAAAAACATAGATTCTCCAAGTCAAAGTAGGTCAATATAGTAGCACAAACAAAGGTAGATAGGAAAAGTATGAGAACAAAGAAATGTTCAGAATATCTTAAGGATTCTGTAGACATGTAACTGTTGTTGTACTTTCATCAATAGCTTTCTTGAATCATTCAAACATGTATATAAAAGGTTTATGTATGTGATCTAATCGAATATTGAAGTTTTATGTATTGATCAATATAGGCACTTAAATGGATATTGTAAACGGGGGGAGGTGTGTGGTATTCTCCTTCCGTGCATAGCTCGTGATGAGACATGTGTTTTGAAGCGAGCATGAGAAGGAGAATGTCAATGATGGAATGTCGCAGTAGAATACGGAAGACAGCTGTGACGGTTAGAGAAACAGTTAGGTGACTCCCAGCCGGCTGGGGTGTTCATTAAATATACTCTCTCTTCTTATAACTTACTTCGTGTTGAGAGCGTGATTCTTGTAACTTCAGACTGTGTTTTGTCGAATTTTCTACCGCGTTTGACTCTGTAGGCCGAAACAACTTGTGGAGGCAATTTAGAGGGTGGGGCATTCCACACAACCTATTGCAAGCAATTATATCAATAAACATCTCTACCTGGGGGAGGGTCAATTTATCACAGACTGCAGTAATAAGGAAAATCTTGACGGATACCGGCATAAAAGCAAAGATGTGTGCTTGCGCCCCTGCTATTCAACCTCTACACTTCTGACATTGGCTCAGCATTGAAACAAGCCAACCTAATCCTGCCAAAAATTGGAGCTAACAAAATCACGATTCTACAATATGCAGATGACATCGTACTTCTGGACCACACCACAACAGGGATTCCAGAAGCGCTCAACTCCCTTCACAAATATAATCTGGCCAACAAAATGGTGGCAAAGGTGCAAAGACCAAAGTAGTAACCTTCGGCATGCTACATAAGAAAAAGAATCACAATTGGAGCCTGGGCCCACTAAAGAACCAAAACACCAAATCATACAACTACTTAGGAGTCTGGCTATCGTCAAAGGGAGGAACTAAAACATACCTGAGGCACCCAGAAGCAAAGGCAGAAGCGTTAATCATTGGAACATGTCAACTAAACAACTCCCTTGAAAGCCCCAGTACAGACCCAATAAGACGTGTAATTGGAGCTACACTCCTCCCAACGATAAAATACAGCCATCAAGCCTACCCAGGTCAATTTGTCAAAGTTATGGAAAAATTCCAGCTCAAAGTCTACAAAAGGGTCTTCTGGTTACCATCATATACTCGTACTGGTTAGGCTGGAATTTGGGCGACAGGGCCAATCAAGGGCCAGCATTGCCTTCCCAAAGTATTATTATAGGATTATAAAACTTTGGAAGCTGTCCTTCAGACCATTTTTAAATCGAGAATGAATCCTTGGTCCAATTATCTCCAAAGATCAATTGCCTATCTCCAAATAGACCAGACGGTGTTAAACAAGCTTCACCTTCCACATGCAGCACTTAAAGCAATCTTTTAAAAATAGACACTGACAATTTTGAAATTAGGTGCCCTGGGCAAACTCAAGAAGTCCGAGCTATTACAAGCCTTGGAAAAATCATACACCTAGGTGCAGCCACACTGTCTCAGCCCTTAGCCGTATCTCCATAGCCCGCTTCGGAAAAGTTGCCATAAGCAAATAATGGTTGCAAGGCTGATGTAACTACAGATTAAAGAACTAAATCCCAAATGGATCTCTCTTTCTAAAATTGTCAACTGCAGACTCTGCGCCTAGAAGACCCTGTCCTTTAACCATCTACTGTGCTGCTGCCCAGTGATCCTGCTTGCTAAAACCCCTTTTCCAAGCATATGGAATTCAAACTTGTAATAAGGCAAGGGACCTCGTATTTACCTTCACCAAGCCCACTAAGTTGGCCAAACTTGGCAACTAATCGGCATCATACAAGCACACTTAAAAGAGGTGAACAAGCTCTGAAAGTTTGCATATGGAAAGGCCAACCCTGGAACTGGCCCACCACCAACAAAGAGTGGCGCAATTACAGACCACACCAGCACTGTTTACACTCCAAGCCACTTTTTGGGCAGTCAAACAACGTGCAGACCTTTCCGGAAATACTATTACATCTACAGACTGGCAAGGGCATCGAGAAGTGACCATAATGTCAGGGAAAGGGTCGTACTCCTCCACTAAACTATCAGACTACATCGATCCTTTGCTCCCAGTGTATACAAATTCTGCTAGACATTCTCTCTTTTGTACTTTACTTTTATCATTAGCACCTGACTAGCCATATGTACTTTACAATTGTTAAGTTTAGCACCTCATTTATGACTAAGTACATTACAGCCATCTGCGTATGAAATCCTTTGCGACCTATTCAGATCATTGCATAATAGATGTTTTTATACCATTTTAATGTACTCGCTTATTCATGACCAAAACGTAATTACTTACCTGCGATCGCAATATTGTAAAGATTTTAATTAATTATACAATAAACTTTAACAACAACTACTCCATTCAAGTGGAAACCCCTTCGGAGACCCGTGGTCCAGCCTTACAGCTTGTTATTCATCTCAAATTATTGGACGGATCATCAGAAAATATGGTTTACTTTCACAGCACTATGCAGATGAGTCTCGGATGCATTTCTCGCTGTGTTTATAATTCAGGCAACTGAATCAAGTGCACTAATGAATGCCTCTCTGATGTGTCCCAGTGGACCAACAACAACTGGTGGAAATTAAATCAAGCTATACAAAGGTTTCGCTTGATGATCCGGAAAGGATATTGGAAAGTAAGTATATAGGGTGCTAGCAACTGTTGTAACACAATATAAATCAGAATCGTGAAGAACAATATCTTGTTTTAACTGCTCAAATAAAAGGAATTATCTGGAATAGTTTTCTAGGGTAAATTCATAGTGCAAATTCTGACAAAACGTGTTCCCGTACACACTGGTTTTAACATAAAAGATTCCTGTATCGAGAACTTTCACCCAGGGGGTCTCTGACAGATAATGGGTGCTTAATGTAACACAACTCAAGAACCAACTCCAGGGAGGAACAATGTGTACCTAATGCCAAAGAAAATTAGGAACAAATTTGAGCATAGTGAACCTAAAGTCAAGAAGAAATAGTAACAGATCTGAAGATAGTAAACATAAAGCCAAAGAGAAATAAGCACCGCTGTTTGAATAGTGAACATAACACCAAAGAGAACCAATTAGAAATCTGAGCATAGTGCAGGTAAGGCCAGAGTGATCTAAGGGCCACATGTACGAAGATGTAAGAAGCCATTTAGCAGTCTAAAAGATTGCAGATCTCTAAATCACAGACCGCGTTTGTGACAGCTAAAATGGCTTCTACAAGTATACTAAACCTATTTTGTCATCCGGTAACTGATTACTGAATAGCAAAATGAGTTTAGAAATGCATCACAAATTAGAATTTGCATGGGGTGTGTTTATGACGTCTCTTCTACATTCCAATTCGCAAAGCTATGCATCAATATAGTAATTTCAGTAGTAAACCATTGATAGGTGGCCGACTCCTCAAAGGAGATGCTAACCCATTCATATATGGTTAGAGGTCCCTGTGGAACGCCTTCCTCTTTGTGAATAAAAAAAGTTTGGATAGGAGTGGGGAGTGATCCTGGGGACCACTGCCAACTTTTATACAAACATTTTTTTTAAAGTATATTTTATATTTTTTCTTAAATGCAATTTATTTAAATGCGATCACGAACATGAACATGGTGGTCTGCTAACCCCAGCAGGCCACTATCCCCGTCATGGCATCCAATCAGAATAAGTCACAATTTGCGACCTACATTATTAAAATTCTTGGTGTAAATTGGATTGCCATCCACTCCGACTGTTGATTTTGCAATTGGTTCGCAAAATCTGATTTAATTCGTAAAAAAGTCGCATTCAAGTTGCAACTGCATTTTGCAGGCCAAATATTAGTACATCTGGACCTAAGCACGGATGTGAACAAAGTAAGCATAAAGCCAGAGAGATGTAAGCACAAATCTGAACATAGTAAGCATGAAGCAGGAGAGAAATAATCACAGATCTACAGGTATATAATCATATTGCCAGAGATAAATAAGCACAGATCATGGTGAACATTAAGCCAGAGAGGAATTAACACAGACATTTACCTGGACAACAAAATCCCACATAAAGTTAAATAACCACATGTGGTGGTCAACCGATGCCACACAGGACAAAATTCAGACACAAGCATGGCCACAGAAAATTCTCTTAGACAAAAAACATAGCTGATCCTGATATCCCCAAAACTTTTAACTAACAACAGATCTAAGTTTAATCACCATAAAGCTACACAGAAATAAATTCAGATCGCTTACATGTTTTCATACAAAATATTAAAAAAATATTAGAACTGCAGCCAAGATACAGATTTTCTAGTCTCTGGCTTCATACTTTCTTTATTTGAGAAAAAGGGGTAAAGAAAGTGGCGTGGCTTCTTTGTTTTGCTCGTTTTTTGTTGTTTTCATTCTGGTGTTAACGCCACAAAGCCTGCACCTGTACAAGACCACAGTGGATAATAATTGAATTACTTATTAATTATGGAAATATTGAAACCTACATAGAGTGGAATAAAGGGCTCTGAATGCTTCTATTAGTTTAGATGTGGTTCTTCTAGTTGGTATGCAGTGTGGTGCTGCAGTTTTTGATTGTCCTCTTTTTCATAAGCCTGCTAATAAAAGGGTGGAGGAAAATTGGGTAGAAGTTAGCAGCTTGTGTGCACGGGCACCTGATTTATGAACGGTGTAACTAACTCTTGAGTTGTTTGGAGGAAGCACACGGTTAGGTGCTTGTGGCATCCGAGAGCTTTGATAAGGCATGATGTGCCATAGCCAATGGCACAGAAGTGCAGGAACTACTACAGATGGTCTGACAGATAAAAAAAGGAGAGTAGCAGTATTACAGGGGTGAAGTGTGGGGTGTAATGCTGAGAGAGCAAAGGAGTGCAGTGAAGGTTTGCTGGTGTCCATTTCTGAGCATCTTCACAACAGACTGCTCCTCTTATTACCTGCCAGCAGATGCAGGCGACTAATGCCAAACCTTTTCCCTATTGAATCGTTCCTTGTATTATGTATTTGTGTAGGAATCCGGCCTGCTTTGATAGGATTTCCGTCATATGCTTATATCATGGTGGTTGGCAGTTGCTAATTCTAATGGCTACAGTGGTGCTGGAACAATTTTCAGAGAGGAGGTGCTGCCATCAATGTTACATCACTGAAGTCATGAGGATTGTACCAAAAGTTTCACACAAAGAACAAGTTTATCAAATGAGTCATGCCTATTTAGCAGGAGAGTGGGGAGGTTGTGGTATATAGTAGGTGGTGAATTTTGGAACACATTGTTTATTACTAAAACATGGTGTGGTAACACTGCCATTTACAGACACCGCATTTTCCATTGTAATGGCTACAAAATTCGTACTGACATGCTGTTTTACTGATACAACTATATAGCAGATAACCAATGTGTGGAATTAGGTTTTAGCAAATATTTATCATTTGTACATCACCAAGTAAAGTGTTTTGATTTGTTATGATCCTAGTAAAATCTTTGGGCCTAATTATGACTTTGGTGGTCCAACTGCCTGCTACCCTGGTGGTCCGACTGCTGTATTGCAATGCGGGCGGACCACTGCAAGACCGCCACAAGTCCGCCGCCACTGCCAAGATCTCCAGTCCCACAGTGGTGTGGACAGCGGCGGTAAATGGTGGCGGTGCCGGTATTGGCACTGCCATGGGTATTATGACCTTCCTTTCCGCAGACCTTTTCATGGCGGGGACACCGCCATGAGAAGGTCAGCGAAGAGTCTAGCAAAGGGCCACATTAAAGGGCCCGAGGACAAACATGCCCATGTGGCATGTGGCCAGGGCACATGTTGTGCCCCCCTATGCCACTCATGTCAGTGCATGCACTGTTTGCCATGCACGACATGGTGCATGGCAACAGTGCGCCTCGGCACTGCTGGCGGCGCAGCAGTGTGGCAGGTATTGGCTTCAGGCTCTCTCCTACAGCTGAAGCATGACGCCGCCTTGGCTGCGCCACCGCAACACTGCCAGCCCGAGGCAATGTTGTAATGGGGCTGCCAGCATTCTACCAATCGCGGCCGAGGTGGGCTGGCAGTGTCCCAGCCAAACTCGTATTCAGCCTCTTTGTTTCCGACACACTTCAGAATAACAAAAAAAAATGTTTCATTTGTGCTTCCCTAACTGCTGATAAATTTTTAAATATTTGTACAGTTCATAAGCAGGTATTTAAATGTTGTGTGTGTTACAAAAAAACTGACACACTTTGGCTTTTCCTTTCACACTTTCTGTATCCTAGCAAGATTGTAACATAGTTAACTTTACAAAATTCTCTAACTTGGCAGGCAAAGAAGTAAAAGTAAACACCAATCTCCATGTTAAAAGAACGAGCAGCAATTTGTCAGCAGACATAGCCTGACATTTGGATCAATGACATAATATTGTGGAAAACAATATCGACTCACAAAAATATAATCAAAAAAATATCCCATTTCTTATGTACAAAAACACAAATATCAATGACTAAAACATTACTGTCAAAAATATCTATTTTTAACAATATAAAAAAACAAATATAGTTAACAAAATTATCATTGCCTTTAAATAACTATATAAAATTTAAAAATATTTATATTAACATAATACATTGAACATTAAAAATATATGTATAATACCACAAAACAACACAAACATATATTTTACAGTAAAAGAGAAACACTGATTAGCGTTTACCATAAAGGGTAAAACCTGAAAAAGATTAATACTAAACGAAAACTACCCAATAAATGTTACTTTAAAGTAAACTAACCAATAAAAACACTTAATTAATAAAAAAAAACAATATAAACGGAACAGGAAAACTTCACTACATCTCACACCAAAACATTAAACCTGCAAGATAACAACACTCTGCCGGATTCCCAATAGAAGGCCAAGTAAATAATGTGGAAAATAAACTCCAAATACCTTAACAAGTAAGTTATACATTTTAAATTATTACAAACTTAAGTAACTTAATTTAAAAATATTAAAGTAAAAATAACTAACCAAACCCTCTATTTTTATATCTCTTCCACTGTTTAGATACTAAGGGACCAATTATGACTTTGACGGTCATACAACCACCAGCCAGTCGGTGGCGGTCCAAACGCCGATGGGCCGGCTGCCGTATTTGGAGTACAGCGTTCGGACCATCACCAGTCCAATGACATAACACCGCAACCGCCAGGATCTAGGATCCAGACGGTGCGGCAGTCGGACTGGCGGTCGTGAAAGGCGGCGGTTCCAAGGCAGGCACCACCAACCAGATTACGACCTGCATTTCCTCCAAGCATTTCAGACAGGGACCCCGCCATGAAACGCTTGGCGGAAAGGCATGCAAAGGGGCCCCAACAGGGCCCCTAGCCGAATTTCCTCATGGGGGTGCGTACGGTAGGGCATCCCCCAAAAGTGCACGGTTGTGCGTGCACTGTGTGGCATGCATGATGTGGTGCATGCCACACCGTACACGGACAACCTGGAGGCACAGTCACGGCGGTGGTATGCATTTAAGGCTCTCCTATGGGCCAAACATACTGCTGCCATGACACCACCGCACTGCCAGCCATGGATTACACTTGCAATCCTGCGGGTGGGAGACTGCAGGCTTGCGTTCTTCCTGGGACTGCAGTGTCGGATGTCTGATGGGAAGACCGGCAAACTCCTAATCAGGCCCAAAATAACAATTATATAAAAATCACCGACCAACAGAACCACCAATTAAATTCAATACTCGAACACCTGGACAAAGGTTATAAGTAAGTAAAATCAGATAACTTCAAAACATCAAATAAACCTTAAATGTAAAAAATAAAACTGAAACCCCACAAACCGGACAAATGAGCCAGAAATAAATGTTTAAAACATAACTAAAACAAACTCCCCCTCCCCCACACGGAAAACAACCCAAGGGACCCACATTTTAAAAGCATCAATGGAAAACTGAAAAAAAAGAACTACAATTATAATCAACAACACAAATTATATAAGTATAAAATGTAAATCAATTAACGTAATATTTTATGTACATTAGCAAAGTGAAGTTAGATTTATAACAAAATATTTAACTATACTATTAAACTATTTTCACACATAATGTCAGAAAGTGCAAGATCTATAACGTCTCAAATAGGCAAACAATTGCTCTTGCATATGGGATACACTTACAGCCAGGAAAGCACAAGCACCGAGAACGTAAATTGGAAATGTACAAAATACTACTCTAACGCTTGTTATAGGAGGGCTACTATAAAAAATGATGTTATTAATGTGAGAGAACACATCCACCTCCCAAATGTCATAGAAATCGAAGGTATGTAACTACAAGATTTAAAAGAAGCAAGCACTAATTCCCACATTAAAATATTAAAAGATATACTATCTAAAGTACCTGAACACATCACTGCACCAGCGAAACTACTGCTGACTCTAGAAGACATTAGGACTTTGACATTCCTGTACACTTAACCACTACACCTAATAACAAACCCTTCCTCCTAAACAACAACCTTAATAATGAGAAATAAATAATTATATTTGCTACTGCAAATAACTTCTCAAACTAAGCCAATGTGAAACATGGATGATGGACGTAACATTCAAAATGTGCCCTAGACCATTCACAGAGATATACTCCATACATGGTGAATATCACAACACTAACATGTCCCTCATTTATGCATTACTACCAAACAAACAAAGTAGGACTTACCACACACTATTAAACCACATCCAAATAAAAACAAACAACGACTCCCCACAAAACATTATAATAGGCTTTGAACATGCAATGATAGAAGCAATACTTAACAATATCCACACACAGCCATACCAGGCTATTATTACCATTTCAAGTCCAGCACTTGGAGACATCAAAAATCTGCACAAAGGGCCTCATTACGATGCCGGTAGGACCGACCATCCGATCGCCGTCCTCGCAAGCCCTTTCCGACTGCCGAGGCCAGGAAGCTTCCCCCTGCCATATTACGATGCAACCGCTGCTACCGCGGCGGACGCAGCTATGGCGGAGCACAGATCCCCGAATATGTCGCTGCAAATGCATACAAAACTCACAGAAAACATGATAATTGTACACACATGCATGACATATGTGGGGACATGCCTTGTGCACCATGTACCCCATTTCTGGGGTGTGGAGTGATGGGCCCAGTTCAGTCAATGGGGATACATACTGCAGAAGGACTTGCCTGGTATCCGGCGCCCACAGGATCCTAGTCATCAGGGTTCAGCTACCCAGGTGTAGGGGGGACATGGAGGAACAAATCCACGGCAGAGACTGCTGGAGAGAAGCGGATTGGGGTGAGTATGCACCCCAAATCCTTCATTTACGACGACTTGAGGCAGCCAGTCAGACCGCCACTGTTGGGTCGTCAGAAACCGACATCGTAATCCGGACGGTGGTCGGGGACCCTGTACCGCCCTATGGATGTTGTTTTTCTCCGACTGACATCTCGGCAGTCGGAGTAAGGCTGTCAGAGTCGGCGGTCTTACAGAGGTCGGTCGGAGTACAGGATGTATGCACAGTAATCCAGCAGTCGGACGGACCACTTCCGACGCGAACTTCAGCGGTCCGACTGCCTCCAACAGGACTGCGGAAGCTGGTCCGACCGGCATCGTAATGAGGCCCTAAGTGTAGAATATGCAACAACCAGTTTGTCTTTGAAATAAAGAAATTAATTGCACTAGTATATGTCCCAATAATAGAGGTAACTAACCAGCACAATATGCTCCTAGAAACTACATTTTACCAACAAAAGAACACAAACTAAGGGCCCAATTTATAGCTTGGCGGACAGCCCGCTGTTCCGCCATTGGGTCAGAGTAAATTACTCCGTCCCCATGATAGAGGGACCACCCGCCAAATTTATAAATCCCGCCAGGCATGCAGTCATTTATAAGTAATCTTTTTTTATGTCCAAAAAAAAAAAAATCCCAAAACGAGATTTTTTTTTAGAAAATAAAAAAAGTAATGCTCCCCCCACCATGAGAGTCATCTCCCATGGCAGGGGAGTATTATTTGGTTTTTACTGGCCCTCACGTCAGAGTTGGCCTGGCATTAATGGACAGTAAAAAACATGGCTACATGTCCGCCAATCCTGATTGGGCGGACGGACATGTAGCCATTGCACAATGGTACTTATTCCATTGGGCCGTCGGAGGGGTTGGGCTATGGCGGAGTAGTCACCACCCTAGCCAAACCAAAGGTCTGCCCACATTTATATTGGGATGTTGGACCTTCATGTTGGCGGTATGTATACTCTGTCACCGTTGCGACGGAGTATACATACCGCCAAAATACAATTCGGGCCCTCAGTCCCCTAATGGACTACTTTGAAGACACCTGGGTTGGCAGACTGCAACGCTCTGCACAGAGACGCCAACCCAAATTCCAAATACCATGGCGAAATGTCTACGACAGTACCATTGCTCAACAAGCCAAAACCAAAAACGCAGTAGACGGATGGCACAATGCCTTCCAAGCAACACTAGAGAGAACCCAACCTACACTGTACAAATTTATAGAAGCCCTCCAAAAATAACAAAGCTTCCAACAACTAAGGAAAGAGCAATCAGTAAGCCAAATTAAACTTAAAATTAGAAAACAAAACAGTAAAATTTACAACATGCTACAATGTAAAGTTAGAAACTTTTATTAACAACAAAGAAGTAGACTACTTAGAAGTAATTGCAAAACCCCTATTATAAGATGCCTATCTACACACTAAGCACAATCCTTAACAAAAAAAAACACCACCATAACATAACCATTTAAAAATAAATATGAAGCAATTTATTTTTTCATAAATCAGTTAAAAAATAATATTAATAACAGAGAAATTAAGACTGATAAATAGAAATAATATGTTTTAATATGTAATTAAAAATCTGCACATCAACAACCAAACCACAACATTATAAATACATTGCAATTAGGCCAAATGCACAAACATAAAAAAATATAACACTTCCTACCCAATATTAAAAAAAGAAATCATACTTACAGCTGTGTATCTGCAGATCTTCATTCACGTCCGTGCTGACAAAATCCAATCCTCAAAAAGGTTTTAAAAAAAGTGCAAAGAACCAAAAAAATGCGAAAGTGAAAAAGTACAAAGTAAATCCATCGAAATGATCAAAATACTTTAAGAACCATGAAAAAAAAACAAAAATCAAAAATTCAAAACCGCTCCAGCAAACCCAAAAATTGAAAGGAAATTAAAAAAAAATATATTGGTTTACTACACAGGTCCATAGAATATCTGGAGCTCTAAACTTGTATAAAAACATAACATAACCACCCTCACAAAACACAATTTTCCAATAGAACATAAACATTGCATTACAACTATAAAAACACAAGAAATAATACTGCAACATCTACAATAAAAGAACTACCACCAAACTATAATTAGGCCTACCACACAACACTACAACACAACGTAACAAAAACCACTACAAAATAAGCTTCAAAAGCAAAACTACGACTATAATTCACACCAACTACATCTATCCACATTTCCCCTATCCGCACTACCCTAAAGTAAAACTGAAGATCTTACCTTAGCAGTCGACCAGCAGCAAGAAACCACAACTCATTCCCACAAAATCTGACTAAATGTGACAGCAACAGACCACAAAATACACTTAGGGCCCGATTCCGATCTCGTTCGGAAAGCATGCCGACCGAATCAGTTCCGGAAGGCTTTCCGTACGACTCGGATCCGGGGAGTCCGACCGAACGAGTATGATGCATCCAGATGCAATTTGGTCGGACTGGGAGCCTGTGTTCCGAACGTGAACACAGGCTCCCATTGAAGAAAGGGGTGCCTGGGGAAAACCTTGCACCCTGTGGCGAGCATCCCATGGTGCCTGCCACATTGTGCATGGCTGGAAAGGGGGGTCCCTTGGGTACCCCCACGGGCCCGATTCGGAGGTCCCCGGGTGAAGGGCAAACAGCATCGGAAAGGCTGTCCGAATCGGTCATCGTACTCGCTCGTTCGGAAACCAAGCCTATAGAGCTGTACTAATTGGCCCCGGAAAGGCTTAACCTCTCAGAATGCCTTCCGGAACCGATTTCGTCAGCCCTAACGGTTTCCAGGCATTGTACTTGGTCATTCAGAACTTGGAACGAGTCGGTCGGAAACAAGTGCTCTGGATTGGTTTCGGCAAACCTGAATCCGATTCGGAGCACTTCCAACCGACATCGGAATCGACCCCATAGTGGGAAAAAAATGGCTGTTAAATGAAAACAAATAAAATACTATTTTCCTATAGAAAGCAATGAAATTTTAACACCAAAATGTTTAAAAATGTATACATAAATATGTACAAATGTTGTAAAAATGTCCAATAAATGTCTACAAAATGTATTAACAAATATAAATGATTATGTAAAGTATAATGTCAATAGTACTGTAAAAACATTAAGGGGCCACGGGTGCAGGGATTAAAAGGGGGGCACCACAGGTGCCCCCTTGGCCCCCAACCGGAGGCTGCGCACACAAGGGGGCAATAATGTCAATAGTACTGTAACAACATTAAGGGGCCTATTACGATGTCAGGCGGACTTGCGTCCGCCCGACACCGTCTCAGAACTGGGACCAACAGACCTCCTGTCGGCAGTCCCGACCTCCTGATTCGGATGGAACCGAACACTGTTCAGTCGCATTCTGACATTTCCCTATGGGAGCATGTATTACGGCCACTAATCAGCTGTAGTACATGCTCCCATAGGGAAATGGGAGATGGTGTTAATCCCTGCACCCCGTGGCAGGCACCTTGACAAGGGGGGCCTGTTAGGGGCCCCCAAACACACTTTCCGTCAGGGTTTCCATGTCAGAAAGGCTAGCATGGAACCCCTGCCGGAAACCGTGCATCGTAATCCCAAGGGCTGAATGACCGCCCTTTGGGATTACGGGCCGGCCTCCAACTGGCCGACGTGCTCCTTGAGCGCATCAGAAGCCAGCCGGAATGACCGGCCCATTTAGTTTCCGACCGCCAGCATTGTAATGCAGCGGTTGTAAAGTAAACCGAGATGCCGCCCGGAAAGGCTCCGACCATCGGTCGGAGCCTTCCCGGGCCCCTAAATATTAGAATATAGTACTATTTATGATATACCAAAACAGTATATAAAACCTGTAAAAATGAAACTATATATATATAAATTCACTGAAAAAACCATAGGTTCCAGGGACGTTATAGTTACAAATTATCATGTTAAAAACCTTTGAAATTCACTGAAAAAACCATAGGTTTCAGGGACGTTATAGTTACTTGCACATTTCACTCGTACAAAACCACAGAAATTCGGCCGTTATAGTTAGTTGAGCTAACTATAACTCACGCCCCCACAATGCACTGCTGATGACGTCACATATTACATCATTCATGACATGGTCAGTGACATCACTGATGACATCACTGATGACATCTCAAATGACATCACTGATGACATCATCCAGTGACTGTGTGTTTCTGTAAAGTTTAAATATGTTTTATAAATATATTGGCCAAGGTATATTGTAGAATGAGTGGCTGTATAAGTGTGTGGATGGAGGATTTAGTAGGTGTGTGACTGACTGTATAAGTGAGTGATTAAATGTCTCTTACTGAATTCATGTCCCTGAAACCTATGGTTTTTTCAGTGAATTTCAAAGGTTTTTAACATGATAATTTGTAACTATAACGTCCCTGAAACCTATGGTTTTTTCAGTGAATTTCAAAGGTTTTTTAAATGCCAATTTCTAATTATAATGTTCATTAAACCTATCTGCTGTGCGATCCAAAAACAAGCTGGTGCTTGTAGTGTTGTGGACAGTGGACGCAACCATGTTACCTCAGGCAGTGGGGAAGATCTCGGTCATGAACCTGTGTCGTCGCCCCCTGTAAGCGGAAGCGCAGTGGGCTGGTCCAACGTACGCCACTCCAGCATAGAAGTGTGAATAAATAGGCCGGGGTTCTGGGCGTGGTTCACTTGTGTGAAAGCAAACGCGTCTGCCAGAGCGGCGACCCTCACCCTGCCACGTGGCTGCCGCCATGACCGCGGGCCTCCTTGACACAAGCCCCCTGCGAACACAGCAGCACAGCACTGCACAGTTATGTCTGTAGACTACTGCCTTAGATCTACATTGCGGACAGCAGGGCTCACAATTCAGATTGAGTCGCGATTGCAGATGACGCAGTCCAGTAGGCAAGACACATTGCTCCCAGTGCGGCCCACGCGGACCACGCATCATCGCAGGCTGCGTACACGCTGAGCGCCAGAGGTACCACTAACTCAGTTCACCACAAATAAACGCCACGTGGCCTTATTAAGGCAGAATTAATTAAACAACACACATTGCTACCAGTGCGGCCCACACGGACCACGCATCATCGCAGGATGAGCACACGCTGAGTGCTTCAGGTGCCACTAGCTCACTGCACCATAAGTCATCGCCACGTACCCTTAAACCTACATAATATCCTTTTAGTATCCTTGCTTCAAGAACTTTTTTGATATCAATTATAGCTTTAGTACAATGACCAAATTCATCTTGCAAGTCCAAAGGAACACTGAATGGCAGTCTACAGTGGGGATAGCAGAGCCCACAATTCGAATTCAGTTTTGATTTATTTATTGCAGAGTGAACTGTACTTTATGTCATTGGATTTCTCAAGAGGAAGTCACAAAAAGCATTCCTCGATGTCTGTTCTGACTACTGCCTTCGATCTACACTGCGGTCAGCAGAGCTCACCATTCAAATTCAGCCTTGATTTATTAATTGGACAGAGAATTGTACTCTATGTTGTTGAATTTTCTCAAGAGGAAGTGACAAAAAGCTTTCCTCGATGTCTGTGCTGACTACTGCCTTCGATCTACACTGCGGACAGCAGGGCTCACAATTCAGATGGAGTTGCGATTGCAGATGACGCAGTCCAGTAGGCACAGACATTGCTACCAGTGCGGCCCTCCCTGACCACGCATCATCGCTAGCTGTGCACACGCGGAATGCTTCTGATGCTCCTACCTCAGTCCACCACAACTGATGGACCCTTTATGACAGAATCTTTTCTGTATGATTTCAGATCTGGTGCCCCTAACTTAGTGTAGCACAAGTCATGGACCCTTTATGATTGAATCTCTGTGTGTGATCTGATGATTACTGTTGTACTTGTTACCAGCACCAACCATTCCCGGAGGGCTGGCTTACACTCACCCCACACGCATCCAGCACAGACGTCACTGGACATGTGACCCTGGTAATAAAAAAAAGTAGAGTGCACGTGCTCATACCCAGTTCCACTATCTATCTGTGTCCGTGTGTTCATTATGTATGCAACATGCTGCCCCTGGGCCCTACCACATTACATTGTGGTCTGGACAGCGTATGCAACCAACTTACCTTTGACATTGGGAGAAAACTTTGGTTATGTAACTTTGTCTCGGTCATTGTACAAGTACGTAGAAACTGGATGATTAGAGTACTGCAAGGAGAGTGTATAGTGAATTTATAAGCGCGTGGGGATTGGCGGAGTGATTGTATAAGTACATATGTTGGCGCACCCTAACTCCGACAACGAGCTTGTCTCTAATTGGCTGCCCTCCATGTCCCAAAAACTGAAATTTGGATTTTGCATGGCCCAGTATTGATACAGCTGCAATACTCCACTGAATGTGCAATAAACATTCACACCCACACAGATGTGTCATGTCCACCATCTTTCTTGTGTGGAACTATGGATGAATGTAGGGTCAGTGATTGCCCATACCTTCCATGTTGGCCATGTTCAGGGACTTGGCTCACAGAGTGACACATTGACGCTTGCGACCCGGGTGACGGCAGCACTACAACAAGAACACCCGCATGGCCAGTGTTGCAAGATTTTTTAAGCATTCTCTAGCCCAAAGACAACCAAAAAGTAGCCCAAACTAGCCCACTATTGCTACTTTAAGGAAGGAGGGGCAGGGACATCGTCAAGCAGGCGGTGATTGGAATTGATGTTGCAGCAGGCTGCCAAGTAAATATTTGTCTAATAAAGCGCTTTAACATACTAATTTGCTGGAGCGCTGTATATATATTTATAATCTGGCAACTAGCTCAAACCAAAATTTTACCGCACAACCGGGAAAAATATAGCCCAATTGTGCGTGATCTAGCCCAATCTGGCAACAGTGCCGCATCAGTTGATTCCTCATACAGCTCACGATGGAGCCACACCCATAGCTCCGGAGTCATTCTTCACAGACTCACGCAGGACTGGCATACGCCAGGCCAGCCCACTCTGCTTACGCTTACAGAGAAATACAACAACGCTACATGGCCCAGATTTTCATTGCAGTGATCTGCTGGTCACCCCCTAGTTGTCAGTACGCCGCAGCCACTCCCTCACGGCTGGTATACACCCACACCACACCCATCCAGCACAGGCGTCACAGGACACGTGACCCTACCAATAAAAAAGACCGGGCACACGTGCTCTAAACCATTTTAGAGTTGCTCCCACCGCATGCACTGTGATGGCCCGTCTCGGTGGTTCGGACACCTCATGTAGGCCTGAGCCTACATGAGCCTCCTAATTCTGTACTATGTTTAGATGTGGGAGCTTGAGGGCTCCACTAGGTCCCGGCACGTGGTTGGAGACACAGCACTCACTGTCCCTCTTCATCTCTTCCTTTCTCTCTTTCACACTCTTTCGCTCTCTCTTCTTCTCACACTGTTTCTCTCTCTCTTCCTCTTTCTCACTCTTTCTCTCTCTTCCTCTCTCTCTCTGTTTCGCTCTCTCTTCGTCTCTCTCACTCTTTCTCTCTTTCTCTCTGTCTTTCTCTCACTCTTTCTTTCTTTTTCTCTCTCTCTTCCTCTCTCTCACTGTTTCTCTCTTTCTCTCTGACTCTTTCTTTCTTTTTCTCTCTGTCTTCCTCTCACTCTTTCTTTCCCTCTCTCTCTATCTCTCTTTCTCTCTCCTTTGATGGACGCATGATGCACAATCTTATCTTGCTTTTTGTCTTGCAGGCCTGCGATGAAGCGTGGCCATCCTGCAATCAACACTCAACCTGAATTGTGAGCTCCGCTCTCCGCGTGTACACAACGGGTGAGGAGGTTTCTTCGGCACGTGGTGGACCCTCTTTGACACACGTCGGTGGTGTAAGGTGAGCAGAGAGGCTTGTTTGCGCAGCGGTGGGCAGTCACATCCGGGCAGTGGGAGTGGATGGGGTGCAGCAGCCTGGGTGCGCAGCGGCACGCAGTCACCTCCGGGCAGTGGGAGTGCATGGGGTGCAGCAGCCTGGGTGCGCAGCGGCTGTCATACACCTCTGGGCAGTGGGAGTGGATGGAGTGCAGCAGCCTGGGTGTACAGCAGCGGGTAGACACCTCTGGGCAGTGGAAGTGGATGGGGTACACTAGCCTGGATACACAAAGGCGGGACAGCGATTTAGGCATACGCAGTTGTATGTACTCATCCATTACTGATTCCATTTTTATGTTTCAGATGACTAAGCTTGAGGGCTGCCCTATATCCCGGCACGTGGTTGGAGGCACACCGGTGACAGAAAGGTGAGCTGTGAGGATTTTCTCCACAGTGTCAACACTCACTCTCCCTCTCCATCTCTTCCTTTCTGTCACCCACACTCTTTCTCTCTCTCACTCTCTATCTCTTCCTTTCTCTCTCTCACACTCTTTCTCTCTTTCTCTGTCTCTTCCTTTCTCTCATTCTTTCTTTCTCTCTCTTCCTCTCTCACTCTCTCTCTCTCTTCCTCTCTCTCACACTGATTCTCGCTCTCTTCCTCTCTCTCACACTGTTTCTCTCTTTCTCTCTTCCTTGTATCTCACTCTCTCTCTGTCTTCCTCTCTCTCACACTTTCTCTCTTCCTCACTCTCACTCTTTCTCTCTCTCTTCCTTTCTCCTTAGAGTGCAGCAGCCTGGGCGCACAAGAGCGCACAGACACCTCCGAGCAGTGGGAGTGGATGGGCTGCAGCAGCCTCAGTGCGCATTGCCAAAACAGATAATTAGGCGTGTGCAGTTGTATGTACTCTGCAATTACTAATTCTATACTATCTTTCAGATCACTAAACTTAAGGGTGCACTATGTCCCGGCACGTGGTTGGAGACACACCGGAGGCACAAAGGTAAGCTGCGAAGATTTTCTCCAGTGTCAACACTCCCTCTCCATCTCTTCCTTTCTCTCTCTCACACTTTCTCTCTTTCTCTGTCTGTTCCTCTCTCTCATTCTTTCTTTCTCTCTCTTCCTCTCTCTCACTCTTTCTCTCTTTCTCTCTCTCTCTCTTTTCCTTGTATCTTACTCTTTCTCTCTCTCACTCTTTCTCTGTCTGTCTTCCTCTCTCTCACTCTTTCTCTCCTCTCTCTCACTCTTCCTCTCTCTCACTCTTTCTCTCTCTCTTCCTCTCTCACACTATTTCTCTCTTTCTCTCTCTCACTCTTTCTCTATTTCTTTGTCTTCCTCTCTCTCTCACTCTTTCTTTGTTTCTCTCTTTCTCCCTCACTCTTTCTCTTTTGCTGGACGCATGACACACCATCTTATCTTTCTTTTTGTCTTACAGGCTGTGATTCTACAAATGGTCTAGCGATGACACGACATGGCTGTACATAGTTTTATTTGTTGTTGTTTTGTTTTAATAAAATGTTTTATATGTAAATCCATACATGACTAAGATTCTTATTTGTCCAACCTAACGTGACTGTCACATTTGTTTGTGGGGTGTGGGGGTGAGGGGAGATGGCGGACAAGGAGCTCCTACTGCAGTGTTGGGTGTCCGACCTGCATGATCGTTGCCTCCATTACATCTGTTCTCAGAGACTTAATAGACGGCGGTCTGGCTCGTAGATGAAGAACTGCGAGCCGATTAGCAGGCTCATAGAGGGAGAACCGCGGCCCGTCAGTTCGCAGAGGAAGAGCTGCGGGCCAGCTCGCAGAGGAACACCTGCGGGCCGACTAGTATAGGGAAAGGTGCGGGCCATCGGCTTCCAAAGGATAGCTGCGGAACACTGATGTGGGGAGAGGGAGCGTGAAGAGCGTATCTCGCAGAGAGACACCTCCGGTATATTTCCAGTAATGGCTTCACAGATACAACTGCGGGCCCGAGAACTCGCACCCGAAGAGCTGTGATCCGACAAGTGGTTCGCAGAGGCAGACTTGCGGGCCCAAGTATGTTGTTGGAGGTATGCTGTTGATGGTGGAAAAGGGTGTGTTACCTGCTGATGTAGGGAGATGCAGCGTGAAAGCGGTATCTCGCACAGACAGAGCTCCGGTATATTAAATTGCCCCCGGGACCTTTCTTTTATATTTTCACTCGATGCGAGGCACAAGATGGCTGCTAACACTTCTTGGTTTGAATTGTTAGCAGCCAATCAGAGGCAAGCTCGTACTCGGGAGTTAGGCACAGTCCAGATATATATATCTTCTTTCCCTTTAATATCTCAAAAACTACTGAACGGATTTACACCATTTCCACAAAACCGCGCTTTCTGCACCAAGACCTTTCTCCCTGACAAATTTGGCGTAATTCCGTTCAGCAGTTTGACCTGCAGCCTTGTCTAAAGTTTCCTATGGAAAATGCATTGCGAAAACACTTTTTCGGACCCCTTTTTTCTCAGCCCCCCTTCACCAATCACCCTGAAATATGTCTTTGCAGCTCAATACACCCCTAAACTTTCAAGATACGAGCTGATCAAAAAAGAGACACTTTCTGGAATATTTAGTAAAGATTCGTCAAACGACGCCAAAGTTATAAGCACATGGAGGTTTCCAGGAGGGGGGCCGCGCAACCCCCCTCCCAACATGAGTGAAGCCCCGGGTCTGCGGGGACCCCAGCGGGCCCCCGCAGCCCCACCGAGCCCCCGCTATTATTTTTTAAGAAATGCCCCCGGGACCTAGCCCACCCCGGGGTCTCATTAAAATAAAACGCGGGACCCCGCGACCCCAGCGCGAATTACGCTGATATATATATATTTTTTTTAAATGCTTTTTTTGGCCCTGGGGTCTTTCTGGGACCCCTGAGCAGGCCTAGGGGTCACGGTGTTTCTACCCTGCCCCCTTCTCTTGTTTTATACCTTTGTTTCTCTGTTTTCTAGTGACTCGCTTTTACCGAGCCACAAGATGGCTGCCAACACTTCCTGGTTTGGAGTGTTTGCAGCCAATCACAGTGAAGCTCGTGCACGGGACTTAGGCTCCGCCCAGATATCGAAACTTTTATTTTTCTAATTTCTCAGCAACTACTGAACGGATTTACACAATTTAAAAAAAAGGTTGCTTTCTGATCCAAGCACTACCTTTTTGCCAAATTTGGGGTAATTCCGTTCAGTAGTTTCGGCTCTAGCCTTGCACAAAGTTTCCTATGGGAAATTGATTTTTTGACTCTTATTCTTTGAATTTCTCAAAAATTACTGAACGGATTTACACCATTTAAAAAAAAAGGTCGCTTTCTGAACCAAGCTCTACCTTTCTGCCAAATTTGAGGTAATTCCGTTCAGCAGTTTGGGCTGTAGCTCGTCGCAAAATTTCCTATTGAAATTAACATGGAGAAAACGCGTTTTGGGAGCCCCCTTTTTTCTCAGCTCCCGCTTGACAAATCACCCCCAAACTTTCAAGATAGGAGCTGACCTAAAAAGTGAAACTTTTTGGAAAATTTCATAAAGATTCGTCAAACGATGCCAAAGTTATTAGCAAATCAAAAAATGCTTTTCCTATGGAAACTAAGGGCCCGATTCTGATGCGGGTTGGAAAAGCTTCCCGACCGAGGGCCTGATTCTGATGCGGTTAGGAAGGCCTCCTAACGGCATTTGCTCCTTCCAAATCGGATCGGGAACGTGTCTTCCCGACCGAGGGCCCAATTCTGATGCGGTTAGGAACAAATGTTCCCATTGAAGTCAATGGGAGTTCAACCAAATCGTATCTGGAAGCATCCGGATGCATCCTACTCCGCCGGTCGGACTTTCCCGATCCGAGTGGGTCGGACACCATTTCCCAACCGATTCGGTCGGGAAGCTTTTCCAACCCGCATCAGAATCGGCCCCTAGGTTGTAACTATAACTACCTACTGCCAGTAGGTAATATATATATATATGTGAAAAATAATTATATACCACTTTTGTGAAAAACTTTACAAATATTAAAAATGTTACAAATGTTTAAAAAGTAAGTTACATGTGTTAATTGTGAAAAAAAGGTGTAATAAATGTTATATCACAATAATAAATATTTTTTTTATTTTACATTTAAGAAAGTATGTATGTGTTTTAATGCAGTTCAACATATACAATTAATGCACCATGCGCTTTATATCTGGATCTCCGTGTTACAACTCCCTCTGAGGAGAACTGGTGTGGTTACCCGCCCGGAACACTTATACACACATACTGGTGTTTTATATCTTATTAAGAATAGATTGTTTTTTTCTTTTTTAAATGGTTTTAACACAGTGCTTTTCAGTCATATAGAACTGTCTATTTCAAACGGTGAACCAAGCATTAGGCACTTTAACTCTACACCTTTCTGCATTACATTTCTGATACTTCGCAATGAGATGCGGTAATTCAATGGCTTTGAGTCTTAGAGGGTTTTAGGATGTAGGAGATTTTAAATGGATTTTGCTCAAGATGAACGAAATGTTGTGCTGGTACAGTTGAAAGTATGCATTTTAAATTATCCGTCTGTTTAAGTTGTTCCTCAGGTAGTGAGGAATGTATGTTCTAAATTTGATTGGTTTTAATTAACTATCAAATAGAGATTTCAATTATTTCCTTCACTCAATCATATACAATAAATAAAATATGAAAAACTAAATAAATAACAATATAAAAACCATAACATGTCATTCGCCGTAGTAAAAAATAATGTTTTAGTCTAAAATGTTGAATACTAAAAATGTCACTGTGAGGGAGCCCCCGTGAGTGTCGTTCCTGTGAACAAGATATACAGAGACCCCTGGGTGCCTTACCGCTACGATCAGGAAACAGACTGCGAGAATCTGGACGGAACTTCCGATGTAACTAAGGGTTTTTCCTTCAACATACAGCCCAGCGGAGAAAACCCGGAAGTGACCCACCCCTGGAGGGGCGGAACGGAAACCCGAGACAGCCAATCGGAAGGGTCTGACGCGGCATCAGTGTGGCCAGAAAAGGAGGAGGAGAGCTTGCCAAGCCCGTCAGCTGTTGGGAATCGGAGAACACGGGAGAGCAGAGGAAGCGCTGGCGAATTGGAGGAGAAGGCGAAGGAGGACGGAACCGGAGACGAGAGCGACGGAGGCCTGGAAAACCCAGAAGTGTGGTCCGAAGACTGGTGGATCCCGGAGGAGGCGGATGAGCCGCCGCAACTCAGGAGAGTTGCGGCAGAAAGCGGTACGTGAATTGGGCGGGGGAGAGGATAGAGGGAGGGGGTGGGAAAGGGGTAAAACCACGGGATTGTTTCCCCACTACCTTAAATAACCTCACCGCACGCCCAGCGTCCAAAATCACTTCCCTTGAGCACGTTGTTATAATTACCCCGATGTTTTACAATCTTCCACGCTGAGACGTAAATCAGCTACTCCTTTCTTTTCCTGGTTCCCGGTTCTTTGCCCAGGTGCCTTTTTCTTTTCACCAACTGCTCCCTCATCTCATTACTCACTTGGTGTGGTGGAAGAAGAAGTACTCGTCGCGAATTCATATCCTGACCGCCACCTTTTTGTTTTCCTTTCCCGAGAGCACGCCGGAACTTCGGGACCCTACCAGCCCACCAGAAGGAAACTGACTCCGTGCCCTGGAAGGACCACTTCTCCTGCTGCACCCCACCACGACGACCACTTAATTGAGTTTCCCTGTACCAGAATCAACAGACTTTTACTCCGTCACACCCGCTATCCTGACACTGTTTTCACCACAATCATAATAAAACTCACAATATAGATCCTATACGGCCTCCTCGCTTCTGTTTCCGACCCTCCCTCCGACAGGTGGTGTCAGAAGTGGGATCGGTGGAAATGGAGGCCGTAGTAAGGAAGATGGCGGAAGGACAGGACAAGCTGGAAAAGATTATGACCAGGTTCCTGGAAACCGCGGAGACCGAAAGAGAGGCTCTACATAAGACCCTCACCCGGACAGGGACAGACTCAAGAAACCTCAATAGGGAGACTGGCTGACGTATTAGGACAACCACGGGGGTTCACAGCGCCTCCCTCTGTTGTAATCCAGAAATATGCACATGGCGAAGACCCCGACTTCTTCCTCTCAAATTTTGAGAGGATGGCCAGAGCTGCCCTGTGGCCAGAAGAGAGGTGGGGTCAGTACTTGGGGCCTCTACTTACAGGGGACTTACAGTCTGCCTACCAGGCCGCTAATCCTCTGGGGAACACCCCGTATCCAGACATCAAGCGATGTATTCTGGAGAGAATGGGCATTGACGACGAAACCCACCGGATGAGATTGCGACAAATCAAAGAAGGTCCACAAGAAAACCCCCGAGCTCTATGTTACCGCATAAAGGACGTAGCCGACCGATGGCTCAAACCCCTCATCTCCTCTAAAGAGGATAACTTAGAGAAAATTTATCTTGAACAATTTCTTACATCCCTACACCCACCCATACAGAGGTGGGTTCGACAACACGCAGATCTAACCTTAGAGAAAGCTGTGGAGATTGCAGCAGCGTACTTCAGAGCCCATGAATGGCAAAAAGGAAAAGACGATGGACACTGGAGACAAACCGGGAATCAAGCGCTGAGGAACCCCAGACCCCCTCACTACCGAGGACCGAAACCGAAACCGTGACTATCTTGCCAAACCCTGTCCCTCCAATACTCAGACCATCATCCCCTGTAGGGCCTCAATGTTTTCGTTGTGGTGCGTTTGGCCACATAGCACGCATATGTCCCCAAAAAGATGAGCCTATGGAGGTGGGTTACACCCGAGTGTTATATTGTCCCTCAGTGGGAGACGCTCGCCCTTTTCACAGGCAGATAGCCGTCAATGGTGAAGCAAGAAACGTCCTGATTGACACGGGATGTCGTCAAACAGTTATGCGTCCCCAGGTTGTCCCGGGGGGGGCCCCTATCCCTATAGGGACCGTTAACATTCAATGTATTCATGGGGACAGCAAGACCTATCCTTTGACCAATGTGACTATCCAACACCAACCCACCCAGACCCCTGTGAAAATGAAGATAGGTCTCCTTCCCCACCTACCTGAACCCGTAATCTTAGGGACTGACTACCCTCACATACACTCCTTACTCAACGAGACATGGAAGGAAGGGGCCCAGTGGAGAGAAGAGGCCCCCTTTTCCCAGATTGCCAATCCTGGGTGGCAGATAGGAAAAGACAGGAAGAGTAGACAACAAAAGAAGAGAGAAAAAAGGAGCTGGAACCCTGTCCTTTTGACCAATACCGCCCCCCCCTTTGGGAACACGACAGGGGTTTCCGTGCGGCCCAACAAGAGGATAATACCTTACAGGAGGCCTGGAGACAAGCCACTGAACAGGAGGACCCATTACAAGTAGGTCCCCAGTTTTTCACAAAAAAGGGGTTGTTATACAGAAAAGGAGGGAGGGATCTACCCGTTCAGTTGTTAGTACCTCTTCCTTTTCGAGAGAAGGTTTTATACCTAGCACACAGCCATCTGTTGGGCGGACATTTCGGAGGTGAAAAAACCGAAAACGCTATAGTAACACGGTTCTACTGGCCGGGTATTTACCAACAATCAAGGAAATATTGTCGCGAATGCGCGATTTGTCAAAAAACTAGTCTCTACACCCCTCCCCGGGTGCCGTTAAAACCCTTACCAATCATCGATGTTCCCTTCTCTAGGGTTGGAATGGACATTCTGGGTCCTCTCTTACCCTCCCGTAGCGGCTGTCGCTACGTCCTAGTATTGGTCGATTATGCCACACGTTTTCCCGAAGCCATCGCACTGAGACAACCCAACACCACACAAGTGGCCAAAGCCATGATCTCTGTTTTTTCACGCGTAGGTTTCCCGAAGGAGATCCTTACAGATCAAGGCACGCCTTTCACCTCAAAACTCATGAGACAAGTTTGTCAACAACTAAAAATCAAGCAGATTCGCACTGCCGCTTATCACCCCCAGACGGATGGTCTGGTGGAACGATATAATTCCACTCTGAAGACCACCCTAAAGAAGTTATTAAACTTGGAAGCCCGGAAATGGGAAGATATGCTTCCTTTGGCTTTATTCGCGATTAGATGTAGCCAGCAAAAAAGCCTAGGCTATTCCCCGTTCGAACTTCTTTACGGACGGCCACCCCGTACCCTTCTAGATATGGCGAGAGAAGAATGGGAAGAAGAAACTGATACAACAAAACCCTTGTTGGAGTATGTGGCCAGCCTTAAGTCCCAACTGAACCAGGTACGAGCCATTGTAAGTTCCAACTTAGAACAAGCTCAGACAAACCAGAAGAGGCAGTATGACAAAAAAGCCAAAGACAGGTCCCTACAGGTGGGCGACCGGGTATTGCTGCTTCGACCCACTTCCGAACACAAACTCTTAAGCCAGTGGCAAGGCCCCTTTTTAGTACTGGAAAGGATAACCCCTGTCACATATAAGCTTGAACTGGACCCCATCACTAATCATACCCAAATTTATCACATAAATTTGTTAAAAAAATGGGAAGGCCCTGCTCCTGTCCTAGCGTCCATAGAATCAGAACCCTTGGCCGAACAAAGCATAGACCCTGCCTTGCCTATCCTTCTAAAGCAAGAACTGGAAGAAGTCTTACGACCGGTCCATTCGGTATTCTCTCTGGTACCAGGTAGAACCACCCTGGTGGAACACGAGATACATACCACTCCCGGAAAGACTGTACGTCTACGACCGTACCACATCCCTGAAGCTAGGCGAGAAGCCATTGATAACGAAGTCCTCCAGATGATTCAGCTAGGAGTCATCGAACCCTCTAAAAGCGAGTGGTGTTCTCCTATAGTAATTGTACCTAAGCCCGACGGATCAATACGCTTTTGTATCGACTTTAGGGAGGTGAACAAAATATCCCGGTTCGACGCTTATCCCCTCCCCAGAGTCGATGAGATGATAGAGAGACTGGGTAAAGCCCGTTATATCAGTACATTGGATCTGTGCAAGGGATATTGGCAGGTGCCCCTGAGAGTTCAGGACCGAGAAAAGACAGCCTTCTGTACACCTAAGGGTCTTTTTCACTTTAAGGTACTGCCCTTCGGGCTTCACGGGGCACCCGCTACATTTCAGCGCCTCATGAATATAATGTTACAACCCCACAGAGAATACTCAGCCGCGTACCTAGATGATATCATCATCTACAGTAATACATGGAAAGAACATCTCCAACACTTAAGACAAGTCATCGACACCCTAGGTCAAGGAGGATTGACTATCAATCCCTCCAAAAGTCACTTGGCAGCTACCACAGTGAAGTACTTAGGGTACCTGTTGGGGGATGGGGGTATCCGACCCCAAGAAGAGAAGGTAGAAGCAATCGCCCAAATCCCCTTCCCGAGATCCAGGAAAGACCTCCGGGCCTTTTTAGGTCTACTGGGATATTATCGGCGATTTATCCCCTGTTTTTCCCAAATCGCTTCACCCCTGACCGATTTATTGAAGAAATCCACACAAACCGAAAGGCAGCTCAGGAATCCCTCCCCAAATGCCCTACAATCCTTTCAACGACTGAAACAGCACATTACCTCAAAACCCTTTTTGGTGAGCCCTGATTACGAGAAACCCTTCCTACTCCAGACCGATGCCTCCGACAGAGGTCTTGGAGCAGTGTTATCACAAAAAGACAGCAACCAGCAAGAGCGGCCCATCCTTTTTATAAGCCGCAAACTGTTTGCTAGGGAAACCAGATATGCAGTTATTGAAAAGGAAGCCTTAGCCATCAAATGGGCTGTCGAAGCCCTCCGTTATTATCTAGATGGTCGGGAATTCCTTCTTTTTACTGACCATGCCCCCCTCGAATGGGTTTCCTGCACCAAAGGCCACAACCAGAGGGTCTTACGTTGGTTCCTGGCACTGCAACCATTTCGGTATACTGTACACCACAGAAAAGGGAAGGATCAGGCCAACGTGGATTACCTGTCCAGATACCCTAGAGACCCCTTTCTTGTGAACAAGAATGTTAGGGAAGGGGGATGTGAGGGAGCCCCCGTGAGTGTCGTTCCTGTGAACAAGGTGTCCGTATACAGAGACCCCTGGGTGCCTTACCGCTACGATCAGGAAACAGACTGCGAGAATCTGGACGGAACTTCCGATGTAACTAAGGGTTTTTCCTTCAACATACAGCCCAGTGGAGAAAACCCGGAAGTGACCCACCCCTGGAGGGGCGGAACGGAAACCCGAGACAGCCAATCGGAAGGGTCTGACGCGGCATCAGTGTGGCCAGAAAAGGAGGAGGAGAGCTTGCCAAGCCCGTCAGCTGTTGGGAATCGGAGAACACGGGAGAGCAGAGGAAGCGCTGGCGAATTGGAGGAGAAGGCGAAGGAGGACGGAACCGGAGACGAGAGCGACGGAGGCCTGGAAAACCCAGAAGTGTGGTCCGAAGACTGGTGGATCCCGGAGGAGGCGGATGAGCCGCCGCAACTCAGGAGAGTTGCGGCAGAAAGCGGTACGTGAATTGGGCGGGGGGAGAGGATAGAGGGAGGGGGTGGGAAAGGGGTAAAACCACGGGATTGTTTCCCCACTACCTTAAATAACCTCACCGCACGCCCAGCGTCCAAAATCACTTCCCTTGAGCACGTTGTTATAATTACCCCGATGTTTTACAATCTTCCACGCTGAGACGTAAATCAGCTACTCCTTTCTTTTCCTGGTTCCCGGTTCTTTGCCCAGGTGCCTTTTTCTTTTCACCAACTGCTCCCTCATCTCATTACTCACTTGGTGTGGTGGAAGAAGAAGTACTCGTCGCGAATTCATATCCTGACCGCCACCTTTTTGTTTTCCTTTCCCGAGAGCACGCCGGAACTTTGGGACCCTACCAGCCCACCAGAAGGAAACCGACTCCGTGCCCTGGAAGGACCACTTCTCCTGCTGCACCCCACCACGACGACCACTTAATTGAGTTTCCCTGTACCAGAATCAACAGACTTTTACTCCGTCACACCCGCTATCCTGACACTGTTTTCACCACAATCATAATAAAACTCACAATATAGATCCTATACGGCCTCCTCGCTTCTGTTACCGACCCTCCCTCCGACAGTCACATCTACTATTCACACTGTAATGTTACATATTATGATGAAGGCGTTAGGCTCTAAAGTGGTCAAATGTACTATTCACACTCCAATCTAAGGACCTCATTATGAGTCTGGGGGGGGGGGTGCGGCCGTGGTGGAGGTCTTCTGACCGGCCTACTGCGACCAGGGCGGTTGGGCCATCCTGGGACCACCGCAACCACCAGGGATCAGAGATCCCTGTCGGTGGTGTGGCGGTCTTGAAGGTCGCAATATGCTTGCTGTGCTGCTAGGGCCCCACCAAGCATATTACGAGTTTCCTCACCGCCACACTTTTCATGGCGGTGCGACTGCCATGAAAAGTGTGGCAGTGAGGAAACAAAGGGGGGCCTAAAGGGCCCCCTTGTGCCTCTGCGCCATGGGGTGCATGCAGGGGGGCACATGTTGTGCCCCCCTGTGTTCATGCACGCCAGTACCTGCACGGCATGGACTGCAGCAGTCCATGCCATGCAGGTACCACTGTGGGAATGCCAAAGAACCGCCCGCCAGACAGGAGAAAACTCCTAATCTGGCGGGCGGTTCAACCACGGGATTGGCAGTGAGGGAGCGGGGCAATCCCGCTCCCACACCGCCAAACACGTAATGAGGCCCTAAACCATTTTTGCAAAGGTGTTAGATACTAAAGTGGGCCCATTTACTATTCCCACTCCAATCTAAACCATTTTGGAGAAAGTGTGCCACTCCAATCTAAACCATTTTGGAGAAAGTGTTGGACACTAAACTGGTCACATTTACTTCCAACTCCAATCTAAACCAATTTGGGTAAAATGTTGGGACACTATAGTCATCACATTTACTATTCCCACTCCAATATGAACCAATTTGGGATAGGTGTTTGACACTAAAGTGGTCACATTTAGTATTCCCACTCCAATCTAAACCATTTTTGGGAATGTGTTGGACACTAAAAGTGGTCACATTTACTATTCCCACTACAATGTAAACCATTTTGAGGTCCCACTTTAATCAAAACCGATTTGGGGAAGGTGCTGGGCACTATAATGGTCACATTTACTATTACCACTCCATTATAAACCAATTTGGGGAAGGTGTCGGACACTATGGGCCTGATTGGGCCCTGCCGCCGCACCGTCATAGCCGTGGTCAGGCCACCCGCCAGATTAGGAGTTTCCTCCTGTCTGGCGGGCTTTGTTTTTGATGTTCGCACAGCGGTGCCCTGAAAATGGGCACCGCAATGGGAATGCCAAAAACAGTTCCTGCATGGCATGGACTTAAAAGTCCATGCGGTGCAGGAACTGGGGTGCATGCATACAAACGGGCACACGTTATGCCCCCTTGTATGCACCCCAGGCCGCAGAGGCGCAAGGGGGCACCCTTTGTTTCCTCTCCGTCAGGGTTTTCATGGAGGAGGAAACACCATGAAAACCATGGCGTAGAGGAAACTCCTAACATGCTTGGCGGGACAGCGGCGGTCCCATCAAGCATATTGATGCCTCCTGACCACCGCAACACCACCAGGGAATGCCGGTTCCCTGGCGGCTGCAGCGGGGCAATGGCAGTTTGACCACCCTAATCGTAATATGGCATTCGGGAAACCGGCTCCACCGCGCCCTTTATGAGTCTGTCGGTCCGTGGGCCGCCAGACTCGTAATCAATCCCTAAAATGTACAGATTTACTATGCACACTCCAATCTCAACCATTCTGGGGAAGGTCTGAGACACTGAAGTGGGCAGATTAACTATTCCCATGCCAATCTAAACCAATTTGGGGAAGGTGGTGGATACTGACATGGGCACATTAACTATTTCCACTCCAATCTAAAACATCTTGGCGAAAGGATTGAACATTAAAGTGGTCATATATACTATTCCCTAAGCCAATCTAAACCAATTTGTGGAAGGTGTTGGACACTAAATTAGTTACATTTACTATTCCCACTCCAATGTAAAAGCAATGGAACTTAAATAAAAACATGTTTAAATGTAAAACAAATGTACAAATGTTGAAAAAATGTCTAATAAATATCTAAACATTTATTAACAAAATATAAATTATGTAAACTATAGTGCAAGTAGTGCCATGAAAACAGTAAATATTACAATTTAGTACTAATTATAATATACTAAAAAGTAAATAAAGCCTGTAAAAATTAAAACATGTATTTGAAATAAATGTATGTGTGAAAAATAATTATGTATCACTTTTGTGAAATACTTTACAAATATAAAAAAGTTACAAATGTTTATAAAATACATTTACATGTGTTAATTGTGAAAAGGGTGTAATAAATGTTATATCACAATAAGAAAGTATTTATGTGTTTAAATAAATGTCAACATACACAATAAATAAAATATGAATATATAAATAAATAATAATATGAAAACTATAACATGGCATTCGTGGTACAAAAAATTATCTTTTAATGTAAAATGTTGAATAGTAAAAACTTTATATGTACTTTTGACACTGTAATTTTCCATATTATGATAAAGGTGTTAGACACTAAACTGGGCACATTTACTATTCCGACTCCAATCTAAAACCTTTTGGGGAAAGTGTTGGACACTAAAATGGTCATATTTACTACTCCCACTCTAATCTAAAATATTTTGGGGAAGGTACTGGACACTAAAGTGGTCAAATGTACTTCTCCCATTCCAATCTGAACCAGTTTTTGGCAAGTTGTTGGGCACTCAAGTGGTCACATATACTATTTGCACTCCAATCTAAACCATTTTGGGGAAAGTGTTGTCCATTAAAGTGGTCATATTTACTATTTTCACTCCAATCTAAACCAATTTTAATTTTAAGGAAGGTGTTGGACACTAGAGGGGTCACATTTACTATTCCCACTCCAATGTAAATCAATTAGGGTAAGGCGTTTGACATTTAGGGGCCTATTACAATGACAGTCGTAAGGCTTCCGACCTCAGGCCGGAGGCCTTACGACCGACATCGTCGGTTTCAATTCCGACCGGCTGATTATGATTCAGCCGGTCAGAATTGAAACTGGCCGGTCATTCCGGCTGGCTTCCGACAGGCTCAAGGAGACCGTCGGCCAGTCCAAATGGATGGCGGTTTATGCTGTCTGGATTACGATGCACGGTTTCCGCCAGGTTTCCATGCCAGCCTTTCTGGTATGGAAACCCTGTCGGAAAGCATGTTTAGGGGCCCCTAGCAGGGCCCCCTTTCCTTTGCGGCTTCCGGTTGGTGGCCGAGGGGTCACCTATGGTGCCCCCCTGTTAATCCCTGCACCCCGAGGCAGGCACCTTGAGGTGCTTGCCATGATGTGCAGGGATTAACACCACCTCACATTTCCCTATGGGAGCATGTACTACGGCCGGTTTACGTCCGTAACACATGCTCCCATAGGGAATTGTCGGAATGTGACCGCACAATGTGCGTTTGCTACATAAAAGGCCCGCCCTTGAGATTACTGGCTGGCTTCAGACTGGCCGACGGGCTCCTGGAGCCCGTCGGAAGCCAGCCGGAATGACCGGCTGGTTCACTTTCCGACGGCCAGCATCATAATGCAGCTGTCGGAAAGTAAACCGAGGAGCCCATTATGATGCAGCTCGGAGGGCTCAGACCATCGGTTGGGAACTGAAATGGTATACCCAGAACACTGCTGCCATCGGGCCCCAGGGGCGGAGGTCCCTGCAAGCCTCGGGGCAGGGGCCATGTCCCCCTCCCCAACCTGAAAAAAGATTGCTGCAGGGATGGTGTCTCTGGGGCCTTTAAAAGTCTCGGGGAGTGAGGCCGCATTCCCCCTTTCGCAAATTTTAAAAAAGTCTGGTCCCCGGGGCTTTTACAAGGCTCAGGAAGGGGTGCTGCACATCCCATCCCCATTTGAAAAAATATATTGGCCCCGGGGAATGGAGTCCCTGGGTCCTTGGAAAGAAGGTGGACTACATGCCCCACCCCAAACAAAAAAATAAATAGAAAGCAGTAAATGTGAAATGAGCGGAGTAGCTGCTCATTTCACATTGACTGCTCCAGCTGTAGAAGCGCTCCCTAAAGGCCTGCAAGGGGCGCATTAAAAAAACTGGAATGCTTGTGGTGCCCCTAGAAGGGATAGGGGCATCACCAAGCTTTTTAAAAATGTTGTGGGGGATGCAGGAAGCACAGCAGCCCCCTAACAAAAAATGGAAGTAAGTCTCCTGGGTCATTGAATCCATGACCCCAGAAGAGCTTACCTTATTTTTTTAAATCACTCCGAGCTGCAGCTTTATGCTTTTTAGCCAAGTGTAGAAACCCCTTCTGGTTGGTTCTATGGCTATGCGTTGTGGCCTGAAAATGTTAAAAAAAGACTCAGACATTCAATGTTTTTTTTAATGCTTTATTGAAAATATTCTGTGACAATCACTATTATCAAATAGTGCAATGTGTGAATTTAGAAAATACACATTTGATTATAGATATTGGTGGCTTTTTGACAAAGCCTGTTTGTCTGCTTCATATATGTTGATGTGCTGGCCCCTTGATAAAGCCAATTGGCCAGCCGCTTCTTATATATTGGTGTTCTGACCTGCGCAGTGGGGGTGGGGGGAGGTGGTTGGGGGCTGATGGGGGCCAGGCCTTGTGACCAATCACATACTGTGCACTACAATGCACATCTTACTTTACATTGAGTAAGGCAACCTCGTTTCCTTTATGTAAAATGGGGGTGCATTTAAAAAAAAAAAGTTTATCTATTTAAAATGGGATCACAGACATGGTGGTCTGCTGATCCCAGCAGGCCACATTCCCTGTGATTGCATCCATCATAGTGAGTGAGCAATTTGCGACTTTCCTCATGAATATTGATGAGGTAGGTCGGATTGGGACCCCACTACCATTCAGAATTTTATGAACTGATCTCTTAGTACAAACATTGGTTCTAAAAATTACATTCAATTCGCAAAAAGTCAGTGCGCAATTTGCAACCAATTTTTGAGAACGGGAATTTTGTATATTAGGTCCCTAATGAGCCGAGCCCTCTGCTGACCATAACTTTAAAATAGTACACATATAGACATGGCCCGTCATCTTGACTGCCCAACTCAGAGTAGCTGGAAAGAAGCTTCTGGATGTCGTATTTTATTTCCCAGGCCGAGTTGTTGCAAGTATGGTTATAATTTACTTGTTAGGACTGTGACAATGTACCTCCAAGTTTTAATTTTGGTGAACAGTGCTGAGCCAGTCCTAATGCACACAGTAAGAGCTCAAGCTAATAAATGACATCTTCATCCTGACAAAACCTTTGCCTGTGGGTCACTGTACTGTAAACTAAGAGCATCCATTTTAGATTGGGGCAATCCTGGTGAATACAGGGATGCTGTAGTGTACCAGATCCTCGGGGCATAGGTGGAGAAGGCTTGTTGATTATTGTATTTTTTTTAAAACATTTTTTGTACTTCTGCATCTCCAGTCTGATAGTGTCCTGGCTGTGGGTGTGCCAAGAACCATTGGAAATGGTGAGCTACTCAGCCAGATAGGTAGGGGTGCCAGGCAATTGTATTTATGTAATATGAATCTGTTCAATATGAATCTGATCCTCTCCTCTGCTCCTTGCAAGTTTCAAGACTTCCCTATTAACCACGTGGGGCAGAGAACCTTTCAGTGGAATTAATGAGACCCATAACCTCCATATTTAACAGCTCCTGCAGAGGGACAGGACCAGGCTGGCTGAACACAGATGGAGACCACCATGAATGATCTCAGCAGCCTATGCCTCATTAGCAAAAGCAGGCTATACACACCCCAGTACAACCGACGGAGACCACCACCACCATGATCTCAGCAGCCCCTGACACGTTAGCACAAGCAGGCTGTACACATCCCAGTACAACTGACGGATCCCCATGATCTCAGCAGCCCCTTTGCCATCAGCACATGCAGGCTGTACATATACCAGTACAATTGATGGAGACCACCATGACCTCAGCAGCCCCTGTCCCTTTAGCACAAGCAGGCTGTACACATCCCAGCACAATTGATGGAGACCACCATGATCTCAGCAGCCCATGACCCCTTAGCACAGGCAGGCTGTACACATCGCAGCACAAGTGATGGAGACCACCATGATCTCAGCAGCCCCTGTCCCTTTAGCAGAGGCAGGCTGTACACATCCCAGTACAACTGATGGATCACTATGATCTCAGCAGCCCCTGTCCCTTTAGCACAAGCAGGCTGTACACATCCCAGTACAGTACAATTGATGGAGACCACCTTGATAACAGCAGCCCCTGTCCCTTTAGCACAGGCAGGCTGTACACATCCCAGTACAATTGATGGAGACCACCATGACCTCAGCAGCCCCTGACCCTTTAGCACAAGCAGGCTGTACACATCCCAGCACAATTGATGGATCACCATGATCTCAGCAGACCCTGTCCCTTTACCACAAGCAGGCTGTACGCATCCCAGTACAATTGATGGAGACCACCATGATCTCAGCAGCCCATGACCCCTTAGCACAGGCAGGCTGTACACATCCCAGTACAATTGATGGAGACCACCGTGATAACAGCAGCCCCTGTCCCTTTAGCACAGGCAGGCTGTACACATCCCAGTACAACTGATGGATCACCATGATCTCAGCAGCCCCTGCCCCTTTAGCACAAGCAGGCTGTACACATCCCAGTACAGTACAATTGATGGAGACCACCATGATCCCAGCAGCCCCTCTGCCGTTAGCACACGCAGGCTGTACACATCCCAGTACAATTGATGGAGACCACCATGACCTCAGCAGCCCCTGACCCTTTAGCACAAGCAGGCTGTACACATCCCAGCACAATTGATGGGGGAAACGACCTTAACAACGCGGTCAAAACACCGCAGTACATTTAGAGCGTTGCTTTTACAACGCAAGTCGTTACCACGACTTGCACTGGAGGGCGCTCTAGACTAAAGAATAGTGTGATTTACTATTCCAACACCTTCCCTACTGTACGTAGGCTGGAGTTGGAATAGTAAATCATACTATTCCTAACTCCAGCGCCCTACAGCGCAAGTCGTGGTAACGACTTGCGTTGTAAAAACAGCGATGTGATGTACCGTTGATCTAAATGATCGCGTTGTTACATCATACATCCAATTGATGGATCACCATGACCTCAGCAGCCCCTGACCCTTTAGCACAGGCAGGCTTTACACATCCCAGTACAATTGATGGAGACCACCATGATCTCAGCAGCCCATGACCCCTTAGCACAGGCAGGCTGTACACATCCCAGTACAATTGATGGAGACCACCATGTCCTCAGCAGCCTCTGTCCCTTTAGCACAAGCAGGCTGAAGACATCCCAGTACAATTGATGGAGACCACCGTGATAACAGCAGCCCCTGTCCCTTTAGCTCAGGCAGGCTGTACACATCCCAGTACAACTGATGGATCACCATGATCTCAGCAGCCCCTGTCCCTTTAGCACAAGCAGGCTGTACACATCCCAGTACAGTACAATTGATGGAGACCACCATGATCCCAGCAGCCCCTCTGCCGTTAGCACACGGAGGCTGTACACATCCCAGTACAATTGAGGGTGACCACCATGACCTCAGCAGCCCCTGACCCTTTAGCACAAGCAGGCTGTACACATCCCAGCACAATTGATGGATCACCATGATCTCAGCAGACCCTGTCCCTTTAGCACAAGCAGGCTGTACACATCCCAGTACAATTGATGGAGACCACCATGATCTCAGCAGCCCATGACCCCTTAGCACAGGCAGGCTGTACACATCCCAGTACAATTGATGGAGACCACCATGTCCTCAGCAGCCCTGACTCTTTAGCACAGGCAGGCTGTACACATCCCAGTACAATTGATGGAGACCACTATGACCTCAGCAGCCTCTGTCCCTTTAGCACAAGCAGGCTGAAGACATCCCAGTACAACTGATGGATCACCATGATCTCAGCAGCCCCTGACCCTTTAGCACAAGCAGGCTGTACACATCCCAGTACAGTACAATTGATGGTGACCACCATGATCCCAGCAGCCCCTCTGCCGTTAGCACACGCAGGCTGTACACATCCCAGTACAATTGATGGAGACCACCGTGACCTCAGCAGCCCCTGACCCTTTAGCACAAGCAGGCTGAAGACATCCCAGTACAATTGATGGAGACCACCGTGATAACAGCAGCCCCTGTCCCTTTAGCACAAGCAGGTTGTACACATCCCAGTACAATTGATGGAGACCACCATGATCTCAGCAGCCCCTGACCCTTTAGCGCAGGCTGTAGACATCCCAGTACAATTGATGGAGACCACCATGATCTCAGCAGCCCATGACCCCTTAGCACAGGCAGGCTGTACATATCCCGGTACAATTGATGGAGACCATCATGACGTCAGCAGTCCCTGGCCCTTTAGCACAGGCAGGCTGTACACATCCAAGTACAACTGATGGATCACCATGATCCCAGCAGCCCCTTTGCCGTTAGCACAGGTAGGCATCGCAATGCAATGAAAGGAGCCCACCACCACTATGAGCTAAAAAGGCTCTGCAGAAAGACAGGGCAACTCCTGTTATCACAAGAACACCTTGTAGTCACTGATGCACACGGAACAGGAAGGAGCAAGATACCAGGACCTGCAGTCAGGTCAACATGAAAATGTGAGAAGTGACTGGGAAAATAGGCTGCTTTTAGGAATCTGAATTCTAATTCAGTCTTCCACACTTGGCAAACGTGTGTAATCATCTGGGAGCACTAAGCAATGCAGAATAGTCAGTAGTACTAAGGGCGATAAAAATATCTAAAATGTCATGTAAGCTGCAAACATTGGGCAAATGGTGTTATCAGGCAGAATTTCTATATACCTCCTTGCAGTGATGTTAAGAAAACTGAAACCTAAAATGCATTTTAATTTATTCTGAAGGTGCATTATAAAATGCCACCAACTTTGCAGTCATCTAACTTTGCTCTCCAAATATCTCCGCTACCACTTGCCCTTACCGAGTAAGTTATGGTTACTCCACAGTCACACGAGCCCTCGTTTAGGGAATTTTGGTAATTTCAAATAAATGTTTGTTATCCGAATTACCACACATTTTTAATGCTGCTGTGTATTTAAACTTGCGGAAATGCTGTTGTTTTCCTCTTAGGGTGTCCATACACGGGCTTTCCTGTATCATGTCCTTATATAGGCACAATTCGCGCTGCCCTTATATAGGCATAAAATCCCAGCCCTTATTTAGGCATTAAACCGTGCACTCCAAATACAGGCATGGTCTCCGACATCCGTCCACCCTAACGTCACAACGAGTTCATGAAGAACAGACCCTTAGGCTGCGGGAGTTTCCCTAGCACAGGACTATTGATTTCTTCAAGGACTCATATATTATGCATGAACCATTATTCCTTAGGGGTTCATTCATGACGTCTTCCTCTGTCCGATTAACGTCAATGCTAACATTCTTAGGTACTTCTCAGGTATAAATATACCTTCCCTAGCCCCTGTAAATCAGAGGAGACCTCGACTTCAGAGGAGCCCGTTTCCCGGCCTGACGCACTGAGAAGACGCTGTCATCCCTGCACGCAGAGAGTCCAGCTTCCAGTGATCTGACTTCCCTTGCGGGGTGTTGTAGTTCGAGTCTGGCAAGAGATTCCTACCTCTCTCATTCTTAAGGTATGGAGCTGACTAGAACCTAGAGGGACTCTTGGCATACTAGGCATACTAGGCTTAACATACTCTTAGTATACCATAGTAAGGAATACTTCACCTACTTCATACCTCTCCCTACACCTAGGTTAGGTTAGGTACATTGGGGTAGAACTAGATTAGAAACGCACCGTATGAGTACTCGCAGTTTTAGTCTGTGTCATTTATGTAAATGCATATATACTAAAAGATAATGCTATCGCAGTATTATTTATTTCTACTGCTCACACTGTACATTATTTATCTTGCATACTGTCTTGTGATCGTAACAGCACATTTTACTTACACCAGAAACAAGACTGTTCAATAAATCTTTTATTGAAACGCCCGTCTGTTCTTTCTGTGTAACTTGGAGAAAACTAAGCATGCACGATTGAGCTGAGTGAAATAGTTCTCTATTGTTTCCACGACTCTGGGACACGTTCTGATTCTAAAGGGAAACAAAGTGGTCATGTTTTGCGGCTGCCAGAAACTACTCCCTTCTTGTCGTCAAGGAGTTTCTAGTGGCCTCTGAGCTAGCTGGCACAAGTAATTAAGTTTAATATACTCGATAGGGACATACTGACCGTAGTCCTATGTCAAACCTATAGGATATATTATTCCAATGCGCAGAGCCTATTAGGGAAATAGGAGCTACACTACATGGCGCCCAACGGTTTGGTAAGGCGGTAATTCAACGTTAGATACTGAGTAACTCATCCGTGCTTTTTTCTCTCAGAGACCCTTACCCATATACTCCAAAAGACGTCTGGAGTGGGCAGGGTTAAGTATCCACCACGGCTACATAGGGCAGTACCCTATATATTAGCTGTTTGGTTTGCTCAACGTTGAAGGATACAGTGTTCCAAAAATATTGTGCACCTTATCTTTGTTTCCTTGAAACTTGTTCTACATTTTTCAAAAAACAAAAATGCCTGACTCCGACAATGACGCCGGAAACGGTGGCGCTGCGGCTGATCCAGCCCAAGCAGCAGTTTTTAACTTTACAGGTTTTATTGAAACTGAGGAGGGTGTTATAGACATCACTCCAAACTTAAGAAGAGCCATCACTCTAAAACTCATAAAACATGGCCTACCACCAAGAGGAGGTAGAGCAGTTTTCGTGATAGAGGCTCACGAATCCTTTCAGACAGAGGTATTCTATTCATGGGTAATATTTCCTGAATCCAATCCAGTAACACACATGTTTCACTTCTACAAAGAAGATGATCCACCAGAGGAATACATTCCTTTCGAGGATATTGAAATTCCATTAACATACCAGGAGCATCAGCTCTGGTTTAAAGGCGCCCTAAAACATCACAGAAACATTACCAGGCTCGGTCCACTAGGTAGACCAGGAGCAACATGGCCGATTCTAGCCGGCTACACACCTCATCCTGACATTGAAGAAATGTCAGACGAGGAACTACTTACTCAACTTACAGAGTTAATAAAAATCTACAGACAATTGGTCCAATATGTCATGCGGACTTTCACAGTCCAGCAACCACTGACACTTCCAAATCAAACCCCTCAACCGGGGAAATCACAAAAAATTACACCACAGACTCTATACGCAGTCATGGGTAAAATGCCCACAAAACGTGAGCAAATTCCATTCTGGATAGCTCAAAAGATTACTCAAATAGAAGCAGTATTTCCAAATACTAGCCCATATGAGAAACACAGAATACTGACAATCAGTTTACCGATGGGGATCACACCACAACTGGAAGACTGCACCACTTGGGGCTCAGTCTTTGCTGCCATCTATACTAAAACACATGGCATTCCGTCAATTGCGGTAATACCTGATGTCCTGAAACAAATTCAAAATGAATACGGGGCAGAGCCTGCTCTAAATTTAGGTATGAAATTACTGAAAAATTTCGACCAGGTCTCAACAATAATATTATCTAATATTAAAGGGGAGGCAGCAGCAGTGGCGATCCGCCAAAAATTAAGGGAATTTGATGTTACAGAACATCAAACTGAGCTACCCAGAATAATAGAACAATCTTATGCAGAATTAGGCAGAGATAGTTTGGGTGGAAGACCAGTGAAGCCGAAGCTATCTGAAAGTCCTGAGAAGGACTCAATTAAACAAACTCCTACATCTTCTAAAAAGAAATGGGAGACTAATAAACAAAATTCAAATGAGAAACGTTCTCAATCCCGAGGTAGGTCTCCTCAAAAGGAGCCCTCTGAAAGGAGGTATAACCTCAGGAATAGGGATAATTTGAGAAAGCCTGACAGGTATCAAGATACTGATACACGTTCCTCTCGTCCCTTTCAGATCTCATCACAGACTTCGGAAAGAAGAGGACGATCGAAACATAGAGAAGAACGCGTGAAATCGAAAGACGAAAAACACGCTCCAAAAACTAAAGCAAAACCTCAATTCTCCAAAAAGAAAGTAGCAGGTCTAAAGATCAGACATGCCGAGAATACTCAGAACATAACTCAAGAACGGAGAATGGGCTCAGACAATGCTGGACAGTGCAGCAGAAGTCACAATAGCTCGCCAGAACCTGAAGGAACTACTGGAGATAGTGGACTTGAATGAGTACATTACAGTAGAGACTGTAGACACCAGGGTTAGTACTCCACAAAAGTTATATGAAATAACACTCCGGATGGAGGGAGACATACCTAGACAGGTGAAAGCACTTTTTTGGGAAAGACTATCAAGGGGCTATGACATACTTCTAGCAGAAAAAGACTGGCCACCACAATTTGTCAGAGAGTGCCCACATGGCGAGGACATTATTATGCCCGCCTTCTCCAACCATACTCCAATTCACCTAAAATATACATATGCCAGGAAATGGGCAGTGGCCCAGGCCCCAGCATTATATAAAAATCATGTAGGATGGGATGAGGACTCACCTCACCATAAAATACATCTAAAACATGAACCAACTGCACAAAGGCAGTATCCTATAAAGCAAGAAGCTAAAAAACAGGTCAGGGAGATCTTAGATCAACTTGAATACCAAGGGGTGATTGAAACATGCACCTCCTCAATGAACAATCCTTTGTTTCCTGTCTCCAAACCAGACAACACATATCGTCTAGTTTTGGATTACAGACACTTAAACACTTGTTCTAAAACATTTGCAGTGCAAAATGCACATAGCACAGCATTAATGAACAACATTGTGCGTAAAAAATATAAAACAACATTAGACATCTCAAATGGTTTCTTTTGTCAAAACATAGCACCTGAAAGCAGGTACTTAACAGCATTCTCCATAATGGGGACCCAGCGTCACTTTTGTCGACTCCCACAAGGGTTCAAGAACAGCCCAGGGTTATTCTCAGCGAGGGTAACGGAGTTACTACAAATTTATGACAATGAGGCATTGTCCTATGTCGATGACATCTATCTGACAGACGATGACCTGGACAAACACTTGAACAGGGTGAGCACCATTATACTGGGTTTCGCCTCTGAGGGCTACAAGTTCAACTTTAAAAAGTCCCGAATTGCCCATCTCAATGTCCTATTTTTAGGATATGAGCTTTCAAGTGAAGGCAAGAGCTTGGCAGCTAACTTTCTAGAGAAATGTGCGCTGCTCCAACCTCCAAAAACGCTAAAAAACTTACAATCCATCCTGGGTTTCCTAAATTTTGGAAGAACATACATTCTAAATTACGCAGAAAGGGTTAAACCTCTCTACGCATTAATCAAACCTGATTTTTCGATCAAAAACTGGACACAGGAACACACAGAAATCTTGCGTTCACTACAGGCTAACATGTTAGCAACAAATCACTTACAAACACGTGTAAGTCAACGAAATTTGGTGATCCGAATAATTTCGGGTCAATGCGGATTCACCTACTTAACCTTCAATGAGGGTGAGAAAATACCAATCGCATACAAATCTCATTTGTACACACAAGCGGAAATGCGCTTCAGTTCAACTGAAAAAATTCTGACAGCAGTTCAAACGGCTGTAGCAAAAGAAAGAGCCTTAGCCCAAGGGAAACGCATTATTGTCGTAACCCCAGTACCAGCTTTAGAAGCGGTCACAAAAGCAAGCATTCCAAATGCTAAAGCATTACATCCAAGATGGATACAATGGGTTAATTCTCTTGCTGCAACAGATGTTGAATATGTTTTTGATCCCGATTTAAAAACACAAGCATTCCTGCAATATGAACAAGCATGTCCTCTGCCTACTGAAATTCTGCCTCTCGATCAGTACGAATTCATAATTTACACTGACGGATCCGCACAGCCCGCAACAGGGAGTAAGCAAGCTTACAGTGCAGCATGTGCGATCGTTAAAGGTCGCATGCGAAATGGCATCTTCAGACCTATGGTCACAAAAACTCAGTCTCTAGGAGATTGTACAGCTCAGCGAGCTGAACTACAAGCATTCAAACTGGCACTTGAAAGTACAGATCGAGAATTCCCCACACTAATAGTGTGCGATTCCTTTTACTGTGTTCAGTCGTATAATAAAGCATAAAATGCTTTGGGAACAAGTAGTTCAGTTGAAAAACGAACTACCAAAGGCTCACGTGATCCACACACTGAGTCATCAACGTGATGGCGTTCACGTTGCAGGGAATTCATTGGCCAAAAAAGTTTCCACTCAAGTACTCTTATGTAATTGATGCGAACAACGTTCCTTTTGCTCGAATCCCTGGAGTGGGGGATAGGGTAATTCCAAACATGGAACGTAGAGCAGCCTTGATTTATGAAACACATTTGGGGGAGGGTCTGTCACATCACAGGATCTCTAAAACAATTTTGACATTAAAAGAGATGTACTGGTGGCCTGGAATGAATACAGAAATACACATATTCATTAATAACTGCTTAGATTGTAAATTACAGCGGGAAAGCCAACAGATACCATGCTACGAATGTAGCCGCCCATTACAGACACCATTGTTAGACAGCATTAGACTAACTACGCGCCTGCGTCCTTCTGGACAAATGCAATCCCACAAACACTGAATACTGAATATAGGTTCCTATGGATATGGCCTCAGCGCTCGGCTGACGCTCAAACTGTTATAAAAGATTTGCAAGTCTTTATCGGCACATACGCAATAGGCATGCTACATTCTGACCAGGGTCCTGCGTTTAGCTCTCGGGCTTACAAAGAAGCCATGGCCAGTCTGGGCGTTGCATTGCGGTACTCCTCTCCATTCCATCCTGAGGGAAATTCGGTTGTGGAAAGGAAAAACCGGGACATAAAGCAGTCTATAACAGCTAGGGTATTAGGTTCGGGTGATGGGTGGGTCAAACATATTTATGGGGTTCAACGCTCATTGAACAACCTGCCAAGAAGTTCTCTAGGGGGGGTCACTCCATATGAGGTCCTATTTGGGACAAGAATGTGGGTACCAGACCTTGAACACGTAGGCAGGGTGGTGGAAAATACACCGTTTGATATCAAAGATCGTTTGGCTGTTTTACAGGAACTGAATGAGCTAAGAACGAAACACAGCAATGTATTCCTGCAGCCAACCACCACTGGGAAAAAATCGGCGGTCCCAGCAAGGCCTGTCTAGATTCCAAAAGTTGGGGATCTAGTCAGAGAAAAGATTGCGGACAAGAAGGAATTTGGACCTTCTTACACACAACCAGTACCTGTGCTAGCAGTTCAAGGAACAAGAACAGTACTTCTGCCGCCCCTTGCTGGAAGAAAGGAGAAAAGATTTGTGTCCATCGACCTCATCAAACCACAGTATGTGGCCAATACTAAACAGTAGGCCTCGTGGACTCCGACCTAGTAGCAGACGCACTCCTCTCGCTACTATCCAAGCGGTTCAGACTGAAAGACTGATAACTATCGCGAATTCAGCTTAACAGATGAAGGACTGAGCAACAATGCAATGGAACTCATCCCTCTTGAAAACCAAGTAAAAGTTCGTCCAAATACGCCTGTCTACACCAATGTAGCAAGTGATCAACTGGTTCCAGTGATTTCTACAAATCCTGATGCAATTCCAACAATTGATAGAACTGCTTCTGGCTATTTCATTAACTTTGATACGTTCTCAGAAGATCCGAGTGAACCTGAAACGACGCCAGCATCATTCAAACTCAAGCAGCAAGTACAAGACTTTCTTCACTTGATGAAAAAGACTTATTTGGTTTCTCCATGGATTGAACTCTGGATTATATCTGGACTATTTGTTTTCCTGCTCTGGCTAGCTTTGGTTACAACTGTAAGCGTGCTTATAAGTGGCAGATACATCCATGTGAACATTGAAGGAAAAGATGTGAACGTACTTTTGAAACCTCATAAATCTTCCCATCGTGAAGCAAGAGACTTCTCATCAGTGAACATCACAGCCGTTCCTGTACAGGATGGTATACTGTGGGACAAAACAGATTTTGACATCTTCGGCCCGACGGAACAATTGAACATTCCACATTTGTTTAAAATGTCACTAAGTGATCTAATTACGTCCAGTACCTATTCAGATGATTGGGACTTTGAGACGGTTAATGACATAATGTTTGACTTAGAAAAATCTGCTGCATTTTCTAAAAATGAATTTTTAGAGGGTTCATCAGACTATGAACAACTGTATTGTTATAACCACTATGGTCATCATTATTTGCATAAATCTGCATATCCAAGAAATGTGTTTATGTTTAACCAATGGGAACATTGTCCTACGCCACCACAAGGTAGTTCAAAAACATTTGCAAGCAAGTTTCCATATTTTTCAGGTTACAATACATCTGACCCAGAAACATTTTACTTTAGAAATGTAAACAAAACAGGACTGAAAATTATGTTAACTAATACAAAACAGATTTACTCTGCAGCATTTATTGCCCAACTGTCTAGACAGGGTTTCGACTTATGGAAAGACACAATAGACACAAAAACTGTCTGGGGTACTAAAGATTGGCAAGTGCAGGGGATAGAAGCTTTATTTAGAGCCTGTATCATCCCTGAACAAATAATGTTCTTGAATGAAACCATCCGACAAACATCTTGTCTTGGATTAGCCAAGATCAAAGAGATGAAAACACCTTCTGTACCAACACCTGCAAGTGATAACGATACACAGGCAGTGGTGACAGTTGACAATATATTACAACTCAACAGATCTAATCCTGATTGGAAAAAATGGTTGATCTGGCCCACAGACACGAATAACTGTCAGGAAAGATTCCTGAATAAAACTCAGGGCTTTACTATTAATAGGCCAGACCCAACGTCCAAAGACAGCATCCGGGGGTAGTAACAACATACAGTGTAGGACAATTATGCCTTGATTGGCTGCATAAGTCTACACTACAGGATGTGAAACAACACTTATCCTTACTTAAAGAGGACGCAGACCTTAGGGAATTCTTGCTTGGACTAAGAAAACCGCGTCAAAAACGTTTCATATATGCCGGCATTTATGCTGCCTATAATGAAGCATGGAAAGTGTCACAGATGGAGGCCGCAGAACGAATACGTGAACTTGATCGTATTAATTTAGAGAAAACCCTCTCTGTGGTTGACAATGGGTTAACAACTTTGTCCTCCAGAATATATTCATTGGATGGCATTGTATCCTCTGCTATCGACATACTAGAACAAGATTTGGCGATGTTACAACAAGGTCAGTCTCAATTACGTTCTATTGTGTTATTAAGCTGGACGCTGCAATCTTTGCGAGCGGGCTATGTGCGTTGGCGTTTTATCAACACGTCAGCTCTGTTTGCAGAATACAATCTAACTGATAAACAGATCGAATTGGCACAAAGAGGAGCAAGGTATACATTGCTGAGCATTGAAAAACTGGAAAAGTTACCATTCACAGTGGCAGAAAAACCAGCTACAGAATGGCTTATTCATGGCAAAATAACATTACCTGTGACTACTTTTCAGTTTCAGTATTGCCTCAGACAAATGCAAGCAGGCAAATATGAAAGGTTGGGTAAGGAATACATTAAGACATCTTGGGATTTACCGTATACATATAGATGTTGGAGTGGGGATCGTGAAGTGTTTTTGAGCGGTACACACTATAAACGTGCACTGAGCGGTTCACTTATATGTCAGGACATTTCTTTACACGGGCTTGTAATGGTTCTGTGGCAAATTTGTCTTGCCATCAGCAGGGTACACCAGCTGCTGTGATTAATCCAACGTTTGGACAACTTTCTAATGGGAGCTACCTCATGTTGAATGATCAGAGTTGCTGCAGCATGTTGCCAGGCATCCCATATCTAGTAACGGTCAACTCCAGGGTCACTTGCTGTATGCAAGTATTGTTTGCCCCAATAGACACAGTCAGGGAGTCGCCTCTATGGCCTTCGCTGAACGTCTCTTTTATAAGATTTGATACTTTGAGCAGAATGAAAGCCATGCTTTTACAGCAAACAGTGCCTTTGACCTCGGCCAAAGAAACCTATGATCTACAAGTAGCAAGGACTTCGGCTGAGATACAGACTTTAATACGTACAAACTGCCCTATACATTTCGTGGAAATGATAGGACGTATCTTCAATATGTCTGATACAACAGGAATTGTACATGTATTTAAGAGCATCTGCTCCGGTCTGTTAGCACCTTTCCAGGCAATACTCGGTATCATCCCGAACTTTGCACATTCGGTGTTTGGTGGCATACCATTAATTCTAGCACTTGTTGCCGGAATTCTATTTCTCTTCCTGCTATTGCGCTATGGCCAGCCTATTCGCAGACATCACTCCGAGCGAAATGGAGAAAGCTCTCCTTGAACGAAAGTGCCGTGAGCGAATAGTACAGCTATTGGGCATGACTCGTCTACGGGACCTGAATACCACGTGGTTCCTATCATTCAGACCAATCTGGCAAGATTGCATCTTACCTGTTCTACGATGCCTGCTATGCGGTGAAGAATGCGTGTTAGACACTTGTCTCACATTTCCATCAGCAACGCCAACGGACGTCGATACTCTGCTGGTCCCGATAACGGCCCATGCTCTGTGTTGTCCCCAGAGGCTACCAATCCTGATGTCAGCATTCATTGAGATCTCACAGACGCTTCCGGCTGCTGCTGAGGTACGAGAAAGATCTACAGGCACACAGGTAACATCGGACGCGAACATTGCTACGGCAACTTATGCTGGAAGCGATGCTTCACATCTCTGTGCAATTAATCTACTACACGAGGTGTTCCAACTGACACCAACTTCAGTGGATGATGTTTTGTCTACGGAAATAGATGATCTCATGTTTACACCAGACCCGTAAACTGACTCTGATTCAGCATACAGTGTTCCAGAGATGCAGTAACAATTTGGCCTTCATATTTCAAAAACTTGGGACCCTTCCAAAATTGAACTTTTTCCCATTTTTTTCGAACTAAAATGGCACTTCAATCTGCTTAAAGTAGAACTAGCCTTATAGTACAGACTTAGCGGTACTTCCACGGACACTTAGTCATCTTGTGTGTCTAAAACAGTTCATTAATTTTCAAGACATGAAATGATTTTGATTTTTGAACAACTTATCGATCATTTTTGTCACATGTAAATATTACTGCTTATTTTCATTCAAATTGCATTTAATTTCGAACTTTATGCCTGAAATGAAAAGCATTGCTTAATTTGTACAGTACCTTTTTGCATTTTTACTATGTTTTTTAATGCTTTTAAGACATTTTTTTTAAATATGCGGTACTCCATTTTATGTTTAGCATTTTTTAAATGTCTAGCATTTTAGTATTATCGTACACACGAAAGTGGAGTGGGTGTTGTATTCCTCTTAGGGTGTCCATACACGGGCTTTCCTGTATCATGTCCTTATATAGGCACAATTCGCCCTGCCCTTATATAGGCATAAAATCCCAGCCCTTATTTAGGCATTAAACCGTGCACTCCAAATACAGGCATGGTCTCCGACATCCGTCCACCCTAACGTCACAACGAGTTCATGAAGAACAGACCCTTAGGCTGCGGGAGTTTCCTAGCACAGGACTATTGATTTCTTCAAGGACTCATATATTATGCATGAACCATTATTCCTTAGGGGTTCATTCATGACGTCTTCCTCTGTCCGATTCACGTCAATGCTAACATTCTTAGGTACTTCTCAGGTATAAATATACCTTCCCTAGCCCCTGTAAATCAGAGGAGACCTCGACTTCAGAGGAGCCCGTTTCCCGGCCTGGCGCACTGAGAAGACGCTGTCATCCCTGCACGCAGAGCGTCCAGCTTCCAGTGATCTGACTTCCCTTGCGGGGTGTTGTAGTTCGAGTCTGGCAAGAGATTCCTACCTCTCTCATTCTTAAGGTATGGAGCTGACTAGAACCTAGAGGGACTCTTGGCATACTAGGCATACTAGGCTTAACATACTCTTAGTATACCATAGTAAGGAATACTTCACCTACTTCATACCTCTCCCTACACCTAGGTTAGGTTAGGTACATTGGGGTAGAACTAGATTAGAAACGCATCGTATGAGTACTCGCAGTTTTAGTCTGTGTCATTTATGTAAATGCATATATACTAAAAGATGCTATCGCAGTATTATTTATTTCTACTGCTCACACTGTACATTATTTATCTCGCATACTGTCTTGTGATCATAACAGCACATTTTACTTACACCAGAAACAAGACTGTTCAATAAATCTTTTATTGAAACGTCCGTCTGTTCTTTCTGTGTAACTTGGAGAAAACTAAGCATGCACGATTGAGCTGAGTGAAATAGTTATCTATTGTTTCCACGACTCTGGGACATGTTCTGATTCTAAAGGGAAACAAAGTGGTCATGTTTTGCGGCTGCCAGAAACTACTCCCTTCTTGTCGTCAAGGAGTTTCTAGTGGCCTCTGAGCTAGCTGGCACAAGTAATGAAGTTTAATATACTCGATAGGGACATACTGACCTTAGTCCTATGTCAAACCTATAGGATATATTATTCCAATGCGCAGAGCCTATTAGGGAAATAGGAGCTACACTACAATGCCACATGTAGTAATTCAGGAAGTGTAAAAGCACCACATAGAAAGTGCTTCAAAACGACCGCAAAAAGTCAGAAATATCCCTGAAAATAGCCCATTTAAAAGCCTTCAATAAGCACTTTCTATATTCACAATTGGTAACGGAAAGGGTGAAGTTCAGAAACGTTAAACGGCTCCCGCATCTGATAACAACCTTTAGCTACAGCTTACTTAAAGCATGTTAAAAACTGCTATATTGTCGAAATAATTTTACGAAAACTGCAGCATATGCACCATACGCATACTCATTTATAATCATCGGTTGGAACCCAGCCTGTTTGAAATAACTCACTGTGTGGTATTATTATTACCACATTACCGTGAAGCAGTAAATCTGCATACGTTCGCGTTTACCACTGGACGAGCAGTAAAAAGACAGAGGCATTGGTATCACTTTGAAATACAGTGTGCAGCACAGCGCTGCCATACATGCATGGTTGGTGCTAAATTAAGAAGACCATTACAGACATTTCTGCTTCACAACACCATAAAAAATACCTCTATAATACAGTGCTATGATAAACAGCCACCAAAGGGCGCCAGAAGACAACATATAGGCTCAAAAAAGGAGTTTTGCTAAAAAAAAAAAAAAAAGGAGGTTGGGAGGCACCAGAATGGATAAACATAATTTTGCTTGGGTCTCTAAACATTCTTGTATCCGAGCTGCACACTTGCATTGTAACTGCACTTTACAGGAAGTGATAGAAGAGTTCTCATAATGGCGGGTGGTTAATGTTGATGGACACTGGCGTTCTACTGTCACTGATTCTATTCTCAGAGCTGAAAGTCCCCTACAATAATCTAAGATTTTTGTGGGTAATGCAAATGATAACATAACCAGATAGGAATGTGCATTTAAGGTAGCATTTAGCAGTTAACAAAAGTAGTTTTATAGAAGTGTGTCTGCATAACCACGTGGAGGCGCTGTTGATACATGAGCGAGGCAGCCCAGCCCTTTCAGCAGAAGCAAGTGCAGATCTATCTGAACAGCAGTGTGCGAGAGGAAGAAAAAAAAGCCAATCCTCTGCAGACCCGCCCACATATAAATCGCTGTCAGATTTTTAAATTGTTAGACAAATTGCTTCCATCCGAATCCTGTTTAACTTGACATGATATTCAAACTATGAAAAGAGAATAAGTTCACGCGGGCAGTTTTTGTGCTGACCTTAGAATTAGCCGATGCATTCCCAGTTAGCAGGGGTGTCCTAACCACCGACGGACGATGTGACCCTGCCTGAATGGTGTGGCACAGCTAATCACGCTGCACTTTTACAAAATAGCAAGCCTATTAGAACACTTCAGAATGTGATAGCTCATTTAACTAAATCTCCAAGTGTGATCAAAGATCAAATTGCCCGGCTCAGCAGCCAGACACTTGCGGCAGAGGCAATAAAACGAAACTTAATTTAAAAACATAAGATGAACATTTCCTCTGCTCCTATTAGGATATGAGGGGTGCTGGGAACTCACGCCGAATGACAGAGAAACAAAATGAATTGCAAACAGCTGAGTAGAACATATTGCATTTATCATGTTGCTTTGACTTTTAAGGTTGCACCCGAGCACATGAAAGCCCGAAAAGGGGCCTAATTACATACATTTAGAATGGTGCAACCGATTTTGTGCACTCTTTTGGCCCTTCCTGTTCCCAAATCATATTTGCATAAACTAAGCAGTGGGAAATTGTGTTTAGCTGTCTAGTTTGCTAGACATCTTGGGGACTTTCAGAAAGTTGACCTAGGAATTGCATTGCACCCGCTGCTTACCATTGACTTCATAACTCACATTTTCTGGATTCTATTTGCTGGCTTTATTTGTTTTAGGCTGTCCAGCTTGAGTTCCTCCCTCCCCTTGCCCAAACTTTGTTTACAGTATTCTTCCTCGAACTCCAGGCTTTTAAATCTTTTTCTTATCTTGTCAATTTGCTGAACATTCAAAGGCAGAGGTTAAATGTCAGTCAGGCTCCGCCTTCCAGAGAGCTTGGAGTTCATATTTCTTTCTCTGACTTGAAAGTGAGCGAATTTTGGTGACAATCCTGCTGAGTATCCATGTAAGAGGAGAGGGTGTAGTATGTTTTTTTTCTAGCACACAACAACAACAAAAAAGAACTTTGCTGACATTTCAAAATATTTCAGAATTAGTACAAATGAAGTACTTTTTTTGTAATTCTGAAGTGTGGTGGAAACAAACATATGAATACGATCAAAACACATTAGTATGCTAGGTGATGACCCTTGCACACATTAATGTTTGTGTGCAGTAAAACTGTATTTCGGTGCAAATGTAGTGGTCATTTCAATTGAAAATGTGTTGTCTGCAATGGCAATGTCCTACCACACCATGCATACTCCACACTACAACACTCCACTTTACACTCCATTCTAGGACATGACACCCCAGTCTATCCCCCTCCACTCTAAGACCCTCTGCGACATGCCACACCAGTCTAGTCTACGCCACTCACTCCATGACACAACAGGCAACTCCACTTTACGCCCCTCCACATCACCAACCTTCTCATCTCTCTACCCCACTCCAGTCTATCCCACTCCACTCCAGTGCACCCCAATCTAAATTACCCCACTCTGCTACTGTCACGTGGGTACTAGAGACATTTTCGACATCTTTAAGTTAGCATGAGCCCGGAAGCCATGATGCTGCTTTTTGCGCACGACGCTACATGTCTTTATTTTTGCCAGACTCCCTTTATGCCTTTCACATGAGAACTCTCTGTTGTGCTCGTTCTCTGCCTGTTCCTGGAGTTTAGTCTGAACATTGTGAGCAAGGTCGATAAACACTGACTCTTGTTATTCTGTTCTGGTCAGGCCCTAGCACTTAGACAAAACATACCAATGCAGCTGTTTTTGCTGGAGAATCGTACTTTGATATTATGGGGATGCATGCTTAGGTAACACACACTTGGAGAGTGACCTTTCCAGGGAGAAGAGCAACCTGCAACTGTGATGTAGAAATACGATCTATAGCCTGAGGTATGGGGTCTGCTGACAAAGCCCAGAGATCTTCTATTATATAATAATACTTCTGCTTACCAAGGAGAGGGTGGTTAGGCCTTATAGTCCTTTATCCACTGTCTTTATAAAATGACATCTCCCTTTATGATATATGGTCTTGCTGCAATGCTAACTGTATTGATATTATGCATTTTGCTGCTGGTTGTGGCTCGTATACAACATTTTAGAGCACGTTAGTTAAAATAAATATGTTAAACTATCTTCGTGTGTCTGTCAGATCTTATTGTGGACAAGTACGAGAGTGTGAGTGAAAAGGTGTGTCTTGTTACCTCGATTCCTGAGAGATCCGGGAGTGTTGTGTTCTGGAGTGTCTAATTATTGGTTTATCCGTTTGTGAGTAGGAGAGCGAGTGAGACTCTATAGCTAGTCGGTCCTGGGCTCGTGGGCACTAAGGTGGTAAGAAGGCTTAGCCCCTATACACAGAGGTCCCATAATCCTGCGCATAGTTCTGTGTATGTGTAGAATCCCTGCAACACTACTATCTACCCCAATCTACTTCACTCGAATCTACCCTACTCCACTCCAATCTACCCCACCCCAGTTTACCCACTGTGAGGAAAAATATATATCTATGTTTGCATCAGCCAAATAAGTGAATCAATCCCAAATTCTCCCCCACAGTATCTCAGACCCACTGAGCTAACTATGTCTGTCTCTGACCAAACTGCTTGCTCTGTGCTCCTAAAATCACCCCTCCTTTACAAATCTATTCCAGCCTGACCCAAGGACCTTTATTGCCCTCTCTGACACGTCCTGGGTTAACAGCTGTCAAAAGCCTCCAATTCTTGCAGGTTTCGCTTAAACTTGCTTTCTGTTCCCTTGTGTCCTTATTTTGCTCTATGTCTTGTGCTTGCATGACAATTCTATTTGTAAATGTACAACCGTATTTGGCCTTGTCCACATCTAAGGATTTTACTGATGACAGCACTTTCTGCCCTATATATGCTCCCCTGAATATCTATGTGGGGCAGAAGAAGCTTGTTCCAAGACGTGACACTGCGTCTGCCTTCTGCCTTGGCATGCCAATAAAAGGAGAAAGGTGCAAATACATTTCCTGTGTTTTGTGGCTGCTGGAGTCTGTTTGCTTTGCGTCGCTCTGAGGAGGGTTGGAAGATTTATTACCCAACACCCACCCCACTCCACCCCTCCCCAATATACCCCACCCCACTCTGATTTGACCCACTTCAATGTACCCCACTTCGATCTACCCTACTCTAACCCAATCTACCCCACCCCAATTTACCCCATCTTAGCCCAGTCTATACCACTCTAACCCAAGCTACCCCACTCCACTCCATTCCAATCCACCCCACTCCAATGTACCCCAGTCCAACCGACTCCACTCCAACCTATGCGAGCCCCCTCCAATCTACCCCACTCCACTCTGCTCCACTCCAATCCAATCAACCCCAGTCCAATTTACCCCACTCCATTCCAAACTCCAGTGCAATCTATCTAACTCCTCTCAACTCTAATCTACACCACTTCACTCCAATCTACCCCACTCCTCTCCAATCTAGTCCACTCCAATCTAGTCCACTCCACTCAGTCTAACCCAATCAACCCCACCCAACACCAATCTACCTCACTCCAACCCAATCTACCACGCTCTACTCAAATCTACCCCACTCTGCTCCAATCTACCCCACTCCTCTCCACTCTACTCTACTCCACTCCACTCAACTCTACTACACTCCACTCCAATCTATGCCACTCTACTCAGGCTAACCCAATCAACCCCACCCCATTCCAATCTATTACGCTCCAACCCAATCTACTGCACTCCACTCAAATTTATTCCACTCAGCTCCAATCTACCCCGCTACACCTCAATCTACCCCACTCTGCTCCAATCTACCCCAGTGTACCCCACTCCATTGTATCCCAATCCAACTCACTCCACTCCAATCTACGCAACTTCACTCCAATCAACCCACCCCACTCCAATCTACTGCACTCCAATCAAATCTACCACACTCTGCTCCAATCTACCCAGCTCCACCCCAATCTACCCCACTCCTCTCCAATCTACCCCACTCCACTCAGTTTAACCCAATCAACCCCATCCCACTCACATCTAACACATTTCAACCCAGTCTACCACACTCCACTTAAATCTATCCCACTCGGCTCCAATCCACCCCAGTCTACCCCACTCCACTCCACCCCACTCTAATGTACTAAAATCCAATCCACTCCACTCCACCCCACTCCACTCTACTCCAATTTACCCCACTCCACTCCAAACTCCAGTACAATTTATCCAACTTCTCTCAACTCTAATCTACACCACTCCATTCCAATCTAACCCACCCCACCACAATCTACCCCACTTCACTCTACCACACTGCATTCCACTGTACCCAAATCTACTCCACTCCACTTCACTACAGTCTACCCCACTTCACTCAAATCTACCCTACTCCACTCCAATCTAACCCACTCCATCCCAATCCACCCACTCCAATCTTCCCCTTCCAATCTACTCCACTCCAATCTACCCCACTTTACCGCAATCTATCCCACTTCACCCCACAGCAATCTACCCCACTTCACTCCAATATACCCTGCTCCAAACTACCCCACTCCAATCATTCCACTTCAATCCATCCCACTTCAATCTACTCCCCTCAATTCCAATGTACCCTACTCTAATCCACCCAATCTACCCCACTCAAAATCTACCCCACTCCAATCTACCACACTCCAACCCAATCTACCACACTCCACTCAAATCTACCCCACTCTGCTCCAATCTACCCCACTCTGCTCCAATCTACCCCACTCTGCTCCAATCTACCCCACTCTGCTCCAGTCTACCCCACTCTGCTCCAGTCTACCCCACTCTGCTCCAGTCTACCCCACTCTGCTCCAGTCTACCCCACTCTGCTCCAGTCTACCCCACTCTGCTCCAGTCTACCCCACTCTGCTCCAGTCTACCCCACTCTGCTCCAGTCTACCCCACTCTGCTCCAGTCTATCCCACTCTGCTCCAGTCTATCCCACTCTGCTCCAGTCTACCCCACTCGACTCCAATCTACCCCACTCGACTCCAATCTACCCCACTCGACTCAGTCCAACCCAACCAACCCCACCCCAATCTGCCACACTCCAACCCAATCTACCCCACTAGTCTCCAATATACCCAACTCCACTCCAATCTACTCCACACCAATCTACCCCACTCCACTCAGTCTAATCTAATCAACCCCACCCCACTCCAATCTACCACACTCCAACCCAATCTACCGCACTCCACTCAAATTTACTACACTCTCCTCCAAACTACCCCAGTCTACCCCACTCCACTCCAATCCACCCAAATCAACCCCACTACAATGTAGCTAATTCAACCCACTCCACTCCAGTCTAAGCAACTCCACTCCAGTCTACCCCAGTCCCATTTACACCACTCCATTCCAATTTAGCCCACTCTACTCCAAACTCCACTGCAATGTATCCCACTTCTCTCAACTTCAATCTACACCACTCCACTCCAATCTACCCCAGCCCACCACAATCTACCCCACTGCGAAATACCACAATCTACCCCACTCAACTCCAATCTACCCCACTTCATTCTACCACACTGCACGCCACTCTACCCAAATCTACTCCACTCCACTTCACTTCAGTCTACCCCACTCCTCTCAAATCTACCCCACTCCACTCCAATCTAACCCACTTCACCCCAATAAGCCCACACCAATCTACCCCACCCCACTGCAATCTACCCTACTATAATCTACCACTGCCCAATCTATATCACCCCAATCTACCCCACTCCAATCTACCCCATCTACTCCACTCCAATCTACCCCAATCCATTCCTATCTACCCTACTTTAATCCACCCAATCTACCCCACTAAATTATCTACCCCACTCCACTCTTCTCCACTCTTCTCTTTCCCAATCAGTCTCACTCCACTCCCATCTCGACTCCACCCCAATCTATCCAACCTCACTCCACTCATCCAATCTACTCCACTCTATCCACTCCAATCCACCCAATCTACCCGACTCTACCACAATTTATCACACTCCATTCTACTCTACCCAATCTACCCCACTCCACTTCACTCCATACTACCACGTCACTAAAATCTATCCCACACCACTCCAATCTAACCCACTCCAACCCAATTTAATCCACCCTACCCCATCCCAAACTACCCTACTCCAATCAACCCCATCCAACCCGCCCACTCCAATCTACCCCATTCCAATCTATCCCAATCTACTGCACTCCACTCTAGTCTACCCCACCCTAACCCAATCTATCCAAATCTATTGCACTCCAATCTATCCCACTTCACTCTACCCTACCATAATCTATCCCACTCCAATATACCCCACTCCACCTTAATCTACCCCACTTCAATCTACTCCTCTCCACTCCAATCTACTCTATTCCAATCTACCCCACTGCACTACACTGCACTCTACTCTTCCCCAGTCTACCCCACCCCACTCCAATCCAATCTACCCCAATGTATTACACTCCAATCTACCCCACTAAACTTCAGTCTACCCCTCTCCACTTCAAGCTGCCCCACTCCAATCGACCCCACACCTCCACTCCAATCTATTCCAATCTACTCCACTTTACCCCGATCTACCCCATTCCAATCTACCCCACCCATCCCAATCTACCACACACCACTCCAGTCTACCCCACTCCCCCAATCTACCACACTGCACTCCATTCTAATTTGCCCCATTCTAGTCCACTCCAAACAAACCCAATCTGACCCCAATCCATTCCATTCTACCCTACTATAATCCACCCAATCTACCCCACTCCAATCTACCTCTCTCCAAACTACCTCTCTCCAATCTATCTCTCTCCACTCCAGTCTACCCGACTCCACTCCAGTCTACCCCACTCCATTCCAATCTACCCCAATTCACTCTTCCCCAATCTACCCCACTCCACTCCAATCTACCACAATATATCCCACTCCACTCTACCCCGATCTACCCTACTCCTATCTACTCCTCTGTAATCTACCCCAATCTACTAACTCCAATCTACCGCACTCCACCCCAATCGCCCCCAATTCAATTTACCCCACTCAATATACCACGCATATCTTCCCAACTTCCCCACTCCACTCCACTCCAATCTACTCCAATCTACCCTACATTTTACCCCACTCTACCCCCACTCCACTCTACGCCAATCTACCCCACTCCACTCTACCTCATCTACCATGTTCCACTGTACCCCAATCTATCCCACTCCAATCGAACCCACCCCACTCAACGCCTCTAACTTTTAGCCATGTTGAACAGCAGCCAAACTGGTGTACAACATGGCTGAAACACATTGCTAAAGCCAATAGCTCTCACGCAGGTTTTGCTGATGCTTGTTTTTAAAGGCCCAGCATTCCAAAGTCTTTCTTAGGAGCCAGGCTGCAGCACTGCCTAATGTGGGGGTGATAAACAGCAAGACTGCTTGGTTTTGATTCTACCGCTCAACTTTTTCCTCCACACTACATTTCCACTGCCTCTTTAACTCACTCTTGCTGATTTTTTTTATCCCTGTTTTTCCTCCCTTTGTCACTCTTTTTCTATCTTTATTTTCGTCCTTCTTTCTCTATTTTTTTGCTTTACTCTCTTGCTCTTGGTCAAAGTGTGATGATGAAAATTAGTTATTGTGAGTTACCAGGCTCAGAACTGAGGAAAACATGTGTGTGGGAGCTGGAATCAGGTGGTACATTACCACATGCAGTTCCCTGATACACACCATTTTCTATGCAAATTTTCTTAATGCTGTTAGCAGGAGGGACGTGTGAGGAAGAGTATTGGATTTTATCGGGGCACTCCTGCACCATGTAAAACTCGTAATCATGAGGGGGCAGAGGTACTGCCATGATTCAGAATGAAGGACTTAGCGTTTAGAGTTGTGTAACTAAAGGATAAATGGCACTTTAGAGTCATGTAATTAAAGGATATATGACAGTGGCACAAAAAGTACAACTGCAAATAGTGCCTATGTACTCAAACAAACAGAAGACTGACCAGCTCACTACCTCCCAGCTCAGAGGGACCTGAGAGTGGAGAGAGTGCCAGTAGCTTATGTTCTAAGGAGGTGCCCAGAGGTAGTGAGGTCAAGGAGTTGCTTGCAGGGCAAGGCCAAACACCATCTGTGCGAGCACACTTTGGGCATGTCAAAGTCTGCACCCAGCTAATACCGAGGTGTGGCATTGTACTCGCTAGTACTCTATTCTTGATAAAGATTATGCCCTGTGCCCTGTACCTCTTGCGCACAACTGAAGGGCATCCACAGATGGAACTATATCATGGGTATTGGGCTACATAAAGTATATCAAGACAAAAGCAATCAGGGGCGTGGTCGGGCCATGAATGAAGATGGCCAGTTGATTCAGAGCTCCGCATGCCGGAGGGCCCTCTGGGAAAGCGGAGGGCTATCAAGTGTTGCAGTGGTGGCCAGCCAAAACCCTATGACACAGCCTTGATCAGGGCTGCCGATAGGGGATCCCCTGACAGCAGCCACGCCCGAGCGGCACCGTCCCACCCACTGTGCTGTCTATACCGCGTAAGGGGAGCCTTCAGAGAGAGGTGGTGCACCGGCCTAAAGTGTGGCTGGCGGCGCCTCTGTCTGCACTGCCACCAAGGTGCGGCCTGCCGGTCTGGTCACTCCTACCCCACTACATATGCCTGGGGTGACAACGGTATCATCTGGGTGCAATGTCTGCATGCCCTCTGACTGGGCCTGGCCATCTCCGCCCCCTGGCTTGAGTGCTTACCAGCCCCTTTGAACCGCCGCTGTACTGAGGAGCTCCACGAAAAGACATGCCCACGTGGGGGCCGAGCTGACAGGATAAAGATTGAGTGAGCTCCTTGCCACCCCAGTGCAAAGTCAGAGAGGCCAGCAGTGACACAGCGCCTACCTGTGGGGCAACCTGCTCCGCCTTTCTCTAGGACCCCCAGCGAAACACCCACCAGTAGCAACACAACCAGGCAGGCAGACCATGAGGGCCGGTCGCAAGGAGAACAGTACGGCAGACGCCATCCCATCACGACATTGAGTCAGAGGGACACCCGGTCATCCCCGCCTCCTGGCATGTGTGCTTGCCGGCCCACCTGCACTGCTGCTGCACCAAAGAACCCCGCCGCGATAAGACAGGCCCACGTGGGGGCCGAGCACACAGGATGAAAGTCAGGGGAGTCCCTCAGCATTGATCCAGAGAGGCCTGCAGCGATGCAGCACCTCCCTGGGGGTCAACCTGATCTGCCCTTCTCTGCGACCCCCAGCGAAGCATCCACCAGTGGCACTGCGACCGGGCAGATGGAATGTAAGGGCCAGTCGCGTGAAGGACAGGGCGGCGATAGTCATCCCATCACAGCATTGAGCCAAGGGAGACCTGGGGCCCTGCAGTAATCAGGGGGCACCGCTCTCACCCCCCACTAACGGACCACAGTGTTTAACTCATCATCGGCACCTCCCCTCCCCACTCTTGCGCGTGACACGGGGGATAGTCGCACCAGCATGCCGGAGCCCGGTAGGCCACTCTCCCACCCCAAGCGCAACAGCAACTCACGCAGAACAGTCAATGCCCAACGCCATGGGAACTAGGCCCTGAACTCAGTTTTCATCCCTCGGACTCAACCTTTCTCCCCTTCTCCCTAGGGGTCAGGAGCCAAGGCATCTGGTCTGCCACTATCCCCCTACCTGGGCTGGGGCTGGCCGTATGACCCCCCATTAACACACCCTGCCCTGGCAGGGGGTCCGACACCGGGAACATTGGCTCGGGGCTCGGCAGACTAGCTCACCCTGAGAACCCCTAGAACTGCACCAACTCCCCTGGACCCGCTCACCGCTCAGTGGTTTGGGGCCCTGAGACTAGGAGGGGGCAAGTTCCCGCGTGTGTTTAGGAGCAACACCACTCTGGACTATAAGAGGGTCTTGCTGGGATGTTGGGGGCCTGGTGGCTACATGCTGCCACCTTTATGCTTACCCCCAATCTTGGGCCCCAGCCCTGGAGATGCCCCCGGCAAGAGCAACTGTAAACCTGCACGACAGCTCATCTTCTCGGAAGCTATCACCCAGTCTCAAAATTGCAGCAGATTTCTCATGGGAGACCAACGACTGGCGGAAGGCGTTTCTAGCCATCCGGCCCCAGCTCCATCAATTGAACATCAAATATGGCCTAGTTGAGCCAGCTCGGATGTGGATTACAAAGGATGGCAGGTCGAAGGACTTTTTTGAAATTGAGACTTTGCACCTCTTCTTGGAAGGCCTCGCCACCCATGCCATGGACGTTGCTCCCACGGTCCACTCATCTGTCACGCCGCCCGCCTCATCAGGCAGTTGATGGCACAACGACAGCGGGAAGTGTGACAGGAGCAGAGACCCTGAAAGGGCAGCTCGCCCACAGGACGACAAGGACCTGGCTTTCAAAATGGTGGCAGTCATCATGCAAGTCATGGTCCACTTTGAAGCCCGCCCTCCCCGACAGTTGAGGCGGCCGGTGGCCACTATTGGACATTCCCGCTCATCCATCCCTGGGCTTCGGCACTGATGGCCAGGAACCGCAGTGGACAGCTGAGTATCCTGTTGCATGCCTGAGTTTCTTCTCATTTTTGTGTGAACTATGCAGCTTGTGGAAATTTGTGCTTATGCATTTTCGCTATGTTTTGCTATGTGCTGCGCTGCCTTGCTTCATGTGCTCCCGCGGCCCCCACCCCACTTACTATATTGGCGTGCTGCGGACATTTGTGCCCAGGGGATCGCACTATGTCTTGGTATGTACTGCACTGTCTTGCCTCCTGTGCTCTCACACTTATTGTATTGGTGTGCTTTATTGAGCCTTGATCCATCTGGACACATTTTGTTGCTTTGTGGTTTAATTTGTTTCATCTGTTTAACAGGTTTGGTCTGTTCGCATATCACCTATTGCCTCTCGCTATGCACCTGTTGGGTGGAGGGAATTCACTCATCAGTTAGCCATCACTGCTGGTACACTCCCCCCCGCCCCCTTTCTCTCCCCTTGAGATCCTCTTACTCCCACACCAGCGGCTGCTGGGGATACCCCAGTTGTGGAATCCCCCTCCCCCTTTCCCTCCCCCCTGCCTCCCTACTACTGTTGCTGTCATTGCATCCGCTGAACCTCCATGCTTCACTGCACCTGGATTGCGCCGTTGCATGATTGAAGCCCACCGGGGGAAGCCCTGGAACGTGGCTCCTTGTATCCCCACGGCGATCCCACCTGCGCTTTATGCACTTTGGTCACTTTTCTTTCATCCACTCTCTGCCCTGCTCTTCCCGGGAGGGCCCTCCCCGGTGTGCTGGCATCGCAAGCCTAGACCCGCGGTCTACAGACCACGGCCCTTGTTGCCTCTCCAGCTCAGTGCCAGCTAGTTAGTTAATCCCCCCGTTCTCTCCCTCTCCCCCCATCTCTCCCTCCCCTTGTTCTTTTTTGCGGGTTTAGCAACCCACCTCGGGTCCTGTCCGAGAGGTCTGTGTGCCCCGTCCTTTGCCCAGTCCTCTCTTGTACTCCACCTCCCCTCTTCTTTTTACCCGCTTTCCTTACTTTTTCGCTCTTTCTTCTTCTTTCCCACATCTCCCTTCCCCTTCCCCCATCAGGGCACCATCCCCTTGCCTGCTTAACTCATCCCTTCACTCTTCCCTCGGGTCTCTGCTTTTAGGGTTGCCTTCACACCCTAGCCATCTCCAAATGGCCAGCCCAGCACATGCAGTCCCCCACCCTCTGTGCGCAATCTCATGGAATGTCAACAAGCTGAAGCATTACATAAGGCGCAAGAAGGTACTGTCATATCTGCAGTCAAAGTGACTCGATGTGGCTCCCCTGCAGGCCGATCTTTGTAGCCTGGAGTCCGATAAAAGGCGTCAGGACTGGGTGGGGAGATCGATCCACAGCAGTTGCCCGGCGGGGTCGGGAGGAGGGCCACCCAGGAAGTGTGGGATTGTGATTCTTATCCGCAGGTCGCTCCCCCTCACCGTCAAGTCATGGTCTGACCCAGACACCAGGTATGTTTTTGCCAAGCTGTGGCTCAGGGACCAGATGCTCAGTGTATGCCCCTACAGGAGCTAAGCGCCCTTACTTCCTCCAACTCAACCGCCTCCTCACCAAGATTGGGGCCTCCCACTACCTGAGGGCGGCTAGAATCTAGAGCGGTATGCGGTGCTGGACTGAACAGGCCCCTTAGACGTGGGCAACAATGCGGACAGAGTCCTTCTGGAAGACGTGCTGTCCGATCACGGTCTGGTGGACCATTGGTGACTCTCCCATCCGGTGGACAGAGAGTATACTTTCCTCTCATCGGTCCATGGCACCAAATCCAGACTGGATTACTTCCTGGTTTCTCACCGGGTGGTGGCCATCACTCGGGAATCCCAGATCCTAGAAGCCGCGCTTTCCGATCATGCCCCGGTTCTGTTGTCCCTGGACCTAGGGCTAGCCTCTCTGGGCCATAGGCCTTGGTGCATGACCATACAGCGTATCATATCCCCCAGGGTGAAGCCTAATTTTGTGCGCATGTCTCCACATACCTTGACGATAACAAGAGCATGGTAACCTTCCATAGGGTCCTGTGGGCTGCCGTGAAAGCGACCATCCAAGGCCAGCTCATGAGGGCCGCAGTTCTGGCGAATGCACAGAGGGTGACCCGACAGAGGGAATTGGAGGGAGAGATAAAGACGTTCACATGCCTTTACACCGTGCATCCCTCGCCTCCTACACGCCGTAGTCTGGAAAAGACCCGCATGGACCCCAACGAATTACACACCTCCAGAGCTGAATACGCATTGCAGCAGATGAAAGGTTGCCACTGCAAACAGGGTGAGAAGGCGGTCTTCTCTTGGCTGCCCAGCTGTGCCAGCAGGAGGCTGCTCTGGCCATCCCCGTCATCCACTCCGCGGGCGGCAAAGTCCTTACCCGGCCTCAGGACATAGTCAACGAGTTTGCCTCATTTTACCGGGCACTGTACACCCCGGAGACGCTGGCTGACACTGATCAACTAGAGGCTTTTTTCGAGGGTGCCCGCCTCCCCAGCCTCACAAAGGAGGGCCACCCTACTGGATGGGGAAATCAGTAGTCAAGATTACGCAGGCCATATCCAAGCTCCCCTATCATAAAGCTCCCGGTGAGGACGGTTTATCCACCGAATTTTACAAATGGGCGGGAGGGGACGCTTCATGTCACCTTTCAGGAGTCAGATAGAGCAGGCTCCTTGGGTTCCATTTTCAACAGGGCGTTGATAGCAGTCCTCCCAAAACCTGGAAGGGACCCCCTTCAGTATGCCAGCTATAGGCCCATCTTCTTACTTAATGGGGATATCAAAATCCTCGCTAGCGTCCTGGCGGCTCGCCTCCGTAAGGTGATCCCATAGTTGATTCATCATATGCAGGTAGGGTTTGTCTACGGGCGCACCTTGAGGAACCACCTGTACATCCTCACTCAAGCCCTGTGGGAGGCCAAGGATCTACCGGATGAGGCCCTGGCTCTCTACCTAGACGCCGAGAAGGCGTTCGATGGAATAGAGTGGGGTACCTCTTTACCGCCTTGAAGAGGTTCAGACTCTGGGATCAGTTCATAGCCAGGGTCTGCTGGTTCAATGTTCGCCCTACTTCGCAGGCCAACTGGGGCGGCTTTCTATTGGACCCATTCCTGATCAAGAGGGGAGCGCGCCAGGATTGTTCACTATCGTCCAAGCTGTTCCTACTGGTGATGGAACCCCTGGCGGCCACCATTCGCAAATCGCCTCTTCTCACAGGGATACCCCTCCTGGAGGGGACGCGGACGACATCCTACTCACCCTTACAGACCTTCCACGCTCTCTGCCAGCCCTGCTGGATATCATAGCCAACTTTGCAGCCCTCTCAGGGTATCAGGTGAACTGGGATAAGACCCAAGCACTGCCCCTCTCAACCGTGACCACACAGGTGGCGATACATGGCTATCCTTTTCGATGGACGCCTTCACGCCTCAAATACCTGGGGATCTTGGTCAACTGGGGGCTCAACCAGATGGTGGCAGACAATCTTTTTTTTTTTTTTTAAACTGTTTTTATACACATCAGATTTTACATTATTACAGTCAATTATTGCTTTTAAGGATACAGAGAACGCATTATAGTCGTTTCTCCTCCCATACTTTTCCCCCCTCCCCCTCTCTATGTTAGGCATGACCCGCTCTCGTTGCACTTGTTTAGAAAATAAGGTGGTCCACCAATAAGTTATAAGTCCTGCGTGTTTGGGTGTCCATTGCTCATCTCAGCCCCCACCAACTCGAGGTTGTAGTATCTTAGCAACGGTTGCCAAATTTTCCTAAATTGTTTGGGGCACCCTCTGGCCTGGTATGTTGTTTGCTCGGCCCCCATGTATAAGTCCATACTGGCCCACCATTCTGCCATAGTGGGCAAGTCTGCTCTTCCCCAGTACTTAGCGATGTCTCTTTTTGAAACTATGAGTCCCAAATTGCTCAGTAGAAGTTTATATCTGGGGATATCAATGTCTGTGGGGATGCCCTATAGACTATATTTTGGGTCTATTGGGATCTGTGTTTCTAATATGGCATTTAGTTCCTTCACTATTCGTGACCAATATCTATGCACTTGCTGACATTCCCACATGGTATGTATATAGGTACCTTGGTCTGTTATGCAGCTCACAGAGTTGGGCGTTTTTGCCCTGCCCATTGCATGAAGTCACGCCCTATCATAGTATACCCGGTGCAGAATTTTTAACTGTATCAACCTTAAACAAAGCTTGATCGCTACTTCCCTTGGATGCATCAGTGCTGCCTCCCAGTCAATGTCCTCTAGTGAGCCCGTGGTTTCCTCCCATTTACACCTGAGGCCTAACAGTCTATCGGGAATGTTATTTATTAAGGTTTGATATGTCCAGGAGACTGCCTTTGAGGGTATCTCCTACTGTAGCAGCCAGCCTTCTAATGGTGCATATTCGGGGATTTCTGTAATATCAGGTTTTTGTGCCCTCCAAGCATGCTGTAATTGTACAAATTTGTATTGTTGCTTATTTGACAGTTGATATTCAGCCTGGAGATCTGCAAAAGTAATTAAGTCCCCTCTTCTTATTATGTCACCTAGTGTTGAGATCCCGACTGTGTCCCAGCCCCTGAAGCCCTGCAATTTCGCCAGTTCTGGCAACCACCTGCCCTCCCATAACGGTGTAGCTTTGGTGAGTTTCTTGCCCCAGTTCATCTGTCGTTCCGCCCCTTTCCAGGCTTTGATCGTTCTCTGTGTAGCGGGTAGTAAGCCTCGCACCCCAGCACCCCCATATAGATAGTGAAGGTAGGAGTGTTTCCGAAATTGGAGCCTCTCCAGGGCATATGTGGGGTGATCTCTCGGAGCATGACACCATTCATTGATTACTGTTAGATGTGCCACCCGGTAGTAAGCTTGGATGTCCGGCAGGGCAATTCCCCCGTTATATTGGCTACGCTGTAGTGTATGCAACGCCACCCTGGGGTGGCCTCCACCCCACAGGAATGTGCGCAGTTCGTCGTTGATTGTCTTAAAGACCATTTCAGGGATTTTATGGTATGTGTTTTGGAGTATGTACAATAGTTTATCATTTTGTACATGGCCGCTCTCCCCAGAGGCGTCAATGGGAGACGTCGCCATCTAGCAACGTCTTCCCGAAATTCCACCATAACTCGCTTAATGTTGTGTGTGAGGCAGTCAGCCTCATTGATAGAAATGTACATTCCCAAGTATTTAAAACACTCGTCGGTGATGTGTAGATGTTCTGGTATTAAGTGTGTGTCTATGGAGCCTCCTACAGGGTAAAGACGCGACTTCCCCCAGTTGATGTTACATCCTGCATGTTTTCCATATTCCTTGACTAGATGTAATCAGAGGGAGTGTCGTGTCAGGGTTGGTGATGTAAAGCAGGATGTCATCTGCATAGAGGGAAATCCGTTCATCCACAAGCTGGCCTCCGGCGTCCTTGAAACCCCTAAGTTCTGGGTGGGTCCTGATCCGGCACGCCAATGGCTCCAAGACTAACGCAAAGAGCAGGAGAGATAGGGGGCAGCCCTGTCCGGTTCCTCTTTCGATGGGGAAGTCAGCTGATTTTACCCCATTGACTCTAACACTTGCTCCGGGGTTAGTATATAAGAACTCCACCCAAGACATGAATGCTCGTCCAAACCCAAACTTTACAAGGACTTGTTTCATGAAAGGCCAGTGGACAGTGTCGAAGTCCTTCTCCGCGTCTAGGGAGAGAAGCATCTGTGGGGTGGGCCTGTCCCTCACTGTACCTAGCCAATTGGCAAGCCGTGAAGCACGTGGCGCGGCCAGGCATAAAGCCTGATTGGTCACGATGGACTAATGATGTAATTACTGTTAAAAGTAGTATCGCTAGGATAGAGGCCAAAATCTTGGTTTTAATGTTTAACAGCGATGTTGGGCGGTAAGATCCGCAGCTCTCTGGTGGGCTTACCTGGTTTTGGTATAACCACCACTGTGACTTGACGGAGATCTAATGGCAACACCCCCGCTTCCCGTGCCACCTGGAACATATTTAGAAGGTGAGGGGCCAACAGACTAGCGTTTTGCTTAAAGAATTCCACTGGTAGCCCATTTGGCCCTGGAGTTTTCCCCTGTTTTTGTCTATTTATGGCATCTTGCACTTCAGTTAGGGTTATTTCTGTCTCTAAGGCTTCCCTATCTTCTCGCTGCAAGGTGGGAGTATCTATACTACCAAGGTATTCTGTTATCTGTACGTCATCTGCTAGTGGCCTAGCCTCGTGCAGCTCCGTATAGAAACATGCGAAGGCTCCCGCTATGGTGTGTGAGGTTGTGTGTCGTTCCTCCAGCTCTTGTATCTGGGTCACCCAGTTCGCTTATCATTCCCTCCTGCCCAGCCAAGCCAGGAGTCTCCCTGCTCTATCTCAGAGAGTCTATGATGTGTGGTCTGGATTTGTGTCTGCACCTCCCGTTCTGTTAGGGCGTGAAATTCCCTGTGTGTGACTGCTAGTTGTCTTAGTAGGGCGGCTTCGGTATCTGGGGTAATGGTTCTCTCAATTTCTAGGTGCTTTTCTTCTAGGGTTTCTATTTGACGAGTTTCGTCCCTTCGTTTACGCGCTATGGCATCCTGCACTCTGCCTCGAAGCACTGTCTTGTAGGCCTCCGAGAGGGTGATCTGTGAGGCCACCGAGCTCTTGTTCTCTTGGAAGAATAGCTCAGTCTCCGTTCTTATTACTCCTGCTACTGTTTTGTCACGGAGCTCCCAGGCGTTTCAGTCTCCAATCTGATCTCTGCCTGTTGCTTCTACCTCCTACTGTCAACCACAACGGTGAGTGGTCGGAAATGCCCCTTGCTAGGTATTCCACTTTATCTACTGTACGAATTTCACCAGCCGGGGCAAAGAAGTATTCGAGTGTAGAAAAGACCCTATGTGCTCCAGAAAAATAGGAATAAGTGTGGTCTAGTGGGTGTTGTTGCCTCCAGAGGTCGGTCAGTCCCAGCGACCTCATGAAGTCCGCTAGTGGGGTGGGTATGTGGGTTCCCTTGGCAATATGCATGTAGTCAAGGCTTGGGTCAATTACATCGTTGAAGTCCCCTCTAATGATGTGCGTGGACAGGCCCCTTTCTAATAAAATCTTAGCAATTGCATCAAGGGTTTGGGGCTGCAGTCGTGGCAGGGCGTAAGCGCTGATTAGTGTGGGCTCACGACGTCCCCAGGTCCCCTGGACAACGACAAAGGTCCCATTGAGATCTGTCCAGATTTTAGTCGTATGAAAGGGGGGAGATTTCCTAATTAGTATGGCAACTCCTCGCGCCCCCGGGAAAAATCCCATGTTGGCCAGGGTTGTGTAAGTCCCCCTTCCAATGAAGGCACAATGTGTACCCCGCAGGTGGATTTACTACAAAAAAAACAATATCAGGTTTAAGTCTCTTAATGTATCTGGTGACTAATCCCCTTTTAATCTTGCTACCTAGCCCATTGACATTCCATGTCAATGCTGTGTATGTTTCGTCACTCATTGTATGTGTATCCTATATTTGTCATTATGTGCACGAGTGGGTCTGTCTGCTGGCCTCTTTACCTCTGTCCCCGTCTATAAACCTTATCGCTCCTGCTTCTGACTCTATGGAAAGCATATTCAACAATAAAACTATAAAGCTTTTGATCCCTTGCCCTATCCCCCCCACCCCACTCTCTCCTACTTCCTACGCCTATTCTCTGAACTGTCAACATGATAACTTGGCGTAAGTCCAGTTTGAGAAGTCTGTAGTCCCACCCCTTCCCCTAACCCGCTAGTTTCTAGCCAAAGTGATAAAGGATATGGGTTTCAAAAGAAATGTTTCGCTCAGAAAAAAGTAAACGCTGAGCACAACAATGTCTGGGGGGGGGTGGCTCAATAGCAGTTCTGCAGTCCATCTGCTATCAGCGTGCCCATGCTTCAACCTTCCTCGCCACTCTTTTCTTGCTGCTGATGCATGTTCTCTGCAGTTTGTGTCTCGGTGCCTTGATCTTCCATACGATTAATGGTCTCGAGGAGTGGATGATCACTGTCTGTGTTCACAAAAGATTCCTTGTCTGGTCTGTGTGGGTGCTTTCCCACTGACTGGAGTATTTTTTCCTGGCCTGGGCCTGAGTCAAGTCCCCATCTGATGCCGCACGCCTCTGCGTCCCCGGCCTGTGCAGAGTTCCCCTCAGTGGGGTCCCCGTCTATGTTTTATGTTCTAGCCTGAGCATACACCTCTTTTTTACTCTCTGTAGTCTGGGTTCCCGTCGTGTTGCTGTGTCTTTGGGTTGCGACTCGCTGGTTCTCATTTCCAGTCGTTGCATGGGACGTTCTTCTATCCAGGCCAATGCTTCCTCTGGGGTTTGAAAGAATCTAAAGGTACCTTGGAAGATATCTTTGAGCTTAGCAGGGAAAAGAAGCATAGACTGGATCTGCATGGCTCTCAGTTTGACCTTCACGGAGTCGAATGTTCACCTCATCTTTTGCACTTCCCTGGAGTTGTCGGGTCTTGGCGTTGGCAAGTTTGAGTTCCCCAATGCGCCGTGATTCTCTGAGAATTATGTCTCGATCTTGGTAATTTAAGAACTTTGCTATTAATGGTCGCGGAGAGGCTCCAGGCGGCGGTTTAACATTGGGCATCCTATGGGCCTGTTCGATGATAAAACAGGGTGAAAACGTTGCCGCAGGAAGGGAGTCACGTAACCATGACATCAGGAATGTCACTGGATCAGAGCCCTCCATTCCCTCTGGGAACCCGAAGTAGTGTAGGTTGTTTCTGCGTGCTCTATTTTCCGCATCGGCCACTTTCCATGCAACCTCTCTCATGGTTGCCTTCAAGTCTTTAATGTCTGAATGCAGTTTTTGTGTTGTATCTTCTACTTCTGAGATGCAAGTTTCAGTTTGGGTTACCCCTTCCGCAATATTGCGCATGTCTTGATGCAAGAGGGAGACTTCCGATCTTATTTCTGCCATTTTGCCCTCAATGGCATCTCTAGAGGTGTGGATCGCTTGGAGGATGACTGTGTTATCTGGTGATCCCGAGGGTCCTCCCTCGGTTTCTGTTGGCGGTGGGAGCACTTTTGTATACTTGTCCATTTTACCCTGCTTTTGGGTTTTGGGTTCTTTGTCCCTCACCATTACTTTAATTAAAGGAATTAAATCTTTTAGTGGGCTTGTAGTGAGTTCTGTGCTCTCTATTGGGGGGTCCAAAGGGCAAGCGCTGTTTATTCAATGTTAAACGGTGTTGAAGGCCCCTTATTCCTTGGGCTGCGGGGCCACGTCCTCGACACGCTGGCCACAAGTCTTTTTTGTATCTCAGTTGTCTCTGAGGGATTCTCTGTTCCTCACCACTGTTTCCAAGCAGCAGTGGTGTGAGGCCTAGCCTACTATGTCTCGTTCATGAGCAGTTCCTCTCATCTGTTCACAGATCAGGGCACAGCCATCGGTGTGCCGCTGGAAACGACCCGGTCACCCCACCTCAGTGTCCCGGTGCGTGGCAGGTCTCCTCGTTGCTGCCGTCTAGGCAATGGCCCCTTCTCGAGTGCCCCTCGCCGAACTCTCTTCTAGGGCCTCAGTCGGTGTAACGGCCTCCTTTGGGTCTGTGGCAAGGGTCGGCGTCTAGGTCTGGTCTCTACCGCTCTTCTAGGGCCCCACTAGCTGTCACCCGCCACTCGTTGAGCTTCTGGGAGTGCGAGCAGCCCCGTGCCCCCCGACGCCGCCGGGGTCTCTGGAAGGACTCCTGTGTCACCCCTCCACTTTCCAATGCCAGGGGGGACGTAGCCTGCGCTGTCTATGCACAATCTCTCTCGCCCGTCTACAGGCCTGAGACCGGCCGCTCCCTCCCGCCCAGCCACATGCCAGGGACCGTCGATGTCCGCATCACGAAAGACGGCCCAGCGGCTCTCACAACGCCGATCTGATGGTTGGCAGGCCGTCTCACCGCCGCAGCCAAAGGTATGTTTTGGCTGCCCTCTGGGTGCTTGCGTTCTGTTGTCGGGTGATCTCGCCAGTGGGGCCTCTGTTCGGTTAGTCCCTCTGCTTCCGACTTGTGGCACAAGAAGCCACAGTGTCGCGGTTTGTCGCCTACGCCCTTGCCCGGGCCAACCGTGCTACCTCCGTGATTTCTGTGGGCATCAGGAGGCATAAACTGGTGTTTGATGTTACCTTGTCCCCGGCCTTCAGAGTGTCAGTGTCCCCGTTTCGCCCTTCGTGCCGGGCTATGGGGTCGCACCTCTCACCTGCAGACACAGAGCCGCCGCTGCTTTGCTGGGGTGTCGTCCAGAGGGCTCTCCACTCCCTGTCCTCCCCTCCAGCCGGGATGAAGTGCGCAGCCACTCTTGTCTGTGCACCTGCCTGGGTCCCGGATATCTCACGGCGCTGGGGATGGCGAGCCACCCCGTCGCACCAACACGGCCGCCGGTGGGTGCCACTCCTTATTTCCAGGTAAGTTCTGTTCTTTTTGGTCCCGGTGCTCCATCTAGCGCCCAACCAGGGAACGCAACTCAGCTCACCCCCACTCGCCCGCGCTCAGCCCCTCTCACCTGTGCACTGGCTCCTCCGACATGGGCCGGGCCCCCGACTCCCCGCTTTCACTGTTGCTCAATATGTCTCCGGCCTGGCTGCCGATGGAGCCCCTCTCCACCCCCAGACAAAGCTGTTCTAGCAGGTGGAGGTCGGGTCTCTGATTTCACCCCTTGTTTTCGCTATTGCTTAATGTGCCCTCAGTACGGGCACCAATGGGGGCTTCCTCTGCCCTCAAGCAGGTCTGTACACACAGGGGGTCCCCGGGCCGTCACCCCCTCTGGGGCCTCACCCGCAGCCCAGCAGGAGGACACGAATCCGCCCGTCCCGGCTCACCCGCGCGCAGTCCCTCTCACCTGCACGCGGGCTGATTGTCTGTTGTTGCTGCTCCTCCGTGTGCCCCTGGCACCCAGTATTCCATGGAGTGCGACAGGGGGACCACCAGCCGACCACAGCTCTCTGCGCGGCCTGTATTTTCAGCCTAGCGCGTCCTGTCCGCCATCTTGGGCGGCTGCGCCCCGGCTCCGGTTCGTCTCGGTTTTCTCGCTGCTGTTCTTCGGTCAGCACAGCGGAGACCACATTAGGCATGTCCAGGTTCAGCGGGAAGCAAACGGCACCGCAAATGGGCAGCAGATAGTAGCTAGAAGGGCAAAATTATGTACAGGATGAATATCAGGCTGCCGGAGCTCTGGCAGACGCTGCTAGTTGGCCATGTTCCTGGCCACGCCCCCCGGTGGCAGACAATCTTGATCTCCTCATTGCCTGCATGAAACTGGAATTTGACAAGTGGTCACATCTGGGCCTATTCATGTGGGGTAAAATGCAAGCGGTACGGATGGGGATGCTCCCACGGTTCACGTATGCCTTGGGCATGCTGTCCCTCCTGGTCCCCCTGGCGACTCTACAGTCAGTGGACGCAGGGATCCAGCCCTTTGTCTGGGGTTCCTACCGACCTCGCTCAGCCTACACTAAGCTCTTGGCGCGCCGATCATGGGGGGGGCCTGGGCCTCCTGTCGGTTGAGCACTACGCCTTGGCTCTCCACCTCTCGCAGCTGGCCTATATGCTACCCGGGACGCTGGATCCGCTGCAGGGGCGGAACGCTCGTTGCTGTCCTGCCAACAAGGTCTTGACCCCAAGTACAGGGAAGGCCCGCCTCTGACTCGTCCTGAAAACCTGATGTAATAGGAAATGCACAAATCCTGGCAGCAGGCGCATCGCCTCCTTGATACGGCCCCCATCTCCATGTACACGCAGCTCTGTGGGGAACAACTGTCTTCGCATAGGTGGGGAGGTCCTCAATTGGGAACAGTGGTGGGCATTCGCAGCCTAGACTAGTGTCACGGGGCAGAGGAACCAGGGGACTGCAATGGACACCTGACCCACTGGTATGACGCGCCTGCTACAGACCAAACTCTTTTTTTACAGCAGCAGGAGGACTGGAGGCAACAATCCCCCCTCGTGTGGAAGCATAGTGGACAAAGGATGCTGTCCCTTTAACTGGGATGCGGAGTCACCTGCCTCCTCCCCTATCAATGACGCGGACTGGAGCCGGCCAATAAAGAGGACGGAGACCCGGAAGGAGGTGTGTTACACCACCGGAGGACGAGAGGACGCGGAGGAAGGAGAGGAACGGAGAGCAGCGGGAGTGCCAGCGAGCGCCGAGGACGTCCGAGAAGGAGCGGAGACACTACGAGTGCCAGGAGGCCACCGGAACCACGATTCGCCCAGCCACGTTCCAGGAGGAGCGTGGCTTTCAGAGGTACGAGGGCGGTTTGCGGGTTGGGTAGGGAGGCGGGGAAGACCCGACGGCTAAGGGAGACAGTCCCTGCTTGATCCTTCTTGAGGTTTACTCCCCTCCCTGCACACACACTCCTTTTCCTAGACGTGCGGCACTGGATTGAAGTGTTCCCCTTCACCACCCCCTCCCTCCTTTGCACCACAGTGCACATAACACTCACGACATTTCCCCATTCCCTCCCTTTTTCCCCGAGAGCCACCGGAGACCGGGAACAGACTGGAAGGTCGGAGGACCAGGCAGCAACACCCCGAAGACGACCACCGTCCAGAGACTCCATTCAGGAGGAGAGAGTCACCTCAGCCCCTCCTAACTCTAAGAGGAACTCTGGCTTCCAACAGGAGGCGTGTACTCCATACAATAAAACCCTGTCTATACAAACCTACGTCCCTGCCCCTTTCTTCGACCCCGCTACAACTGGTGTCAGAAGTGGGATCTACTGACTCCATCTGCACAACCGAGATGGACGCACTCATCCAACACCTTGTGAAGGGGCAGGAAAAACTGGGATGGGCTGTGGAGCGGCAAATGAAGTCAGCCCAGGCGGACCGCGATGTATTCAAAGACACAATCACGGGCCAAATGGATGGTCTACAGAAGATGATGGCCGACCGGCCCTCTGCCTTGTTGCCTGAGCCCCGGGCGGTACATCATTCACCCTCGGGGATATCCCTACAAAAATACATGGCTGGTGAGGACCCAGACGCTTTCCTGCTCAATTTTGAGCGAGCGGCCAGGGCTTGTGGGTGGACTATGGAGAAGTGGCCGTTCTTCCTAGCCCCTCTATTGACGGGGGAGGCCCAGGTCGCGTACCAGGTGGCCAACGCCACCGGAGACACCCCATATGAGGACATCAAGGCGATCATACTGGACCACTTGGGCCTCGACGCGGAGGCATACCGGGTGCGATTCCGGAAAGAGAAGGGTACCCAAGGGGAAATCCCCAAAACGCTGTTCTTCAGGCTCAAGATGGCAGCGGATAAATGGTTGACCCCGACTGTGAGCTCCAAGGAGGACATCATGGATAAAATATATCTGGAGCAGTACTTGGACGCCCTCCCTTTTCACACACAAAAGTGGCTGCGTCAGCACACGCACCTGACAACTGAACAGGCCATTGAGATGGCTACTTCCTTTTCAAGGGCACAACCCCGACCCTCAATGTGGGACCTGGAGAAGACCAACCGCTTCAGCTCCCAGAAGAACGAAAGGAAATACCGCCCCGTCATCGAGCCGCTGAAAAACAGACCAATAAAAACTGATCTACTGAGTGTCAAGGGTCCCCAGTGTTTCGAATGCGGGGACTGGGGCCACATCGCCCGTCTCTGCCCCAGGAAGAGAACCACGGAGGAGCCCATGGACGTGGGTTTCATACCGAAGTCCATATTGTACACCGCGGAGATGGGGAGTGCGTTCCACGTAAGTGCACAGGTGAACGGGAGGATAGTAAAAGCCCTGTTGGATTCTGGTTGTAGGCAGTCAGTGATACAGAGACTACTGGTACCTGATAGTCAGCTACTGCCAGATACCACCGTGCACATCAGGTGCGTGCACGGTGATGTGAGGCCCTACCCCCTTGCTGCCATAACACTCACCCTAGCCAACGGGTTCTCATCATAGATTAGAGTGGGAGCGTTAGAGGGTCTCCCCGAGGAGCTAATACTCGGTACCGACATCCCTGACTTTCTAGCCCTGTTCCATCAGGCCGCTCTGGCCCTAGGTAGACAGACAGGTACCGCAAAGCAGACAGACTATCCGATTCCAGCTCTCACAACAGCGGAACCATGGATAGGAGACAAGAGCTTTAAGTTCGCCCAGGCCAATGACGCCACCCTGTTAAATGCCTGGGAGCAGGCACATGCAACCCAAGACAGACACCCTGTAACATATCCCAGATTCATCATAAAGGAGGGACTGCTGTACAGACAGGCAGGACCCAACGAATCACACCAGCTCTTAGTCCCCCTTTCTTTCCGAGAACAGGTGCTTTTCTACGCTCACTCCCACCTCACCGCGGGGCATACCGGGGCTGAAAAACCACCCAAAATGTAGTCCGACATTTCTATTGGCCAGGGATTTACCGAGATGTGAAGACCTATTGCCAGTCCTGCGAGGTCTGCCAAAAGAAAAATACCCATAGACCCCCAGCGGTTCCCTTGCAACCCCTTCCCATAATTGGTACCCCATTTGAGCGCATAGGGATGGACCTGATCGGACCCCTGCCCCGTACAAAAAAAGGACACGTGTACGCCCTAGTCATGGTGGATTATGCAACCCGTTACCCCGAGGCGTTTCGCTTGCGAACGGCCACGACTCGTAACATCGCCGACAAACTGCTGGAGGTATTCTCTCGAGTTGGCTTTCCCAAGGAGATCCTAACGGATCAGGGCACCCCTTTCGTTTCACGCCTCATGAGGGAGGTCTGCAGACTCCTGGACCTGCGACATATCAAGACGTCCGTATACCATCCTCAAACGGACGGGCTTGTGGAGCGGTATAACGGCACACTGAAGTCCACATTGAAGAAGATGCTGAACGTGAACGGGAAAGAGTGGGACCAGATTCTGCCCCTCGCCCTCTATGTGATCCGAGGGCAAGTGCAAAGCAGTCTAGGGTGTTCGGCATTTGAGATGCTGTATGGACGACAGCCGCGGAGCCTCATGGAGATAACCAAGGAAGCATGGGAAAGAGAGGAGGCAACAGAAACCAGGGGCGTGCTCGAGTATGCCCGGGCCCTGAAAATGAGGATTGGGAAGCTCAGAGATTTAGCCTACTCCAACCTGGAAAGGAAGCAAGAAAAACAAAAGAGCTTCTACGACCGAGGAAAGAGATGGCGGACGCTTAGTCTACATGATTGGGTACTGGTTTTACTTCCCTCCTCCTTGAAGAAATTCCAAGCTGAGTGGTTAGGTCCATACAAAATCATCGACATTGTCGGAAAAACCACTTATAGGGTACAACTAACGCCCAACCGTACCCAGTTATATCACATAAATCTCCTGAAGAAGTGGTTGGGCCCACCTCCCAAAGCGGCCCACCTCACATTACCTGCTCTTTCTTCGAACCCCAGCACCCTAGGACACTTGGTGGTTAACGAAGAGCTCGATCCCGAAAAAAGGAGGACCCTGATACAGACGCTGACCCCGTTTGCACCCCTCTTTTCGGACACTCCTGGAAGGGCCACCCTGGCGGAGCATTGCATTGAAACATCAGTGGGGAAGATCGTCAAACAACGCCCCTTCAGGATCCCTGCCGCCAGAAGAGATGCCATCCAAAAAGAAGTAAAGGACATGTTGAGGATGGGGGTGATCAGGCCTTCAAAGAGCGAGTGGTCGTCCCCGATTGTGATGGTACCCAAGCCTGACGGAAGCCGACGGTTCTGTATGGACTTTCGGGCCCTTAACGAGATCTCCAGGTTCGATGCCTTCCCTATCCCTCGCATCGATGAACTGATAGAAAAACTCGGCGATGCTAGGTACATCACCACATTGGATTTAACCAAGGGGTATTGGCAGGTACCCCTAAGAGAGGAAGACAGAAAAAAACGGCCTTCTCGACTCCCGACGGGTAATATGAGTTTACGGTGCTCCCGTTCGGGTTGCACGGCGCTCCTGCGACCTTCCAACGCCTGATGAACACCGTCCTGCAGGAGCACCAGTCTTTTTCGTCCGCATATTTAGATGACATTGTCGTATTCAGCTCGGACTGGAAGACACACCAGCAACATCTGCGGACCATTCTAAGTGCCCTACGAGATGCCGGACTACACGTGAATGCAAAAAAATCAAGAGTGGGGTACCAAAAGGTTAAATACCTAGGGTATGTTCTGGGGCATGGACTGATCGCCCCTCAAAACGAGAAGATCAAAGCCATAATGGAGACCCCTTTTCCCCGGACCAAACGGGAAATGCGAGCCTTTCTCGGCCTGATAGGGTATTACAGACGTTTTATTCCCCAGTTTTGTGAGGTAGCTGCCCCTCTGACCGATACACTACGGAAGGACTTGGGTTCTCGGGCCCTCTTACATCCCACTAACCCCATGATAGAGGCATTCCAGTCCCTGAAACGCACTATCACCACTAGTCCTGTTTTAGCCTCCCCTGATTTCACCAGGCCATTCCTATTGCACACAGACGCCTCGAATCATGGGATAGGGGCGGTCCTCTCCCAAGAGTCACCTGAAGGGGTAGACCATCCTATTCTTTACATAAGTAGGAAGCTGTTTCCCAGGGAGGCGAAGTACTCGACCATCGAGAAGGAATGTTTGGCCGTGAAATGGGCTGTGGACAAACTTCGTTATTATTTAGAGGGCTCTCCCTTCACCCTATATACTGACCATGCCCCACTGAAATGGATGAGTCGCAACATGGCAAACAACCCCAGGGTCCTCCGCTGGTTCCTTTCTCTGCAGCCATTCTCCTTCGAGGTGAAGCTCCGAAAGGGGGTGGACAATGGCAGTGCGGACTACCTGTCAAGGGTGTTCCCTCTCCCCGAGCGGGAGAATCCAGGGGAGGAGGTGTGTCACGGGGCAGAGGAACCAGGGGACTGCAATGGACACCTGACCCACTGGTATGACGCGCCTGCTACAGACCAAACTCTTTTTTACAGCAGCAGGAGGACTGGAGGCAACAATCCCCCCTCGTGTGGAAGCATAGTGGACAAAGGATGCTGTCCCTTTAACTGGGATGCGGAGTCACCTGCCTCCTCCCCTATCAATGACGCGGACTGGAGCCGGCCAATAAAGAGGACGGAGACCCGGAAGGAGGTGTGTTACACCACCGGAGGACGAGAGGACGCGGAGGAAGGAGAGGAACGGAGAGCAGCGGGAGTGCCAGCGAGCGCCGAGGACGTCCGAGAAGGAGCGGAGACACTACGAGTGCCAGGAGGCCACCGGAACCACGATTCGCCCAGCCACGTTCCAGGAGGAGCGTGGCTTTCAGAGGTACGAGGGCGGTTTGCGGGTTGGGTAGGGAGGCGGGGAAGACCCGACGGCTAAGGGAGACAGTCCCTGCTTGATCCTTCTTGAGGTTTACTCCCCTCCCTGCACACACACTCCTTTTCCTAGACGTGCGGCACTGGATTGAAGTGTTCCCCTTCACCACCCCCTCCCTCCTTTGCACCACAGTGCACATAACACTCACGACATTTCCCCATTCCCTCCCTTTTTCCCCGAGAGCCACCGGAGACCGGGAACAGACTGGAAGGTCGGAGGACCAGGCAGCAACACCCCGAAGACGACCACCGTCCAGAGACGCCATTCAGGAGGAGAGAGTCACCTCAGCCCCTCCTAACTCTAAGAGGAACTCTGGCTTCCAACAGGAGGCGTGTACTCCATACAATAAAACCCTGTCTATACAAACCTACGTCCCTGCCCCTTTCTTCGACCCCGCTACAACTAGGTAGTAGCGGATGTGGCCCTCAAATCCTTTGGGCGGCTGAAGGGAGGAGTTTGGTCTCTCGCCCCATCATTCATGGCAGTATCTCTAGCTGCAACACTGCCTCCGACACAGCCTGGGAGCTCGACTGTGGACCTTACAGACCACACTGGTGGTCTCCTATCTCAGGATGTGGGGCCACTTCCGGGAATTTGTGTCAGGGTTTTACGACCTCCTTAACCGCCACCCATTCTCACTCACTCTCCTCAACAACCTCCGAGCCAGATGGCAGACCTGATTACAGGCTAAGTTTGAGGACGACGACTGGGCAGAACTCCTGGAGGCACTTGACAGGGGGATGCAGGAGGATCGCCTGAAATTCTGCCTCTTTAAGACATTGCATGATTGGCACTGGATGCCAGTGAAGCTGAATAGAGCAGGCAAGTTGCCACATGCGAACTGTTGGCAGTGCCCTGCCACCCGTTGTGACCTGGTGCACATCCTTTTAGACTGCACCTTGATCCAGCCCTTTTGGATTGAGGTGAGGACTGTGTTAAGTGAGACTCTACCACTCAGGTCCCCTCTCCCCCACCTCCTGATCCTCCTGCATGGCATGGGGGCCTCCACAGACCTCTCCCACCCACAGCGCTGCCTCCTGCACATGGCCCTGGCTACAGCCACAATCTGCATCCTACGCAACTGGCGCTCCCCTACACCCCCGTTGCAGGAGGAGTGGCTAGCAGCGACGGTCCAGACAGCCACCCATGAGCATGTCCTCTATAATCTCCAGAACCAGGCGGAGATATGCCTCCAGATGTGGGCGCCTTTCCTCCGTGATGAAGGGTGCAGACTGGGCGGCTTACGATGAGGTGCCCAGCCACTGCACCGGAGGGTTCCTCTGCCTCCACCCCACTCTCTCCCCCCTGCTCTTGCGTTGGTCACTTTCCCACCTCTCTGACACCCCTTCTCCCTGACCCTCCTTCCCCTATCCTCCTTTTCCCACCCCTCTCCCCTCACTCACTCTCTCTCTTTCTACCTTTTCCTCTTTCTCTCTCTCTCCCCCTTACTTTACTCCTCCCTCACCCCCTCGGTCTCTATGTTTACCCTCCACCACCACTCGGATCTACCACGACATGACCTGTGCCGTGCCCTGCCTACCGTACCCGTGCAAAGTATCACCCTTCTTTTCGGCACACCCTTTTCCGACCCTGTGGTTTATTCCCCTCCGCATTCGGCCCACTCCCGCCCTGGGAGATCGCTCTCCTCGTGTTTGTTGTCATTTATACAATGCTCTCCTTCCTCAGCCTGACAGGTTCATCCTCTTCATGTTCCATTGTGCGTCCCCTCCACGGTCCATGGATGTATTATGTGCATTGTATGATTCCTACCTGGTTCCTCAATTTCCCCTCCCCATATTGTGTATTGTATTTTGCATTATGTATTGTACTTATGAATCTTATTTCAGATGTTTCAATAAATAATTGCAACACAAAGATAAAAGCAATTTTACAAAAATATTACTTTAAAGAACATCATGGTAAGAAACAACCATCAGCTTTTCAGTATCGTAAAAAAGAAATCAGAAAAAATCAGAAACATGAAAACCGACATTCTCCAATTATGGTGAGGTACGCAACCCTAACTCTCCACAGGTCACAGCTCATGATGTCATACTTGACATAACATCATCCATAATATCCTGAAATGCAAGATGCAAGTACTGCATCTACCACAATGCTGTGGGACCTAAGTAAAGGCAGGCTTATTGAAAGCATACTTATTTGAATAGTTCTGTGCAGCTTGGTTGAACGCTACTCCCATCTGTGCAGGGCTGGACAGGCCTTTTACTCCTCTGAGCACTTCCCCGGTGGACTGGAGCCACTGGAGGACAGTTTGGAAAGCCCAGGGCCGCTCCTGGTCCCTCTGTCACTTCCCCGGCTCCCTAAGGTTAATTGCAGCAGGCACAGGAGGCTTCAAAGGGAGTGAGGGAAGCAGGAGGAAGGTAGAGAGAAAGCGATTAGGCAGGGAGTGTGGAAACTAGCTGAAATGGCTGTTAGCATCAGCTGAAGCCATTTTGTTTTTGGCAGCCATTTTAGTTAGCCATGTGCTCGCCATGTGCTTTCTCCCTCTTCACTGTTGCCTGCTCTCGTATTTCACTTGAGTCAGGAACTATAATTAACTCCTTCAGTACTGAGCCAGAGCACTGCACATGCTCAGAAAGGCCTAGCTGCTAGAATGCACCTGCTCTTAGAGTAACTGTCAGGCTATTTTAACTAATGTCAGCAATATTGTAAACCCTCCCACTCTGTTGACTAAGCGATTCTTATGTATCCTTATATGTAACTAGCTATTCATGTGCACACTTGTACCACCTCTTTTTGAGTCTACATGCTAACTCAGCTATAAACTTGGCATAAAAGACCCAGGGTGTCTGTACTCCATAGACTGCCTCCTACAGTGGCCTGAGGGTACTGTATTGACGCAGTCTCCCTCATGTGAGGTTAATAAACTTGTTATTTTGATATTCCAGCTTCCGTGCCAATCTCTTCTTTGTTGGTTTAAGGAACAGGTGCATCAGTGAACCCCTAAAAAGGTTTTTTTTTCTACAGGAGGAGAGAGAAAGAATGGACGGATGGAAAGGGACAGTGTGAGGCGACGAAGGGAGTGAGGCTGGTTTGAGCATTTTTGGCAAAGCTGCTTTAGGTTCCCCAGACCAGCTTTGAATCTGTGTTTACGTTTATGACATCACACATGACATCATTCATTATATCATTGGGGTGGTGGAAAAAATGGTAATGGAAAACTGGAAATCCCCATGATAACATAAGCTAGAGGATTGAATTGAAGAATTTCAGTGCTGCTGCAATGGACCAGGTCACATTTACTGTGAGAAGAAAGTAGGACTTGTTTGAAGAGAATTGAAGGAAATAGTTAGATGCCTATTAATAGATAAACTTGTTTAAATTCACTCCTTCATATACCATCACTAATTCATAGAAATAACATGTGGTGACAAGGAGGAAAAAAGGTAAGTGGGGTGGCTATAACAATATAGGAATTTGCAGGTGCACTTGTTATTTTCTTTTACTTATTTTTTTCATGTGTAAAGTGATTTTAAAATAATGTACTTATTCATTCTGACAATACCTCTAGGGCAGTTAAGAACGTATATTATCGTTAACATCGAAATATGTATATTTTTGCCATGCTTCTAAAAATAAACGTTGCCTAAAAGGTATTTGGAGCAAGTGCGCCAATAAACACTGATTCACATGTCTACCACCACAGTACAAGGATCACATGTTATTTATTACACGGTGCAGTATAACTATAGAGACAGCACTTTTTTTGGGGCATCAGAGTTCATATTACAATTACTTTACAGATGAAAGTGACCTGGGCCATGTGTACAGGGTCCATTTAATGAGGTTTTATCAATCTTTATTAAACTCGAAGTACAGCATGCATAATGCATATAAATGGATCAACCAATTGTAAACATGTGTCTAGAGATTAACAGCACTAACCTGCACCAACTTTGGTGAAACACTTCAGCAAAATTTCAAGTAAGCATTTAAACTGAACTGCATTTACCAGGATGCTAAGGGGTGAACTGTCCTGGGAGGTGAAGCAGTGTGCTCCCATCCCCCTTCTGTTTAAAAAGGCTCCCTTGAGCCACTGAGCTGACGAGCTCTTGGAGATGCACCTGTGCGCCAGGAAGAGGTACAGAGACCTGAGAGGATTGTGGCAGCTTTCTCAGCAACCCCAGATGAATTTCGTTTTTATCTCAACTGATGGAGGATAATATCCAGAAACACATATGTCTAGAGATTAACAGCACTAACCTGCACCAACTTTGATTAAACACTTCAGCAAAATTTCAAGAAAGCATTTAAACTGAACTGCATTTACCAGGATGCTAAGGGGTGAAGTGTGCTGGGAGGTGAAGCAGTGTGCTCCCATCCCCCTTCAATTGTGAGGGGTACTTAGGGCCCACTTGATGTGTATTTTCATGCGAGTCCTCTCCAGTCCACACATTCAAGAAGAAGAATGATAAATAACATATTATTCTCGACTGGCTTCTATATGTACTATTTATATACAACAGACTTCCTCGCATACTGTGAAAGTGATCAATCGTGACACTTGTTAAGATGCAGCTAGATTTATTTGTATTTATTAATGAGTTTATTAATGGGTTTCCTAGCCAGCCGCCGATCATGCATTGCAGGATGGAGCAGATGCACTGAAGAAAGGTTATGGTTGAATCTCACACGGTGAAGAGAGATGAAGAGAAAATACATAACCTTTCACAGTAAAGAATAAAATTATAAAGAGAAATCCTTTCTAAAATATCTAGGGAACAAATAAACGAGATATACTGGACAAAGTGTTTAGGCTTTTGAAAATTAGCATATATGTTGCACAACATAGCAACAGATACATATTAATACGTAGAGACTACTTTTAAATGCATCTCTGCACCAATGTTTCCTATTCCAATTAAACATAATACAATCTTTTTTTCACTGGCCCACCAGTGTGCGACAACTGGAATAGACAAACTGCAATATTTGTTTCTCAATACCAGAAATGACTATGTTCAAATAGCCTGTCACTCCATGCCACTAGAGTCAAGCTAGCCTGGCTGATGAGGGTCCTAGGATGCTTGTTTCCAGTCCAGGGAGGACCTGGCAAGGCAGTTCGGGCTGGACTGTTCCCATAAGGAGCAGGGTCAAGACTGATTTGCATATGGCTGGGTTCAAACTGGAATGGCATGAGGAGCAAAGAAACAATGGATTTGGGCCCAGATCTCTGTACTGGGGTGAATGTATGACATTGTTCTGCATTCTGTCCATCAATTGTTCTTTTCGAATAGCCTGTCACGTTAACATGCAAGTTCCTAACACAGGCCGAACATGGACTTGAGGAAGATGGCAAAAAAAAACAACACTAACGAAGGTGACAGCTGCAGAGAAACAAGAGAAAAGGAAAGCAAGCGAATAGGAAGCTGAGTGAACATGTGTGCACTAGCGATACGCTAAAGACAGAGAAAGGGGAGTGGACAGGGAATCGAAAATTGAAGATTTGACCAGAACTCTTAGGGGCACAAGAAATATATGAAGGATGTGCCATGAACACATAGTAGAAGAGTGAGAAATAGAAAGGAACAAGTGAGGGAAACAAACACAAGTGATGAGAGAGAGATAGTAAATATATGTGTAAGTCAATAAATGCATTTGGTATTTAGGTATAAGAGTCTTCTCAATAAATAAGGGTTCTTCAACATGTTTTTTACACGAACATTGAACAATATGTATGTTCTTTTGTCACCTGGAGTTCAAGTTCAAATAACTTTATTGGATTATAAAATATAATCATAAAAGTACACAGCAAATTCAACATTAACAACATCGATCTCTGGCCCTTCAAAACAGCTTTTAAAATGGATGCAACAGCAGAACAAACTTCCTCCCCATTCAACATCTGTATAAAACATAAGGTGGGTCTGCACTGGGTAAAACTGTGTTGCTTCAACAAAGGAATTAAAATAATTTTGAATAAATACTACAAAAAAGACAAAGTGCAAAAGTGTCTGATCTGAATAACCGCCACACTGATATACACAAATACTGGCTTGATCATATTGGCCCAATGGAAAACAAATATGTCATCGAATGATCTCTAGTCTGAATCGGGTTAATAGAGCCTGTTCACAGTGTCTAACAATCTTTACCAAGTAAGGCTCAGTTCCCAGAGTCGTTTACAGCACAGCATAATCCCCAACTGTATTAGTATGCGCACAACGTGACATTCCCTCTTCCCTGAATTCCGTCACCTTGCCCCCACTACGCCCAAGAACTCTCAGAGTCAAGGTATGTTGTCCACGGCGTAGCTTTTATTCACCTCAATCCAAGGAATCAACCACAGACAATCCCCAAGGAAAGTATCCTTCTTGGCTATATAAGAATTATTCACAGCATCACACTTTAGCTGCATCAACCTGTTAACAACAGTAAGGAAATACGGTACGACATTACATTTTAACTTTTAACTCGGCCGTACACAAGAACAACTTGGCCGTACATTTGAACTGTACACTTTCACTTTTAACCCGGCCGTACACTAGAACTTGGCCGTATATTTGAACTTGGCCGTCTCGGCCACCAATGTCCCACTCTGCTGCGCACATTGTGCCGGCAGGCCCCAACGCGCTACAGCCAACAGTTGCACTACTTGACATCCAGGGCACCGCATAACGCACCGGCCCACCGGGGTACCTGCACACAGGCAGCCTCCCCAATATTCTTCTCAGTCCATACGTTGTGGATTAGGGCAGTAGAGCCTAGGACTACCGGCAGGTCAGTCCCTCCTCCCCGCCGACCCACTGCACACGTGGAATCTACCCCCTCCTGGGGTCCATGGAATGGCTGCACCTCCATTGTTGTGCATCCCTCTTTGTTGTTAACTGTCAGCGCTCCTCAACGCCTTGCTCTTCTGCCAGGTGGGTGGGTGGTCGACGACTCTCCTGTATCCAGGCTGTAGACCGAGGGGACAAAGAGAACGAAACCCCTCGTGGCACAACCTTAAATAGTCCTGCTAAGTTTCATTTCTTCTGAGTTTCGTTTCTCCGACCTCCCAATGACGACACCCCAGCCAACTCCCTTTCTAGTCCAGGGGTCCCGGAGGAGGCTCAGCCCCGTGGCACTACTAAGGGCGCCCCTCCCCTAGGCACGGGGGGCGCCTGTCATAGTATGCGCACAACGCGACATTCCCTCTTCCCTGAATTCCGTCACCTTGCCCCCACTACGTCCAAGAACTCTCAGAGTCAAGGTATGTTGTCCACGGGGTAGCTTTTATTCACCTCAATCCAAGGAATCAACCACAGACCATCCCCAAGGAAAGTATCCTTCTTGGCTATATAAGAATTATTCACAGCATCACACTTTAGCTGCATCAACCTGTTAACAACAGTAAGGAAATACGGTACGACATTACATTTTAACTTTTAACTCGGCCGTACACAAGAACAACTTGGCCGTACATTTGAACTGTACACTTTCACTTTTAACCCGGCCGTACACTAGAACTTGGCCGTATATTTGAACTTGGCCGTCTCGGCCACCAATGTCCCACTCTGCTGCGCACATTGTGCCGGCAGGCCCCAACGCGCTACAGCCAACAGTTGCACTACTTGACATCCAGGGCACCACATAACGCACCGGCCCACCGGGGTACCTGCACACAGGCAGCCTCCCCAATATTCTTCTCAGTCCATACGTTGTGGATTAGGGCAGTAGAGCCTAGGACTACCGGCAGGTCAGTCCCTCCTCCCCGCGGACCCACTGCACACGTGGAATCTACCCCCTCCTGGGGTCCATGGAATGGCTGCACCTTCATTGTTGTGCATCCCTCTTTTTTGTTAACTGTCAGCGCTCCGCCACAGGGTGAGAAGCTTCCCGGCGCACTCGCCCTCCCCCCCCCAGACGCTGACTATGCTCCCCAACACCTAGTTATTTTTTTTACTTTTAGCCTACAGACGCGCTTTCAGCAGTGGGGAACCTATTACTTGAAACGTCTGCTGAGCGCCGTATGCTGGCAGGTCCTGCCTTGCAACAGCCTTTCCCAGGGTCCCATCCAGACACCCTCGCCCGATTACTATACCATTTCCATAACATTTCGCACATATTAATGTGACATTCGCTGTTTCCCACCCGGACATCCTTACCCGTCTATGAATGGTATTTACCAGAAAATATGCAGGATAATTTCACCACGTGTCTACATCCTCCACCATCAATGGAGAACCTACCTTGTGAAACGTCCGCTGAGCGCAGCATGCTGATAGGCCCTGCCTTGCAACAGCCTTCCCCAGGGTTCCATTTAGACCCCTTGCTTGCTTATAAACGGTATTTAGAAGAAAATAAGTGGGATAACTTCCCCATATGTCCCTGCCCTCCACTGTAATGGAGAAAGGAATTCTTGAAACATCCGCTGTTTCACCATAACCACTACGAAAGTATAAGTACCCTACTTGGATATATATATCCCTGCCCTCCACCATAATGGAGAACGGACTTCTTGAAACATCCGCTATTTCACCATAACCACTACGAGAGTATAAGTATCCTACTTGGATATATGTTAATATCGTTATACATGGCGTCACACTCTAGTGACATATTCATACTAAAGGCAGACAGAAATAAAATTGATATTACAGATAAGCATATCATCAAGTTCACCAGACTCTTGAACACTCTGCTGCGCATGTTGCGCCGGCAGGCCCCAACGCGCTACAGCAAACAGTTGCTTTACTTGAAAACCAGGGCACCGCATAGCGCATCGGCCCTCCGGGGTACCTGAACACAGGCATCCTCCCCAAGATTCACCTTAGTCTATAAGTGGCAGATTAGGGCAATAGTAAAGAAATTAGGCACGACATTACATTTGAACTCCAGTTTCCCTTATACTAGAGTAAAAGTATTCAACGTAACAGACTTTATCGATATCCACCTGTGAAAGGCAGAAAGGAAATTAGGTACGACCTAACATTTGAACTTCAGCTTGGCCTTAACATTTGCATTTGAATGTGGCAGACTGTCAACTTCCGCTTGGCCATACACCTGCAGGCCCCAAGACGCTACTGCCATTACTACCAGAGTAAAAGTATTCAAGGTGGATATATATAATATTATTCATAGTATCAGACTTTATCGACATTTACAATTGAACTCCAGCTTGGTCTTATATTTGAATTTGGCCGACTCGGCCGACCCAATCCACAGCGCACATTGTGTCAGCAGGCCTTCACGCGCAACAGCGACCACTACCAGAGTAAGTAAGGAAATTAGGCACGACATTACGTTTGCACTTTAGCTTGACCTTATGCCAGAGTAAAAGTATTCAACTTGGCTATATATAATATTATTTACAGTATCAGATTTTATCGACATCCACCTGAGAAGGGTAGTAAGGCAACTCGGCACAACATTACCTTTGAACTTAGTTTGGCCTTATATTTAAATATGAATTCGGCCGACTTGGCCGACCCACTCAGCTGTGCACATTGTGCCAGTATGCCCCAACGCGGAACAGCAACCATTACCCGAGTAAGTAAGGCAATTAGGCACGACCTTACATTTGGAATTCAGCTTGGCTTTATCAGAGTAAAATTATTCAACTTGGATATATATAACATTATACTCAGTATCAGATTTTATCGACATCCACCTGTGAAGGGGAATAAGGAAATTAGGCACAACATTGCATTTGAAGTTCAGCTTGGCCTTATATTTGAATTTTACAGACTCGGCCAACTTAGCTGCGCACATTGTGCCAGCAGGCCCCAACGCGCTACAGCAACCACTACCCGAGTTAGTAAGGAAATTAGGCGTGATATTACATTTGAACTTCAGCTTGGCCTTATACCAGAGTAAAAGTATTTAGCTTGGATATATATAACATTGTTCCCAGTATCAGACTTGATGGATATATTTAACATTACACACAGCATCAAACTTTATTGAAATCCCCCTGTGAAAAGCAGTAAGGAAATTAGTCACGACATTACATTAGACCCAGCATTGTCTGATTGAGTGTTACTTAAAGTGGACGTTGTCCCCCTACCACTATGAGAACCACATTCTTTTTTTTTTTTTTTGAGTTGGGTATTTCTAACACATCTAGCTTAAAGTTTACGTTACTAGACAGTACTACTGCACCAAGAAAGAAGCGTACCCATCTTTTCTCCATTAGGCCCACTGTTTTCAGGAATTATCGCTTCTGGCCGAAAGATGTACAGGGTGTGAGAAGTTGGCCTGGCATATGCTGTCCACTAATTATAGTGGGCACCTTGCACCAGTCCAAACAACCCCTTATTGGAGATAGGTTAAAGACAACCTTATTGAAAGCTATCCTAGTGGTAGCTATGGAGAGCAGCCTTCAGGCTAAGTCTTGAAGGAATGTAAAGCAGCTTGTTTTACCAGTCTATAATCTCTTGAGTGACCAAATGAAAGAGCACCACACCAGGTATATATTCAAAATATATGTATTTATTGCTAAACACACCCCTCTAGTCTCTTTATGAGGCTAGAGTTCGAAGTACATAAGTTATAAGATATTAAATCACAGTAATAGCACAAATACACGTTTGGGCCCTAGGGGCGTACCAAACCATATACCAATAAAGTGGTATGCGAACCACGACTGAACTAGACACTAGGCCTAGAGCCTCTAGAAGTGCTTGGACCACAAGGAACCACCCAAGGTAGTGACACAGGGGACCCACGGGAGACGCGTGCAGTGTAAATACACAACCGCGATACGCCGTTAACTTCTATGGAGAAAGTCGGGATCGGGAAAATAGAGGAAAGGGACACTTAAAAGAGGACTAGGACAAAACCCTTTGAGATCTAGGACTTTGAAGAGTCTCTACCCACGGGAGCACCGGAGTACTCGTGTTACCTCACCCAGGGAAGCCGGGTGCATAGGTGCCTTTCGGGGTCGGGTTTCGTCTGTCGATTCGAATGGCGATCTGCTGCAAAGTGCTGCTGGCGGCCAAGAGAAAAGTGTCCGGGTGGATCCAAGAGTGGATCGGAGTTCTGGTGAACCTGAAAGCAGAGGGGACAGAGTCTGGGTCACTAGCCAGTGACCAGGAAGGCGATGGACAGATGCCCACCGATGTCGAGTGCTTCAGGTGCGATGACGGTCGTCTTGACTCTTCAGCCACGAGGTCCGGGAGGCGTTGTCGGCGACCAGGAGCAGGATTCGGGCTGGTACACGATGTCTGTCGAGTGCTGAGGTGTCGGCGACCGGATTGGACCCAACAAGCCTTGGCAACGGCAAGTCTCGATTAAGATGTAGATCGTCGATGGTGCAGACCAGCAAGGTCTGTGGAACTCACCCAGCGAGGGTAAGTGAGGGCAGGCCTGGAGCAACCAGGATGCCAAGTAAGAAAAGGATTGGCCTTCGTTAAGGGCTACTAGCCAACGGGCTAGCGACCGCGAAGGAGCCTCGTGACGCCGCACGTGGAGCTGGCTTACAGGACACTCGTGGAGTGGGGGCCAGTGATCTTCGGTGCAGGTGGTGCTGGAGGCTAGGGCTACTCGGAGCCCAAAGCACGACTTCTTGGGAGACCCAGAAGATGATGCACTTGCAAATGTGCTCGGTGTCCAGGGGTCACGGTCTCAAGTCACCCACGATAGCCACGGGCCTCAGCTTTGCTGGGGACTCAGGGTAGACTCGGGGAAGTCTGAGAATCCACCTCTGGTGATGCGATGACTTCGGCGTCCGACGGGAGCTTCAGAAATGCGAACCGGACAGATGCTTCTTTGGTGCCTGCCAAGCAGGGGAGTCACTCCTTGACCCCAAGGGAGATTCTTCAGTCCTCTAATCTTGTCATAGAGCGTCGAAGGTCCAGGATTCAGTTTCAGAGTTTCGTCCAGGTATAATCTAAAGTCCTAAGGACTGGGTTCCTACCTTTATTCTAAAAATAGGGGTTGGACTACTCTGTGGCCACACCTATGGGTGGGTCAGGGCAGAGGGGTGGCTACACCCTTTCCCTTTGTCCAGTTCGCGCCAAAGCAGGGGCTGCAAGCCCCTGATCCGGTTTGAACTGGGGTATGCACAGGGACACCAAATGTGCCCCCAGTGCAGGACTTCAAAGCACCCGAAAGTGCTCCCGCCCAGCCCCAATACACATTATCCTGTCTGGGGAGGTGGTCACACCTCCCTGGGACAGGAAACCTATTGTCCAGGCCTCCCCTGCCGGAGTTTCGTCCAGCAGCAGGAGGCCAGACTCGTGTCTGTGGCAGCAGCATCCATTTTGTGATGCCAGGGCTCTGGAAAGAAGTTACCGGACTCGTCAGAGTTAACATGTCTTTCCCTCTAGAAGGGTGGAATGCTACCCCCACCGCCAGGATTGGCGGGGGGTAGTATTCCAAGATGTTTGACACCAAACACGACATGTTTAGGTGCAGCCATTCCAAAGTTAGCATTTTACCGCGAGGATATAATGCGCTTAAGAGTATATGGTCAGGCTGCACTACAAACAGCATCAGAGATGGTCTCCGAACGCTGCAGAGGGGCCCTGCTCATGCAGGGGCACCCTCTCACATAGGAGCCATGCACTCTGCCTTTAGGATTGATAAGGCCTGCCTTAGGAGTGACTTATAGGTTTATATGTGTGTATGTATTTCGTGATATAGGTAACCTATATCACAGTAAGGGGTGCATGCACCACCTTACCCAGGCTGCAGTAGCAGACCTGTGGTGTCAGTTTGGATGGCCTTCCAGGGGTGGCATAATACATGCTGCAGCCCCTGGCAGGCCTCTGAGGTACCTATGCCCTTGGTACATAGTATACCATATACTAGGGACTTATAAGGGCACTCCAGATCCCAATCAGTGATGTGCCTAAGGCACATGGAAACCATTTTAGAGAGGAAGCAGCTAGGCTGGGGTTCTGATTAGCAGGGCCCCAGCCAGACTAATGTCGAAAAACAGTGAAGCATCAGCAAAAAGTGGGGGTACCCATGTGAAGCAGATCCTACTCTCCTACACAACCCCCCCAAACGTAGGGACGTTAAACTAACCTTGCCCAGTTAAGTCTTCATGTTCTAAGTGGAAATACCTAGAGAGTCCATCTGCATTCGCATGGTTACTCCCAGGCCTATGTTCCACTGTAAAGTCCATCCCCTGTAGGGAAATGGACCACCTAAGCAGTTTGGGGTTTTCACCCTTCATTTGTTTTAGCCATAAGAGGGGCTTATGGTCTGTCTGAACCAGGAAGTGTGTACCAAACAAGTATGGCCTCAACTTCTTCAGAGCCCAGACCACAGCAAAGGCCTCCCTCTCTATGGCTGACCAACGTTTCTCTCTAGGGGTCAGCCTTCTGCTAATAAAAGCTACTGGCTGATCCTGACCTTCTTCATTCAATTGTGACAGTACAGCCCCTACCCCCAATTCAGATGCATCAGCTTGAACAATGAATTTCTTGGAGTAATCAGGACTCTGCAGAATTGGAGCAGTGCACATGGCCTGCTTGAGGTCATCAAATGCCTTTTGACAGCTAACTGTCCACTGAACCTTTTGGGGCATTTTCTTAGAAGTTAAGTCATTCAAGGGTGTCACTATTGATCCATACCCCTTGACAAATCTCCTATAGTACCCAGTCAGGCCTAAGAAGGCTCTCACCTGAGTCTGGGTAGTGGGAGCAGTCCAGTCCATGATGGTCTGGATCTTGCTCTGCAAAGGTTGAACCTGGCCTCCACCCACAAGGTGGCCCAGGTACACAACCTGACTCTGCCCTATCTGGCACTTAGTGGCCTTGATAGTCAGGCCTGCCTTTGCAGGGCCTGTAAAACATTCCTGAGGTGGACCAGGTGATCCTCCCAGGTGGAGCTAAAGACAGCAATATCATCTAGATAAGCTGCACTATAGGCTTCCAGTCCTGTGAGAACTGTATTCACCAACCTCTGGAAAGTGGCAGGTGCATTCTTCAGACCAAAGGGCATTACCACAAATTGATAATGCCCACTAGGGGTTGAGAATGCTGTTTTGGGCTTTGCAGTATCAGCTAGTCTGATCTGCCAGTAGCCAGCTGTTAGGTCAAATGTGCTGAGATATTTGACAGAGGCCAAAGTATCTATGAGCTCATCTGCCCTGGGTATTGGATGGGCATCAGTCCTAGTGACTGCATTGAGACCCCTGTAGTCTACACAAAACCTCATCTCTCTCTTTCCACCACTGGTGTGAGGTTTCGGTACAAGGACTACTGGACTAGCCCAAGGGCTATCTGAGGGTTCAATTACTCCCAATTCCAACATTTTCTGGACTTCAGTCCTGATACAGTCCCTGACATGGTCAGGTTGCCTATAAATCTTGTTTTTAATAGGCAGACTGTCCCCAGTGTCCACTTCATGAGTGCACCAGGTGGTCTGACTGGGTGTCAGTGAAAACATATGTCGAAACTGATTGAGGACTTGCCTGCAATCAGTTTGTTGCTGGGTAGTGAGGCTGCCTGCCAAGGCTACACCATCAACTGACCCATCGTCAGGGTTCTGTGAGAGCAGGTCAGGGAGTGGGTCACTCTCTTCCTCCTGCCCTTCATCAGTAGCCATGAGCAAGCCCATGTCTGCCCTGTCCACATATGGTTTTAACCTGTTGACATGGAGAACCCTGTGGGGACTCCTGGGTGTTCCTAGGTCCACTAAATAAGTGACCTCACCCTTCTGCTCAACAATGGTGTGGGGTCCACTCCATTTATCTTGGAGAGCTGCTGGGGCCACTGGCTCCAACACCCACACCTTCTGTCCTGGCTGGTAAACAGTCAGAACAGCTCTTTGGTCATGCCAGGCCTTCTGAAGTTCCTGGCTAGCCTCAAGGTTTTTGGTTGCCTTTTTCATGTACTCAGCCATCCTGGAGCGGAGACCAAGTACATAGTCCACTATATCTTGCTTTGGGGGCTTGAGAGGTAACTCCCATCCTTCCTTCACCAAGCACAGTGGACCCCTCACAGGGTGGCCAAACAGAAGTTCAAAAGGGCTGTAACCAACCCCTTCTGAGGCACCTCCCTATATGCGAATAAAAGGCAGGGCAAGAGTATGTCCCATCTACGCCTAAGCTTTTCTGGGAGCCCTTTAATCATGCCCTTCAAGGTTTTGTTGAATCTCTCAACTAAACCATTGCATTGTGGGTGATAGGGTGTGGTGAACTTATAAGTCACTCCACACTCCTTCCACATTGCTTTCAAGTACCCAGACATGAAGTTAGCACCCCTGTCTGATACTACCTCCTTAGGAAAGCCCACTCTTGAGAAGATTCCCAGGAGGGCCCTTGCCACCACAGGTGCTGTAGTGGTCCTGAGGGGAATAGCTTCTGGGTACCTGGTGGCATGATCCACTACCACCAGGATAAACCTGTGCCCAGAGGCTGTTTGGGGATCCATGGGACCAACAATGTCAATCCCTACCCTTTCAAAGGGCACCCCCACCACAGGTAGTGGTATCAGGGGGCCTTTGTAGTGCCACCTGCTTTGCCACTGGCTTGGCAGGTTACACAGGAGCGACAAAACTCCTTACTGTCTTCAGACATGTGGGGCCAGTGAAAGTGAGGGACAATTCTGTCCCAAGTCTTGTTCTGGCCCAGGTGACCTGCTAAGGGAATATCATGGGCTAGGGTCAATAGGAAGCCCCTGAACTTCAAAGGTATTACCAACCTCCTGGTAGCACCAGGCTTGGGGTCTCTACTCTCTGAGTACAGGAGTCCATCATCCCAATACACTGTATGGGGACCACTAGCTTTCCCAGCAGCCTCAGCAGCAGCTTGCTGTCTGAGGGGTTCAAGGGAGGGGCAGCTCTGCTGCTCCTGGCTCAGATCTGCCCTAGAAGGTCCCCCTGTCCCCAAGAACTCAACCTGGTCAGGTTCAAGTTCCTCTGGGACAGTTCCTTCTTCAGGGCTGAGATCATCCCCCTCAAGGGACTGATCTTCCTCCTGAGCCAAGGGGAAGGCACTGCCTTAACCCTACTACTCCTCCTCTTGGAAGGCACTTGGTCCATTCTTCCAGAATCCAAGGCCTGTTCAGTGCTAGACATTTTGGCTTGTGACCTGGTCACAGCAAACACATCTGCAGGGATCCCCAGCATTTCTGCATGGGTCCTGAGCTCCACTTCTGCCCAAGCAGAAGTCTCTAAGTCATTGCCAAGCAAGCATTCGACTGGTAGGTTTGCACTTACCACAACCTTCTTAAGGCCAGTTACCCCTCCCCAGGAGAAGTTAACAACTGCCAGAGTATGGTCTGTTCTGACATTGCTAGCATTGGTCACTTGGTACATCTCACCAAGCATAACTTGCCCAGGTAGCACAAGGTCTTGTGTCACCATTGTGACACTTGCCCCTGTGTCCCTAAATGCCAAAGCCTCACGTCCATTAATTAAAGGCTGTTGTCTGTACTTGCCCAGATTACTGGGACTCACAGTGGAGGTCACATCCATGCCTCCATCACAGACTAACACAGCCTGAGTCAGTTCTCTGACTAAGTCAGAGCCCAACTCAGTTCCCAGGGTGAACCCTACTAAACCCTTTGCTGGAGCACTTCCACCAACTGTACTAGGGGGAACAGGTGCCTTAGGGGCATTGGTGGGTGCTGGACTGGAGTCTTGGGACTTGGTGCAATCACTGGTCCAGTGGGTCTTTTGCTTACAGACCTTGCACCATGGTTTTCTTTGGCCTTTACCCTTGGTAGACTGGGAATCCCCACCAGAAGAAGATTTTTGGGGGCCTGATGAAGACTTTTGATCTTTACCCTTCTCCCCACCCTTGTCAGAGTTCTTAGCATCTTGCTTCTTGGTTTCCCCACCTTGGTTCTGTACCTTCTGCTTCACCCTGGTTCTGACCCATTTGTCTGCCTTCTTTCCCAATTCTTGGGGAGAGGTCAGATCAGAGTCTACCAGGTATTGATGCAACAGCTGATTTTGACAGTTATTAAGAATCTGCTCCCTCATTATCAGATTATACAATCCTGAGAAGTCACACACCTTACTGCCCATCAACCAGCCTTCCAGAGCCTTGGCAGAACAATCCACATAGTCTACCCAGTCTTGAGTCTGTGCTTTTTGGGTGTCTCTGAACTTCAACCTGTACTGTTCAGTGGTTAGGCCAAACCCATCAATAAGAGCACTCTTCAAGACCTTGTAATTATCAGCATCCTCCTCTCTAACAGTGAGGAGCTTATCTCTACCTTTGTCAGCAAAGGAGAGCCACAAGATTGCTGCCCACTGCTCCTGAGGGACCTTCTGTACTTTACAGGCCCTCTCTAAAGCAGTTATCCATTTGTGGATATCATCCCCACTCTGGTAGGGAGGGACAATCTTGCTCAGGTTCCTATGGTCATAGGACCTTTCCCTGTCTCTAGGGACATGGCTGCCACCATGGAACTCTAGTCCCAACTTTCTTCTCTCTCTAAGGAGATCTAGGGATTCCCTATCTAAAGCCAATTGCTTTTTTCTGATTTCCATCTGAGTTTCCTCATACTGGACCAGTCGGTCTCTCCTCTCATGAGAGGATTCCCTCCTGTGAGAAGAGACAGAGCTCCCTATAGAGGTGCCAGAGTGGTTAGACTCCTGAGAAGGAGATCTAGACTTCCTGGGCACACTCTTAATCCTTCCTGGGGGACAAAGAGGGCATCACCTTGATCATCCTCATCATCATCCACAGGAGGGATTTGGTTTTCCAGGTCAGGGTCATTGTCACCCTCCTGGCCAGTTTCAGAGGGGGGCTGGGGGTATTGGTACCCCTAGCCTCGTCCTCTTCGTCTGCCCCACCCTCAGCTCCTACCCCTTCAGTCCCTACAGGCTTACTAAGGTCATAAGCCACCAACAACTCCTTGAGGTGTTGGGTGGTGGGGCTTTGGCCTGTCCTTAATTTTCTCAAGTTACATAAAGCTCTCAATTCCAAGAATGGGAGTGTATCATACTTGGAGGGTGGAAGCTCAATAGCTTCCTGCAAGGATTCTTTGGATCCTGCCCTTAAAGACATTACTAGTGTGGTGTGGTGTATGCACTACCTACTCTAGTGTGGCCTACTAAACTCTCTTGAGTTGTAGAAAGGGTTGTGCTATCCCTTAACACACAACTCTAAGTTCAGTAGAACTTACTGTTATTCTAAGCTTAAATTATATGTACCTTAGGTACCTTTAGTGGTTTTCAGTTGATCAATTCAATTGAGATTATCTGGTAAAACAATAGCAAGCTGGAATCCCACACGCTGCACACCAATGTGAGAAGTTGGCCTGGCATATGCTGTCCACTAATTATAGTGGGCACCTTGCACCAGTCCAAACAACCCCTTATTGGAGATAGGTTAAAGACAACCTTATTGAAAGCTATCCTAGTAGTAGCTATGGAGAGCAGCCTTCAGGCTAAGTCTTGAAGGAATGTAAAGCAGCTTGTTTTACCAGTCTATAATCTCTTGAGTGACCAAATGAAAGAGCACCACACCAGGTATATATTCAAAATATATGTATTTATTGCTAAACACACCCCTCTAGTCTCTTTATGAGGCTAGAGTTCGAAGTACATAAGTTATAAGATATTAAATCACAGTAATAGCACAAATACACGTTTGGGCCCTAGGGGCGTACCAAACCATATACCAATAAAGTGGTATGCGAACCACGACTGAACTAGACACTAGGCCTAGAGCCTCTAGAAGTGCTTGGACCACAAGGAACCACCCAAGGTAGTGACACAGGGGACCCACGGGAGACGCGTGCGGTGTAAATACACAACCGCGATACGCCGTTAACTTCTATGGAGAAAGTCGGGATCGGGAATATAGAGGAAAGGGACACTTAAAAGAGGACTAGGACAAAACCCTTTGAGATCTAGGACTTTGAAGAGTCTCTACCCACGGGAGCACCGGAGTACTCGTGTTACCTCACCCAGGGAAGCCGGGTGCATAGGTGCCTTTCGGGGTCGGGTTTCGTCGTCGATTCGAATGGCGATCTGCTGCAAAGTGCTGCTGGCGGCCAAGAGAAAAGTGTCCGGGTGGATCCAAGAGTGGATCGGAGTTCTGGTGAACCTGAAAGCAGAGGGGACAGAGTCTGGGTCACTAGCCAGTGACCAGGAAGGCGATGGACGGATGCCCACCGATGTCGAGTGCTTCAGGTGCGTTGACGGTCGTCTTGACTCTTCAGCCATGAGGTCCGGGAGGCATTGTTGGCGACCAGGAGCAGGATTCGGGCTGGTACACGATGTCTGTCGAGTGCTGAGGAGTCGGCGACCGGATTGGACCCAACAAGCCTTGGCAACGGCAAGTCTTGATTAAGATGTAGATCGTCGATGGTGCAGACCAGCAAGGTCTGTGGAACTCACCCAGCGAGGGTAAGTGAGGGCAGGCCTGGAGCAACCAGGATGCCAAGTAAGAAAAGGATTGGCCTTCGTTAAGGGCTACTAGCCAACGGGCTAGCGACCGCGAAGGAGCCTCGTGACGCCGCACGTGGAGCTGGCTTACAGGACACTCGTGGAGTGGGGGCCAGTGATCTTCGGTGCAGGTGGTGCTGGAGGCTAGGGCTACTCGGAGCCCAAAGCACGACTTCTTGGGAGACCCAGAAGATGATGCACTTGCAAATGTGCTCGGTGTCCAGGGGTCACGGTCTCAAGTCACCCACGATAGCCACGGGCCTCAGCTTTGCTGGGGACTCAGGGTAGCCTCGGGGAAGTCTGAGAATCCACCTCTGGTGATGCGATGACTTCGGCGTCCGATGGGAGCTTCAGAAATGCGAACCGGACAGATGCTTCTTTGGTGCCTGCCAAGCAGGGGAGTCACTCCTTGACCCCAAGGGAGATTCTTCAGTCCTCTAATCTTGTCGTAGAGCGTCGAAGGTCCAGGATTCAGTTTCAGAGTTTCGTCCAGGTATAATCTAAAGTCCTAAGGACTGGGTTCCTACCTTTATTCTAAAAATAGGGGTTGGACTACTCTGTGGCCCCACCTATGGGTGGGTCAGGGCAGAGGGGTGGCTACACCCCTTTCCCTTTGTCCAGTTCGCGCCAAAGCAGGGGCTGCAAGCCCCTGATCCGGTTTGAACTGGGGTATGCACAGGGACACCAAATGTGCCCCCAGTGCAGGACTTCAAAGCACCCGAAAGTGCTCCCGCCCAGCCCCAATACACATTATCCTGTCTGGGGAGGTGGTCACACCTCCCTGGGACAGGAAACCTATTGTCCAGGCCTCCCCTGCCGGAGTTTCGTCCAGCAGGAGGCCAGACTCGTGTCTGTGGCAGCAGCATCCATTTTGTGATGCCAGGGCTCTGGAAAGAAGTTACCGGACTCGTCAGAGTTAACATGTCTTTCCCTCTAGAAGGGTGGAATGCTACCCCCACCACCAGGATTGGCGGGGGGGTAGTATTCCAAGATGTTTGACACCAAACACGACATGTTTAGGTGCAGCCATTCCAAAGTTAGCATTTTACCGCGAGGATATAATGCGCTTAAGAGTATCTGGTCAGGCTGCACTACAAACAGCATCAGAGATGGTCTCCGAACGCTGCAGAGGGGCCCTGCTCATGCAGGGGCACCCTCTCACATAGGAGCCATGCACTCTGCCTTTAGGATTGATAAGGCCTGCCTTAGGAGTGACTTATAGGTTTATATGTGTGTATGTATTTCGTGATATAGGTAACCTATATCACAGTAAGGGGTGCATGCACCACCTTACCCAGGCTGCAGTAGCAGACCTGTGGTGTCAGTTTGGATGGCCTTCCAGGGGTGGCATCATACATGCTGCAGCCCCTGGCAGGCCTCTGAGGTACCTATGCCCTTGGTACATAGTATACCATATACTAGGGACTTATAAGGGCACTCCAGATCCCAATCAGTGATGTGCCTAAGGCACATGGAAACCATTTTAGAGAGGAAGCAGCTAGGCTGGGGTTCTGATTAGCAGGGCCCCAGCCAGACTAATGTCGAAAAACAGTGAAGCATCAGCAAAAAGTGGGGGTACCCATGTGAAGCAGATCCTACTCTCCTACACAGGGTTCCCACCTACTGGATACCTGTCACTGCCTACAACTTAGAGCAGAGATATAGTCTCCTGTACTAAGATAAAATACTTCTGCCTAAAAGATACATACTTGCAACTTTGCCGTACCTGCGGCGTAACTAATAGGTGCCGAGAAACTGCTCAATTGGCCGCCACTCTTTACCTCGCGGTAACAATGATTTGTTTGTTTCGCTTGCGAAAACTAAAATTCGAATGATGATCAGCCACCTTTTCCTGCACTGTGACAGTTGTGAAATGCCAAATTTCCGTTATGACCATAAATCAGGATTTGAAAGTGAGACGAGGAGGTTACTTTTTACCCATGATTACTGGATGCTTGGCAAACGCAAACCGCTTGCGAAAACTGAAAAAACCGAGTGATGATCAGCCACCTTTCCAGTGGGTGGAATGGCACCACGGCCCCCCTTTTCCTGCACTGTGGCAGTTGTGAAATGCCAAATTTCCGTTATGACCATAAACCAGGATTTGCAAGTGAGACGAGGAGGGTAATTGATTACCCATGATTACTGGATGCTGGGCAAACGCAAACCGCTTGCGAAAACTGAAAAATTCGAGTGATGATCAGCCACCTTCCCAGTGGGTGGAATGGCACCACGGCCCCCCTTTTCCCGCACTGTGGCAGTTGTGAAATGCTAAGTTTCCGTTAAGACCATAAATCAGGATTTGAAAGTGAGACGAGGAGGTTAATTGATTACCCATGATTACAGGATTCTGGGCAACCGCCAAGACTTCAACCTGGTTCCCTCCGCGCTGCCGTTGGCAGCTCTGCCCGTTACTCCGCACCCTCCATGCTTAGCGCCATGCAAAAGTTGTACGGGAGAGAACATGATATAAAATCACGAACAGTTACAATGTACCCAATAAAGGGATTCAATATCGCCCAATACTACCCATGCATTACCAACATGGCCGTTTGCCACCCGGTTGCACTTTAGCCCTACTGCACCCTGCTAATACTGAGAGCAAAACCCAGCCATAGGCACGAAGACACGTTATTTACATTTTTTCATTTTTTTATTATTAATTTTTATTTTTTTTATTTTTACCAGCTACCTGCCATGTACCACACTAACCCTCGCCTCGGAGTAGGCAGCCCTAGCCTTTGCTCCACCCGCTCTTTGAAGCGGGATCTGTGCTGCGTTCGGGCTACGTTACCACTCAGCCACCCTGGCTATATGCACCCTGCGCCAATCTGCATATCACCTACAAAATAATTACCATACGAGACGCCAAGGCCGTCGCTTATGTCTGCTAACATCTAGACGTTGGCCATCCGCAATTTCCTGCTAATCGCCGTTTTGAGACCATTTTTCCGCCATGTTCACGTGGTGCGCCTCCCGCAGACATAGAAGGGAAGAGAGAAAATAAATATATAAAGCAATCAATGCCTTCAAAAAGCATCCACTTTTGTACAGTGACTGAGGAGGCCCAACCCCAAGACCCAAAATATACTCGCTGAGCAAGGACACTGCTCCAATCCCTGCCAGCACCTGGGTTTTTTTTTTTGTTTTGTTGCATATTTATATAGCGCGAACTCGACCCGAAGGTATTGGAGCACTTTACACGAGCACCGTATTTACATTACACATTCAGGCACGGGGAGATTAAGTGATTTGCCCAGAATCACAGGATGTGGACGCGACCCCGAGGCTCGAACCCTGGTTTCCAGCACCAAAGTCGGCAGTCTAGCTGACGGACCACATCCTCTCCTCTCTGGGTGAAGCAGGTACACCTGCCAGCACCGCCCCTCCCCCAGGCGCGGGGGGGACCGTACAGCTGCCATGCAATGCACGGGCAAGTAAAGAGAGAATACCATTTTTCTTTTTTTTTTTTTTTAACTGGAAACGTCTGACTCGGGAATCGCTGCACTCGATGCCCATGTGAAACAGCCATCCCTGCATGCCCTCTGCACTGGCCGCACCCTTGGCATGACTCCCGGGAAGCACCGCTGGACTAAATACCAATCCCGCGAAACAGCCCAAACGCGACCATACAAGATGTTTTTCCACCTGATAACATGGTTCACTGCAGTACTATACAGCCCCAGTATTAGAGAGTCACCAGCATCCCATCATCGCGCTCACCAACTATAAACTGAACAGCCGTCCCGCGCCTCCTGCCTCCGGAGCGGGGCCAACATGGGAAGCCCACTGCTACAATACGTCAAACTTAATTTTGAGTCTCAGAGTACATTACTCGAACCTGCGTTATTAAACGCAAATTCAAACTGACCCTCAAAAGTACCTGATTTTGTTGCAAAGTCCTGCAATCCTTCCCAGGTCAAAGTTCGTGCAAATTCCGGCATACATGGATAAAGAATGTGAATTTATTAGCGCCTCTCTAATTGCGGGACACGTGGCGGGTAACACCAGTAGCGGCCGCGCATATATCTGCTCCCAAACGGATACATATCGATGTCCGCCATGCTGTCCGGAGAGCCTCGAATCTTAATGCTGCTGCTCTTCCCGCTAGGCCACTCTCCTAGCACTGCAAACCCCAGATCTCATAAAATATCTGGGGTAAACATTATTCAATCACCGTAATATGAAACACCCATTACGGTTCGCTATTCACCACCCTGCACCGTAAATAGCTGGCAGCCGTGAGACTCGAACCCATGCCTTTCCGGAGAGCCCAGAATCTTAACGCTGCTGCTTTCCCCGCTAGGCCACTCTCCTAGTACTGCAAACACAAACTGCCCGATCTCATAAAATATCAGGTCACGTCAATTACCATAACAAGAAAAAGCGCTTTTATACAGCATGCAACATCTAATAAAACCGCATGAGCACAAATAAACATTATTCTATAAAGAGATCACCGTAATATGAAATGCCCATCTCCGTTTGCTAATCACCGCCTCACCGTAAATAACTGGCAGCCGTGCGACTCGAACCCATGCCTTCGGAGAGCCTGGAATATTAACGCTGCTGCTTTCCCCGCTAGGCCACTCTCCTAGCACTGCAAACACAAACTGCCCGATCTCATAAAATATCAGGTCACGTCAATTACCATAACCAGAAAAAGCGCTTATATACAGCATGTAACATCTAATAAAACCGCATGAGCACAAATAAACATTATTCCATAACGAGATCACCGTAATATGAAATGCCCATCACCGTTCGCTAATCTCCGCCTCACCGTAAATAACTGGCAGCCGTGCGACTCGAACCCATGCCTTCAGGGAGCCTGGAATCGTACCGCTGCTGCTTACACCGCTAGGCCACTCCGTGAGCGACCACTACGCCACAGCCCCCCTCAAACCTCCCGTGCCAGACTGCACGCCGCCTACTGCAAAACGAAGTGATTACTGAATTCTTAGCACATTAGCAAATAACCTTTATAAAATTATACATTTTCATAAATAACATTTATAAAACTACGCCACTACAGCAAATACAGCTCCGAAACCACACTACGCCACGGCCCCCTCCGCCCGCCGCCGCCAGGAAACCTCTCTCTCCACCAGGAATCCTCTCTCCGCGTCGACGACTCTCCTGTATCCAGGCTGTAGACCGAGGGGACAAAGAGAACGAAACCCCTCGTGGCACAACCTTAAATAGTCCTGCTAAGTTTCATTTCTTCTGAGTTTCGTTTCTCCGACCTCCCAATGACGACACCCCAGCCAACTCCCTTTCTAGTCCAGGGGTCCCGGAGGAGGCTCAGCCCCGTGGCGCTACTAAGGGCGCCCCTCCCCTAGGCGCGGGGGGCGCCTGTCAGTTTCTTCATTTCCTCACATTCTCTGTCCTCGCACCTTTTATGCAATAACAACAATTTCACTTTCAGCCTATCAGAATTACAGATTGCAAATGGGTCATTAAAAAGAGAAGACATCCCCAAGTTCTCCAAGGTAACCTTGACATTTGAGAGCTAGGCTATTTTGAGAACCTTATCACAAGATAACAAGCAACGGAGGTTAAGTTGGTTAAAAATTCGCTTGAGGATTTAGCTAAACAGCTAGCCAAAGAATAACTGGGGTCCGTTTAATGGAGTCCTCAATGAACGAAACCCCAATTCTTCATGACACACATAACTGGAACTCGAGGGGAGACAGGCACAAAAGACAGCAAAGTCCCTGATTCTCCTCCAGTTGAGAAATACATGTTTTGGCATATTCCAAAAGTCCAGTGCCATACCTCGCTACTGTACACATTCTCTCTTATGTATTTCTAAAAGGGAGGAAAGCTGCTCACTTCCCATCACAGAGGATACATTAAACAAAGCGCCCACAGACTGTCTAAATTTAAGACTCCTAACACATAAGTTGTTGCCACATAAATTTGAGGAATCAATGACAATCCCAAGATAGGAAAATTGGTGGACCTTCAGCAGTTTATTGCCCTCAACATGAAGGGCTCACGAGGAGCTTTGTGACCCTTTTAAAATTGGCCTCCAGATCTAACTCAGTCATAAAGTCTGAGTATGCAGCGGCCAGACACTCCAAGCTCCTTGGGGTGCAGGCTAATAAAACCGCGTCATCCGCATATCATGAACTGGCACCAGAACTGAATTAATTTTGTGGACGTTCTTTTCAAATTGAATCAATCGCTTACTCAGGTTGTTCATATAAAAGACAAACAAAATAGGTGTCAGGATGCAGCCCTGCCGCACTCCACATTCAAGTTTGAAAGAGGGCGGGTGCTCACAACCTGGACCAAAGCGCCCAGTGGCCTCCAGATCCATACCTATATCAGCAAGAAGATGCACTAGAGGAACATGAAGACCTAATTCCAAAAGATTTTGTCAAGAGTTTTGATCGATTAATGCGATTAGACACACAGAAGAGATCAATGAAGGCCAGGTACCTGGGGCAGAACTTTGATGCAGTATATTTAGAGAGAATCAAATGGAGATTCAAACATGACTCCAAAGCACCTAGACCCTCATGGAACCAATTTTGACATTGATTAATGACATCACCTTCCCCATCAATTCTCTAATCCTATTAAAATTGACTCTGCCCAGGATTTTAGCAGAAGAGTTGATAAGTGAAATTGGTCTGTAACAACCAGGTTTTGGCCGGTTTCCATTTTCAAAAAATGGTACAAAAGTTGAAAAAGATCAGGATCTGGGAATCTGGGAAAAACATTAGTAAGTAGGGGAGCCCATAAATCAATATTGCACTTGAATAGGTGCATGGTTACCCCATCAGGCCCTGGTGCTTTGCCCAATGGGCTCTTATAAAGCACGAATGACCTCCCATAACTCAAACGAAATACCATGATCAGGGTCATGGTGCGGTAAGTCAGCCCTCCCATCATTATGACAAGGGCTCAATCGATAAGTATTGGAAAAGTCAGGAACACATTGTTCAGATGTTATATGCACGCTTAAGCTTGTTAAGTTACAATCACTAGCTCTTCGAGCTCTGACAGAGCTCCAAAAAGCATTGGTATTCTTAGATTTACAGGCAAACATTAGCTGATCCCATTTTTTTATTTTTTTTTGAGTAATTTTTTATTTTTTTTGCAGAGTTTTATATAGCGCGAACTTGACCTGAATCGGGTATCAGAGCGCTTTACATAGCACCAGTTACGTTACATGAGGACACACATTCATTTTGGTTAGGCACGGGGAGATTAAGTGATTTGCCCAGAATCACAGGATGTTCAGCGTCTCAGAATCACAGGATGTTCAGCGTCATAGCGAGACTCGAACCCAGTTCCCCAGATTCGAGGTCAGCCGCCCTAGCCGTTAGGCCAACTCCTCTCCCAATCGTTCCTGGAATAGCAGCTTTATATGAGACACGACAATTGGTAATCAGTCCTGTGTCTCTTGGTTTAGATTTCAAAGCTGCCCTTGAGCAAGAAGTACCAAACCACTTAGTGGGGGAATGCACTGTATTCTAACAGGCTTAAGCAAAGATGTTTTAATTCCTGACAAATATCAATAAATCTGGTAATTTGGTTCTCGCTAGCCTTTTTGGATAAGCAGAGATTTAAAAGACCATGGTGCCTACAGATCAATAACTTTAAACAAACATAAGGGTTCTTGAATCTGCAAACCAGCTTAAGCCTGTCAGGGGTTGAGGCCAGATCATAATTATCCACCGATTGGCGACATAAACTGGATATGGGGAGGAGAATTACAGCGGTAATAGGACTGTGGTTTCTATAAAGTTTCTCAACAACTTCCCCCGAGAATAAATAATTTAAAATACCCTGGGAAAAGAAAATATAATCAATCACTGAACACAGCCATTACATAATAATTAGGAAGACAGTTACTGCCACTGTAATCAAGAATATTTACTAAGTCCCATTCACATAAATAATCTTAGAGTTCTTGACCCAGGGACGACTGGTATTAAGGGGCGAGCTAGGCGTCGCCCTGCCACCCTGTGGGAGTAACAAAAGGGTGAGAAGAAACACTGAGCAGCCAGCAATAAATTGTGCTTGCTGCTCGGTAACAAAGATGTGTAAATCTGTTTTTTTTCCAGGGGGTGGGGGAGGATAGCCCTTGGCTCTGTGCATGCGTTGGCTGTGCAAGCTTTTCCTCGACCTGGAGTCATAAATCAGGGCAGTAACAACACACTGGTGAGTGCAGTGTGTGTGTTACTGCAGAGAATAGACTTTTACTTTGGGCGTTATTCACATGACCCAGGGAGAAGTCTGAAGACCTTAATTAATCTCAATGATTGGGCAGGGCAGGCCGTCTGAGACAATGTAGGAGTGGGTGTGTCATTGGCCTCCGCCTCTTCCACCGAGACCCAGTAACTCCTTTTTGTTATGATAGATGGGCTTGGGTCTGAGGGAGGAGTCCAGCAGCTTCCTTCCATGTTCTTCTACAGTGTCGGTTAATAGTTTGTGCCACTGCAGTCCAGTCACCAGGCACGGGGAGAATAAGTATGTAGGTGAGTGAGTTTTGTGTGAAGTTTTGTTTTGGCCTGCTGCGGTTCACTTTGCCTTCCCTCACATGAAGCCATCATGTTCTGAGTCCTACAGTAGCCACGTACATCTAGCACGTGTTATTGTAGAACCTGGCATGCTGGCCATGCCTCGGGCTCCCTCACCTACTGGCTTTGCCAATGCTTCTTGTGTTTAGGAATGGGGAAAGTAAGTCATTTATCCGTAATAACAAAATGTGGAACTGAGGCTGAGTCTAGGGAGATGATATAGTGTCCTATCAAGAGAGAATGTGACGTAAGGGCCAGAACTGCCGACTATGGAGCTGGTAAACCGGGTTTGAGTTTCAACATCAGCTTCACATCCTTGGTTTTGGGCAAATCACTTAATCTCATCATGCCTAAAAATAATGAACGTGACCTTGTGTAAAGTAATTGGTGCTAATGTAAAGCACTCCAATAACTTTGGGTGGTGTTGGCACTTAATAAAAATGCACAAATAAAAGTAACTGTAGCTAATGTAAAGCGCTCCAATACCTTCAGGTGGTGTTGGTGCTGTATTAAACTGCACCCAAAAAAATGTGAAAAGCACTGTCCGGGAAGGAGGGGAACTGGGCAGATGGGTCATTTTGCAAGCAGACCAGTTTGAGGATTGGGCAAATTTTTGAGTTGTTTCTAATGTTTTCTTCACACTTTTGCTTTAAAATCCTATATTTGGATCCCCTTTTTCAACAATTTGCAGCAAATATGTGGTGTAAAATCCACCATTTAAATCCATTTTTTTCAAAATGTTCTTGTGGGGAGACACAACTCCCCCCGTCCTGCCTTTTGCACTTTAAGATCGTTCATTATACTCCGCTATAAAATTTCAGCCCTACTAACTTGAAAATCCACCAACCACCAATGTCCTGACGTCTAGGGTCGCGGGTGTCCAGGTGCAGGCCTTCAATACAATGTGGACCAGACTGATTAAAAATGAAGATCCCCGTCTGAAGTTTGAGGTTGAAATTGCCACAGATGACCAAATGCACCCTGTTTTGATTCATACACTTTAAATTATACAAATCATCAACAAATGTGAACAGAGATCTAAAGTTACCTATATTAGAATTAGTAAAATCATCATTGTAAAGGGTTAGTAAATAAAAACAAAAATCACCAACGTAATTGACCCCTAGATAAAATCACAATGGGTAGCTATGGATGTGACTGTAACATTCAATGTTACCTTTATCCATGTTGACGGCCCGCCCTTTTTCCTTCCACAACATGAGGAAAACAGCTGGAATAAAAACACAATAAAAGCTTTTGCATAATAAATTAGTGACAGCCCAGGTTTCCTGGAAAAAGACACTGTCATACAGCCCAATAAATGATACTTTTGGATTGTAGCCCTGCAATGTTCCAGCTTAAAATGCTCAAGGTAGTAGAAGTATTCATCATCTCACAAGGCATGTTATTGTACCTATTTACAACTACCTCAAATGTAATGTCTAACAACACCAGGTCTGGTCAATCCAAATGATCTAAACTCAACAGGGGAAAGAATCTATTTTGTGTGACAACGGCGCTCTCAACAGGATGAATTGACTCACTTCTAAAAAAGACCTTTCCCATATTAAGCAAGTCTCTTGGGAGCCAATAAAATAACCAAGAGGTAAAACCTCTATACAACAGTTTAACTTTTGAGGGTGTCTGTGCTGTGCAAGTAAATTGCGCATTAAGTTTACCCTACGGAAATTAATAACCACACAGTCGCCCTCCCTGGATTTACAAGACCCACCCAAGACACTCTTCTGGCAAAAAAGATTTAATTTGAGTCATACACATTAAAATTGAGATTCCGTGACAACCAGCCAATGCACAACTTTATGCTTTAACTGTTACCCATTTTCACCTGAACCAGCAGTAAGAACAGGTACTTTTGCCAAGATAAGTACATACAAGCAGACTTGAGGTGAAAGACTGAATATTGGCAACTTGCTTGGAGAAGTGCCCGAGCATGTCACAGGAGTAAGCTTAGGTCTTGAGTCATCAATGGCCTTTCCGCTGTCTACTACCAGGTGGGCAGTGGGGCTATTAGATACTGCGGCATTATTATAAACCCTGGCGTTACCAGTCCTTGGTACCACTGAAGGCAAATCCAGATATACATGTGAAGAAGGCAAATGAGATCCCAAATAATGAGTAAGAATATGAGGCAACTCCTCACCCAAAGGACATTAAGCTGCTGTGGCCTTGTCCCCATTTCCTAACCTCTGCAATACTGGCTCAATTATTCTCAGTCTGTTACTTAAAAGTAAAGCTCCTTGAAGGCAGATCAGATCCTAGGGCACAGCCCATTCAACAACAAATAAAATTGGATTGAACTGCACATCATTTTCACTCGACTGTCCTGAAATGTAGGTGATCATGCAGCCTTACTTTTACGTTTGACAGGTTCAATAGCTGAAGACACCCTGGAACAATTTGCAACTGACTGGGAGCAATACTGCCCATTGTCTGCAGACCCGGCAGTAGCTGAAGCGGTAAGAGGAAGAGGAAATATCGCAGATGAAATGTTGCCATCAAAGGAAAGCCCTCTTTCAGCCAACTCAATTTTCTTAGATGTCACCCAAATCACACATGCACAAAAGTTATGAGTTGATTTTCCATAGTACCCTTTGTGGGTACACTTAAATTGCCTGCGATTTTGAGCTTGCCTATATCCAAGATCTGGAAGGATTTTGTGGTAGGGACGAAGGAGCAGGGGGGCCCAGCCGAACATCGTCCAGGCACGGATGGGCCTGCTCTTGGTCTGATCTTCGCTAGACACACGCCCAGGTGCATCCTGCACCGCTGGCTTCCAGCAATACTAAAATGCCTGTATGGGACTTGGATGACCAGCCGCTTGTCCTCTGGTAACAGCATTTTGGCGTTGTGGTCCTAGCCACAAAAGAGTGTCCTCTTAGTGTCACCAGGAGATTGGACTGAGCATGTAAGGTATTACAATAAGGGCAGCCAAGGACTGCCACCTTATTGCTATTTGGGACATAGAAGGTAAAATGTTCACTCAGAACTTAAAAATCGACTGATAAGCTGGATCGAAACAAATAACTTGCTCCTGGAGTCCCAGACAGGATTCAGAACTGGGACATCAACTCTGGATACTGGTAAGACATTGAGTGTGTTAGCCAATTCTGTTCCAAATATAGGAATCTCTACTGTTCCTTTGCAGACTCTAGTACAACTTCTGTAAGATGGACAGAAGCCAACTATGGCAGAAGCTAAAGATGTTCGACACTGACCCCCTATTATTAAATTGGATCCAGACCCTTCGGTCAGACACATAGGCTAGATGCAAATCACCCGAAACAGTGGAGCATCTGAAAGGATGCCTCCAAAGAATGACCTGAAGCAGGAGCGTATTCTCACCATGATTTGTTTTACATCTGTACGATTTCGATACAGCTTTGCATTTTTTATGGGCAAACTGTTTTATCCCAAATTGGTCCTCTAGGCGATATCAATGCTGTTGTTCACCGATGACTTCATACTAGTAGATGATAGAGCTGTCAACCTGCAGTCATCATTGACAGCGCTGTCAAAGTATAACAAGAGAAATCATATGCAAATGAAAGTAGAAAATAAAAAATGATGGTATCAAGAGAGGCTCTGTGGATCACTCCTGGTGTGTCAAGGAGAAAAATCAGATTTGTTCATCAGTATATCTATCTTGAAAGAAGATTCAATGTATATTTAAAGTCGGAGATGTGAATGATATTATAAAGAATGCTCAAACATGTGCAGCCCTTGGTCCTTTCAACTGCCTCTGTAGTGGTGATCCACTGTTAAAGGCCTTAAATAGTTTCTCTTTAATATACTGTTCTCCAGCTTTTTTTTTAGGTGTGGCCAAGACACTGATTTAATGTCTCGCTAGCTTCATGCTTACCTAAACATTTATAATAAAAGCACATACACATACAGACACAGGGGTCGATTCCGATCTCGGTCGGTAGGGCTCCGAATCGGATTCGGCTTTACCGGATCCGAGTCGGAGGCTTTGTTTCCGACCGATTCGTACAGTCGTCCGAGCGAGCAAGTACGATGCGACTGAATGCGAAATCGCCGACCGACTCGTTTCCGGGTCCGAACCGCTCCGTCCGACTCGTTCGCACTCGATTCGTGGCGCGCAATGGAGACGTTTTACGACCGAGCCAGTACGATGCACGATCCGGACAGCCGGATTGAGTCGGAGCCTCCGACACGAAAAAGCTCTCGGAAGCGGACTTCGGGGGTCCGTGCCGGACCCCCCTTCACCCGTAGACGTACGAGTCGGACACAGGGGGGACCCAAGGGTCCCCTATACATGCATGTACGGTGCGGATGGCACCAACGCGTACCCACTACAGGGGGCCCCCTTGTGTGCAACGTACCCATTGAGTCAATGGGAGCCCATGTACACGTCGTACGACCGGCTCCCATTGACTTCAATGGGAGTCCGACCGAACCGAGTCCGGCAGCATACGGCCGCATCGTACTCGTTCGGTCGGACTGCAGGGGTCCGGCTCGGTCGGAAAACAATCCTGATCCGGATCGGTCGGAGAGCTTTCCGACCCAGATCGGAATCGGCCCCACAGTCTTTTGTCAACCCCCTTTATTGATTTGTATATTCAAATGTCATTCACATGTTGTTTCCACCGTCCACAGCGACATGTATGGGACAGTGGGTCAGCCCACTTCAGCCATGGGCAACTGACTGTCTTTAGCCAAATCACATGTGCACAACCGCCTGAGAAGGAGTGCACACCAATCCCAGGACTGGTCTACCTTACGTGCTGGGCCATTCCTTTATTTTTATGTTTTAAATGTTTGACAATTTCTTTGCTTATTGCATATGTTTGCAAAGAGTAACTAAAAGGCCATTTGCTTCAGAAACTGCTACACAAACCCTCAATGTGTAGTATGTTTAGTGGGAGGCCAGCTGTTTCTAACTCAGTAGACATAGCGCTTGTTCTTTACTGCCAAGTTTATAAGATTTATCTGCGTCTTTATGGTTTGAAGTTCCTTGGAATCCTAATACATATCTGTGAAGGCTGAAAGTACTTCTGTCCAGAAACAATATTTTATCTTTTTCTGGAAAATTCAAGGTTGCCTGGACAAACATTTACATGGTTACCCGTCATAAAAATAAGGCACAAAGCTTGGATAAAAAAAAACTAGACGTTATTAAGTGCTTAATTGCCCAATTTACTTCACTAAGGCCTTGATTACAATTGGAGTTGTTAAATTCCCATCCGTGCTAATGACTGCACCCCCGATAATTTCTTCCTGGTTAATTTTAGCAATCAAACCTCCTGTTACTTAACAGTGAAAAAAGCATGGAAGACTCTGATACATTGTAGCGTTTTCCCCAGCCCAGGAGCAAGCAGATGAATCGCTGCGGTCAATCATTACTTTATTCTTCAGCCTACACACACACACTGTGCAATACATCATACTTCCCATTAACCACACCCTAACACCTCTTGGCATATTATGTATTTCCTCTTCAGAGTCAGCCCAGAACCACGAGGGTCCTAGTGCATATACATCAATATGCTACATCTCCCCCTTTGTTAAATAAAAAGTGGCAGACATCACAAAAATCAAATTTCCTCAATTAGTCGGCAAGGCGCTGGCACTTGTCTGTCGGCCCGGGTGATCCAAGGTGATCGAGGTCCACCCTGATTGGACAACATGGGTTCAGTCGCTTGAGCCGGACCTGCTGGCGGGGTCGTCTCATGCGTGGTTTCAGTCCTCGACAAGTGTTGCAGTAGGTGTTTAAAATGTGATGTGTCTCTAGTGATGGATTGTCCAGGACGATGTGCTGTCACCATATGTCCCTTGTACGCCACGACCTGTAAAGGATCAGGGGCAAAAGGAGTGTCCATTTTCCATTTTCATTTCTTTTTAAACTAGAACCCAGTCTCCTTTGTCAAAGACTGTCTCCTGGGCATGGCGATGCTGATCTGCATACGTTTTCATTTTCCTTTCCCGAGCCGCACTGGTGTCTCGAACCTGGTCAGTACTCACTGTTTCATCCAGGTTCCATTGTGGTAGCTTTGTTCTGATGGCTCTCCCAAATAGCAAGGGGGCTGCACTATCACTAGTTGTGTAGTGAGGAGTTGATTGAAAGGCCCAGAGGTCCTGGCACATGGCTTAGTTCAGTTTGATTCCCTCCGTGGATGCTTGCTGAATGACCCTCTTGAGGGTGCCCATGAATTGTTCAACTACACCATTGGCTTGGGGCCAGAGCGGTGTACTCTTTTGGCATTTAACGTTGAGTCGGACAAGAAATTCTTTGAACTTTTTGCTGTTAAAGGGTGGGCCATTATCAGATTTGAGGATTTTGGGGATAGTCCACGCTGCAAAGATTTCATCAAGCCGTTCTATGACTTTGTCATAGGTTGTTGAAGATGGGTCTTCCAGCATAGGAAATCGCAAATATTCATCTATGACTACCATGAGATGGTGTCCATTTCCTTAAGGCCCAAAAAAGTCTACTGCAACCCTCTCCCATGCATGGGCAGGAAGGTCAGACATTGTCACTGGGTACTGCATCACCTTGGGGGACAAACAATTGCAAATGTGGCACGCCTTCAGCTCCTTCTCAACTCGCTCATCTTGCCGAGGGAACCACACTTGATCTCTTAAGGCTCTTTTGGTGGCTCCGATACCATGGTGTCCTTTAGTGGCCAGTGCGATGACCCGCTGTCTTAGGCTTCCAGGTATGAAGATTCTCGAGCCTCGCAGTATTACACCTTCATCATCTGCAAGGGGCCAGGTACTTCTCCATGATTGCGTGGTAATAAGTTTTTTGATTATGGTCATGTCTTTATCTGCATTGGTGGCACAAACAGAGCCGCTGGTGTGCTGGATCTCACAATAAAGTTGAGATATGCTTCAGCTGTCTTGGATGTCGAACCATGACGATGTGGCGGCACTCATGAAAAGTAATCTGATGGGTTTTGAGCCTTCCCAGGTTTATGCAAAATCTCCTAGTCATACTCTTGCAGTATTAACTTTCACCTCTGGATACGAGGGGGCATCTTAGCCTTGGGGTTTCCAAAGATTGAGAGCAACGCCTGACGATCTGCGATGACAGTGAATCGTTTTCCAAAGAGGAATGCGTGAAAATATTTGAAGGCCCAAACTACAGCCAGGCTATCTTTCTCCAGCTGAGAGTAGGCACGTTCTGTTTCACACAGGCTTCGACTGGCATAGGCCACAATGTGTCTCTGAGCATTCGTATGGCCATTGTGTTCAGCAAGGATGGCCCCTAGCCCAACCGGGCTCGCATCAACCGTTAATTCAGTAAGTAACTTCGGGTCGAAGTAGGCCATTTCAGTTGTATTCTCAATCACATGTTTAATGTCTTTGAAACTCTTGTCGCATTCTGTAACAAAATTGCAAATGTATATTGAGCAATAACTGGCCATGCCTAGAAAGGAGAGCAGCATGGAAACATCCTGGGGGTGAAAGCATTGCCTGAATCTTGTCTGGGTCTGGAGTCACTCCCCCATCAGAGAATATGTACCCAAAAAATGTGTGTTTTGTTTTGTGAAACACACACTTTGCGGTGTTCAGAGTGAGATCTGCATCAGCAAGTAACTGGCACAATTGGGGAGGGCTTTGTCGTGTTCTTTCTGTGTTCTCCGAAAAACCAGTATGCCATCACTGTAATTGAAAGCATGTGTAACAGGTTGTATTACTCAGCAGCCAAAGATACTCCAAAACACAGTCTTTATATCTGAATAAACCAACATGAGTCGAAAAGGTAGTAATGTACCTTCAGTTGTCCTCCAATTTGAGATGATGGTATCATTTATTCAGATCAAAACGGAAAAACACTTTGGCTCCATTCAATTGCATGATCATGTCTGCTATGTATGGACCATCATGTCTCTCCCTCTCAATGGCTTTATTTGCCTGGCACATATCCATGCAAATGCACACCGCACTACTCCGCTACCATCCTTTTTTGGTACTACTACTATGGGCGAAACCCATTGCGTGTGGCTGTGGAGTGTTCAATGATGCCATGTTTTAAGAGTGCTTCCAACTCTTTCCCTACACCTTCTTGTAGATGAAAAGCTACTCTACTGTGCCACTGAGCAACAGGGCTAATGTCTTCATTGATATGAATCTGTACTTTCATTGTCTTGAGATTTCCCAGGCTACGGAACAACAACATGAATTGGCTCATGGTCTCAGACTGAGCACAGAGGTTGTAGTTGAAGGATATCAACCCCATGTTAGCAGCGGTGGCAAAACTGAGCAAACACTCGATGCAAGCACTCGATGAAGTCCCTTGTAGAACATGAATGGTGGCTCGCACCAATGTCTTTTTCTGTTGCATTGTTGCTGTGAACGACCCTTGACTTTGCAATGGCTCAGAAGTGGCCCAGGTATACACCTTCGTGCCTGATGGAGTGACGCGAGGCACACGGGATAGGCTGTTAACTTTTTCCACTGGCATGATAATAATCAATGCACCACTGGCTATGATGAAATCTATTGGGTGATTGTTCCCTTTAAATGTGATTCAGGGACAGTGTCCAAAGGAAGTTTGTCGCTTTGCTTGGTGATCTTTCTGTGAACTGTGATCTTCTTTACAGGCAGCCAACCTCACATGTGTGTGCTGTTCTTTGGTAGATATCACCAGCACACACCTAGTGCTAGTGCTCGAGAGTCACGTTGAAGAACCTTTTGTATGATGAGCTTGACGACAATTGATTTTGCCTGGTTTCTACTTGTCGTAGTCAATATTACTTTTTGGTTTTGGGGGCGTGGGGAGAATGCTTCTGGAACGTTCTCACATCAATTTTCTCTTGCCGTCATGACGCACTTGATTTTTCTTTAGCTCGGCACACAGTTCTGAAATGGTTCGCTTTCCCACAACCTCTGCAGACTTGGTCTTTGGCCTGACATTTACCTACATGGGGAAATAAAAATCTGCATTGGAAGCATAGCTTTGTTTTCTTTGGAGACGTTGACTTACGTGCATCTTGTTTATGTAGTGCTTGCTTTTCATGGTCAATGTTGATTCATTGTGTGTTGTTTGGGCTTCCATGTCAGCAGCTTGTCGTTCTTCTGCTCTCGCAGCCATTAGCATTTACTCTACACTGTGTTTTCTCTCAGCATGTACCTTCTCAACGAAACCAAAAGGCAGGCATCAATGATTTCTTCATCGGTGAAGTCACAGAACTTGCAATGTTTAATGAGTGCAAACTCTTCCATTGTTTCACCAACCTGTTGTTGTGCTTGGTTGAAAATATACCTTTGATAGTCAACATTCAGCATTGGATTGAACTTGGCCTCCAACGCTTCTTTTACCTTTTGGTATGATTTTACATCAGCCTGTGAGATTTTCTTTAGCGCTTCTTTTACCCCATCATCTGCATGGTTTTTCAAATATTTGATGATCTTCTTGTCATCTTCTTCTTCTAGTGCAGCAATGAAGTAATGAATGTTTTGATCCACGCAGCCCACCTGCCACGAACGTTCTGCTTCTTAGAAGTGTCGAAAGGTGGTGGTGCTTCAGGAACACAGTTTTTTTTTTAAATTTATTTTTTTTAAATTAAGTTTCCAAGAGAAAACAGAAAAATCATACAATCAAGATTTCAGCAGTTGCAATAAATTTACAGTTGCATCAGGAACAGTAAGAATGTAGAATTAATCAAAAGACACCAATAGTAATAAGAACGATCGACAGCAATCAATGAGGACAAGTAGCTGTTGCCAAGGATCAGTGAGGGGACACGTGAAGGGGTAGGGATGTAGCTCACATAGTATGTCGGACGGATATCAGTGCGTGTGGGAGGTCGGGGGAGTTAAGCACAGGGTATCTAGGATAGGGGGAGAGGGGATGTATTCCACTAGGTCAGTGTCAGCAAAGGCCGCAGCGCGCACATTTGTGAGTGTGTCCGAGGGGTGGTGCGAGCAGGTCTCAAAGTTCTTCCGCGTCGGTGGGCGGGTGTTCCAGCAGGTATGTCTGCAGCGGGCCCCATATGTCCCGGGGGCGTGAGGAGTGAGGAAGTAGTTCAGCATATGTACAGATTTGGTCCTGCCAAAGAATTAGGTCTCCCAACCAATCCTTAAATTTAGGAGCCCGGCCCGACCCCATCTGCAAGCCACCCGCCGCTTTGCCAGCACCAGACAAAAGGACACAAATTTCCGATGTTTGGCAGGAATGTGTTCAGTGTACCCAAGGAGAGTTATGAGTGGCGACCGGGAGATAGATGCAGACGTCATAGAGTCCAGGGCCAAGAGGACCTGCCGCCAGTAGGTAAGTATCTCAGGGCAGCCCCAGGCAAGGTGTAGGAAGTCAGCATGTTCTGCTTTACATCTGTCGCAGCTATGTGTGTCCCGTAAACCAAGCCTGTGGAGCCTAGCTGGTGTGTAGTAGCTGCGGTGGAGGAATCTATGATGCGGAGTCTGCTATTAGAGGAGACCTGCTCCGTCTGTCTGCAGCAAAACAGCCACTGCTCGTCAGTGAGATCCCGACCGAGTTCCGCCTCCCAGTTGGCACGGGCTGCGCATGGGGGGTACGCGGCATCCGTATATAAAGTATGATAGAGTGCCGACCGACTCGAACGCGGCTACAACACGCTCCGACCGACTCGCATGAACACGACTCGCACCGCGCTATGGAGACGTTTCCCGGGCGGGTAAGTACGATGCGCGCCGCGAGCAGTCCGACCGACTCGCGCCATCCGGCTCGAAAAAGCTGTCGGAGCCGGACTTTGGGGGTCCGCGTCGGACCCCCTGTACGCGTAGGCGCGCGAGTCGCACACAGGGGGACCCATGGGTCCCCCTACCTGTGCATGTACGCTGCGATGCGCATGGACGCGTACACACTGTAGGGGGCGCCCTTGTCCGCCTCGCACCCATTGAGTCAATGGGAGCCCGCGTACGCGTTGTACGACAGGCTCCCATTGACTTCAATGGGAGTCCGACCGACTCGAGTCCGATAGCATGCGTGCGCATCGTACTCGTTCGGTCGGACTGCTAGGGTCCGATTCGGTCGGAATTCTCTCCGGGTCCGGCTCGGTCGGAGAGATTTCCGGCCGGAATCGGCCCCTAAGTGTGAGGCAGAAGATGCGCGTAAGATTTGGTGCAGCGGGGTCAATGCCGCAGGTTCAGAGGGGTATGTAGGGTGACATGCCTGGAGGCCGTCGCGGAGGCGGGTATATAAGAAAGTTTCCATGGTGGATGGTGGTGGGTCGCGACATAGCTGTTGCAGCGTGCGGAACTTGCCACCCAGATACAGATCACCCCAGCAGTGTATATTCCTTGCTCGGATGACTTTCCTAAATATCCCCTCCTGCAACAGCGGCATCTCTGGATGATAGGTGAGTGGTAGAAGTGGGGAATAGAGGCAGGACTCAGGTGTGCGATCCGCAATTCGGGACCAGGCTCGTAGCGTGCACTCTACAGAAGTGGGGAATAGAGGCAGGACTCAGGTGTGCGATCCGCAATTCGGGACCAGGCTCGTAGCGTGCACTCTACAGAAGCGAGGCCCCACTCTAGAGAGGAGGACGCCATCCAAAGGAATGGGATCCGCGAGCCAGTGCTCGGCAGTGACGTGTGGAGTGTAGCGGGGGGAGTTAAACCAGAAATGGGCAAAGTGTGCCTGTGCGCTTATGTAATATAGTTCGAAGTTGGGCACGTCAATGCCACCATATGCATAAGGCCGCACTAGGGTGTCCCATCGGATGCGTGGCTGCTTTCCGCCCCATACCAATCTAATTAATTCCGATCGGAGAGTGGCAAAAAAATGCCTTCCCGGATCGTAGGGAATGTTGAGAAATAAATATAAGAATTTAGGAAGTATGATCATTTTGATAAGGGAAATGTGCCCAGCCATGGTTAGGGGAAGTGTTATCCATCGATTAATGCAGCCCGTGATGTGGTCCATTGCGCATCCATAGTTAAGACGCATCAGCTCCTCTCGATCCGTCGCGATACATATCCCCAGGCATTTAACATTATCGTCACACCACACGATGGGAAAGTCAGGCTCAAAGGGGGTAGCGGAGTCGGTCAACGGGAAAATTTGTGATTTGGACCAGTTTATATGTATACCGGAATGCCCTCCGAATTTGACGATTTCGCGCAATACGGGGTTTAGATTTTGGCAGGGGTCTTTAATGTAGAGGGTGACATCGTCTGCATATAGAGAAATTAGAATCGGGCGGAGGAAACCGCGCAGGCCGGAGTGTTGATAGTGTTGCCTAATCTTGGCTGCCAAGGGCTCCATGGCTAGGGCAAAAAGGATCGGGGAGAGTGGACAGCCCTGGCGAGTGCCGCGAGAGAGAGAAATAGCAGATGAAGTGTGCCCATTGATCAAGACCCTAGCCGTTGGGGAGGTGTACAAAAGTTTGATCCACAATAAAAAACAGGTGGGGAGTCCCATGGATTGTAAAATGGTGAAGAGATAGTCCCACTCCACCGAATCGAAAGCCTTAGAGGCGTCTAGGAATACAGCCACCAGTGCCACTTTGGGGTCTACCACTTGTAATATGGAAAACAGCGTCCTGAGGTTGTGTGATGTCGCCCTTCCGGGGATAAACCCTGCTTGGTCCGGGAGCACTAGTCTGTCCAATAGGAGACTGAGGCGATTCACTATTAATTTTGCAAGTATTTTTGTATCTGTATTGATAAGAGAGAGAGGTCTATAGGATTCACACCGATCTGCAGCTTTACCCGGTTTTAACAGTGATGTAATTAGTGCTTCTCTCATCGTGTTGGGCAGGATTTGCGCCTCCCAGGCTTCAAGAAACATTTCTTTCAGTACCGGGAGCAGCTGATCAATATAGGTCTTGTAGAACTCGATGGGGAGACCATCGGATCCTGGTGCTTTCCCCGACTTCATTTTCATGATGGCTTCTCTCAGTTCATCGTCTTCAAATGGCGCTGCCAAGAAATCGCGCTGTGAGTCTCCCAGCCACCCAAGAGGAACACAGTTGCATTGTATTTTGCACACCCTTCTGCCGCCAATGTGTTGGCACATGCCGTTTAGGTGATTGCGATGCAGGCTGGCTTCGACAACTCCTGCAAGCAGAAGTTGCCTTCGAAGCATGCGTTGCCGTATGCTTGAATTGCCCATGACGGTAAGTAAGTTCTCTGTTTCTTGTACCTTGCTGACGTGATCGTTATTTCTTCCTTTGTCTGTGGGACTTTGATTTCTTCTGCAGCTGTGTATGAACTGGAGCAGGGCTTTGACTCCACATGTGCCAGTCGTAGACTGCTTTGCATTGATTCTGGGCACAAGTGGCACACACAAGCAGTTTGCTGTGTCCTTGCAAATACTCAGGGTGAGCAGTCTTGTTTTCCTCGGGCACGTATCCTAGCCTCGTCACTAGTTGTGGCACATTCTCCTGCTCCGGAGCATGCAGATGAATCACGTCACATGGGAGCTGTGGTCAAGCATAACTTTATTCTTCAGCATACACTGACACACTGCACATTACATCATACTTCTCATTAACTACACCCTAACACCTCCCCACATATTATGTATTTCCTGTTCAGAGTCAGCCCAGAACCACGAGGGTCCTAGTGCGTATAACATCAATATGCTACACATGATGCAGATTTTGGAGCTGAAAGCATCAAGTCTGTTATAATTGCTCATTTTCATGAGAAGAACTCAGAACTGGAAGCATTCACTTCAACACAGTTTCGCATTTACTGGCTGCAGTAAATATCTTACCATGATCTAGACCATTTGTAATCAGGCCCTAAATACGCAATGTCATCTAAGTGCAGATTAAGTCTTCCTCTTCACATGATTATTATGAAGGTTAAATTCAACCAAATTGACCTTCTGGAAGTAATGAGTAGTTGGGGTTAAAAACTAAAACATGAGAGAAGATGTCATATTTGTGGATTAGTGCTGTCCCTGTGTATTGGGCAGGATAGCCTCAAACATAGATTCATGAAAAGTATTTTTAAAGACTACACATGGACAGTGTTGTCTTAAGGAGTTTTGGGGCCCCGAGCAAGACATATTTTGGGGAGACCCTATTCATGATTGTTCTGCTAATTGAAGCCCACAAGACGTCAAACAAACGTTCATAAACGGAGTTGTCACAAAACCTGTTGAAGGGGGCCTCACGCTATCCTTAAAATGCCACTGGGCAAAGTGAGAGAGACTCAGAGGTAGAGGTAGGCAGACAGGAGTGAGAGGCAGAAATATGGAAATAGAGAGAGATAAGCCAGATAAAGAGAGCATTTACTTTCCGAGGGAGCCCCTTGGAAGGTGGGGGCCCTGGGCAATTGCCCTCTTTGCCCATGCTGGGCGTAGTTCGCGGAGTTTTGCTACGCTGAACTTCGCGAAGTTACAAAAAAACTCTGCGAAGTTCCGCAAGTGGCGGAGTGTAGTGCGAACTGCTGTTCGCGCTGGTCTTTATGCAGCTCGGGTAGAAATTCTACCCGAGCAGTAGCTCGCGCTCGCGAACTTACAGTTTGCGAGCGGGGAAAAAACTCCGCTGTACTACGCGAAGCGGGGTTTTCTTGCACTCTGCGAGCTCCGCGGACTGCAGAAAACTCCGCAAACTCCACGAACGGAGCGGAGTTCAACTCCCAGGCCTAACTAAAACGTCTCTGCACATGGACAGCATAAATGGGGCTGTTTAGTTATGTCTGAGGGGCACAACTAAAAGAATGTGATTCTTAGGTCCTCATTATGAGTATCGCATGGTAATACTGAATCCAGTGTCATTTAAAAAAACATTCTATTCAACACACCTTATAATCTCACTAAAATATTGGAAAATCCACAAAGACATAAGAAAATTAACAAAACAACACAAACAGTGTATGAAAAGACAAAAACATTTTCAGGTAGATATTCTTTAAAAAAATCTAAGCGCAACCAAATCTCACAATTTTCATTCTACAGCCAACAAAGATTAAGCCATTAAATATCTCTCGTTTTTCAGAGTAAAAATAAAATAGCTTTTTGCCATCAGTATAGTGTCTGAAATAACAATGCAAAACTATTTTCCCTTTCCAGGTATATTGTTCAAAATAAAACACACCACAGTTTAGAACTTTACCATTCAGAAACCTTCTTTTTTGTCAATACATTTTAGAGATCACACAACAAATCTCCTGAAACCAACAATCCATCCGCTGTAAAACCCAAAGGAGAATTAACCTAACTGCCACAATCCAGATTACAAAAGAATAAGAACCATGCCGGGCAAAAAATCTGAAAAAAGGAATGCATATGGAAATCTCTCACCTTTCTTTCCACAGGCAACAAAGATTCAAATGTAATTTTCTCTCAATTTTAGCAGAAATAAAAACATTTTTCCCCGAAAACAACAGTGTCTTAAATAATCGTGCAAAACCTATTCCCCTTTGCAGGTACAGTTTAAACAAAAAAACGTAAACACATTTTTTCAACATAACATTTACAAACGTTTTCTTATTGTCTTGTTTTTCTATAGATAACGTAAAAATGGCTTCAAGAAATCAAGCAAGCTATGTACAGTCACGAAGAGGGAATAAGCTGCTTCAAGTATGGTGGCTATCTTTATTGTAAAGAGAGGTTAACTTAGACCAGGAGTCATTGGAGGTGTGTGCAGTATTTTTCATCTCATTGTAAAGGCAGAGCGGTTACTCTGGGTGATACTGTGGAATGGACCACAGAGCATAATCACTCTACTATGGAGACTGAAGTGCGTGAGAATGTTCAACACATTAAAATTCTTGCATCCATCTCCAATTAGCCCTGTTGCTCAGTTTTGAGAGAGGTATCCCAAAACATTCAATTGCATGCAGCTATTAGTATGCCTACAATACTCAATGTGAGGAAAATGGTACAGAGAAAATAATATCCAAGTAATCCCCAACGAGTTACACCCCAAACATCTTCTGAGATTAACATCCCCCCTGAACTAATGAACCTTTCCTTTTGCATGACAACGAAAACCCTCTCAAATGAATACTAATATTTAGCACAACCCATAACCTGGTAACTCTTGAGAATAATGACATTTGGATAATGGATGGGACTTTTAAGTCAACACCCCATCCAGTCACCCAAATTTACACTATTCATGCTAACATAAATGACACAACTATACCATTAGTTTACAGCTTACTCCCTGACAAGTAATCTTCAACATACACTGAAGTTGTTACAGTGAAAAATTCAAAACTATGAATAAAAGTCCTAGGAAAATTATAATTGACTTTAAATAAAAAATGATTAATACTATTACCAAAAATGCACCCTGACATCCAAATTCAAGGACTTTTTTTTCACTTTTCCCAGGCATATTTACGAAAAATTCAAAAATCATCCTTAGCTGATCGCTACATGTCAGACAGTAAACTGCAGTACGAGTTAAAAAACCTAACAGCTTTGTGCTTTGTACCTCCTGAATGTGTGGATGAATTCTACACATCAATTACAGAATTAGACTTTTTTACCAAAAACAAGGACAAATTGGCCCTACTTCTAAATTACTTTGAGGACATATGGATTGACCATCTAAGCTTGTCGGGTCACAGGAGGAAGAAAATGTTTCCCATTGACTGATTCAAACTGTTACTTGACCTGCTTAAAGGGCGGTGCAAAGACAAACAATGCCATAGAGGGGTGCCACAATTCCTTCAACAGATCAATTGGCAGAACTCACCCTAACCTTTAGCATTTCTTGGAAATTTTGAAGAAGGAATAAAGGGGCTCATTACGATGGCGGAACGATCGCCACCGCCTGGCCGGCGGTGGCGATCGTTCCGCCATCACATTGAGAATTACCCACCGCCATATTAGGATGGCGGTGGGTATCGCGGCGGACGCAAATTCCGTCTGCCGCTTTTCCGCCGGTGGCAATTGCAGCGATTGCCTGGCGGGCGGAGCAGGGCCACTAATATGGTGGCGGTGCCTAGCAGGCACCGTCCGCCATATTAGGATGTGTGTTTTAGGAGGCCTTTCCATGGCGGCAATGCCGCCATGTAAAGGCTGGCAGAGATTGGGTTTGGGGGCCCGTTGCGGGCCCCCCTAGTGGGGGGGGGTCACTGCACTGCGGGGTACCTATGGTACCCCCCTGCAATTCCATGCACCAAGTGGCAGGCACCGCATGGTGCCTGCCACGTGGTGCAGGGAAATGCGGTGCAAGCACCTTTAACATTGCGGAAGGTGCTGCAGCCAGCAGCACTGCCCGCAATGTTAAAGGCCTGGGATGCGCCCGCCAGTATGGCGGGCGCATCCTAATTGCAGTGGTGGGACCGCCGCATGTCTGGCGGGCGGTCCCAATCACCGCTACGGTGGCGGGCGGACCAAGTCCGCCCGCCATCGTAATCAGCCCCAAAGTTTCCAAAAAATAAGGATGTCATAATCATTGTCAGGTAGTCTGAACCCTCATGTTTAAAAAAAAAGAAATGTCTGAGAGACTATTGGCTAAAATCCATCAATATCCATTGATGGGAGTTTCAGACTACCTGGACTTATTGCGTACACTCTACACTTCCAACAAACTCTACCTGCCTCTGAAATTACTTGCCTATTTTGACAACACTTACTACTTAAATTAGCATTTTTTTAAATCTTTTTAACAAATTAAAGGAATTTTGGGGTTCCTACCTGCAGTTGAATTCTTTCTTCAACTCTTGGTCATTTTTTAAACCACCTGTCACCAAGAGACTTTAATACTCTAATAATCTAATCAGGGAAATCAACATCAAAAGAAAAAAACAACTCCCGGAAAATCTTTTATTGAAAATAATCCATCTGCTACAGCAAAAAGAAAATCCATTCCCCAACGCGAAATTCCCAGAAAAGCATCCAGTAGTAATCCATCCATAAATCATGTGTTTCTTCAGCAGCTGCTTGGTCTTTGTCCAGAAAAGTCACCAAAGTGCTTAAAAAACACCACGCCAAACATTTTAAATGTTGCTTTTATTCAAATAGGTTTTAAAAAAACAACATTTTTAAAACTTTTTTAAACTTACTTTGAAAAAAAACAAACAACTGTCCCGATGTGGGCATACAAACACAACCTGCATGGGAATGTTATAGTGGTAACAACAGCAAGAACATACAGTTGGGTGACAGAATATCAAGTTTTTTATTTCGACCTACCAGAATATCAACTTTTAAATATCGTAGGTCAAGAATATCGACATGAAGAATATCGTGGTACAGAATATCGACAGTAAGGTAAGGAATATCGTTTTATTTAATATCGAAGACAGTAATATCGTTTGTAAAAGTATCGTTGTTAATAATATCGATGTTTACATTAGTGTTCTGTATTTTAATATGTGTGTTAAAAGTATGTTAGGTAATTTTTTGGTATAAGTGTAGTTTATTTTTTTAATGTATGTGTTAAATTTTTAGCAGTAAATATTTTTATGTAAAATAATTTTTGCGTAATTTAGAGGCTGATTACGATGGCGGAACGATCGCCACTGCCGGGCCGGCGGTGAGGTCCGCCGGCCCTGCGGACTGCGATTCTGCGGACTGCGATTCTCCGACCGCCATATTACGATGGTGGTGGGATCCAGACCGCAACCGCGGCGGAGGCAATGCCCGTCCGCCACGGAACCGCCACAGGCAATCATTACGATTGCCTGGCGGTGCGGTCAGCATGCTCACAATGGTGGCGGAGCCAAGCAGGCTCCGTCCGCCAAATTACGATGCATGCGGAAGCCAGCCTTTCCGTGGCGGGTGAACCGCCACTGAAAGGCTGGCGGGTATTGGTTTCGGGGGCCCATTGCAGGCCTCCCCTGTGTTGGGGGGAGGTGTGGGTGCACTGGGGGGTACCCATGGTACCCCCCTGCATTTCACTGCACCCTGTGGCAGGCACAGTGCAGTGCCTGCCACGTAGTGCAGTGCAATGCACAACATGCTCTTTTCGACATCGCGGCGGTGCTGCTGTTGGCAGCCACCGCTGCAATGTTAACGGTGCGGAACCAGACCGCAGCGGTGGCGGTCCCATCCTAATCGGGTTGGCGGGACCGCCGCACGCATGGCGGACGGTCCCAAACACCGCTACGATGGCGGGCGGACCAAGTCCACCTGCCATCGTAATCAGCCCCTTAGTTCTGTAGCGGGTTGTGGGTTTATAGGGGAATAGGGTGGGAAGTAATTTAATTATAATAAAGTAATTATTAATGTTTATTTATTAGTATTTATAATTAATTAATTAATTAATTATTAATTGGTTATTAATTAATTAATAGACAATTAGATAAATTGTGTAATTTTTTTTAAGAGCGGGTTGTGGGTTTATAGGGGAATAGGGTGGGAAGTAATTTATTAATAATAAAGTAATTATTAATGTTTATTTATTAGTATTTATAATTAATTTATTTTTAATTAATTATTAATTGGTTATTTATTATTAATTAAATAATAGATAATTGTATTAATTTTGTTATTTGTATAGGAGCGGGTTCAAGGTTTATAGGGGAGTAGGGTGGGAAGTAATTTAATTTTAATAAAGTAATTATTATTATTTATTTATTATTATTTATAATTAATTTATTATTAATTAATTTAACATTTAGTTATTAATTAGTATTAATTAATTTATTGATAATTATATTAATTGTGTTATTTTATGAGTGGGTTGTGGTTTTATAGGGGAATAGGGTGGGAAGTAATTTAATTATAAAAAAGTAATTATTAATATTTATTTATTCGTATTTATAAATAATTTATAAATAATTAATTATTAATTGGTTATTAATTTTTAATAATTATTTAATTGATCAGTATGTAAATTGTAACCCTCTGCTATCCAAAACTTTCCCTACTGTTGCACTCACTGGAGTGGGAATAGTAATTCTTTACCCCTCCGCTATCCAACACTTTCCTTACTGCTGCACTCACTGGAGTGCGAATAGTAATTTTCACCCATACGCTATCCAACACTTTCCCTACTGTTGCACTCTATGGAGTGGGAATAGTAATTTTTACCCCTCCGCTATCCAACACTTTCCTTACTGTTGCACTCACTGGAGTGGGAATAGTTATTTTTACCTCTACGCTATCCAACACTTTCCCTACTGTTGCACTCACTGGAGTGGGAATAGTAATTTTTACCCCTACGCTATCCAACACTTTCCCTACTGTTGCACTCACTGGAGTGGGAATAGTAATTTTTACTCCTACGCTATCCAATACTTTCCCTACTGTTGCACTCACTGGAGTGGGAATAGTAATTCTGCTATCCAAAACTTTCCCTACTCTTGCACTCACTGGAGTGGGAATAGTAATTCTGCTATCCAAAACTTTCCCTACTGTTGCACTCACTGGAGTGGGAATAGTAATTTTTACCTCTACGATATCCAACACTTTCCCTACTGTTGCACTCACTGGAGTGGGAATAGTAACGTTTACCCCTACGCTATCCAACACTTTCCCTACTGTTGCACTCACTGGAGTGGGAATAGTAATTTTTACTCCTAAGCTATCCAATACTTTCCCTACTGTTGCACTCACTGGAGTGGGAATAGTAATTCTGCTATCCAAAACTTTCCCTACTCTTGCACTCACTGGAGTGGGAATAGTAATTTTTACCCCTACGCTATCCAACACTTTCCCTACTGTTGCACTCTTTGGAGTGGCAATAGTCAATTTAACCTCTACGCTATCCAACTCTTTCCCTACTCTTGCACTCTCTGGAGTGGGAATAGTAATTTGTTCATCTCTGCTATCCAATACTTTCCCTACTGTTGCACTCACTGGAGTGGGAATAGTAATTTGTACCCCTCCGCTATCCAAAACTTTCCCTACTGTTGCACTCACTGGAGTGGGAATAGTTATTTTTACCCCTACGCTATCCAACACTTTCCCTACTGTTGCACTCACCAGAGTGGGAATAGTAATTTTTACCCCTTCGCTATCCAACACTTTCCTAACTGTTGCACTCTCTGGAGTGGGAATAGTAATTTTTACCCCTACGCTATCCAATACTTTCCCTACTGTTGCATTCACTGGAGTGGGAATAGTAATTTTAACCTTACGCTATCCAACACTTACCCTACTGTTGCACTGTCTGGAGTGGGAATAGTAATTTTATCCCCTCCTCTATCCAATATTTTCTCTACTGTTTTAGTTAATGTAGTGTAAAATGTATTTTAAAATGATTTAAAATATTGTAATAATTTAGGGGCCCATTACGATGGCGGTTGGAAAACCTCCCCAACCGCCATGGTAGCGGGAAACGACCGCCCACATGGACCGCGGGAAAACCGCCGGTCGGATTACGATGCCCGCGGTAGAAATCCGACCGCGGCGGTCGGATCGTAGGCATCAACATTGCGGCGGTAGCTGTTGCCCGCAGCACCGCCGCGATGCCAAAAAGGAGCATGTCCTGCATGTCCCTGCACTGCGTGGCAGGCACTGCACAGTGCCTGCCACCTGGTAAAGGGAAATGTAGGGGGGGCCCACGGGTACCCCCCCAGTGCACGCACCCCCCCAAAACATTGGGGGGCCGCAACGGGCCCCCGGTAGACAATCACCGCTTGCCTTCCAATGGCGGTCTGACCGCTGAGGAAAGGCTGGCTACCGCCGGCATCATAATCCTGCCGGCGGAGCCTGCTCTGCACCGCCGACATTATCCCGGTCCTGGTCCGCCCGCCAGGCGGGAGTGCGGAAGGCAACTGGCGGAAAAACAGCGGTCGGACTTTCCCACCGCCGCGGTCTCCACCGCCATCCTAATTTGACCGGCGGTTTTCTGGCTCGCGGTTGCGGGCGGATGTCCACCGCCGGCACGGCGGTCCCACCGCCGCCCGGGCGGTGGCCATCCGACCGCCATCGTAATGACCTTCTTAATTAGTTGTATATCATTTTTAATTTTAATTTATATTATTGGTGTATGTGTACATATATGTATTTATAATTTTTAATATGTTTTAAAATGATTTATAAGTTATTAAAATAATTATTTAAAAATATTATTAAGTATATATATTATATTTTATATATATATATTTAATTGATTTTTACATTATATGTATTACTTATAATTTTAAACATTTTTAAATATTTTTAACTGTTTATTTTAGTTATATGTATTATTTACTTTATTTTACATTATTTTTTATACATTAAAAAAATGAAATTTTTAACGATAATTTTTTTTAATAATTTTTTTATTAAATATACATCGGTTTCAATAAACATTGCAGAGGGTTAGCCAAATCATACATTACAGTCGGTACAGGAGGAAATACGTCGGATTTCTACATGGTAGAGGAATGTTACAGGGTGTGGGGGTCATTTTGTTCGTGACAATCAGGAGGCACACAGATCTCTCCCCGGTAGGCATTCCAGGGGCTCCATATCCGGGACCATTTTTTGGGGCACCCTCTTGCCAGGTAGACTGTTTTCTCCCGAAACATGCACCAGTCAAGGTTCTTCTCCCATGCTGCCAGTGTGGGTGGTAGTGTGGCCCCCATAGTTGAGCAATGTTGCGTTTTGCCAGCATGAATCCCAGTGTAGCCCACCGTGTCTGATTTGTGTTGAGATCTGTAGGTTCCCACAGATTGAGGAGGCATCGTCTTGCCTCTGGACGGAGGTGAACCCGTAGTACCGCATTAATAGTGTCATGGATCTTGAGCCAGAAGGATATGATATGTTCGCACTCCCAAATTATGTGTATGAATGTCCCCACGTGACCACATCGCCGCCTACAGTTCCCATTATCTGACCATCCCATGTGTACCAAACGGGGTCCTGTCATATAAATTCTGTGGAGGATTTTAAGCTGTACCAGCCTCAAACGTGCCGGGATAGCGACCTCTCTGGGGGAAGACACTGCCATCTGCCAGTCCTCGTCATCCACCTCCACCCCATCCTGCGTCCATTTCTCACGGAGTGATTGAAGGGGACTCTCCATGTTGTTAATTAACTTTTTATAAATCAGGGAGATGGTTTTCTCGGGAAGGTGGCCGTCTAATATTCTGTCCTCCAGCGGAGAGGCCTCTGGAGGGAAAGTCCCCTTAGGTAGCGAAGATTGCAGTGAGTGCAGGACCTGCAGGTAGCGGAAACACTCGGTGGCTGCCAGATCGTAGTCCGCCTGGAGCGTGTCAAAGGATTTGACCCCCCAGCCCCCCAAAGGTCCCTAATGTGTGAGATACCGATAAGGTCCCATCTGTCAAAACCCTTCGATTTCCATAAGTCGCCCAATCTTTCTGAGTCCCAAAGTGGAGTGGCTAATGTCAGCGTGTTTTTCCATCCCAGTGAGGCGATAACGTCATGCCAAATCTGGACAGAATGTTTGGTGGGGCCAGTCAAGGTATATCGTCTGGGCCGTGAGTATAGCGCCCTGTTATAATTACCACCTGGGAGGAGCCATTTATCCATGGCGTATCCGGGATCGTCTGCATGGCCATACATGCCGTGATTGATGGCTGCTAGGTGAGCCGCCCAGTAGTATTTCTTGATATCTGGGAGGCTAATACCACCGTCATACCAATTCAGTGTTAGTTTGGTCAGGGCGATTCGAGGTTTTCCATCCCATAACAGGTCTCTCTGTAGACCCTCAATTTCCTTGAAATATTTGGCGGGAACAGGATCCAGGGTGTTTTGCAAGGTGTATAGGAATCTAGGCAGGGACATCATTTTGAATAGGGCGGCTCTGCCCAGAAGGGAGAGGGGTAGCGACTTCCAGCTGGCAATATCGCTTTTAAGCTTGCGAAGGGGGGGGAGAAGGTTTTGAGTGTACCGGATTGCGGGATCTAGCGAAATGAAAATCCCCAGATATTTGAAGCCTGCCGTGCTGATTTGTATGGGGCAGTTCTTGGGAGGGACGGGTGAATCGCCCCACAAAGGAAACAAGAGCGACTTACTCCAGTTGATAGAGAATCCAGAGTATCGACCGAATACCGCCAGGATATCTAAGACCACTATAAGGGATTTCCTAGGCGAGGCCAGATAAAGCAACAGGTCGTCTGCGTAGAGGGAGATTCGGTCCTCCCAGCCGGGAGACCATTCTAGTCCTCGTATCCTGGGATCCCTACGGATCCAGGCTGCCAAAGGCTCCAGGGCCAAGGCGAAGAGGAGAGGCGAAAGCGGGCAGCCTTGACGGGTTCCCCGACTCAGATGGAAGATAGCTGATAACTTATTGTTGACCACCACTTGGGCTAGGGGTTCGTTATACAGAAGTCGTACCCAGTTTATGTAGTTAGGGCCGAAACCCATTTTGGCCAATACTGCCCAAAGGTAAGGCCATTCAATAGTGTCGAATGCCATGGTTGCGTCCAGGGACGCGATCATTGCTGGCTCTCGGAGAGTATGTGCTCTAGCTACTACCCCATGGACTCGACGTAGATTCAGGGCCAGATGTTCCTGTGCGGCATAAAGCCGGATTGGTCTGGGTGTACTAAGGCACTAATGACCTTGACCAAGCGGTTGGCCAGGAGCTTGGCGAGGATTTTGGCTCGGCGTTTAGGAGGGAAATTGGCCGATAGGAACTGCAGTCTGTTCTGGGTTTCCCGTCTTTATGGATGGTAACTATGGTGGCTATCCTCTGTTCCCTAGGCAGCATTCCCGTCTCCAGTGATTCCTCAAACATAGATTTTAAGTAGGGGGAGAGTTTATCGGGTCGCAGCTTATAGAGCTCGATGGGGAGTCCATTGGGGCCGAGTGCCTTCCCTGATTTTAACGAACGGATCGATTGCGCTATCTCGTCTGGGGTCAAGTCACTGTCCAGGAAGTCCCGATTTTCTAAGGAGAGGCGGGGGAGTTTGATGTCATGTAACAATTCCTGAGAGTCCTCCTCCGTATAGGGGGCCACTGTCGTATAGACCGTTTGGTAATGGCTGGCAAAACTATCAACTATCTCTTGTGGATTCGTGACGGGTGTGTCCCCTTTTACTCTAATCTCTGGCACCAGCCTGCTCGCCCACTCCCGTTTATCTAGCCATGCTACAAGCTTTCCTGCTTTGTCGCCCAGGTCATAGAGTCTACCCAGCCGCTCCCTCCCCAGGTTTTTGGCTTTGTCTGTGACTAAGGCCTTATAACTGTGCTGCTTCAGGCTCAGGAGGTGAAGCTTCTCTGGTGTCACCCCAGATTCCAGGTCACTCTCCAATCTATCGATTTCAGCCTCGATGTCCAAAACTTCTTTCTGTTTTTCTTTCTTCGCACCCGAGATCAGCGACAGCGCCCATCCCCGGATTACAGTCTTAAATGCTTTCCATAGGGACTTGGATGAGGACACCGTCCCCTCGTTATCTAAGAAATAACTATCCATGGCTTCAATAAGGGTTGTGCGGATTTTGGGATTGTGGAAATACCAGGGGTTGATTGGGGCTAGTCTTCCTACTTTGTTCTGATGGAGGACCATGCGGAGCCATATCGGTGAGTGATCGGAGATGCCTCTCGCAAGATGTTTGATTTCGTGTATGAGGGATGCTTGTGCGGCTGGCAGTAAACAGTAGTCCAGGCGGGAGAGGGTGTGGTGTGCCCCGGAGTGAAAGGTGTGCTGTATCTGGTCCGGATGGTAAGTTCTCCAACCATCAACTAGCCCCATAGCTTCTAGGAAGTCAGGTAGCCAGCGGGAAGCGGACCCCACCTCACGTGGGGGATGGCGGTCCAGGGTGCCCGAGACCACCGCATTGAAGTCCCCTCCGAGGACCACAAGGCCGTCTGGAATGGAGAGGAGGACCGTACCCAGGTCCGCAAAGGTGGTGCCCTGTAGGCCTGGCGGGACATAGATGGACATAAGAGAGATAAGACGGCCCTCCCAAGTTCCCGTAATCCCAACGTATCTGCCCCGGTCGTCCGCCCATGTGGAACTTATAGCGAGGGGGAGTGTGTTTTTCATCATAATGCCCACCCCTCTGGAGCCAGAAGTGAACCCCGCATGTGCTACCATTTTGTATCCTCCCCTATGCATTGCTTTACACAGATTACCAACCAGGTGCGTCTCTTGGAGTAGGACAATATCTGGAGATCGCTGTTTCAGGTACTGGAGAACTATGCTCCGCTTAATCTTGTCCCCAAGCCCATTGACATTCCAACTTAATACCTTAATTGTCCCGTCCCCCATCACATTTGTCGTATAACTTGATAGACTCTGAAATGCCAGGAGGAACAAAGTCGACACCCCCTCTGTTGAAGAAACCATAATTAACACCGATGTAAAATTTCCAACAAATTATAAACAAAAATTCCCCCACCCAACAACCCCCTCCCTGCTGCCCTGCACTCTGGGCGTAGAACTGCCCATTTCAAACTTGCAGAGTGCCTGTCGCCCTAGCAAAAAACTAAAGGTAGAAAAAAATAGGGGTGTGGCTGTCCGTATCTCTGTCCCCTGTAAAAATTTAAAGTCTGTAACCCCAAGGAAAAGGCACACCTCAATGGTTGGAGTTTAAACAGTCACGAAGAGGTCCCCTCCAGGTCAACTGCGCAGTCGCCCAGTGCTTAACCCAGATCGGTTAAGGGCCAAAATGTTCCAGCGACATCCACTCTCCACCACCATGTCTCATCCGATAGGGGACAGCGAAGTCTCCTCTCTGGGATGACTATCCGGTGGGCCCGGGATCTTCCTGCTTTCAATCCAGTCCGCGGCCTTTTCAGGGTGCTCGAAAACCACGTCCGTCCCTCCGCCTCGACCCGCAAACGCGCCGGAAACAACATGGAGTACCTCAGGCCCCGCTCTCGAAGCTCCCTCTTCACCACCAGGAAAGTGCGCCTCATCTTTTGCACCCTCTGGGTGAAGTCTGGAAAGAAGGTGATATCTGCGTTGTCATAGTGGAGTGGAGCTCCTGTCCTAGCATTCTGGAGAATTACATCCCTGTCCCGAAAATTCAACACTCTCGCCAGCATAGGGCGCGGAGGAGCCCCGGGTTTCGGGCGCCCCCCCGGTACCCTGTGAGCCCTCTCAATAACAAAAAATTGGCTGAGGCCCTTGGGTTGGAGGTGTTTTAGGATAAGGTCTTCCACGAAGAGGTCCGGAGATTGCCCCTCCGCCCGTTCCGGAACTCCCAGAATGCATAGGTTGTTGCGGCGTAGGCGCCCTTCATAATCATCCAATTTCATTTCCGTGAATTTACGGAAATTCTGTAGGTCTGAGACCTCCCCTTGAAGCTGTGCGACGTCTCCCGTCAGGCTGGTCGTAGCAATTTCCACCTGTTTGACCTTTTCCTTAAATGTGGCTAGGTCTGCTCTTATTAGGTTCACGTCAATTGCGATAGTGTCCATTTTATGTTCAAGAGAGGTCTTGACGCTTGTGATGGCCTCCATGACGTCTTTGAGGGAGAGTTCTCGCTCCTCTTCTTCTGGGTCCCCCAGGGGTGTACCTCTGGATTGACGGCCCTGCAGCATGTCTTTGGGCATCGTGTATCGGTCGAGTTTATTGGTCTGTGTTGGTTTTGACCCTCTCGTTCCCGGGGGCTTGCTTTTCTCCATTTTGTCCGCTCCTCGCCGCACAAAGGGCTTGCGGTGGAATTAAACAAGGCGTCTATGACCCCGGTAGTCAGGGGGTGCTGACTGGTAATGTGTCCGGCCAGTGGTCTAATTGTGTAGGCGGGGGAGGGGCCCACGACTGTAGGATCTTGGTGTGTGGTCCACGCGCACCCAGATCACTTTATGTTCGGCGGCGCCGATTCAGGAGGCATCATATGTGGGAGCCCAGCGCCCGCTTCACCCTGCCAGGTAATGCAGAGGCCCACTGGTGATAGGCGCAGGGCCGGCCGGTACAAACACTCTCCCTGTCTCTTCGACTGGGCGGCTGGGCTGTGGCTATGAGTCCCCGGCGCCACCTCACAATATGCCAGTGAGGGGGGGGGGAACAGGACCCGGTGCTGATTGCGGACACCTCAGCGAGGGGGGGGGAGGGGAGGACAAGGTCCACCGATTATTTCACTCGGGGGCACCACCCCAAGACACTCCGGCCCCCCGCCTCACCTCCAGGTCACGCCGCAGTGCTCCGGTCTTGCCTCGCGGAGCAATGGCGTCTCAGGCCTCCGAGTCGATCCTCGGGACGGGGGGCTGCTGCAGGTGTTTCTTGCCTGGGCCGCCTGACGCCCACTCCGCCGATGCCGCCGCGGAGCTCGGGTGAATCTCAGGGCCCCTCGCCAGGCTCGTGGCTACGGACGGGAAAGGCGGCTCCGCCCCTCACCGCCGCGGCCCCACCGGCACTGTGCTCCCCGGTCTCAGCGCTGCGGGTAGGCCCCACTCCGTTTGCTCCGGTTTCTCGGGGCACAGACGCCTGCTGGTTTCGGGGTCAGAAGGAATCGCCTCCGGTATACCTCCGGTGCCTTTTCTCCTCCTCGGGGGAGCGGATCAGTGTGGCGGATAGGCGTATGGGGACAGGGTTTACGGAGCTACAGCGTTAGGTGGCCATTACGCTTCGGTGCTTAGCCACGCCCTTTAACGATAATTTTAACGATATTTTTTTATCGATATGTTTGTACTTACCATTATGTAGATAGCACTTCGATATTCTGGACATCGATATTGTTGCGTCGATATTTCTGTAGGTCGATATTCTGACTCTCGATATTCTGTCAGTGATCCTACAGTTGTATACGATCTAACATCTACCTACCGCTCTCTTTTCTCCTTACAATAAACTTAGCCACCTATATGTTTGAAAATGCAAAGTAAATTGTTCTTGCCTAACTGGAGCTCTTCCTTGCTTCAATCAATCAATCAATCATGTCACTTATAAAGCGCACTACATACCCGCGAGGGTCTCAAGGCGCTGGGGGAAGAGGGGGGTGGTGCTGCTACTGATCGAAGAGCCAGGTCTTGAGGAGTCTTCTGAAGGCCAGTAGGTCTTGGGTCTGTCGGAGGTTGGTGGGGAGGGTGTTCCAGGTCTTGGCGGCGAGGTGGGAGAAGGATCTGCCGCCGGCGGTCGTTTTCCGGATGCGGGGGACTGTGGCGAGGGCAAGGCTGGTCGAGCGGAGCTGGCGGGTGGGGGTGTAGAAGCTGAGTCGTCTGTTGAGGTAGGCTGGTCCGGAGTTGTGGAGTGCTTTGTGTGCGTGGGTGAGGAGCTTGAAGGTTATCCTCTTGTTGACAGGGAGCCAGTGCAGGTCTCTCAGGTGGGGTGTGATGTGGCTGCGTCGGGGGATGTCGAGGATAAGACGTGCAGAGGCGTTCTGGATGCGTTGCAGCCGTCTCAGGAGCTTAGCCGTCGTTCCTGCGTAGAGGGCGTTTCCGTAGTCCAGCCTGCTGGTGACGAGGGCCTGGGTGACTGTTTTTCTTGTTTCGGTGGGGATCCACTTGAAGATCCTGCGGAGCATTCGGAGGAATTGCTTCCGATCTTGCTTTCGATCTTGACCACGATGCTCCACCGACTGTTTTCCCAATTAAAGTCTATGGGAAAGCATGGCAAAATACTTTTAAAATTGCAATTAAATATGTTATGCATTATAAATAAAAATGTTATTTTTTGTAAACAAATTATGTTTTTTAAAGTATGATAAAAGGCTATTTCTAAATAAACATTTTACATTTTAAACATGTGTTTATTTGTTTTTTACATTATACTTTTTAAAAACTGATTTTCATCTCTGTAAATTATTTGTAATATTGTTCTATGCTTCAAAAATATTTTAGGCATTTTACAGATTAATTTCACTATGTTTTTATTTGTCCACCTTAATTTCTATTTAATTAATTTGTCTTTGGTAATTAATACTCAAATATTAAAATTAATACCAGAGTATTAATGTACTTGTGCACCCTATATCCCTTGCATCCCATTCCTAAAGGTTTGTGTAACAGTCCTAGAACTATTTTAATTAAATAATATTATGATTAAATATCATGAATTGTAACAGCTAAAAATATTACTCGAGTATTAAAATTAATACCCGAGTATTAATACCCACCCAATACCCCTATATCCCTTGCATTCGGTCCCTAAAGGTTTGTGTTACAGTCCTAGAAATATTTTAATTAGATAATATTATGAATAAATATCATATATAATATTTAAAATTACTATTTTATGTAATATATGTATTACTACACTTCATCAACCAATACTCCTATATCCCTTGCATCCCGTCCCTAAAGGTTTAGTTACAGTTCTAGAAATATTTTAAAAGAAAAATATAATAAAATATCATATATTTGAATTATTAAAAATTAATACCTCAACTATTAATATTACTATCCCGTCTGTAATGGTTTCTGTTACAGTCTTAAAAGTATTTTAAATAAATATTGCTATTACTTAAAATCATATATTATTAAGTTTTAACATTAATACTCAGGTTATAAAAAATATATATTTATAAATAAATGTCATATACTTAGCTATATACTTACCTATATATGTAGTGACATGCGTGGTTAAGACTTATGCATTGCAGTGACTGCGTAGTAAGGGTATGGCGTGGTTAAGACTGCGTTGTGATGCTTGTTTCTGATTAGAAACATTTAGGTTATAGCAATATTATGACGGCTGCTGTGCGTTCATCTGTGTATATCGATTTGCTAGTCAATATGCAATAGAGAAACACAAGTCTTTTAGGATTGTGAGGGGCATGTAATCAGTATGTAAACCGCCAAAAATATATCACAACGAAAATTAAATTAAATGCGGATCAGTTTTTTATTTTGTTGTTGGTTTCAAAATCCTCGTTTCAGTTCAGTGTTTAAATTATATACCTATAAACACTGCTTTAGCCAACACATGTTTGATGATCTTTATAATGCTTCCTCTGGGCCATAGATAGTCAATGTCCTCAATTTTGTGAATCCCACTTAATTTAGGAAACACCCTGGTCACAGTCCACACTTTATTTATAATCCTCATATGTTGCTGGTAACTCCTCCTAAATGTTTAGTTTATAGTATATGGCCTCCAGCCTTTACTTTGATCATACTAATTGAGTGAGAAAAATATAGCATCCACTAAAAATACAATTTCCAAAGGTATGCATTTCATCTTTTAACTGAGTCTCTTAGCAGTACCCACTTGGAGGCAGGACTGAGTAGTGCTGATTAACCAATAATATCATTCAACATGGCCCCCACGATGTATCCATCACTTTGCACCTCAGATTCCAGATAGCAATGTTTGGCAAAGGTATGTAAATAAAGACCAAGTAGCTGCACAGCAAATATCTACCAGCAGGACACCCCTGGTGAGAGCAGTAGAAGTCACCATGGCCCTCGTATAGTGTGCATGAATGCCGTCATAAGGTCTCTTTTAGCCAAAGCATACCCAGATCTTAAAGCAGAGTGACCCAATGGAGGCAAATATGTTTGGTCACGGTTTTGACTTTCTATGCTCCTGTGGAACCTAGGCAAAGCTGATCATCAAACACTCGAACCTCGTCAGGTTAATATTGTAGGGAACAGCTAGCCTAGGCAGTGCTTAATTTGTAAAATATGAAGTGCAGGTGCTCAAATGTTTGACGGAGGCCACACCTACTTTTCCCCAGCTCCACCCACTTCCTCCACTGGCTCCACCCGCTTACTCTATTGACTCCACCCACATCCTCAACTGGCACTGCTAAAAGTCAGATGTAATACCAAATCTGAATTTCAGCAAGTGAGCCTTCCTCATAGTAAGGTTTTGATAGGAGGTTCCAAACATACACATTTGAAAAAGAAACTTCAATGTAATGAATTTAGGGATTAAGAATCGGAGGCCTAAAGTATTATAGATATTTTGGACTCAGGTTTTGTTGCATGTCACACTAGAGAAATATTTTTGCTCCGGAGCAAAATAGAGTACATTTTAAGCATAACCTTGTCCTAAAAATTACAAACATCGCTCAAAGGTGTTGAACAATCATGGACATGCAACGCCCTGTTTGGGATCATAATGTAGCGGATGCTTTAATAAAGGGTGATGATTCAGCTCAAAACGTACGAGTCAGACAATCTCAATTCACAAATGGGTGCAATGTCTGATATTTATGTGTTTCTCTCATCTTCATTGCTTGATTTTGCTCTCCAGAAAGTGTTCATCATAGTCGTTGAAATGTCATTCATAATTACACTGAAATAACTGAAATTATGAAAATGGCACTCATAGGAATCTGAAACCTTGGCAGCTATGCGGTAGGTGTCAGTGTCACTGGGCGAAGGGTGCACTGCAAGGAGAGCAGAAGGACGTCACTACCTGGCAAATGAAACTCTCCACTGTGAACCCTGCTGCCAAGAGAAGAGCACTTCCTTCCAGGCCTGGCTGTTCCATAAGAAAAGACATTAGGAGAGGGGCTTCTGTATTCGGAACGCACAGAGATCAATGTTGAAAAAAAAGGGGCACTGTGGGGTTTTGGCACAGACTGCCAATGGAAGGGGGCACAGTGAAGGGAATGCTGAGGGCTTCCAATGAAAAGAGGGCAGTCTGTGGCTTTCATACAGACTGCCAATGGAAGGGGGCACAGTGAAGGGATTGCAATGGGCTGCCAATGAAAAAGAGGGCAGTCTGTGGCTTTCATACAGACTGCCATGGAAGGGGGCACAGTGAAGGGATTGCCATGGGCTGCCAATGAAAAAGAGGGCAGTCTGTGGCTTTCATACAGACTGCCAATTGAATGGAGGCACCTGATGTTAAATAGTCTGAGAATGAGATACGGCACAGAGGGCTGGGCAGAAAGTGGTTAATCAGAACAGAAGGTGTTCTCTGCAACCATCAGGCCCTCGCTGTCCACAGAGAAGGCATCGCTCCCAGAAACCCCCGCATTTCACATACACTGACCAGCGTGCCTTCATCTGGCCACTTTATATCCACCTGGTGGCACAAAATGCTCGCACCTCCCTCGCCTTGCCACCCCTTCGATCTGCCACCAGTATTTTAAACTACCCTGCTGCCCTCACCCCTCACTGGCTGGCAGGCAGTCAGTCCTCGTGTTTGCATTTATTCCCCACTACACCCAAGCCCCTGTAATCTAGCGTCAGTACCACCCAGTGCATTGCAGCCCTTTCTCTCTGAAGTGCCCACGTCCGTTTCCCTTTCTCTTTACCAGTACTGCCCACTGCCCTTCAGCCCTCTACTACCAGTGCAGTGCCAGACATTCATTTCCGCCTGCATTCCCCATTGCTAGGGGCCCTTCTTACCTGTTAGCATTTCCAAATATCAACCATTGACTTCCCGGGCTTTACCTCGGAACTGCCCACACCCCTGTTTCCCGTTCTCTTAACCAGTCCCTCCCCCCATGTCCTCGAGCCCCCTTCTTTCCGCATGGAGCCCCCTTTGTCACGCAGCCTGACTTCAGGGCTCCTCACTGCATGGCAGCCCCTGCTCCCTCTGAGTACTACTGCCCACTGGCCTGCTAGCGTTTTCTCCCTGCAGGCGCCCTTGCTTGCCACTCTGTATTCCCCACTCCTTCCGATGTCATGCCATGCTCACAGACAGGGGTTAAAATAAATTAAGCAAAAGCAGGGCAAGGCTATGACCTTCCGCGAACCTCGGAGCATTGCACTGCACACGCTGCCCCGCCCGACGCCGGTGGCATGATTGCTGGGGCCTCTGAGGCTCTGACTGAGTTCTGGTGACCGAAGACACGCGCCAGTAAAAGCAGCATTTTCTTTTATTACTCACTGCGTGGTGGCACTGCCAGGACTGCAGGACTGCCTTAATAAGAGGCCTACTGCTGCGTCACGTCATGCTAACTGGTGCTGCCGTGCTGGTGACTCGTGCGCAAGTGCGTGTGTGCTGAGGACGGGTGTGGTCCACCGTCCCTGGAATAAAAAAAGGTTACGCACGGCACGCTGCCGCAGCCCTCACCCTCCATAGTAGAACAAATTACAGCCCAATCTTCGGCCCGCCCACCAGCAACACTGCGAGTCTGCGAGCAAATTGATTCACAATCTCATCATTGAGATAGATTTATTATCGGGCTGACGGGCTCTCTCTCTCTCAACAGTGCACTGAACACTCTTCTTCACCGACGGACTCACTCCGGAGACTGACTGTCAGAGTGTGAAGTGAACACTGCAGTAAGGCAAATATATTTAATTTATTCTTTGACACATGAGTATAGATTGCAGTGCAGTCATGCAGTTGTAGACCCGGCCCTGATAAAAAGGTGCCGGTGCTAAGCACCGGAAAGCACCGGCACAAATTAAGCACTGAGCCTAGGACTAAGCTGTGTAGTCACTTATCTTCTTTGTAAGGATCTGGAGGATAAAAGAAAGATGGGTGAGTCGCAGGCCAATGTGGAAGTTGGGTACCACTTTCGGTAGAATGGACAGACAAATGGGAAGAGCCATTGTGTCTTGTTAGAAGATTATCAATAGCGGTGGTAGCAAGGATCTGGTACTTGCTGATCTTGTGAACCAAAGTACTCATCCGAAAGGAGGCAGTCTTTGGTGTAAGAAGGCAAATAGAACTGCCTGCATTTGTTCAAACGGCGATGCCATCAGAAAAGTAAGTAATAGGTATAAGTTGCACTTGGAAACAACAAAGAGCGTGGGCGGAAACAAATACATAAACATTTACAAAATGCACCACTAGAGACGATTTGAGTAACAAGGGCTAATCAGGAAACTGTAAAAATGCAGATAGGTATCCTTTAGAGGTGGAAACCACTAAGCTTTGTTAAGTAAGGGAAAGTGCTTTTAATGGGACATCAAACAGAATAGCCTCAAAAGGGTTTAAACCTGCAATCTCACACCAAAATGTAAATTTATCTCAGCAACACACTGCGATAAATAACATCCTCTATTTCTGGCAATAGCCAGAAGGCTTCTAATTGGTACTGTTCAATCTACACATGTGCAGACAGTGTTTGTGAGACTGGGATAAACTAAGCGGCCACCCTGCTCTGAAAGCAGATATTTTCTGTGTGGGAGGTGAAGAGGAGGCTGAATGTTGAACTCCAACACACTGGCATACCAAGTCCTCCTTTCCCAAACTAGGTTGATGAGAAGCATCTGAGTGTAATCCACGTACACCTTTTGCAGAACCCTCGAGAGTAGCGTAAGCAGAGAAAATGCATTAAGTAGGCCAAAAATCCAGTTCAACCAGAAGGCATCCTTCAGGGATCCATGTGGTGGGAAGTGCAGAACAAGGTATCTCCTGTTAAAAGAGATCTGTGCATGTGATTCCCATTTGAAAGAAGATCATGCCTGTCATATCATGGTGGGCTCTAATTTGTGGTCCTCCAGAGACAGGCAACACATGGAAATCCCCTTCCCCTTCAGAATGCCTGACACAAAACTGCCAACATGAAAATGTCCCATTGCCTTCACCAGCCAGTCATCTACATATGGCAGTAAATCGACTTCCAACATTCTGAGGTAGGTTGCCACCACTGCCAGCTCTTTGGTGAAGGCTCGCAGAGCAGTCCTAACGCCAAAAGGTAGTACCACATATTGGTAGCGCTGGAATATCACTGTCAAGAACGGATAATACTTGTGAGCTTGTAGAATCGACAGATGGAAATAGATGTCCTAAAGTTCCAAGGACACCAACCAGTGCTTCTCAATAAGGACCAAGAAGGAATTAACTTAGGGACAGCATTTTTAACTTGTCATATCGAACAAAGAACTTTATGAGTCCTGAGTGCCCAATACTTCTTGGTAACAAAGAGGTAAATGAAACAGAATATCATGAACATTGGACCCAACCATATGCAGATCAGTCTTGAGCCTGTTACTCATGGGAACAGTCCACCCCAAACTGCAAAGCCAGGTCCTCCCTGATCCGGAACAAAAGCAACCCAGGACCGGTTTCAACCTGGTATAGCTTGGTTACAGTGGCACAGTGAGCTCAGGACCCATGTCTGGGCATACCCGGCACACTTAGGACATCAAATACAATTTTAATACATTTAAGTCACCCCTAGGGTAGGGCCTGAACAGCCCAGAGGGCATGGTCCAGTGTATTTAACAAGTCAGACATGTACATTGAAGTTTTACATTGTTTTTCAGTACTGCACGGCCTACCTCTTCCGGAGGATAACATTGGGATTCCTTATTACATTTAATAAGCTGTAACTTCCATTTGGGAGCAGGTAGGCAGCAGATCGAGTTTGATGTCTAAAGAATTGCAATTAAAAGCTCTCTGAAATGGTAAAGTCAGATTTTTAGTCACAATTCTGAAAATGCCACTTTTAGAAAGTTGTGGTACAAAGAATGGACCTAGCTACTCATTTGTGATACTGCTATCTATTTTAAGCAGAAACAAAGATCAATGCTTTCATTTCTTTAGATCTGGTTATTTATTTAACCTTATCTTTATACATTTCATCAAAACCTTTTTTTTTCCTTTTTTCATAGAAGCCTGAAATGAGACAAACACTTATTCATTCCAGGCAGATAGACAAAACAGATGAATGCTACAAATTACAAACCATATATGCAAAAGTGCGACATAAATACATACAACATAAATACAAATGATGATACACCAGTCTTCATCAACAAAAAAGCAACCCCTTCACGAATAGTTCATTTCAACAACAGAGGGGAATGCTTGTGCATTGGGAACCATTTTATGAACAGCTGGGGTGAAATCAACGTTACAGCTCCCTCACACTGTTACAATCATCATATGACCGTTCCTCAATGTCAAAACAATGGTGCTGACACGTTTCGAGACCCAGGGTCACTCCTGGTGCTCTCTTCAGGGCTTCTGACTTGGTGCAATGGTGTAATCTAAAAAATAAAATGTAAACTATGGGTACCGTATCCACCCTCCCTTAGTCTGAACTGAATGTGTAGAATGGATTCACTTAATTACCTGATGGGTGTGACTTTTGAGACCATCAGTTGGGTCACCAGTTATTCTTAACGAGGGGCCAAAGCTTCCCTGTTCATGCGGGAACTGCTGTCAAACAGTGAGTATCGAATTGTGTAAACTCTACTCTGAGTCAGAAAATAATTGCACGTGAAATGTAAGAACAAGCGATCTGTGCGCGTACGTCAAAATTCGAGAGGGACACTAAATCTTTCAATATAGAATTGGTCTACCCATACTTGAAAGACGACTTCTACACCAAGATTGAGTTACGCTGAGTACTCTCAGACTATCAGGGACGTTCGAAAAACAGATTCTTAACGTTTTCTGAAACATCATCATCAGACTCGACAGGTGATTCTGATCCTAGGGAAGGACCATCAAAAAGACAGAATTCTTTTTTAGACAAAGGCGAACAAAAGACAAGAGTACGGTTCAAACAGCAACCATGGGAGATGAGAACAAGGCGCCAATTTTACAAATCATGAAAGCAACATCTATTGTAAATTTGTCTAAGAAACAGTTGACCAAAGATGAAGAATCTGTGCTAGAACTTGGCTTAAAATTCGTCCCCAATCGACCTACGGATTTCACAAAGCTCAAAATTGAAGCTATTGAATTTTTTTTTAAAAGTCCGATTAAAGGCGTTTTTTGATGGAAAAGAGTACAAAGGAAGTGGAGAATATTCTGGTCTAGTGAATAAATCCAAGTTCATTCCTTCAACATACAATACCCCAAAGAGATTGTGGCCTTTGAACAGGTGGTACTTTCATCCATTAGTCAACTATAGAATAGAAAGTCTTATCTGAAGAGAAATTTAACACTCCAACAACAACAACAAGCTATTTGTGAACTGAAAAATGATGATTCAGTAGTCATCAAGCAGGCCGATAAGGGCGGAGCCCTAGTTATATGGCCCAAAGACATGTACCTAACTGAAGGCAGAAATCAAGTGAACAATCAGAAGTGGTATCGCCAAGTCCAAGAAGACCCCACACGACAAACACAGGAGGTTATCTCAAAGATATTGAAAGATGGGTTCGAGCAGGGTTTCTTGGGCCCAAAGGAATTTGATTTCATATTGAAGAAACATCCAAGGATCCCTGTAATCTATTTTTTGCCCAAGATCCATAAACGGTTGATAGATCTGCCAGGTAGACCAATTGTCTCCGGCTGCGATTCCCTGATGGAGCCAATTCCAAAGTATGTAGATATCTTTCTTAAGCCATTCTTGGCCGATGTTCCGTCTTACTTGAGAGACACAACGGACTTCATTACTAAAATAGAGGGCCATTAGTTTGACCAGCAACTACACTGGATGGTGTCCTTCGATGTTACATCATTATATACACAGATACCCCAGGATGAGGCTTTACAAGTCATTGAACTTTATCTTGAAAGTCAACCGAGACCTCACAGAGTTCCAACTGACTTTATTTTACAACTTGCTGAAATAGCACTTAAGAAGAACTATTTTAAGTTTGAGGATACGTTTTACATCCAAACAAAGGGGACCGCGATGGGATGTCCCTTCGCCCCAGAAATGGCCGTCCTCTTTATGGCGAAATATGAAGAGAAGTTTGTGTTCAATAATAATCCTTTTCAAGAAAGCATCGCACAGTGGTTCCGTTACATAGACGATATCTGGTGCCTTTGGAAAGACACAGAAGAAGATCTTGAAATGTTTCATAGTTGGTTGAACACCCGACAGGAAGACATCAAATTTAGTCTCAACAAGAGCAAAACGAATGTGACTTTTTTGGATGTGGAGGTGATCCCGCATGAGAATGAACTTACAACTACGTTACACTGTAAACCAACAGACAAAAACACGATTCTGCATCATAAGAGTTCACACCCTAGGAATTTGAAGGACAATCTTCCCTATGGGCAGCTGTTGCGGATTCGAAGAAACTGTTCCCGGAAAGAGGACTTTGAAATTCATGCATCTGCATTTTGCCAACAATTGCTGTGCAGAGGATATCCTAAGAAACTTGTTAAGCATGCCACCAAACGAGCCTGGTACACACCTCATGAAGTTCTTCTCCAAAAAAAAGCCAAACAACCCCTTGATAGATTAGTCTGTGTATCCACCTTTGGCCCGATACTAACAAATTTCGGCAAATTATTCTAAAGAATTGGCACCTCCTACAAAATTTAGAATGTCCATTCCAAAGGCCTCTGTTTGCCATGAAAAAGAATACTAGCACCAGGCAACAAATTGTAAGGGTCGACATGTCTTCGCACCGCCAGAAGAGTGACTTACGAGCACAGTGGAAGCTGAGACCTGTGGAGGGTCATCATAAGTGCAGAAATTGTTCCGCTTGTGATTCTACAATTGAAGGTTCAGAATTCGTACTCAAAACCATTAAATGGAAACATAAGGAATTTACAAACTGCAAAACAAAAAATGTGATCTATGCAGTCATGTGCCCATGCTCTAAAATCTATATTGGGAAAACGAACCAACAAATCAACCAATGAATTGTACAACATCGTTCGAGAATTAAAAAGAAAGTGTTGACTGCACCAATGGTTGCCCACTATATTGAGAACTCACTTAGTGAGAAAGATCTTAAATGGACTGTGCTGACTGGACTGAACTCAAACATTCGAGGAGTTGACATCGAGTCGATGCTCTTACAGAAGGGAGCTTACCTTATTTTAAAATTTAACAGTACACTTTCTGGCTTGAATGAAATGACGGAATTGTCCAGAACATAACCATCATGAATTTACAGAATTCTTTATATGCAGTGAGCGCATTTTGTGTTATTCCTGCTTTATCCTTTAATTCAAAATGCCCGGTTGCGCCATTGAAACAACTTGAAGGAGTTCATGGCCCATATATCATTGAGCTAGGCGTCTCTTTAAACTGTGACAGAAACAGGAAGTCTTTGCTGCTGCCGAAACACGACTTGTCGCGCTACCAAGATGGATACAAATGAAGACTGTTGATTTGAGGAATCGCCCCGCTACTGTCAAGTAAGAATACATCAGCGATAGGCGTGTGGCGTGTTCCGCGTGAAGACGCGATGATTAAAAAAATGTTGCATTCTGTTAAAGAGTTGAGAAACGTTCCTGATTGATACTTTGTGCAAAAAGCCTCGGGTGGAATTAATAAAAACAACAGCGTCCGCCCAAGCTCAAATCGAATTTTATTCAGGTACGCGCACAGATCGCTTGTTCTTACATTTCACGTGCAATTATTTTCTGACTCACAGTAGAGTTTAAACAATTTGATACTCACTGTTTTACAGCAGTTCCTGCATGAACAGGGAAGCTTTGGCCCCTCATTAAGAATAACTGGTGACCCAACTGATGGTCTCAAAAGTCGCACCCATCAGGTAATTAAGTGAATCCATTCTACACATTCAGTTCAGACTAAAGGAGGGTGGATACAGTACCCATAGTTTCAATTTTATTTTTTAGATTACACCAAGTCAGAAGCCCTGAATAGAGCCACAGGAGTGACCCTGGGTCTCGAAACGCGTCGGCACCATTGTTTTGACATTGAGGAACGGTCATATGATGATTATTACAGTGTGAGGGAGCTGGAACGTTGATTTCACCCCAGCTGTTCATAAAATGGTTCCCAATGCACAAGCATTCCCCTCTGTTGTTGAAATGAACTATTCGTGAAGGGGTTGCTTTTTTGTTGATGAAGACTGGTGTATCATCATTTGTATTTATGTTGTATGTATTTATGTCACACTTTTGCATATGTGGTTTGTAATTTGTAGCATTCATCTGTTTTGTCTATCTGTCTGGAATGAATAAGTGTTTGTCTCATTTCAGGCTTCTCTGAAAAAAGGAAATAAAAGGTTTTGATGAAATATATAAAGATAAGGTTAAATAAATAACCAGATCTAATGAAATGAAAGCATTGATCTTTGTTTCTGCTTAAAATAGATAGCAGTATCACAAATGAGTAGCTAGGTCCTTTCTTTGTACCACGTTTTAAGGCCCTACCCTGCTACTGTCTTTGGGCCTTACCCCTTTCGTTGCTAACTTTTAGAAAGTTGGCATTTTCTTGTCTTAACCATTTGGTGCCGGCAGCCTTTTCCTGAGTCACATCACCAGTTGTAGCTGGCAGTTGGTCTTTGTGTATTGCTCCCAGACAATGAGACAAATGGGAGATAGGTGTTGGCAGGATGGGCCACTCTGAGTTAAAGATGGGGAAGAGCTGTCACCTACCCCACTTGCACGTCAAAAAAGCCCTGACTGGGTACTCTCACAAAGGATTTAATACTAGTCCATTGTGATCCCTGACAAGTTGTTGCCAGGGCAGGAAGGAAGGGGATGCCTGACTCCCCAGGGGGGTGGAAACCTCTGGAAGCTTCCTTCACTTCGAAGTAGGCAACAATTTTAAATATTGGACCAGAGGCCCCAACTTTTCTGTACACTTCTGGACCTGTGGACTCTGCCAGGAAGAAGGATTGCTGATCTGAAGGACTGTTGCCCTGCCGTACTGACCTGCTTCCCTCTTGCCTGGGTGAGACGGACTGGACCTGCATCTGTTGACCCCAGAGTGACTCCAAGGACTAGTTGGCTGGCCTCTTGACTAGTGCTCAGGGACAGAAGGCTCCAACAATCTTGAACCAAGTACCTGGACTCTGCCTTTTGTGAGTACTACCCTGCCAAGTGGTGCCACCCCAGTCCTGGACCCTTGGAAGAGGGCCTGAAGGTGCTCTGCCAGTCCATCTGTGGATCCAGCAGAAATAATGCATCGCCTCTGCTGTACTGCGCAACCCTGAGCAGAACCAACGCATCGCCACTGCTGCGTGGACTTTCCCGGCGCAAATACATTGCATTGCAGCCTGCAGCCCCATTGGAACTGCTGCTGCATGAAGCATCCCAGATGCAGGCCCTCGCATAACAACCCTGCCGTTGATGGGATCCTCAATGATGCCGGACCTCACATCACAGCCTCGCAGCTCTTTGAAACTGGAGCATTGCCTCGGCTGTGCGGCGCATCCTTGACGTCAGACTTTGCATCGCAAACCCTCTTTGACGGGATCCTTGATGACGACGCAGCATCTTGCACCAGAGCCTCACAGCTCCTCGGAACTGATGCATCACCTTGGCTGCCCAACACATCCTCGAAGCGTGAATCCGCAACCCTTCATAACCAGGATTTAAGGTACTCTTCTGCAGCATGCTTAGCTGGTTCTCTGTAGCTGGCCCGTGCTCCATCATGGTTTGCCTGAACTTATGCCTTTGTCCCAGTCTAGTGTGACCAGATGGCCACAGTTGGCGCTTAGTGCTTTTTGGCAGTATTTTCACTGAAATCTTTAAACTTGCATAACCCTGCTTCCACTGATTGGATTTTTGTCCTTTTGGTCTTGATTTTTATTTATTAAAATGTTTGCTATTTTTGTAAATTGGTGTGGGATTTTTCTTGTGTTGCATTTTAACTGTTTTACTGTTTAGAGTACTGCATAAATACTTACCAGATTGCCTCTAAGTTAAGCCTGACTGCTCTGTGCCAAGCTACCAGAGGGTTGATCACGGAATAATGTGGGGTTTGCTTGTGCCTCACCCTGACAAGGATTGTGGTTCCTGCTTGAGTAGGGTACCACCCCTTCAAACAGTAACCCGATTTCTTACACCGTGCATTTGATTACATGACCCAATTTTTAGAATGACAAACTTTCACGACCCAGCTATCTTTAATGGACATGAGATGGGACAGTTTTTAAATGTAACTAAAGAATTGTGTTGCCATTTACAGACAGCGCATTTTACATTGAAATGACGACTAAATTTGCACAGACCTACAGTTTTACTGATGAAAACTATATAGCTTACAAATGATAATGTGTGGCAATTGGGTTTCTGTAAACATTTATCATTTATGCTTAAAGTGGCTTGATTTGTTTGATCCTATAAAAATATCTGTTCCCAGCACCTTTCAGAATTACAAAAAAATGTGCTTCATGTTAACTTTCCTAACTGCTAAATGCATACAGTTCATTTGCAGATATTTACATTTTGTTGTGTGTTGCAAAAAACACATCTTACAGCCTTTCCTTTCACACTCTCTGTACTCAGACAAGATTGTCACATAATTCACTTTAAACACTCCTCTGACTTTGCAGTTTGAGAAATAATCCTTGTGTTAAAAGAATAAGCAGCAGTTTGTCAGAAGACACAGCCTGACTTTTGACCTCTGTCATTGAAGAACTGGCAAATGTGACTTGATAAACACAGAATTTAAAGGCATCTTTACTTATTGCTCGGACGTTCCCGACCCACGAAAAATCAGGTGGGTCGCGATCCACAGTTTGGGAAGCGCTGCTTTATGCTATAGGAAGTCAGACTGAGGCTGAAACTTACCATTGTATGCTTGTGAGATACTGAGAGTCAAAGAGATAAACACATAATCAGTCTAAGAGGATGTGTGAAAACACTCAACCCACCCACTTTCCCTTTAAAGGCTGAGCTCCTCAGAATCCCCTGCAGGAGTCCCACATAAAGTCTCTGCTTGTCCCCTCCCTTTCTAGGTTTTGGGAAGAGGTGATGGACTGTGTTAATGGTGTTACTCAACGGGCGAACCCTTGCTCACCTATGGCCTGCTTGCTGGGGGGATTCCTGAGCCCGACCAAGTGTAAAACCCCAATAGATTTACGGACTTAGCTCTGATTCTTGCAAATTGAAAAATTACAATGATCTGGAAAGCCAACAGAGGTACCAGGCTAACTAAATGTAGGGAGGATATTGTTAAATGGGCAGAATTTGAGAGTGAAGTCCTGCTTCGAGAGGTGAAGAGAGGAAGCAGCACAACTGAGAATCTGGTGGACTGTCTGAGGAACAATGATTTGTATACACCAGAAGGGTCCCCACAACCTGCAGACAGGTTAAACGGTGGAGCTGTTTAGACATATTCTGTACCCGAACAGTGCAGAGGTTCGGAAGATGTGCGCACATCAGTGGGCTGAGCAGGCGCTGATAAATTGACAATAATAATGTTCTGGGTCAGCATGGAATGGGGCAGGCCCAGGGAGGTATGTTTTTCTAGGGGTGGCCAGGGCCTGATCTGCATATCAATGTATACAATGCTTGCAAGCTTAGTGATTACGAACACTGCGAATGTATACATTCGATGCAAAGTAAGTAATTATTCGAGTCTTTGTGTTGTTTTGAGCCCTTGTACCTTTTGAAACTGAAAATAAAAATGTTTTTAATAAAAGTCTCTGCTTGTAGTGAGGTCGAAACAAGGATTACATGAGGCCAACTGTCCAAATCATGCATTATGAACCAGGCTACTGGAATAATGCAATTGTGCGGCGATTTTTGCATAGCTATAGATTTGCTGCATTTGCCACATAATCCATCATCTGCCGCATAATCTGCAGATTTTAACAAAAAAAATTGTTTCTAGCTAAAATGGTTCAAAGTTACTAAAAATGCACCGGCACGTGCTCCAGCGTGGTGGAAGGCCCTTTGCAAAGCTGGACTGCTCTAATTTTTTTGCTTATATTTGGGTGTTAAACTGGTACTAATGAGGTGTAGCCAAATGCCAGAAAGTGTTACCAAGTTTAAAAATAATGAAACAATGAAGTAAAACTGTTATGAAATGTGCCGAATAATTTGCCTTTTCCTGCCGCATAATTTACTCAACCCTGCCACATATGTTGTCCCTCTTCTGCCGCATAATTCCAGTGGCCCTGATTATGACCATTAACGGAATTGCCACTGTGGTTCTTGGGTGAAGCGCAGGAAAGGTATAGGGAACAAGAAAGGCACGTTTCCTTGGAAACATATATATTGGTGTGTACCTCAAACGGAAGCTAACGCCCTAGGACGCAGGATTTTAATCAGAGTACGGTTGGTGAACTCTGGCTATTCAATTATGTTCTTGTACGAATCCTAGCTTACCATACATCTAGTAAACTTCGAATCCTTTTTTACCTCGAACGGTGCGCTTCACATTTTGTTACTTTCATGTGTGAACTTACAGCATTGTAATGATTCTTTATACAGCGCCACTATATTTTAGATTTATTCAGCACTTACTACCCATGCATACTTACTGCTGCTCATTTTGCAGTGTGGGTACCTCGACCCGGCCGAGTTTCAAATTTGTGATCTGCAGATAACAACCAATGCCAGCAGGGAGAGCTTAACCAACAGAGTCCTAGAGGAGACTCTAGTTAAACATTTCCTGTTTAAGGTTTCTACCTTTAGACCCTATTCTGTCAGGGTCACCGGATATTTTTTTACATTCATACAGGTCCCCAACTATATACGTTTATATGAATTATAATTAAAACAATAAAATCATTCTAGTGACTTAGTTTAACATTCTCTGCAAGTTATCTAGACATAAGCGCACATGTATTACTTTTGCTAATTAGAAATTCCTTTACTGCTTTTTAGGGATGTGTTCAAGGTTGTGTTTTAACTCTTTAAAGTTCTGTGTTACAAAGCACATACCTGGTAACCGGTAACAGAGTCAGTTTAGGAGACAGCGTTGGCTTGCAGCGCGCGTGCGTCTGTTCAGAGCGGCCGGTCTGTGGGTTTTCTGTTCTGTTGCTGTTCACGTTCAGACATGTTTGACAAATGTCTGTAGTGTAGAAAGACGAGCGAATAGGGAGGGTGGGCGGAAGTGAGAATAAGTCAATGGTATCGGTCTCATGTTACACGCTCAGGTGTATTGTTACACATCCTTTGTTCACGCGCCTGGCAACACCGAGGCTGTGACAGGCGTGTGCCAAGGCACAGAATGCAACGGGCCAAGAGGGTGCTTAAAAGATTTATCGCTTTTTCTGCACCCATAGCTTAATTTCCTCTGTTTTGTGTGATACGTGCTGGTATTACAGAACACATATTCCCCATGGTCCAAAAAAGTAGAAAAAAACGTTGCTTTGTAAGGTGTAACAGGCAGGGCCTCTGGAATAGGTGTTAGGCCTGTCAGCCTTAGGGTGCTCTTCCCCCAAACTTTTTTTTTGCTTATTGCCTCCACGTTTTGCTGAATCTTTTGGTTGGCATTAGGACTCTGAGGACTTTACCACTGCTATCAGTGCTAAAGTGCATGTGCATCTTCCCTAAACATGTGTTTAATTGGTGTTAGACTTGGCATCTTTTGGCGTGTTTCCCCTGACTTTTTGCTTTCTGACCTCCCGGTTTTGACTCTGTTTTTGCTGGTGTAATGATTCTGCGCACTTTCCTCACTGCGGTCCAGTGGGAAAGTGCAAGTGCTCCTGTATAAAATGTGTTATGGATTGGTGTTTCCATGATTGGCCTATTTGGTTTATGTGTCAGTCCCTTGTAAAGTGCACTGCGAGTGCCAGGGCCTATAGACCAAATGCTGTTGGTGGGCTGCAGCACTGGATTGTGCCACCCACGCAAACAGCCCGTAAAGTGTAACTCGGGCCTGCCATCGAAGAGCCCGTGCGCAGCCTGGGGCTGCCATGTCGACTTGGCAAGTGCACACACTTGCAAGTCCCTAAACCTTCCCTTTGCTACATGTTAGTCACCCCTAAGGTAGGCCCAAGGTACCCCTGTGGGCAGGGTGCGGTGTATGCGAAAGGTAGGACATGCCCGGGTGTGTGCGGCATGTCCTGATAGTGAATTACAGCCTAGTTCGTTTTTCACTATTGCAAGGCTACCTGTTCCCCTAGGCCAGAACGGGCAGTTTTGATTATTACAGCTTATAATCCTAACTGACCCCGGGAACATGGTAGAAATTCGAGTTTAGTATGCCTGGACTCAGAATGATAAAATGCATCTTTTAGTGAAGTTGGTTTTAACATTCTGTGTTTGAAAATACCACTTTTAGAAAGTGGGTATTTTCTTGTCTAACCATCCAAGCCTGCCTCTGTGAGGTTGTGTATTCCTTGTCTGGAGTGTGAGTGACAGGGGCTTGGGGATGCCAGGAGACAGGGTGAGTCAGCACAGGGCTGAATAGCAAGATCTACATGTAGATGGGTGGGAGGGGTCGCACCTGGGCCCTGAATAGGACAGTGCCTTCCCTCCACAATGCTGGCTCCACCTCCTGTGGTGCGTCTGATGTCCCTGGCCTACTCACTGAAAGAAGGGACGGAGACTTGTCAACAAAGTGCTCCAGAACTGGTTTGGACTAGGCAGAGGCCTCTCTGCCTTCAGAGAACAAAGGAATTTGGGATATAAATATTGGGGCCCTGACCCCATGAATTTAGATCTCGCTGGAATCAAGGAACCTGCCAAGACGAAGAGCTGGAAGAGCTGCCAGGAGGAGTACTGCCCCTTTGCTGTGTTGTTGCTTTGTTGGGTTGGCCTGCAGTGGCTGCTTCTGTCTTGGGCAGTGAAAGGACTGGACTGAACTTTCTACAAACTTGTGCTGAGTATCTCCAAGGGCCTGGAACCGAGCTGGCCTCCTGTTAAGAAGTCTCAGGGACTACAAAGACTTCACAAGCCTCTGGGTACCGCTTCTGGAACACTGTTTCAGTTGCCACAGAGGAAGGGAACTGCAACCGACTCCGTCAACCGAATCCATCCCTGGCCGGTGACCTGTTTGCACCGCAGACCGCATCGCCCCGCTTCGCATCGCAACCCTGGTCTCACCGTGGGCGACGTCCGACGTCGCCAACATCGAGCCGCTGCTTGCACCGTGACCTGTGGGCACCGCAGTTCGCATTGCATCGCTTCACTGAACCAACCGGACCCGACCGACGCGGTCGCTGCAACTGGCTCGAGAGTCGAGACGGCACCGCATTTGGGGCACCGCTCGCACGTCTGCGACGCACCGCTCCGACTCGCACCACTGTCCGACGCCAGCTCCCGCACTCCGGCTTGGTCGCCTGCATCGCAACCTGTCAGCACCACATCGAGCATCGTCTCACCCTGCATCGCACGCCTTGGACTCACCGACTCCGTCTGCACGACACTCATCGAGCCGCTGCCTGCACCGCATCGAGGGACACCGCACCTTGCATCGCTCCGTCTTGCACCGCAACCGCGACGAACGCCGACCGGCTCGTACACTCCGTACCAGCCACAACGAGAAAGGTACTGTAACCGAGTCTGTTCACGACTCTGCTGGCCCGTATCGACGCGGTCGGCTGGAACTGTTAGACTCTGTGGTTTTCAGCATCACGGTAGGCTCGGACGGAGCTACCGACTCGTACGAACTTTGCTTTTGTGCTATTCCTGCAAAGAAGAAGTTACCGTATCAAGTATTCATTCGTAAAGTATAGTATTGTGGATTTTTGTCGTAATTGGTCTTGTCTTGAGTATATAAAATATTGGTTATTTTTCTAAACTGGTGTGGTGTCCGTTTGTAGGGCTTACACTGTATTACTGTTGGTTATGTGCAAATGCTTTACACACTGCCTCTGAATTAAGCCTGACTGCTCGTGCCAAGCTACCACGAGGGTGAGCAGGGGTTACTTCACGAGTGTAACACCCTTACCCTGACTAGGAAGAAGGGTCCCTATTTGGACAAAGGTGCAAGCCCTTGCCAACTAGAGATCCCATTTCTAACATTGGTTGTCAGCGGTGAGGATAGGACTTGTGTTTGCACTTGACTTACAGTGATTGGTGTGCACTACTACCATATTCTAGACCATTACGTACCACATACTGGTTCTTTTTCTTTTGGCCTATTTTTGATCTTGCTAGTTTTCAACTCACTACTTTTGTCATGCCTGAATCAATTGCATCATCCGTTGCATCTCTGGAAGTTATCTTTGAGGAGGATAGGTTGGAATCCTACGCCGTAAAGGAGTTACGAGCGATTTGTAAAAACCTGAAAGTCCAAATTAAAGGCCTCACAAGGAAGGAGGAGCTACAGAAGGCGCTGAGGGCCTGGGTAGCAGCCAGACATGCCAATGGGCAGCCTGGTGATCTCAGTGAGGAGGTGGAGGAGCCTATTTCCAGGGTGGATGTGCTTTTGGGTAGGGGGAACCCGCCAGGTCAGGCAGCAGCAGTCTGTCCCCAGAGGAGCTGGAGGACAGGCGGGAGGCAAGGCAGTTTGAGCTGCAGAAGCTCAGGCTGGAGAGTGAGCGGGAGGAGAAGAGATTGGCCATAGAGGAGAGGAAGATGCTCTTAGAGCATGAGAGAGAACTGAAGGAGCTAGAACTTAGGAGTAAGTCAGGCTCAGATGGTGGCAGCAATTCGTCCAGAAAGGCAGACAGGATTGTGCACATTCCCAAGAACGTAGGCAAGGAGTTCAAGAAGGGGGATGACATACAAAGGTGGTTTCAGGGTTATGAGGCAGCCATACACATGAATGGGGTCCCTGAGGAGAATTGGGGAGCAGGATTGTGGCCACTTTTCCCTGAAGAAGCAAGGGATGCTCTGATAGCTTTGGGTAAGGGGTATCACCTCACCTATGCTGATATGAAGGATGCCCTTCTCACGAAGTATGGTCTTACTCCTGAAAAGTACAGGGATCAGTTCAGGTCCAGTAAGAAGTCTGATGCCAACACTTGGTTGGAATGTGTGGAAGTGTTCTGCAGGTCTCTGGATGGTTGGGTGAAGGGCAGTAGTGTAACAGATTTTCAGGGGCTCTACAACTTGATTGCATGGGAGCACTTGTCTAGTCTATGTTTTGCAGATCTGCGCCAGCACCTAGTGGATAGTAAGCTAACTGACCCCAGGAAGCTTGCTATGGAAGCGGACCGCTGGGTGAGTACCAGGGTCCACAAGAAAGCGTTTGGGGGAGACTCAGCCAAAGGTGGGCAGGGTCCCCAGCAGAAAGGTGGGGGGACAAGGGTAAAGCACAGGAGTTCTCTAAAGGGCCCCAAACTAGTACCCAGGGTAAAGGTTCCCAGCCCCCCGGTGATAAGAAGAAAGGGGTCTCCACAGGGAAGCCTGTTGAGACCGGCCCCCGCAAGTGTTATGCATGTGACCAGGTAGGTCACTTTAAGGGGGACCCCAAGTGCCCGAAGGGGACACAGCCGCCCACCGGTGGACAGTCCAAAGTGTTGGCTAGTGTAGCGCTTGGGGAGGAGGGGTGCCCACAGGAGGGTGGGGATCCCGCAGAAATGACCCTTGTCTCACTAGGGGACAGTGAGATGGTCCCAGGAAACCAGGTGCCCCCTAACACAAAGAAATATAGCACCTGGGTGACCATTAATGGGAACAGGGTAGAGGCTCTCAGAGATACTGGAGCCAGTGTGACCTCAGTCCGGTGTCACCTGGTGTCTGAGAAGCAAGTAGTCCCCGGGCATTCCACCAAGTAGTTGCTGTAGACAACTCAGAGCGCCAATGTATGGTGGCGCAGGTTCCCTTTGAATGGGGGGTCTCAGGTCCCGTGAGGGTGGTTGTGAGCCCTACCATGCCTGTAGATTGTCTGCTAGGAAACGACCTGGAGCAGTCCTCATGGAAGGAGGTTGAGCTCAGGTCTCACTTGGAGATGCTTGGGTTGCCAGAGTGGGCATGCGTGTCTACTCGGTCAATGGCAGCCAGAAAGGGTGATCAAGAGGACTTGGAGCCTGAAACAGTGGCCCAAGTCCCTGCCAAGAGAAAGGGCAGGGGGCGCGGGAAGCCGGCCCCCGAAGTTCCCACGGACCGGGAGGAGGCGGACCTCGAGGGGACGCCCGGTGCCTACAGGGGAGCAGGTAGCCGAACTGGGAGACATCTCTGAGCTGACCCATTGGCAGCAAGAAGGGGGTCCCACCAGGGAGGAGTTCTGCAGGGAGCAGAACGAGTGCCCTACTCTGGAGGGTCTGCGGCGGCAGGCTACAGACCAGGCAGCTGGTAATCAGTCCGGGTCACATCTGATCTACTGGGAGAATGGTCTCCTATACAGTGAGCCTAAGGTTGCTGAGCCTGGGTCAGCCCGTGTGCTGGTGGTACCCCAGCGCTTCAGGACCTTCCTACTGGGTCTGGCTCACGACGTGCCTTTGGCAGGACATTTGGGGCAGGACAAGACCTTTGACAGGCTTGTCACCCACTTCTTTTGGCCCCAAATGCGAAGGCAGTCAGATGCGCACTGTAGGTGTTGCCAAACTTGCCAGGCAAGTGGTAAGAGTGGGAGGAAGGTCAAAGCTCCTCTCCAACCTTTTCCTGTTTTTGGAACACCCTTTGAAAGGGTAGGGATGGATATTGTGGGGCCACTGGATCCCAAGACAGCCATGGGCAACAGGTACATCCTGGTCTTGGTGGACCATGCCACCCGGTACCCGGAGGCAATCCCTCTCAGGACAACGACGGCGCCAGTGGTGGGCCGGGCGTTAATGGGGATCTTTTCCCGTGTGGGATTCCCCAGAGAGGTGGTTTCTGATAGGGGGACCAATTTCATATCGAAGTATATGACATCCCTGTGGAAGGAGTGTGGTGTAACCTACAAGTTCACCACTCCTTACCACCCACAAGGAAACGGTCTGGTGGAGAGATTCAACCAGACCTTGAAAGGCATGATCAAGGGTCTAACAGAACCCATGAGGCGTAAGTGGGACGTCCTCTTGCCATGCCTACTCTTTGCATACAGGGAGGTGCCTCAGAAGTCTCTTGGGTACAGCCCCTTTGAGCTCCTGTATGGCCACCCTGTCAGAGGACCTCTGAGTTTGGTAAAGGAAGGCTGGGAGGCGGCTCCCAGGAAAACTCCCCAGGATGTATTTAGCTACATGCTGGCCTTTAGAAACCAAACTGCCCGCTTCAGGAAACTCGCTCAGGCGAACCTAGAAGCAAGCCAGGAAGAAATGAAGAGATGGTATGACCAGAATGCCACTCTGGTCGAATTTCAACCTGGGCAAAAAGTGTGGGTCATGGCCCCAGTGGCACCTTGTGCCTTGCAGGACAAGTGGACTGGGCCATATGAGGTAAAGGAGCGCAAAAGTGACGTCACCTACCTGGTGGATTTGCAGGCTCCAAGGAACCCTTTGAGGGTCCTTCACGTGAACCGCCTCAAGCCCCACTTCGAGAGGTCCGAAGTGAGTATGCTCTTGGCGTCAGATGATGGGGTGGAAGAGGAGAGTGAGCCTCTCCCTGACCTCCTGTCTACCAAGGAGCATGATGGGTCAGTAGAGGGTGTGATCCTCTCCCCTACTCTGACTCAGGAGCAGCAGGGGGACTGTCGCCAGTTGTTGGGACAGTTCGCCCCACTGTTCTCTCTGACCCCCGGTGTTACTCACTGGTGTACCCATGACGTGGACACCGGTGACAGCCCTCCTGTGAAGCACAAGATTTACAGGTTGACTGACCGGGTCAGAGCCAGCATCAAGGAGGAGGTCTCTAAGATGTTGGCGTTAGGGGTGATTGAGCCCTCCCACAGTCCTTGGGCCAGCCCAGTGGTCTTGGTCCCAAAGGCTGCGGCGCCCGGTGCCACTCCAGAACTCCGGTTTGTGTGGACTACCGTGGGCTCAATGCCGTCACCAGGACTGACGCGCACCCCATCCCCAGAGCTGATGAGCTCATTGATCGGTTGGGAGCTGCCCGGTTCCTCAGCACGTTTGATTTGACATCTGGGTACTGGCAGATTGCCTTAACCGATGGGGCCAAGGAGAGATCAGCATTCTCGACCCCAGAAGGTCATTACCAATTCCGGGTGATGCCCTTTGGGTTGAAGAATGCCCCTGCCACCTTTTAGAGGTTGGTCAATCAGGTGTTGGCTGGGCTGGAGGATTTCAGTGCCGCCTACCTGGATGACGTTGCTGTGTTCAGTTCCAGCTGGGAAGAACATGTACAGCACCTTGAGAAAGTGTTGAGGGCTCTGCAAGGTGCAGGCCTCACGATCAAGGCCAGTAAGTGCCAGATCGGGGAGGGTTCGGTGGTGTACTTGGGACACCAGGTAGGAAGCGGCCAGGTGGCGCCCCTACAACCCAAGATTGACACCATTCTGGCTTGGGAACGCCCCAAGACTCCAGACAGAGGTGAGAGCCTTCTTAGGTCTCACCGGTTACTATAGGAGATTTGTTAAGGGCTATGGCACCATCGTTGCCCCCTTAACAGAGCTGACCTTCTAAGAGGCAGCCCAGGAAAGTGATCTGGACTGAGTCCTGCCAGAAAGCTTTTGATGCCCTGAAGGCAGCCATGTGCACGGCGCCCGTGCTCAAGGCACCTGACTTCTCCAAAGAATTTGTCGTGCAGACTGACGCTTCAGAGCATGGTGTGGGAGCGGTGCTCTCACAACTGAACGAAGAGGGCCTGGATCAGCCTGTAGTCTTCCTTAGCAGGAGACTACTTCCCAGGGAACAGAGGTGGAGTGCCATAGAAAGGGAAGCTTTTGCTGTGGTCTGGGCGCTGAAGAAGTTGAGACCATACCTGTTTGGGACTCACTTCCGGGTTCAGACAGACCACAGGCCCCTCAGATGGTTGATGCAAATGAGGGGTGAGAATCCAAAACTGCTGAGGTGGTCCATCTCCCTACAGGGAATGGACTTTACGGTGGAGCACCGTCCTGGTACAGAACACGCCAACGCAGATGGTCTGTCCAGGTTCTTCCGCTCTTAGTGAGGAGAACTCCAATGGGGTTGGGTAGTTCTCCCTACTTTCAGCTGGAGGGGACATGTGTTAGACTTGGCATTTTTTGGCGTGTTTCCCCTGAATTTTTGCTTTCTGACCTCCCGGTTTTGACTCTGTTTTTGCTGGTGTAATGATTCTGCGCACTTTCCTCACTGCGGTCCAGTGGGAAAGTGCAAGTGCTCCTGTATAAAATGTGTTATGGATTGGTGTTTCCATGATTGGCCTATTTGGTTTATGTGTCAGTCCCTTGTAAAGTGCACTGCGAGTGCCAGGGCCTATAGACCAAATGCTGTTGGTGGGCTGCAGCACTGGATTGTGCCACCCACGCAAACAGCCCGTAAAGTGTAACTCGGGCCTGCCATCGCAGAGCCCGTGCGCAGCCTGGGGCTGCCATGTCGACTTGGCAAGTGCACACACTTGGAAGTCCCTAAACCTTCCCTTTGCTACATGTTAGTCACCCCTAAGGTAGGCCCAAGGTACCCCTGTGGGCAGCGTGCGGTGTATGCGAAAGGTAGGACATGCCCGGGTGTGTGCGGCATGTCCTGATAGTGAATTACAGCCTAGTTCGTTTTTCACTATTGCAAGGCTACCTGTTCCCCTAGGCCAGAACGGGCAGTTTTGATTATTACAGCTTATAATCCTAACTGACCCCGGGAACATGGTAGAAATTCGAGTTTAGTATGCCTGGACTCAGAATGATAAAATGCATCTTTTAGTGAAGTTGGTTTTAACATTCTGTGTTTGAAAATACCACTTTTAGAAAGTGGGTATTTTCTTGTCTAACCATCCAAGCCTGCCTCTGTGAGGTTGTGTATTCCTTGTCTGGAGTGTGAGTGACAGGGGCTGGGGGATGCCAGGAGACAGGGTGAGTCAGCACAGGGCTGAATAGCAAGATCTACATGTAGATGGGTGGGAGGGGGTCGCACCTGGGCCCTGAATAGGACAGTGCCTTCCCTCCACAATGCTGGCTCCACCTCCTGTGGTGCGTCTGATGTCCCTGGCCTACTCACTGAAAGAAGGGACGGAGACTTGTCAACAAAGTGCTCCAGAACTGGTTTGGACTAGGCAGAGGCCTCTCTGCCTTCAGAGAACAAAGGAATTTGGGATATAAATATTGGGGCCCTGACCCCATGAATTTAGATCTCGCTGGAATCAAGGAACCTGCCAAGACGAAGAGCTGGAAGAGCTGCCAGGAGGAGTACTGCCCCTTTGCTGTGTTGTTGCTTTGTTGGGTTGGCCTGCAGTGGCTGCTTCTGTCTTGGGCAGTGAAAGGACTGGACTGAACTTTCTACAAACTTGTGCTGAGTATCTCCAAGGGCCTGGAACCGAGCTGGCCTCCTGTTAAGAAGTCTCAGGGACTACAAAGACTTCACAAGCCTCTGGGTACCGCTTCTGGAACGCTGTTTCAGTTGCCACAGAGGAAGGGAACTGCAACCGACTCCGTCAACCGAATCCATCCCTGGCCGGTGACCTGTTTGCACCGCAGACCGCATCGCCCCGCTTCGCATCGCAACCCTGGTCTCACCTTGGGCGACGTCCGACGCCGCCAACATCGAGCCGCTGCTTGCACCGTGACCTGTGGGCACCGCAGTTCGCATCGCATCGCATCGCTTCACTGAACCAACCGGACCCGACCGACGCGGTCGCTGCAACTGGCTCGAGAGTCGAGACCGCACCGCATTTGGGGCACCGCTCGCACGTCTGCGACGCACCGCTCCGACTCGCACCGCTGTCCGAAGCCAGCTCCCGCACTCCGGCTTGGTCGCCTGCATCGCAACCTGTCAGCACCGCATCGAGCATCGTCTCACCCTGCATCGCACGCCTTGGACTCACCGACTCCGTCTGCACGACGCTCATCGAGCCGCTGCCTGCACCGCATCGAGGGACACCGCACCTTGCATCGCTCCGTCTTGCACCGCAACCGCGACGAACGCCGACCGGCTCGTATACTCCGTACCAGCCACAACGAGAAAGGTACTGTAACCGAGTCTGTTCACGACTCTGCTGGCCCGTATCGACGCGGTCGGCTGGAACTGTTAGACTCTGTGGTTTTCAGCATCACGGTAGGCTCGGACGGAGCTACCGACTCGTACGAAGTTTGCTTTTGTGCTATTCCTGCAAAGAAGAAGTTACCGTATCAAGTATTCATTCGTAAAGTATAGTATTGTGGATTTTTGTCGTAATTGGTCTTGTCTTGAGTATATAAAATATTGGTTATTTTTCTAAACTGGTGTGGTGTCCGTTTGTAGGGCTTACACTGTATTACTGTTGGTTATGTGCAAATGCTTTACACACTGCCTCTGAATTAAGCCTGACTGCTCGTGCCAAGCTACCACGAGGGTGAGCAGGGGTTACTTCACGAGTGTAACACCCTTACCCTGACTAGGAAGAAGGGTCCCTATTTGGACAAAGGTGCAAGACCTTGCCAACTAGAGATCCCATTTCTAACAATTGGTGTATACCTGATTGACATATTTAATTTACTCGTAGGCCCCTTGTAAGGTGGCCCTAGGTAGCCCCAAAGGCAGGGTGCTATGTAAGTAAAAGGTAGGGCGTAGTTTTATGTTTTTCATGTCCTGGCAGTGTCAAACAGCCTATTTTATGCTTGTACTAGTGTGAGACCTACTTCTCTCTTAGATTAGCATTGGTAATTCCTTAATCCACTTTAAAACTGCAATTCCTGATCAGAGAGGAGTAGCTTTTTCATGTTTCATATGTTTGGAATGGTACTGATAAATCCTGCTTACTGCTGAAGTTGGACTTAACACTACTATTTTAGAAATACCACTTTTAGAAAATGGGCCTTTTTCTGCACGTACTACTCTTTGTGCTTGACAGCTTGTCTCCAATACACGTGGGGGGTAGGTGACAGCTATACTTTGTGCGTTCCCTCTAAACAGCCACAACACAGAAAGGATAGGTGTGTTTGCGTAACCATCTACATACATCTGCATTTTGATGGCCTTGCCTGGGCAGGATGGAAGGGAGGGGTTAACACTTCACTTGAATAGGTAGTATCCTGTCCCCACACAAAGGGCTGATTTACCCCCCCCCCCCTAGATAGGCTGGGCTGAAAGGAGAACCTGTGCCCTTCGGGGAGCTGCTCTGAAGTCACCCCCACATCAAAGGCATGTTTGGGTATAAGTACTGGGTCTCTGACCCCCTCAAATCAGACACTTCTGGATCTTGAACTGAACCTTTGTCAGAAGGACTGCTGTTCTGCTTAAAGGACTCATCTTTGGACTGCAGACTTGGAAGGCCTGCTTTTCTCTTGTGTTGCCCTGCAGCCTGTTGCTCTCTGACTCTGCTGAAGGAGAGTTGGACTTTGCCTTCACTGCAAGTGATCTTCAAGGGCTTGTTGGCTTGCCTCCTGTTGCTTGAGACTCAGGGAAATCAAAGTCTCTCCCCCTGTTCCTGTGTCTGGCTCACTGGCCTAGATACTTGCAAAATGGATTTCAATACATCTCCGGTCTGTCTGTAACAGAACTGGCGCATCGACCCGGTTGCAAGAGTAAAATAGGTGCATCGCATCAGATCCAGCGTTTTGCCTCCCGAGATTGATGCTTTTGGACAGCGCATCGACGCCGCTGCAGTATGGTGAGATCGACGCACCCCCGAATGCGTGGCAGAAACCGGCGCATTGCTCGACACCTCTCAACTCTGGTACCCGCCTTTGGAACTGACGCATCGCCTTCAATGCGTGAAGAAGATCAACGCATCTTGTTGCTTGCGACCAGAAAAGTTACTTTGTTCACCGGGACACACGTGAGTCCTGCAGCCGGCCTGCGCTTCCACAAGGTGGGCCCGAACTTTGACTCTGCCCCAGTTCAGCATGACCTAAAGTAACCTTTTTAACGCTACTTGCTTCTAAGTGCTTTATTGCATTTATTCTTTTAAAATTCAATTTCTCAACTTCTATACATTGAATTTTTGTCGTTTTATTCTTTTTTTGTTCATAATATAATAACCTATTTTTATAACCTTTGTGGAGTCTTTTTGTGGTGTATTCTTTGTGTTGCTGTGTGTGTTGCACAAATACTTTACACATTGCCTCTTTAGATAAGCCTGATTGATCTATGCTAAGCTACCAGAGGGTAAACATTGGTTATCTTTTGGTGTGTAGCTTACCCTGACCAGGATTCCGGGTTCTGCTTGGACAGGGTGCATACCTTTGCCAACCAGAAATCCAATTTCCAAGAACAGGGGAGGATCACACTCTTCGTCAGGGTTGAATAAATTATGCAACAAGAGAAGGCAAATTATTCGGCACATTTTGTGATAGTATCACTTTATTATTATGTTTTTACACGTGTTAACACTGTCTCTGCAAAGAGTTCACCTCATTAGTGCCACTTTAACACCCCATTATACAGTAAAAAGTAACTGAAAGGTGACCAGTCACCCTCTGTGAAGGGCCTTCAACTGCACAGCAACACGTTCTGCAGTATTTTTAGTACCTTTTGATCTGTTTGAGCTAGAAACATTTTTTGCTAAAATCTGCAAATTATACAACAGCTGTTGGATAATGTGGCAAATCGATAATTATGTGGAAAAAAACACGGTCACATCATTGCATAAATTCCAGTTGCCCGAGAAATGGGTAATAACCTGAGGTAAGAGATCACGGCTTTGCCCTTGTTATTACCCATTGCACATTGTTTTCCAAAGGTAGCTGGTGGTAACTATACAAAATACGTGGCAAGTGCAATTTACGCTCAGCTGTGTTGTAATGGTATTTTATTTACTACTTCCTGTTGCAACTACATGCCCAGTGTTGACTGTGACGTTGACGGTGTATGTTTTGCTAATAGTGGTGGGCGTTAGAATGTCCCCTGAGTCAGCTGCAGTAGATTACGCTCTTTGAAGCCCACCTTTCTTTTTATGTATATTGAAATGAACACCTGTGCAACCCCATGCACTAACATTGTGACAGTGCCCACGAGGATGAGATTTGGATGGGAAGAGGAACCAAAATGGAAATTAATGCTCTTTGCACCCGTTTTAGTCTTTACTCGTGGTGCCAAATTACCCTTCTGCTATGTTACAACCCCTACCATCACACATAAATATGTGACATTTTCTGAAAGGCTGTGCAGAGCTTATGGGGAGAGAGTATGGATACTGCACATGCTCTTCATGGGAGCGTGTCAGTTCTCTTGCTTTTGTGTTGAATGTGTTTTCTTCAGGGGAACAACTGTTGAAAAACATCAAAGTATTAGTGGGAAGGAAATCAAGTTGGTCAATAGGTGCCTGCATTTAGGTAAATATTGCTCGGAATCAGAACAGAGGGTACATTGTTATTATTATTTGGTAGGGTTTTTTTTAATAATGCGAACTCGATCCGAAGTTATTGGAGGCTTAGGAGAGCACCAGTTACACTACACATGGTCATATATTTATTTTCAGGCACATGGAGATTTGGTAACTTGCGCAGAATCACAGGATGTTGAGCCAATACAGAGACTTGAACCTGGTTCCCAAATTCCGAAGTCGATAACTCTGGCCGCAAGCCCACATCCTCTCTCATTATTTGATCTCACGTAAGAATGTTTAGTGCAAGAACTACAACACACAGGAGGGGCGTGATGAAAGAACCAGCAGAACAGAGATCCTCCAACCAACGAATTTATATTTAAACACTCACACACTACACTCCATATCCCATTTGTATTATCTACTCAAGCATCTCAAACATACATCGAACACATGCACCATCTAACGTGCAACCAACATACATCACTACTTTTGTAAGTGGTGGTCTGTGTAAAACATCAGCTACTTTCTTCTCCCAACATCTTCTACAATCTGACTAAATTTATTGTGAACATACTACTCAGAATCCAAGCAGACATAGCCACCCAATTTCAGCTAATCACAAGTGGCGTCTGGTGACATTTGAAAGTGGTGAGGCGTAAAAGTTGGGTACGACTATTATGTAGCGAGCAACGCGAGCAAGCTTAATGGAAAATGTGGGGTCCAGGGTGGCTCCTCCTCCCGAGAAAAAATTGGAAAAAAATGGACAAATGGTACACTTTAAAGCAAATGAATTTAGTGATAAAGCAAGGCTTATAAAGCACTGCGAACCTATAGTCTTGAAATATTAAACTCATTAAAAACTGCCCCATATCCTACTGCATTAATATGTTCAGCAGTTACTGTAATGTGCAAATTGTACAGCGTGACAACTTCAGCCCTTTAAAGTGTGTGCTTGCCCTGTGTCTTGCACTGCATGCGGCATCAACTTTGGGAGAAAATAATCTAACCAGGCTTCGGGAAGCACCCACAGCTGCTGGCTACAATCAGTCATATAGAAATGTGTGCAGACAGGTCTTTAAGTGGGATGCAAAAAGTGAGGGCTCTCTAAAAGGGAACATGTAAAATACATTTCTATGATTCCTATAGTGTGCCACCCGACCGGTATTTTGGTTTCTCTCTGAGATGTAATTGCATCCATATGTATATAACACAACAAATGGCATACAACTAAAACCTGTCAGTACAATTGGCTTTGTCAGTGGTGGTTAGCTGCTTAAGATATACGAGTAAAAACAATGATTTGTCATAATTAAATAACAATGGAAATGTTACAATTCTGAAATTATGAGTCTGTGAATTAAATAGTATTGAGGCCTGTGACAAGAGTTTTGTCCTTCAGTTAAATTGCTTTATGTTAGATATGTATGTCCTTTTTCACTCCACATCGCGTCCATCTGCATATCTTCAACCACCTCTCTTTCCTCTTCAGGACCCTCTTTTCACTCTTCCCCAAATGCACTTCCTCGCATCTCACGCACTTCACCACTTCTAAACATATACTGCACTCACTCATTTAAGCAATTTATTTCCGTTTGCCTTGTAAATATTTTGACATCTGTGTACCCCCTTCATAACACATTCCCACAGAATTTTAATTGCAACTGGAATACTTGACCATTGTTTTGTGTGCTCTGCAGAGAGGCCAACCTACTGATAGGCACTTTGCTTTTGGCTTCAGCCTCAGCGTCGGAGCTCTCAATCAAAGTCTCTTTGCATAACCACGTGGCACCGCTCAAATTATGCTCTATGCAAGAGTAATAGGATGCACTTATGTAAAACGGGAAATAAGAGAGGAACTAAAATCGCTGACTTGCATTGCCTTAACGTTTTTAACATTCATTGTTCGTAAATCAATCCATGTTTTTGGCATTAATGCGAAGGGCATTAAGATCATCTTGTCGGGTGATTAGCCATTCTCTATAAATCCGAGCTGATTGATTGATTAAGATAGGGCCAATTTTAGCGTAATACAGCAGATAACTGTCTTTACTATAAGCACATATTTCTCCCTTTGCGCTTGACTCGGATATTTGGATCAAAGTCACAAGGGAGTAAAAATCCTGCTTGTCTTTTGGATCAATTTCAGGGAGGAACAAATAGAGCAGTTCTACTTCTAAAGGAGCCAGCGATGTGCAGCCAGAACCTGGCGGGTCACAGTGGGGGAGATTAGCATTACCAGGGGTCTCAACACAATATACATATCACAAGATTAGCATTATAACACTTACCATTACAGAGGACGAGGTACCAAATCACACATGCTTGCATCCACAGCTACGTGTGACGAATGGGAAAGGGTGGGATCTATGCCTCTGGAAGACAGACTGCTGCCCTCACACAGAGATGTACACTTTAACGCCTGAAACAGTTTAAGCGTCACTGGCCTATAGTGGATACTACCATAGACTACAATGGCAATGAAGGGCTTTAGAATGGTAAGCCCTGTGTCATGCATCACAATTCAGAAAGTTGATTTACTGCCTGCCTTCCGTCTCCTGCTTCAGAGTGAGGCAGGCGGGCAGCCTGGGACAGACAGCCCAGACTTAAATGCATCGATTTGTTTAGAGATATGATTGTATCTCTAAATAAATCGATCTATTTAATGTTTGTGCAGGAATGTGTAGGAATTTCAGTAGGGCGCAGTACCAGAGCCCTAATGGAGATACCGCCCTTGCTAATTAATTACACTCCTTCCAATGTGCCCCAAGCTTTCCACCCTTTCCAGGCCTTTACTGAACTCACAAGCTCAATGTTGCTAAAAAGCTCTAAAGTCTCAAATTGGCTACCTTACACTGGTATCTGGGGTGGTCCTTAAATGATTTATTTAGCCTCATTCTTAAACAATTCTCAGTCATTCTCACAGTTTTGGCCAACTTCAGGCTTGCTACTTGGCAGCCCATCCTGTCCAGACTCTAGAAGAGTAGCTGCCTTATGACTCTACCTCTTGAAGCAAATCTAATCCTAGGCACCTTTATATCTAGATTTAGTCTTGGACACAACACAGAAACTTCTTTCATTCATGATGGAGATGGCTTATTTACTATTGCCATTTCATTCTTCTGACTTGCTTGAGACAATCGCCACCTTGGCATACAGCCAGCTGCTCAATCACTAGTCAGAGGACCCATTCTTCAAGCCAGAGATTACTGTATCCCGCTCATTTTAATCTCTCTGTGGTAGCCTGACACTCATACAAAGTTGTTGTTTGTCCCCACGCCCTTTCAGTTTATACATATTGCCTCTTCTAATATTGCAAATGGACAGTGGCCTCTCCTACCACTCTTACTCTGAAGACAGCCAGAATTATTTGTGGCTCTGAACCACCAAAATGTAGTTTTTTGAACTTTTTAAAGGCATGATGACTGAAAGACAGGCTGAAGAGGAGCGTGCTGAAATTGACCCTCTCTAAAGTAACGGTCATTCTCTTAGTCCCTGAATACTAAAGTGATAACAAAAGAGATTCTTTCCACCACTATTCTTCAGAGACCCCTCTACAAGTTAATCAAGGATGTTGGAGTTCTGAGTTCTCAGTTAACAACATTATCAAAAGTGGTTTCTTTCTTCTCTGCCAATTAACAAACTGTAATAAATGAAGTTCACTCTCACAAGTCCAATTAAGAAGATTGATTTATTACATAGAGGAAAGAGACCCCACACCGCAGTCCTGCCAGGCACAGCTCTCAACTGACTCCCAACGTACAATCCCAACGTTCTAAAGATGACATAGTACAGTGATACTCAAAGTACGGCCCGGAGGCCACTTGCGGCCCTCTTGACCTTTACATGCAGCCCCCCCTGGTGAACAGCAGCACGAGCAGCTGTTTAGTTGCTTAACACTAATATTCAGAAAAAAATGTTAAATAGACAGGCAAGCATTTATTAACCTGCAAATAAATGCTTGCCCGTTTATTTAACATTTTTCTAGACCTCCATACACAACCCCTAACCCATCCAGACCCCCTACCGCTACCCTGCTGGCATCAGTGCGGCCCTCGGTTACACCACAGACCGTACTTTGTGCCCCATGGGCAAATGTTTGCGAGTACCCATGACATAGTAGAACGTTAACATGTTACCATGTCATAGATGAGTGTGCAGCCTCAGCCTGGTCAAAGCTGCCTAAGCATATTACAACACATCTCCCTATCTTAGGAAATAAAGAAGAAACAAAGGAAACTGTGACAACCGGAACACACACCCCCAACAGACACCCCGACACACAAAGGACTAAACAAGACAGACAGAATAGAAACCCACAAAAGATACAGTGGATGGGAGGGACAACATAAACCCAAAACCTTCACACACAATGAGGCCACCCATGCCGGCAGGGGAACAAGAAACGGTTCAATCACACACATAATCCCCCAAATAGCTAGGAGGCTTCCTCACTCTCATCTCCCTCCAGCCTTGTGGAATGATCATGGCCCCACTGCCCTGTGGAACCATCTGTTCTTGAGGTATCACTGTAAAACTGTCTTGTGGAACCATTGCCCCATCCCCATCATCTCCTCTCGATACATTGGGAGTAACTTGAAACCTACCACCTCCCAAGTCCCTTGCAAATTTACCATCTCTCAAACAACCAAGGAGAACACGAACCTGATACATCTCCTTCACCTCCAGAGCTCCTGAACACCTCCCCTTGTCTCTGGTACAAGGCCACCCTCCTTAGGTTCCAGGTTTTGGCCGTTTTCCAATTTGACCCAATTGCCACCCACCTCTCGAACTTTATATGGGCCATGAAACTTGATTAAATCCTTTACACCACCAACGGGCTTGACCTTGACCCAATCTCCAGCCACAATGAAATGTTTTCCACGGTCTTATTCAAACTCACTTGACCTCCTGTCACACTCTCCCAAATCCATGACGGAACTAATTTGTTCCCAGGGCATTTCCCTAGAGATTGTACAGTGACAAATAAGCATGCCTCACACCCAAGGTGTTCAAAAACAACTTAATCTCCTCTGACCACAAATGTGTGCCATTATCCGTGAGTAATGCAGAAGGTGTTCCCTCCCTCCTAAACACATCACTGAGAAAAATCAACGGTAGAAGTGGTGGTAATATTACTCATGAACGCAACTTCCGCCCACTTAGACTTGGCATCCACAAGAATTGCTGCAAACTGTTCAGGAAGTAAAGAGAACGGCCCAATGAAGTCCAAACATACTTTCTCCCATACCTCTTCAGCTTCGGACACATGCTGCTCCTCGTGCAACTTCCCCACACCCTCTCTCAGACGTTTTTCAGACTCCTTACACACACCACATCTCACACCCATTCCTTAATCTCACCATCCATTAGAGGCCACCAAAATCTTTCTCTGACCCGCTTGGTGGTCAACATTTGGCCCAAGTGACCCCTCATGCTAAACAAGCGTGACCTAAGGGAAGTCAGCGGCACAAACTTTTCATTCCTCACCAACAGATAATCACAGAGTACAGACAACTCATCAACCACCTTAAAAAATGGTTTAACCACATGAGGAAAGGCACTCTCTCTCTCCTGACTGTCTCTTTCATTAACTTCAATACGCACTGAAGCATTAAATCCCGCTCCATGGCCCTCATCAATTCATCTTAGGAAATGGAAGTTCCCAAACCTTCAGTGACAGCTTCCACACTCGCTTCAACCTCCTCAGTAACCATCTCAGTCATCTCAGCAGTTCAATCAGGTAACCTTGAAAGGCAATCAGCGACCCTGTTCTTCCATCCCGGAACATACTCGACAGTCATAATCTTGCAACCTAACAGCTAACCTCGCCAATCGTCCAGAACAGATCCTAGTCCCACCAAGCCCTTACACTTTCAGTAGGGGCTTGTGATCTGTCCTGAGGATGAACACCCCTCCCCACAAAAACACCCTAGAGTAGGCAGTAGCCCAAGTAGCAGCCAACGTCTCATGATCGATGACTGAATAGTTATGTTCAGTGTCAAACAACAAAAGTGAGACAAACGCCACCGTTTTCTCTTCCTTGCCATGCACCTGAGACAAAACTGCCCCTATCCCTACCACACCTGCATCCACATTGACAATGGTCTTCAAATTACTTTGAAACGGTGCAAGGACACCAGCATGAGCACTGTTGTTTTTCACAGCCGCAAATGCCCTTTGTTGTTGTTCCCCCACACAAACTTCCAACCCTTCCTCAGCAACTCTCTAAGGGGTTCAGTTTTAAGAGCGAAACCTTGCACAAACTTGGAGTAATGCTCCACTAATCCCATGAAAGATCGAAGGGCATCTCTGTCATGTGGAACTTCAGCATTGACAATCACACTCACCAATTTCACCTTGGGCTTCACTCCACTCCTGGTAATCATGTAGCCCAAATACTCCACTTCTTGCACAAGGAATACACACTTGTCTCTATGTAAGGTTAAACCGCTTCTCTAATGCGAGTTAACACTTCATTCAACATACTATTATGTTCCACCTCATCCTTTCCAAATATCAAGATATCGTCTGGAAAAACAATAGCCTTACTCAGACCAGACAAAATGCCCGTCATCAACCGCTGGAACACACTCGCGGCTGAGCAGAGACCAAAAGGAAGTCAACGGAACGGGAAGGTGCCCTCAGATGTGATGAATGATGTAAGGTGTTTCAAGGGTGAATGGAGTTTGACCTGATGATAGGCACTCCTCAAATCTATTTTTGAAAAAAACTTCCCCCCATACAACATTAAAATGAGTTAATTAATGTTAAGCAACGGAAAATTACCCATGACTACATTTTGGTTAAGGTTGCGGAGGTCCACACAAAATCTGAGAGACCCATCAGAGTTTTTAGTAATAACTACTCTATTACTCCATCCTCCAATAGCTGCTAGATAATTTTCCTTGTTTCCGCTCTCGCAGCCATCGGCATCCTTCTAGCTGGATGTTTGATAGCAACAGCATTATCCTTCAGTTTAATTTTGTGCACATAGTTCCTGAACTCCCCCAACCTGTTCTCAAACACTTCTCCATGACGGGACAACAAATCATCCAAGCCATACGCGTCCACCAGCATGACTTGATTATCAGCCCTCGGGTTGACGGTGATGTCAAGGTCGTACTGGTGTATCCAACCTAAAAGGGGGAGGGGCCTTCGGGGGCCACATAAATTTTCCCAGTGGTCTGCCGATCAGCAAATTTGATATTAGCATTCAAGAATCCTATGACCACAATGTCTGCTCCCTGATATCCTTTGAGAGTGACGTCCGAAGCGACTAACGCTCCACCAGGCCATGTAGCATCAAATAATACCCTAGGGACTATGGTGTAAAGAGAACCAGTGTCCACCATTAAAGACACCATTAACTTCAAAACCAGCTTTAGGACGAGTCAGCCTCCTCTCCTGGGTTGAGCTTCCCAACACCTTTTCATCCTGTACCATAAGTACTCTGTAGTCCGATTGCTCATCCTCCACCACAGCCACCCTCTTCTACGGCACTTTGCACATGCGCGCTAAGTGTCCCTTTTTCCCACATTTACGGCAATCTTTTCCCACTGCAAAGCATTGTTTTGAGTCTGCCAAGTGATAATTGCTGCCACATCTAAAACTGACTCGAGATGATTTCCCATGCACGTTCACAGATTTGGAGTTTTTCAAACCACTATTCTTGCTAGTACTTCCACGGGCTAGCTGAGCTCTGGCCCTTACTGCATTAACTTGATCACCATCATCCACCACTGTTGTAAGTTCAGTGACTTTGTTATTTGAATTGGAAATCCTCATTTCCCGCATGCATTTTTCGGATTCCTCCACCACCTGTGCAATAGCTATTTCCTCTTTCAAAGTGGGGTTAATGGCTGCCCACAATCTTTCCCTCATTTTTTTACTGTTACACTGGACGAGCAATTGGTCCCTAATCATCTCTTCCGTCAGCTGTCCAAATTGGCACTTTGCATACAACTCTCTTAGTCTAGCTACAAAATCATCTATTGACTCTGAAGATCGTTGAGGCTGCGTGTAGAATTTGTGGCGTCGCATCACCACATTCACCTGTTTTGCAAATCTTGTTTGCAAACGCAGCACAGCCTTCTTGTTGACATCACCAATGACCTCACCTTGAGCATCACAAACAGGTAGTAAGTACTTGAACACGTGCTGGCCCTCCTTTCCCAGAGATCCCTACAGAAGAGATGTTTTCCTGACAGAAGGAAACCTGGCGCCATCCAAGGCCAAAATATAATTTTCAAAACAATCCACCCAATCCTCCTATTTTATGGGAGGTTCACCAGGCAACGTAAGGAACGGAGGTGGTGTGACAATTGCCGCAGCATCCATTGTGGAACACAAATAACAATGTAAATGGAATGGAAAAGTAGAATAGTTAACTCAAAATTACTGCTTACATTTTCCTCCACTGGGTGGCAGTGTTTCCCAAGGAACGAACACTTTGTAGGCAAATGCTGTAAAAATGAAAAAAATAAAAGACAGCCAATCGATGACTAAAGGGTCATTAAAACATCCAATAAGAAACTGGGGAAGCCAGAATCTGAGAATTAACCAACAACTACACAGTCATGTGACCCAGATCGCAGGCAGCTCGGTACCTCGCTGCTGTGCCTCACCCCCTCAGTACTGGCACTAGAATTTCTCAATGAAACGTGACCACATCCTGATCAGGTTCCTTGACATCCAGGCTGCTTCCCACTGCTTCAATGTAACCGTTGCTGCACTGCTCTGGACTCCAGGTGAGCTAACGCAGTTCTCGGCTGCGCTTCCGCTGACTGAACAATGCAGTCACGTCTCTTCTTGGGACTCAAGACGGTACGCGTGGGATTAGAACTTGCACGTGCACAAGTCAAGATGGCGCAACGGTCTTGATGGCGCACCACAATTTACAGACCCTATGTAGGCTGACTGTAGTGCGCGGCGCTCTACCGGAGCCTCAGCGGAGCCTCACAGCAGCTTGAATTTACGGTCTCACATGTTCATCTCCTCCGATAACTCCTCTTGGGTCTCGACGTGCAGTCTTCAGTAATTCACGCTGTCAATCTAACGCCTGACCGCAGTATTCAGCTCCATGGCTTCTTGGTAGGGATCTTGATCCTCTGCTATCACTATCCTGTGCCCAGAAGTAGCGTCGCCAAAATGTAATAAACGAAGTTCACTCTCACAAGTCCAATTCAGAAGATTGATTTATTACATAGAAGAAAGACCCCACACCGCAGTCCTGCCAGGCACAGCTTGCAACTGACTGCTGTTGGAGCAAGGACTCACAATGAGACTTGCTCGGAAGCAATCCTCTCACAGTATTAATTAATTTGTACTAAATCCTTGTAATGTCTTTATTAATAATGTGCAACACAAACATATTTTATCTAGAAGAAGCTTGCCTATGTGTTTTCCACTAATAAGTAATCCTCGTCTAATCCAAAATGGCCGCTAAAACGCGGGAATTCTACTGCGCATGTGTCAACCATGTCACGTGGTATGACGTCTTTCTTTGCTTGGAGGGAATCTTTTGCTCTTGCGCAGTGTATGCTAAAATGGCCGCTTAAATGTTCTCACATGCTAAAGCTTTCGCATTGCTGAAATTAATAATGTGGTATTTTAAAGCTACTAATGCGGGATAGACATTTATAAATAAATGGGATTAGTGTAGAAGTAGGAGGTATACAGTGAAAACATTTATTTTTGATTTTAATATGTTTCTTCTTTGATTTTCTATTAGTTTGTAAAGTGGGCCTGGGTTGGCTAAACAGCAGCTCGAGAGTCATGTGACCTGCGCATGCGCTCTGAAAACTAACAAAGCAAAGTGATGAAGTCAACTTGGAGGATGTCCAAAGACATGACCCGCTGATCACCTTCAGAGTTCAACTGAATGTCCTATGAAATGATACATTTTGTATATATTTTGTATTAATATTGGTGTGAAACGGGTGGGAAATAAAGCAAATGTATTAATTGAGAGGGGCGGGATTCTAAAACAATGGGCTTAAGAAAATTGAACTAAATTGACATGGTGTGAGGATCAACCCCCTGTCCCTGTCCAATAAGAATTAGTGGGCCCATAATTTTGAAACATTAATGGGAGGTACATGGGCATAGAAGGGTATAATAGATATAGAATTAGCTAATTAGTTAGCTCAGCACGCAGACGAACAAAGATGCTGTTGCAGAACAGACAGAGACTGAACCGCTGTCCGAAGAGGTCGTGAGGTGGGGGCGGCGGACCGTATTAGAGGGAGACGCGGAAGAACCACGAGGAGGAACGAAGTGTCAGAGAGGGGAACGACGCAGGCGTCGTTGGTAGAGAGGTCATCTATCCTGTCCTGAACCTGGTCCGGAGGTCTTGGTCTTCATCCTTTCTTGGGGACCCTCTTTCCAACTCCTTGGCCAAGGGGTTTGGTTTTCACACCATTAGGTAACTATAAATGCGTAATCTTCAGTTTGTACTGCTGTCTCTATCTTCTCCTTTCTGAGGGACCGTCATTTGTGATTAATAGGTGACTATAGAGTGTGCTTCCTCCTTGAGATGCGATCAAGTATTATGTGGTTTGTATTTTACTCTGCTAAATATTTTAGATAAACATTTTAAAACTTCCTGAGTCAGTGGTTATTTCAGGTGTTTAATGAAATTATGTTTTGTATGATCTCATATCAACCCCAGTTATCAAAGGTCCATTGGTAAGTCATTACTCTTCAATCAGAAAAGGTAATTGGTAGCAGGGATTTTGATAAAGAGTACAACTGACCCCACCAGCGGTGATTGCTAGCTAGTCTGAATGAATGGGCCCAGGTGAGTATTTAGTGTATGAATGCTTGTTGCTAGTAACCCGCTGGATCACTGCCAATGTACAATCCCCACGTTCTAAAGATGACATAGTAGAACGTTAACATGTCATAGATGAGTGTGCAGCCTCAGCCTGGCCAAAGCTGCCTAAGCGTATGATGGAGCAGGGTTTGCGTCATGTAAACCTGCTCGGATCAACGCCCCAAGATAACATTTATTAATCGTGTGATTTGTACTAATATGCATTAATACACACAAACACGGGGAAATGCTTTGCGCATGCATGCATTGCAATTAAGATTAATGCATGAAATTCTTAGGCTGCATATCGCTTTTTGCATATTAAAACCGACAAAGTGGAATAATGCTATTGCAAATAATAATGCTTTGCACATTAATGCTCATATAAATTACCATGGGATTAGTGCGATGGTGGGAGGGAAACAGTGTAAATTCCATTTTTGTGTTATTAATATTCTATATATTTCTTCTTCATCGTAGTTTTAAAAATGGGCATATGGTGAGCAGTTAGTTGGGAGTTTAAAGTTGACATAAGTCAGAAGAAAGGCCGTGAAAATGTGACCCGTACATGAACTTTGGTGGGTGTCAGCGGCGGATGAAGGAAACCTTGAAGAGTGAAAGAAAGACGTGCAATATTTGAGGACGTCGAGATGCCTGGGAAAGCTCAAATTGATGAACATTTTATGTCTAGCCGATACATTGTTTGAAATAAAGTTGCTAATACAGGGACAAGCCATTCATCAGAAAATGTGAGGTGATAGGGGATAGAGAATCGATTCATAAACAGTGATGTAAATCGTGAGAATGAGTTAGGAACAAAGAAGGCATGTAAAGCCAAATGAAGTAATGGAGGTGTTGTGTAACACCCCACAAATTGACCAATGAAAAGTTGAGATTTTTCCGAATGTTGCAGATTAGTGGGATGGTCATGTTGAGTTAGGGTATAATTGGGGTGCTCTTAGTGGGTGTGGTTGGTCAGCTTTCGTAGGTCCAGAGAGGCAGAGGGTGATCGTCACTGTCCGTCGGTTAGAGACCTACCTGTCCTTATCCTGACACCAGTTTCCTGATCCTATCCTTATCCCGGTTTTCCTTAATCAGGTCCCCTTCACTATCCTCGTGGCCAGGGGGTGGTGGTTTCCCTGAACTTTAATCGTTAGGTATGTATCAAAAGGGAATTTTGCAATGTCTGCAAATGTTTTCTCTTCATGATTCTTATGTCTCTTCATCTATCCACTCCATAATATTCACTGTGATTCAGATATTTGTGATCTTGTCTGCATATTTTATGATATTTCTCCTATAATGTATATTTTCTTTCCCTGTAACTTTGTACCTGAGATTTCTTATAATTACTGAAGCTAAAACAGATTAACGATATTTTGAGTTTGTGATTATTTCCTCATGACATTTTGTTAAGATTTTAGTTGATTAGTCATGTCAATAATTTATACTACTCAATCAATATGATTCATCGCCCAAGAGGAAAGTGGTTGATAATATAGGTTAAAGGGCTAAAATAAAGAAGAAAGGATTAGATAAATCTGTTTTTTCCCTTTAGATGATTAAAGACAAATCAACGTCAAACAAACCGCATTCAGCGTCATTCTCGTAGGGTCTATTAAATGGTGAGAAATTGTGTATTGTATGTTTGGGGCCCGTTGTCTGCTGTGTCATTCAGAGACCCCCAGTTTGGCGCTGGATCAGTTTTTGGTAGCAGTATGATGGTTTATTATTGATTAGCTGATTATTGATTATATGTGTTCTAACACGAAAAGTTAATGTCGCGTTTTTATGTCGTCTTGAAAATACGGGTGAGAAGGTTGCACGGGGTAAAGCCATAGCCTGAAGTAGGCTGGGAATTAGTGTGGATAGACGTATCCCACTACGGAAGTACTTTGTCTGTAGTCATAACACTGAACAGTGAAAGGCTGTAGGTGTTGCATTAGGGAATATTCGTATGAGAGTAGATTTGGAGTGCTATAGCGAAGGGCCCACCTGTGAAACTTTGGCCTTATCCCCAGAGAAGTACCAAGACTCCTTTTCACACCAAAAAGTCCTCTTGAAAAACTTTGGCCTTATCCCTAGAGAAGTAACAGGTCCTCCCGGAGCTTGATTGAAGGGTGAGATACCGTTGGGTCGTTATTCTTGCTCGTAGAGAAAACTCTCTTTGAAAAAGTGAAAACTATCTCTTTATTTAAAAAACAGACAAGGTAGCATTGTTTTTATGTCGTTATTAACAACATTTTTGAGAAAAAGCTTAAGAAAAATTTTGCTGAGTCATTTTGTAAAGGGAGGGTCAGTAGAAGGAGTAATACTGATGTCAGAAAACGCCGAGCTGGCATTGGTCAGGCAGCGGGAGCTTCTAGAGCTGTGATTGGATGAGCCATTGTAAGCTGCATCTCTATTGGTTGAGACACTGCTGACGTAGCAGTGCTCTGATTGGTTGGTTGGTGTGAGTCGCGCTGGTATTGGACGACAGTTGTCTAATAGAAACTACAGAAGTACGAAGAGTTTGTTGTTGTGTCCGAGTCACATTTTGTAAAGATAGTTAAGAAAAATGAAGTTTATTAATAAAATCAGGAATTTCTTTAGAAAAGACAGACCAATAGTGACAAGGGAGGGAATTCTTATTCCGCCTCCAGGAACACCCGCATCCTATATGATGCTAGAATGTTGATATCATACGTGCACTTGGTTAGAGAATTGGCTGAAGTATACTGAGAGCGATGGTGTTTTAGCTTTTCCGGAACATGGGACATTTAATGTGAGAATTTTACAAAATTTAAGAGATCGGATGAATGTGTTGGAGCCTAGACCGACTCAGTATGAGGCACTTGAAGAATGGGAATATGAGGCTTTTGAGCGAGAGAAATACAGGGGTGGAAGAAAATACAGAAATGTCATGTCCAGATATCCCTTTGAGAGTAGGCAAGAGAGAGTGAAAAGATGGAGAAGAGCTGTAGTGACGGAAGGACTGTAGCCTGTCTTGTTCAATGATGAGTCAATAGGAGGCAAATGTAAGGAGAAAAATAATAATATTGAAATGCAAAGAGGGAGTTGTAACATGAATGATTCAGATGACGAGTTAATGGAAGATATTATGACAAAAAGACCTCCACCATATCAGGAAAGTCCAAGAAAAGTAGTTCCAAATGCCCCGATAATGGGATCTCCACTGATTCCACAGGTTCCACAAATTCCGGTGGTTACGAGAGTAGTACCAGATAAAGAGACAGAGTTACAGAATCAAGCAAGAGAAGAATGAATCCAGAAAGTTAAACAGTTAAACCTGAATGCAGGAGCATTATCAGTACCCGTAATGATAGCTCCTATAGTTCCGTTGTATGGGAATAAACAGAGTATATCAGGAGTACATGCTTTGACAGTTCCGACAAGTAGTATGAGGAATGAGACAATGACTATACCTAGTCCAGTTGAACGAATGGAAGAAAATGTTACCTTAATAGATCTTCCCATAGGAGAAGTAGTACATGAAACTCCAAAAAGAAATGTTCAAATAGATCCTAGGAGAATAGCACAGAGTGGTGATTCCGCATCTGAGAGTTCAGTAGGTCCCACACCAGAAGAGCTGAATGAGTGTTAAAGGGAATGGAAAAAGGAAAACCCCTACCACAAAGTATAGATGTGTGTAGATTGAAGGTGGATTTGGAGGAAATTATAATTGGTACGATCAGTCCAGATAGATTAAGTATTTATAGAGATGAGGAATTATTGTTTTTGTGTAAGAATATTACCTGGAAAGCAAGGATTTTGCATGAAAAGATAGCAGAAGCTGCTGTTGGTTACGGAATAGATATTGAGAGATCGAAGGTATTGCAGAAAACATATAGGATGGATTTCACTGACAAGGACTTGGAAAGTTTGAATGTGTCTGGTAAAAAGTTACAGATAAAGGAGTTGATGTTGATTCTGAGGAAGTGGGGAGATGTTGATCGTTGGAAAGGTAGATGGTCGAAAAGAAAAATGAATTAAACCCTACAAAAGGTACTTCAAAGTATCCATTAAAAACAAACGGACAGGTTGAAATGGTGTGTCCAATGAGAGAAGTTCCAGGTGGTGGATATGTTCATGTTCCCTGGAGTAGACAGGACATTTTGTCTTTTACGAATGATTTCCCCAGATTGAGAGAAAAACCAGTGGAATGGTATAAACAGGTAGAAACGTTTGTGAAGGTATCAAAGGTATTGCTGAAGGACTTAGATGGTCTATTCGAGATTGTAGTTCTGGCTGATTTGTGGACAGAGTGTAAAATAACTGTCGATTGGCCTAAAAAGAATATCCAAGAGACCCTAAAACTGGTGCACCTTCAGATGAGGTGATGAAAAAGTACAATCAGGTGATTACTTTCTTGAAAGGAAAGATTTCCCCGAAGGAAACCGTTTGGGTAAAAATAGACAGGACAACACAGGAGCCAAAAGAGTCAGTGCATGCATACTATGAACGATTGTTGCAGGTGTTTAAGCAGTATAGCGGACTTGAGAATATGGGTGACAAGGATATGGGACATTTTGTGTATCGTTTTGTGTTTGTACTGAAACCAGAGATTAGTAATATGATTCAACAGCATCTGATTTGTTGGCAGAGTAAGACGATTGATGAGATTTTGAGGTATGCAAAATACTGCAGTGATGACATTGATTCAAGACACAAAAAGCTTAATGAAAAAAGGATGTGGGCGCAAGTTAAGGTAGCAGAGCAACAAGAAGCAAATAGTGTCGAGCAGACGAAAATTCAGAATCAAAATGGTCAAGTACCAGGTGTTGGAAAGGGTAAGGGAAAATTTGTTAAAGGTGATTTGAAAAGAAAATTTACTCGTCATGCGTGCGGCATGCTTGGACATTGGAAGAACGAGTGTAGAAGCACTGTAAAAATTAATGGGACAACCCAAAATTTAAATTCACAGGTGCAGAATGAAGTGGTTGTGACCCAGCAACAGACGCAGCAGATAGTTACACCACAGTTACAGGTGCCCCAAGCTCCTATGCAGAGTAATGTAGGTGCTCAGGTACAGAGGTACAGTGTGAATACTAGATTTACTCCTATGGAACAACATGGTAAGAACCCAAATGTGCAGATGATTCCACAATATTGGTTGCAGTCTAATGAGAGTGATTCGGAGAGTAGCCAATGACGGTGCCTGAGGGGGGAGGAAGAGTGCGTGCTTGGCGCAACTCTGGAGGTAGATCAGTCATGTCCATTTGTTGATGGGAAGGTGGAAGGTAACAATATTACATTCCTAGTGGACACTGGTGCTACCCGTTCTACTGTGAGAGCAGCAGAAATTCCTAACCTACCCCTCTCAGGAGAAACTATCCAAGTTGTGGGAGTGTCAAATAAGCAGATTAAAACTCCAGTTACAGAACCAATTGAGGTTCACATTGGGAGGTTTAAAGACATGCATCGATTTGTGGTATGCGATTCGAGCCCAGTGAATCTATTGGGACGAGATCTACTATGTAAGATGAATTGCACCATCTTTTGTACGCCTGATGGTATTGCATTTCAGACACCTGATGAGGATGTCGAATTTAAGTTGATGCTAGCAAAGCAAGGGACGGAAGTAGATGAACTATATTCACTTTTAATAGAACAGAATTTGCCTGATGAGCGGAGAGAGACAGTAAGATCTGATGTATGGGATTTTACAAGAAAAGAAATAGGGTTAATGAAAAATGTGGATCCTATTCAGGTTATAGTGAAACCTGGTGCTCATTACCCAAACACTCCTCCATATAAAATGAGTCCTGAGACAATGGCAGGAGTTGCTCCTGTGATCGATCAAATGATCGAACAAGGCATTCTAAGAGAAATACTGAGCAGTCCTTGTAACTCACCTATTATGGGAATTAAATAGCCAAGTGGAAAATACAGAATAGTGCAAGATTTGAGAAAGATTAATAAGATAGTGGTACCTTGCTGTCCAATCGTGCCAAACCCAGCAGTGATCCTTTACCAGATTCCATGTAATGCCAAATGGTACACAGTGATTGATTTGTGCCAAGCATTTTTCTCAATTCCTCTACACCCAGACAGTCAGTTTTTATTTTCATTTCAATTTGGAAACCGTGTCTTGGCATGGTGCAGAGTTCCTCAAGGGTACACAGAAAGCCCCTCGATTTTCAATCAAATTTTGAAAAAATGTCTGGAGACATTGGTAATGCCAGAAGATTCGGTTTTGGTTCAATACATTGATGACCTACTGTTGGCATCAAAAACTCGAAAGGCGTGTGTGACAGATACCATTGCCTTATTGAACCATCTGGCAGAAGGGGGACATAAAGTGTCACCTGCAAAATTGCAGTTCTGTAAACAAGAAGTACAATACATAGGACACATGATTGAGAAAGGAGTTAGAAAAGTGACACCAGAAAGGATTGAGGCAATTCGACAGATGAAACCTCCAAGAACCCAGAAAGAAGTGCGAATGTTTTTGGGAATGGTTGGTTATTGCAGACAATGGATAAGTGGATTTTCAGTGATTGCAAATCCTTTACAGAGGTTGACACATAAAGATGTGACTGATCCGATTGATTTGGATGATGAGAGTATGGAAGCTTTTGTAAATTTGCGAGACAGTCTGTGCCAAGCACCAGCATTGGGAATGCCTGATTATACAAAAGAATTCACATTGTTCTGTTGTGAGCAAGATGGATGTGCGTTAGCAGTGTTAACTCAAAGGCATGGATTGACTAGACGTCCAGTGGCATATTTTTCTGCTACGTTAGATTCTGTGGCTGCAGCATTACCAGGATGTTTGTAAGCCGTTGCTGCTACATGTGTGAGTTTGGAACAAAGTGAAGCAATTGTGATGGGTTATCCAGGTTAAGTGTATGTTCCACATTCTGTTGAGATTCTTTTAACCAAAACACGAACTCAGCACATGACTCCTAGTTGGCTGACTAGGTACGAGAGAGTGATTTTGGGCGCTGAAAATGTGACAGTTGTGAGGTGTACCACCTTAAATCCAGCAACACTACTACCAAATCCTTATGGGGAGGAGGTAAAGGAAGAAGCAGATCATGATTGTTTGGATGTGACCGAATTCTGTACAAAACCTAGGGCTGATATCCAAGATGTGCCTTTAGAAGAGTCTGACAGTTTTCTGTTTGTTGATGGATCATGTTTGAGGAATAAAAGAGGAGAGTTGAGCGCTGCCTATGCAGTATGCACAGTAACTGGAACTGTGGAAGCATCCTGCCTATTTGGTGTAAAATCAGCACAAATTGCAGAATTATACGCTCTGATTAGAGCATGTAAAGTTTCCCGAAATTTGAGGGTAACCATATTTACGGGAAGTCAATATGGTTTCGGGGTGGTGCATGATTTCGGCCAATTATGGATGCAAAGGGGATTCATGACTTCATCAGGCTCCCCTATTAAAAATGGGAAAATTTGAGAGATTTATTGGATGCCCTGCAATTGCCAAAACAAATTGCAGTGGTAAAATGCTCTGCGCATAAATCAGGAAATGATTATGTGACCAGTGGCAACAGATACGCAGATCAGTTGGCGCGTTTCTGTGCAGAAAATTCAGTTGCACTTAACAGGAAAACAGAAAGAAAAATCACCGATTGCCATTTAATGTTTACATCAAAAGACAGTCGGGATGAAATTAAGCAGTTACAGGAAGAAGCTAGTGAAAAGGAAAAAGAGCTTTGGAGAAAAGCAGGATGTACAAAAACACCAAAAGATGAAATTTGGGTATATGTAGATGGCAGACCAGTTATGCCCGATTGCATGCTTTCTCATATGGCAAGAGTCTATCATGTGATCACTCATGTTGGGAGGGATGCAATGATCAGACTCTTCAAGCAGACCTGGTTTAGTCCCAAATTTAGGTACATTGCAGAGAGTTTGTGCCAGAGGTGCGTTGTTTGCCAGCAGCAGAATCCAGGGAGAAAAACAGTTGTGGGTACAGGAACTATCGGAAAAGCTGCAGGACCATTTACACGTTTGCAACTTGATTTTATCGAGTTGCCTCCGTGTAATGGTTTAAAATACGTACTTGTCATTGTGTGTCTCTTTTCTCGTTGGGTAGAGGCTTATCCTACAAGGAGGAACGACAGCCTTACCGTGGCTAAATTGCTTTTGAGAGAATTAATACCAAGGTATGGATTTCCAGTCACTTTAGAATCAGATAGGGGAACACATTTTAATAATGAAATAATTTGAATAATTTGTGCAGCATTGCAAATTGAACAAAAGCTGCACTGTGCTTACCGACCAGAGGCTTCTGGAATTGTGTAGCAAATCAATTGCACTATAAAATCTAGATTAGGAAAGGTTTGTGCATCCACAACACTGAAATGGCCTGATGCTTTGCCCTTGGTCTTAATGAGTCTCAGAAGCATTCCTGACAGAAAAACTGGATTGAGTCCACACGAGGTTCTCATGGGAAGAGTCATGAGACAAGCAATTGTACCAGCAAACAAACTGATGAGCATTTCTGATGATCTGATTCTTGAATATTACAAAGGACTGGCTGATATGGTGCGATCTGTGTCTTATCAGGTTGGAGCAGACGCAAATGAAATACAGCTGAATCCAGTGCATGATCTACGTCCAGGAGAGTGGGTTCTTGTCAAGAAACACGTGAGGAAGTCGTGTTTAGAACACAGGTGGCATGGACCGTACCAAATCATATTGATAACAACAACTGCAGTAAAGTGTGGTGGCCTACCAAATTGGATACACGCCAGCCATACTAGAAGAGTCTCAAGTCCACTTGAAGAAGCTGAACGGCAACTGGAAAAAGAAAAAGAGAGACCAGAAGCCAGAGGTTGTGAGCCTGAGAAATCCAGAGAGGCAGATGTCACTGAGCTTGTGGATGATGAACAACCAAGTACCAGCCGAGTAGAGTGGGCACCAGAAACTGGGACTGAAAAGACTGCTGTTGGAGAGAGTGAGGAAGAAGCTTCTGAAAATCAAGAAGGAAGCCAACATAGAGAGGAATGGATTGAGAGTGATATCCAGACAGAAGAAGTGGTTGCTGGAAGCCTAGAACAAGGCCAACAAGAAAGAGAGTTGATTGAAGGAGACAATCAACTGACAGAAAAAGCTATCGAAAGCCAAGAACAAAGTCAACAGAGAGAAGAAGCAAAAGAGGGTACTAGTCAACCCGAAATAGAAAGGGACTTTGAAAGTGAAAAGGAAGAACAGCCAAGAAAAAGGTTGTGCAAAAGAACTGTAGAACCAGAAAAACAGGGTGAAGAAGAAGTTCAAACAAAAAGACTGAGATATAATGATAACTGGCAAAATGGAGCAAAAAGACTGAGATATATTCTAGAAAGAAGAGGGCCAGAGCAAATAAATGAAATTTCAAGTCAGTCAGATCAAGAAGATTCTCAAAAGAAAATAGTATGTAGAACAACAAGACCAAGAGCTGCAAGTCGAAAGTATACCAGACCTGAGTGGATTTACGTTATCTTAAAGGAAATTGAAAGCCCTGATCAAACAGAAGGAGAAGTTACAGATGATACAGAACGAATTGATGAGAGCAAATTGAAACCACCTTAAAAGAGACTGTAAGAAAAATTAAGGTGCATCATAATCCAGTCAAAATTAAGTTGATACGTCAAGAAGATTTGAAAAAGACTCGAGAAAGACCTTAAAAGGGGGGATAATAATAACAATTTTTTTTTAAAAAGGCAGAGAAAATATCAAAGTGTGTGGTTGTACAAAAGAAGATTAATTTTAAATTTTTCCCTAGAATTAGGTTTATAAGGAATTAATAGTGAAGTTAGATTTTTTTTTTTTTTATATATATTTTTTTTTTAGGAAAAATGGTAGAATCTACAGTGACTGAATGTCCGAAACCTAGTCTAAAACGTAAAAGTATTAGAGCTTGCTTATGTGGTGTCTTATTAACTATGTCAGTGTGGTTAATACTAACAATTGTTGTCCCAGTCTTGATGGTGACTAATGACAAAAATCAGACTAATAATACAATAAGTATGAGAGTGGAAGTTATTACTAAAGGTCCAACTAATATAGTTCATAATGATGAAAGTATTTATCATCAAGATAGATCAATTACTGATTTTTCATTAAACGTTTTCACTAAATTATTGTATGAATATGTTAATACGATGAATGTGAGTGACTGTTATGTTTGCATGCAATTACCATTGTCTGTCTCGGAGGGTGTGACATATCATCACCTTCCTTTAACATATGGTGTTTCGTGTAGTGTACTAACTAGTCTGTTTTATGTAACAGGAAAATTAGAATTTTATTATTCTAACCTAGATGTGGTCTTTCCGAACTTCCCATTAGAAAGAATTTAAATAAAGTATCTAGTAGCTTAGAAGCTGAATATATGGGAGCATTTTTTCATACTACACAAACTTTGGATCTAATATATGGCCACAAAAATAATCTCACCTGCAGTTTACAAATAGTAGAAAAGGATTTCATTAATATGGTAGAGAATAGAAGACAAGAATTCCATAAAAAGGCTGCTGAACAGAAAACTAATATACCACCTTGGGCTTTTAGAGAAGGAAATTATAAAAAAAAGCGAGACTTATGCTGCAATGTCTCTGGATTGGGATCACAAGAGGAAGCTTTGCCTACTAAGACTAAAGACTAACTATAACAACTATTATTTAGGTACTAGTAAATGTGAACATAATTTCTTAATAACAGGAGGATGGGGATTAAAGGGAGGAACTGACCCTGTTTTCCCCGGTGTATATTATGTGTGTGGGAGGAATGCTTATTATAGATTGCCTGTCCACTGGTATGGTAGTTGTAACTTTGGGATCGTATTTCCTAAGGTATACCATGTAGATAGAAATAATAAGATTAATGAGATGAAACATGGATTAATACGCAGTAAGAGAGCAAGTTTTTCAGAAATAGTGGGTGATATATTTGGTGCGTTAATACCTTCAATTGGAGTAGTTCTTAATTCACACAAAATTCGAAAATTATCCACAGTGGTTGATCGATTATCAACTGATACTACTGGAGGGTTCTTATTAATTGATACAGAAATGGTTGCGATTAGATCAATGATTATGCAAAATCGACTTGCCCTTGATATATTATTGGCAAAGGAGGGTGGAGTTTGTGGGATGCTAAAGGTGCAACATTGCTGCACTTATATTCCTGACAAAAGCAAAGGTATTGAAGGATATATTAAAAATATTACGAATTTACATAAAATTTAACACAACTAGAGGTTGATGGTGTCTGGGAGAAAATTAATAAGAGTTTTTCAAATTTAGGTAAATGGTTCACTGATCTTGGTAAGAGTTTATTAGGTAGAATAATAATACCAATAGTATCAATAGTGATAGTGACTATGTCAACAATAATGACTTACAAATGTTGCAAGAAAAGAAGAGGGAAAATAAGTATGCTAGGGGTAGATAACAAATGTAAAGGTAGAAAAAGGAAATTAGAAGAATTAGAGTTAGAAAATATGAAAGGCAAATATTATGAAATGATGAAAGATTTAGGTGAAAAGAAGAAACTTAGAAGTGAAAGAAGTACGAGTTTCTGAAGAAACAAGAAATAGCAATGGGTGATGGGTATTTTATGATGGCTTAAAATTCCAATCAAAGGGGGGAATTGATGGAGCAGGGTTTGCGTCATGTAAACCTGCTCGGATCAACGCCCCAAGATAACATTTATTAATCGTGTGATTTGTACTAATATGCATTAATACACACAAACACGGGGAAATGCTTTGCACATGCGTGCATTGCAATTAAGATTAACTGCTTGGCTGCGGCGCGAATTCCCCCGCGGTGCTGGACATTCCATTGTTGGGCGTGGTTCGGAGGGCCCCCGGCCGTCGTGCGCACACGCCCACCGTGACTCATGACGGCCGGGGGCCGTCATGAGCACCGAAGGGGTTAATGCATGAAATGCTTAGGCTGCATATCGCTTTTTGCATATTAAAACCGACAAAGTGGAATAATGCTATTCCAAATAATAATGCTTTGCACATTAATGCTCATATAAATTAACATGGGATTAGTGCGATGGTGGGAGGGAAACAGTGTAAATTCCATTTTTGTGTTATTAATATTCTTTATATTTCTCCTTCATCGTAGTTTTAAAAATGGGCCTATGTTGAGCAGTTAGTTGGGTGTTTAAAGTTGACATAAGTCAGAAGAAAGGCCGTGAAAATGTGACCCGTACATGAACTTTGGTGAGTGTCAGCGGCGGATGAAGGAAACCTTGAAGAGTGAAAGAAAGACGTGCAATATTTGAGGACGTCGAGATGCCTGGGAAAGCTCAAATTGATGAACATTTTATGTCTAGCCGATACATTGTTTGAAATAAAGTTGCTAATACAGGGACAAGCCATTCATCAGAAAATGTGACGTGATAGGGGATAGAGAATCGATTCATAAACAGTGATGTAAATCGTGAGAATGAGTTAGGAACAAAGAAGGCATGTAAAGCCAAATGAAGTAATGGAGGTGTGGTGTAACACATTTCTTATAATTACTGAAGATAAAACAGATTAACGATATTTTGAGTTTGTGATTATTTCCTCATAACATTTTGTTAAGATTTTAGTTGATTAGTCATGTCAATAATTTATACTACTCAATCAATATGATTCATCGCCCAAGAGGAAAGTGGTTGATAATATAGGTTAAAGGGCTAAAATAAAGAAGAAACAGTTAGATAAATCTGTTTTTCCCTTTAGATGAGTAAAGACAAATCAACGTCAAACAAACCGCATTCAGCGTCATTCTCGTAGGGTCTGTTAAATGGTGAGAAATTGTGTATTGTATGTTTGGGGCCCGTTGTCTGCTGGGTCATTCAGAGACCCCCGGTTTGTCGCTGGATCACATATTACAACACAAACATCCTCTCGTCATTCCCTCCAGATCTCACACTGTGATAATCAAATCCCTACTGAACTACAACTATGACTGCTAAAATTCTCCACACCTGCCTATGACTGAATTATAGCTCAATCGCTTACAGAGTGACAAAACCATTGTATAGCAGCTAGTCAGTTCACTAATGTATCCAAATTCAACAACTGCATATATTGAATTTGTTGAAGAGAGAGAAAACTGAATGGAAAGCTGCTGGAGACACATTGCCTGAAAGACCACCATCATTCCCAAGGCGGTCATTCATTGAGTGTACTCCACACAACATGGAGATGTTTGAGTACACTGGTTGGCTGTTCTGTATTTAGACCTCTGCGGATCAGATGCAAACTGGAAGTGTCACTATTACTGCCACATAATCAGATGTGCAAAACCACAATTTTTTGGGGCAGATTCTCCATTATACTAATCTTCAAAATCAGGCTGTTTGGTTTTGAAACACCACACAGAACCTTTATTCATTGTATGTTTACTCCACTTGGCTACCAGTCATAAAGAGATGCCAGTACAAGCTACTCACCGACGCATACAAGGCATTACACAACGAAGGACCTGCGTACCTCAACCAACAGGTGACCTTTCACCAGCCCACCAGGAAACTAAGATCCGGATCCCTTGCCCTAACTGCCACCCATCGCATCCGCCGAACAAACAGCGGAGGCCTCTCGTTCTCCCATCTGGCCGCCAAGCACTGGGTATGACTTCCCCATGCACCTCAGTGCCCCACTATCACTCCAGCAATTCAGGAAGGACCTCAAGACATAGATGTTCAACCGATAGGAGAACAGGCAGAATTATCTTACAGCGCCTCAAGACCCTCATGGGTGAAGCAGCTGTGCTCTACAAATCCTGATTGATTGATCTACACCAAATGAGCAGAGGTGAACTAGCCATCAAAGAATTGGCCAACAACACTGATATCACAATTAAACCGGCAGACAAAGGTGGCGGCATCGTCCTACAAAGCACAGAAGCATACCGCAGAGAATGTCGTAGACTCCTATCAGATGAGAGAAACTACAGACGCATCAGAGATGACCCCACGGAGCGGTTACGGATAGGGATCACCAGCATGGTAGAAGAAGCATTAACCCATGACTGGATCACCAAGAAGGAAGGAGAATTCATGATCAACACCAACCCAGTCGTACCCTATTTCTACACTATCCCAAAAATCCATAAGTCACTGGAAAACCCCCCAGGACGCCCCATCGTTTCAGGGATCGGATCCATCCTTGAACCGCTTTCAAAGTTTGCAGATGCCTTTTTGCGCCCACTCATACAGAACACCAGCACCTACTTGAAGGACACAAAAGCAGTACTCTGCCTACTAAAAGTCCTCAATTTTGACCTTACATGCAACGTCCTCATCGGCTTAGACGTGGAGAGCCTTTACACGAGTTTACCACACAAAGAAACTCTGGATATTCTAGAAGAGATCTTGTATGGAACAACATGGCCCTACCATACACCACAACATCTTGTCCTGGAATGCTGCAAATGGGCATTAACAGAGAACTATTTCCGTTTTGAAGAAAACCTGTTCCAACAACAGCACAGGACCAGCATTGGGAGTACCTTTGCGCCAAGTGTGGCTGGATTGTATGTCTACTACCTGGAAGAACAAAAAATTCTGTCAGACAACAACCCACACCGTCAAAAAATTCTGGAATGGAAAAGGTATATTGACCACGTCCTGGTAATATGGAAAGGCGACGAATCAGAGGCAAACACCTTCCTGGAATGGCTCAACTTACAGGACCCATTCTTAAAATTTACCCACACAATGAGCAGATCAGAATTAGTTTTTCTAGACCTCAATATCTACGCAGTAGAAGGGGCACTCAAAACCACGACTTATTTCAAACCAACTGCTAAGAACTGTCTCCTTCTGTTCGACAGTTTCCACCCGCGACACCTAAAGGAGAATCTCCCTTTCGGACAGTTCCTTAGACTCAGAAGGAACTGCACAGAAATGAGGGACTATGAAGCACAGGCCAAGGACTTGGCCGAAAAACTGAAGAGGAGAAAATACCCCTCTAACATCATTAAAAAGGCAAAGAAAAGAGCAACCAACAACCATAGGGACGCTCTCCTGGAAACCTATGAGAAACAGGACACAGAAAAGGACAAGAGACCCATCTGTATCACAACCTATAACATAGCATCAGACAGGGTCACCAAGATAGTGAAAAAACACTGGTGGATCCTGAACAGCGGAAAACTGAACATACCAACACCAATGTTCTCAGATAGGAGGGGCAAAAATCTCAGAGACATCCTAGTGCACACCCGCCCAAAACCTCAACCCAAACACAACCAACAAGTAATCAGTACCTTACCTACAGGACACCACCCGTGTGGCAATTGTAGTGTGTGCCATCTCACTACAACCACCGAAAAGGTCACCTTCAACACAGGAACGTCATGGGAACTAAGGAAATTCACCACCTGCAACACCTCAGGGGTTGTGCATCTGATTACATGCTGCTGTGACCTACACTATGTAGGTATGACTACCAGGAAAATTAGCACAAGGATCTGCGAGCATCGTAGCAACATAAGATGCCACAGGGCTAGTACAAGGATGACAGCACACTTCAACGAAATGAAACACACCCCTAATGACATGCGGTGGGTAGTGTTGGAACATATTAAACCCTGTGACAACTTGGAAAAGAAACTGCTAGAAAAAGAACAAAGATGGATGTTCAAATTGCGCACAGACACTGTAGGCATGAACGACAATATTCCATGGGGGCAATTCACAAGATGAACCCCAATATCGAGACATGTGACACCCAGCAATTTTGCGTGAATACCATCCTGATTAGACTACAGCTCCAACTTGGACTTCTATTGTATATCACCTTTATTTTATTTGATTTCATTTATTTTCTTTCTTTTTCATTTTCGTGGCCCCACCATCAACCATCTGTTAGGCCGCTACACAATAGCCCAATGGGGAACAATGACACCCCTTGCAATAAGCACCCCCTGTTTGGCACCACCACCATAACAGCCCTGAGGAACTAGCCCAAGATGGCCGCCGCATTCTAATGCTTTCTCGGCCCCCGACAGTGTTTGAGTTTTCAAGCCAGACTTTCACTTCATTTATTTTATTTTTATTTTTACTTTTACTTTAATTTAAATTCTGGTCCAACCATCCGCCAAAACCCAGGCGGCTGTTTCCCTTCGAGGCCGCTTTAAAGTCCATTAAGGCTCTCGAGAGTGAGATATACCTCCAACATGGCGCGCATCAATTGCCACTGGGATGCGGCCAAATCGTTCACGAAATGTCACGCTCTAGCCTTAGGCTGCACGCGAGCATGACTTCGCTTTCTCTTCACTATTTAGCTCGCACCGAGTGACAGACACGCTAAGATGCGGTCCGCCCGGGTAACGAGTAGGTCAGACTGATGGAGGAGTGCTGAGCCAAGTAAGTTTCCCTTTCCCCTTACTGGAACCGGCGAGGGAGAGATATATATAAAAAACGCCGTTCTTTTTACATTTTACAGCATCTCTCCCCTCCATGTGTAGGGGACGGCTGGCAGCAACCCCATATCCTAACTCTTATACTATGTTTACCTCTGTAGGGTTACTACAAGCCCCTCCACCCATGCAGACCATGAGGCTTATTAAAGCCTGAGAATAAGTATGTTTCCAAGAAATGACGAACTTTAAATGTTATGTGTTTTGTCTGTCATGTGTTGTCCTTTTTCACAAGTGTTTTTAAACAATCTAACCACGCTTTTTCACAACAGAGACGTCTAATGTGTATCATCTTGTCACATTGGATTTAAGCACTAAATTAATTTTAATTCTAAGGGCACCTACACCATCTTTAGAGGAGTACATTGATCTAAGCACCGCATATGGTATTCACCTGCCCACTTGAGAGGTGGGCAGGCAGTATGTACTAATTTGCATTCTGTTTTATTCCCTGAACAGATACTACGAGTCTATTTTAAAACCGTATGTATTTTACTTGATGCCCACACATTAGGTGTGCATATTTTTGTCTTTATTATAGTTTTTTCCTTATTATAGGTTTTTCACAGAGTGGTACGCATGGGGCTAGTCCTCATGTGGTCCTGAAGAAGAGGTTTAGGGGACACCTCGAAACATGTCGACAAAATGCTAGGGACTGTAATCACATAACAGTTACTTTTCCCCTAATATTAACCCCTTTTTATCCATACCAACTAGGAGCAAGAATAAAACATTAGCTCACTAGCTAGGTATTTTTAACGTCAGTTTACACCACTCCCCCAACACTGCACTACACATATTTTCACATTAAAGTGCTCCTACGTAATTTCGCAAGTCGCAGCACGCCCCAAACAGTAGCTGCTTGGGATGGCCCCAATGATGAAGCATGTCACCTAGGGGTAACCCTTGGTGAGTGAGGGGACTCAAGAAAAGGATGTTTCTTTTCTCAGTACAGGGGTGTGTTTCGCACATTTTGCTGAACCCCCTCTCCCTTGGTTAGGTTCAGCGATCCGTTATTCACGGATTTTTGTTATATTACATATATTTAGGCGGGTGAACCTAACCTCAACCTCCTTCTCCCCCTATTTTTGTTTGTAAATACAGAACACCACATCATCTCCCTCTTATTAACACAACAAATAAAACATATGCAAAACAAGTAAAAAGAATGGCAAGAAAAACAGAGAATTCTGTAATTTCAGAAGACACAGTCTTGCAAACGAAGTAGAATCCTTCTTGCACGAAGAGGCCTACCGACCTCCCCTTGGACAACAGGTATATTTGTGCCACCAGCTCGAATAGATTGACATTTAGCGACTCTAATAAGATTCCATATCTTATGATCATTTGTTTTAACAGCGCTCTTAAACATCTTAATAATCTTCACTGGTTGACTGAACTTGGACTTTCTACCGTTTTTCCTTGGTGACTTCATTCTCACCCAATCGCCTACACTCACAAAGGTCCTTTTCATTGCCTTTCTCTCATCATACCACACCTTGCTCTTCTCCATCTTCACCCTTTCTCTCTCTACATCCCTCTGTGCTACCCACACCATCATCCAGAGCACTTCTTTTCACAGTGACCCACAATGGAGTCACTTCAGTATTGGCAACCGTGCCTTTGAACAAACATAAGGGGGGCACCCAAGTGGAAGACTGTGGCATAAAACTGTATTCTCATACTTTTTTCCTCATGGCAGCAGGGATGTGGAATTCCTATAGCCCAACGCCCCGGACATATTGTTTGGGGTCAAGGGCAACAAGTTTCCATGTGTATTTTGTCCTTGGGACAAGTAGGCCCAACCCCCTGGAGCACAAACCCTTTGGCTGCCAGTTTGCAATACCACATTATGGATCAGGGAAGGGCACTGCCTGCAGTTAAGGTAATATTTTTGTCCATATGTTAATGCTGTTCAAACTTGTATTTATGGTTCATTAATTGAAAGCCTTTATTATTAGGGTGAGCGCTCTAAGTAAATGTTGTAAGCTCTGACTGCACTACTGACTGACTGACAGTGGTTCCAGTATAAAAATGTGTACACAGGTTTTCAAAGTTTAGCAATATGAGGCTATGTGCAATGCTCCCAGAATGCTCTCTGATTTGATGCAAATATTTGCAGAAGCTTGAAAGCAAGATTGATGATTCTTTGCTTTAAAAATAAAATGTTCATAAAAAAAACATTTTGCTAAAACTATTGCAAAATTTCAGGTAGCATTTCTTTGCAGCATAATTTAGTAACATGTGTTGATGCATGCTGGTATTTCCCAAAACTATTCATAATGGAAAATCACTGTAACCGGTTTCAATAAGATTATGGGACACAAAAATAAACAAGCATTGGCAAAGCCAATAAGTCTGAAATTGGTGGTCAGCTTTTTAGTTTTGTCAATGTGTGAATTGTTTTGGCATGGTTTTTGTAAAACCTTATTGGTGTGGGAGCTACCGGGCCCTCACCATTATAACAAACATTGGCAAAAGCGAATATTGTTTTTGGTCTCAAAAAGCACACACTGCCACAGTAATTACTGGCACTGAACAAAACTACTTTGTGTGCCGATATGCTCCCCGTGAAACAGCAGAATGCTGTCACTCACAGTGAAGCCAGCCGATACAGAGAGAGAGAGAAAGACAGAATTTTAATAAACGCAAAGGTAATGTTCAACGCCAGGCCAAATTAGGGGCACAATTATTAAAGAAAGTCTCAAAAGTGCACCCATGGTATATGTCCTTGCATTAAGTGCAGCTATATGGCTTTCGTGAATTCCCAAGAATTTACAGAAGTAGGACAAGAAATAGTACTCCTATAAATTATTTGTGAACTGCATTTTAGCATGAGCAAATATGCATGTGTAGATTTGCTCATGCGAAAATCTGAGTGTTTGCAAGTTCACTTTCCCTCCAACCACTTTTTTCCCAACTCTGGAAGAAGGTTTACGTCTGCCATTGTCAGGAGTACATTTTCAACATTTCTCAGTATGGGAAAAGATTAGAGAAGAGTTGTTGAAAACCCTTAAAACATGCATGTTAGTAGGTTTGCACAGACTCAAACTGGCATTTTAACCCTAGAACTATTGCTTACCACTATCTTCAGCCCCAGTATGTAGATAAGCAGAAACGTGGCAACATAAGAGGATTGCAAGTATTCAAACACTACATTGGTATGAGCCCTGGCATAATCATAGAGGCTATATAAGAGCTATTATATAATGAGATTGCTGCCATAATTTGTCGCCGCACTACATGGCACTAAAGGGACAGGTGGATTTTGTTACAGGACAAGTAGATTTATGAAGCAACCTGCCCCATGGACAAGTAGATATTCTATTAAATTCCACACCCCTGTGGCAGGTTCCCAGTCACCTCCAGACACAATGCAAAGTTTCTTTAAGCACCTTTACAAACTTTTCTACTACACCACTACTCTCTGAGTGGTACAACGCCACTTTCTTATGCTTAATACCTCTCTCTCTCAGAAACTCCTCTTCCACCCTAGAGAAAAACTGAACTCCATTGTCTGTCAAAATGGACAACAGAAAACTTTCACATTCAAAAAGTTCCTCTAAGAAGTCAATAATTACCCCCGATTCAACTGAATAACCACCTTGATATCAGGCCATCTAGAAAACATATCAAGACAAACCAACACATACCGGTCCTGAGATTTTAATCTGACTGGGCCTAAAATATCAACTGCAATGTCCGACCACAGACCACTAGCTTGCTCTCTTATTACCTTGGGTTGGGTCCTGCACTTCAAAATTCTAACACTACACAAACATTATACATTCACGAACCACTCTCTCAATATGCACAGCCATGGCGGGCAACCAATAAGCTTCTCTGATTCTTTCTTTCGTTTTGGCAATACCCGTGTGACTAGGATGATCATTGTTCACCAATTTGTTTCTCAAACTACCAGGGGAGACCAATTTGCTACCCACATAAGAAGACCATCACCACAGCCAACTCCTCCCTGACCTGCCAATATCCTCTAATTTCACTTTCACAATTCTTCTGCTCACCCTAGCCACCCTGCACTTTCGCTATAACCTGCTGCAATTCTTCATTGTTACTAAAACACTCTCTCCATTCACTCTCAGAAATCAAACCCTCACAGATCTCACAGACATTGACTTCTTCCTCATATTCTTCACCACCAAAGTAGTCACCTTCCTCAGACACATCAGTTTTATTCCCACTCAGTCTGTAAAGGCAATCAGCTAACACATTGTTAGAGCCAGTTAAATAAGAAACCGCAAAATCAAAATCCTGCAATGGTGCCACCCACTTTCTTATCTGATGTGATACAAAATCAATGCCCTTCTTGGTGAAAACTTCTTTCAGTGGTTTATGATCAGTTAACACCTCAAAGCCCTTAGCCCACAGAAATTTGCTCAGTTTACGCACAGCCCAATAAACACCTCGAGCTTCTTTCTCCACAACCGAGTAATTGCACTCAGCTCCTCTCAATGGTCTGGAGATAAACAAAATGGTTCTCTTCTTACCATCAACTTTTGCAACAAAACAGCAGCTAACCCTTTCAAGCTTGCATCAGTAATCACAGAAGTTTTACCAGCCCAATCAACAGCTGTGCGCATCAGCGCAAGAGCATGAGGCGCGCTTCAATACACAAATAAATCCAATCTTTCAAGTAGCTAACGGCCCAATCCAAAATGGCCGCTGTGTGCGCCAATCAACTTGCGTCAGGTGCACGCTTGACGTGGAAAGTTGCTCAGGCTGCGTACATGCAAGTCGCGAGTGCTGCCGGAGACTCACATGCTTAGCACACGACAAACCCAGGTGCCTCAACCAGCAGGGGCTCGAGCCACCTGCACGCAGAACTCCCGCCAGCCAGCAAAACCAACTCGCCGTGCACAAGCCGACAATAAACTGAGCCTACACTCACCACTGCCTCCAAAAAGTTCAGCACTCACCGCTTCTGCCGAAGAGACCAAAAGCAGGGAAACTCTCCAAAAAAAAGAGGCACCAGGGAGAATGCAGGGATCAGCTCCTTTCCAGCAACACGCCTTTCAACCAGCACCTTTCTGACTCTCGCAGTAGGCGTGATAGGGGCCACCTTCGTGTCTCACAGCAGAGACACCGATGCGGTATCGGAGGCTGTGAGGTAAGTAGAAACACAGCTTTCTGTACCACTGAACCATTGTCAGATAGGCAATGAATGGTATTGAGGTCTCTATTCCTGGCAAATTTACTGTTGTTTTCGCTCGTCGCCAAAATGTGATAAACAGCTCCCTTCTTGAAATAAGACAGGTCTCTCAGAGGTGGTGATTGATACAGCTTTATTGTAATTGCAGTTGTAGAGACCTCATCCACCAAGTAACCAGGTCCAATGCACACCCCCTCAGTAATCCACATTCCACCCTGGCAACCACCCACATTCTGATTCCTTGCATCATCACATAGAAACCAGCAGAACCCCTTCAAGAATAAATACAGAACACCACAAAGCGGTTATGTGATTGGAGTTCCAGCATCTGTAACATGGTGCTATACACAGTGGTGAGTGAGTCTTAATGTTGAAAGAGTGTGTTAGACCTGGCACCATTGGCGTGGGTCTCCCTTCCATTTTTTGCCTTTACCTCCTGTGTTTTGCTGTGATTTGGACTCCATTTTTTTGCTGGTCTAGATGCTTTGGGCACTTTGCCACTGCTGTTCAGTGCCAAAGTGCAAGTGCTCCCTTTGTAAATTATTGTTATGAGTTAGTGATTCCATGATTGGCTTATTGGTTTACTTGTCAGTCCCTAGTACAGTGCACTATGTGTGCTCAGGGCCTGTAAATCAAATGCTGCTAGTGGGCTGCAGCACTGATTGTGCCACCCGCAGAAGCAGCTTTTAAAATGTGACTCAGGTCTGCCATTGCAGAGCCTGTATGAAGTCTGGGACTGCCATGTCGACTTGGCAAGTGCACACACTTGCCAGTCCCTAAACCTTCCCTTTTCTACATATTAGTCACCACTAAGGAAGGCCCAAGGTACCCCTGTGGGCAGGGTGCATTGTATGTGAAAGGTAGGACATGCCCTGATGTGTGTGGCATATCCTGATAGTGAAATACTGCCAATTTTGTTTTCCACTATTGCAAGGCTATCTGTTCCCATAGGCCAGAATGGGGATTTTGTTTATAACATCTTATAAACATAACTGACCCTGGGAACAAGATAGGAAAATAAAGTTTAGTATGCCTCAGAATTAGTATGAACTCAGAATGTTAAAGTGCATCTTTTAGTGAGGATGATTATTACATTCTGTGTTTGAAAATACCACTTTTAGAAAGTGGGTATTTTCTTGCCTAAGCATCCAGCGTGCCTGTGCTAGGTTTGTGTATTGTATGTCTGGCTTTTGGATGACAGGGACTGGGGAAGGGCAGTGGCTCCAGAAGTCTGATGAGTCAGGGCTGGGCTGAATAGGCCTGGGCTGCATTTGGAGTGGTGGGAGGAGTAGCACCTTCACCTGAATAGGGCTGTGCCTGCCTCCCACAATGACGGCTCCACCCCCCTGTGGTGTGTCTGGAGCCAGGGCTCACACTGACAAAGGAGGTTGTTGTGCACTTGCAAAGTGCCCCACAGAACTGATTTTGGCTGGGTACAGACACTGTCTGCCTTCAGAGAACTAAGGATTTTGGTGTATAAAAAGAGGGGCCCAGACCCCAGACTTTTAGATCACTTCCGGGAAATCAAGAGGAACCTTTGCCAAGGAGAAGAGCCGGAGAAGCTGAGGAAGAATACTGCCCCTGTGCTGTTTGCTGTCTGGGGTTGGCCTGCAGTGGCTGCTTGCTGCCAAGGAACGGAGAAAAGGACGTTGCTGTTTGCTTTGTCATCTTGAGGAAGATCTCCAAGGGCTTGAAACTGAGCTTGCCTCCTGTTCTGAAGTCTCAGGGACGCAAAGACTTCACCCCCAGCTCTCCTGAATTTCCTGACTGGGAATTCCAACCTGCAAAGAGGTGCCTGCTGCTGTTTAGGGCCTCTGGAGACTGTTTGTCGCTGGGAGCTGGAAAATCGGCGCAACACCGAAGAAGCGTGTTGCAACCGCACTTGTTTTCCGACGCATCGCCGAAGAAACCGTCGCAGCGCCTGGCGTGGCTCGAGAAATCGCCGCACGACGCATCGGGTGTAACGATCTCCGAAGTCCGAGATCACCGCACCGATTACGACGAAAGCCTGCTGTGCGGCTGCACGAAACCACGCATCGTACTGGATCGACGCATCGCATCGAGGCGCCAAGACTGTTGCATCGTTGGGGGCCGCAGTAAGCAACAGGCGCATCAACTCCCCACGCAGTAAGGAATCAACGCATCACCTCCTCTGTGCTGCAGTAAGGAACAGACGCATCACCTCCCCCGAGTGTAAGGAACAGACGCATCACCTTCCCTGCGGCCATTTTGTTTGCTTTGCGAGATGCATCTAAGGTACTTTTGAGAAAAGTGTTGCAGTTACAACTTGCATTGAAGTGAACTATTTCTACCATTTGAAAGCCTTATTTTTAATACTATATTGTGGATTTTTGTCGTTTGGTCTTGTTTTGGTTTAGATAAAGATTACTTATTTTTCTAAACTGGTGTGGTGTCTATTTGTAGTGTTTTCACTGTATTACTGTATGTGTTCATGAATGCTTTACACACTGCCTCTGAGATAAGCCTGTCTGCTCGTGCCAAGCTACCATGGGGGTGAGCAGGGGTTATTTTGGAAGTGTGTCCCCCTTACCCTGACTAGAAGCAAGGGTCCCTATTTGGACAAAGGTGCAAACCATTGCCAAATAGCGACCCCCATTTCTAACAGAGTGGCTTTCAGCAAACCAGCAAGTAAACCACTTCCAACATCAAAGTGGATATTTATCTATGTATTTAAGAGCAAGTGCATCACAGCCCTGAAGACACAACAACAAAAAACACCAAAAGGTTTATGGTGGAATGTTTTGATGGATCTTAGTCACTGTTATGTATTTGCACTGGGTCAAACTCCAGTACAACCTTTTTTTTTATCCCTCTGTGCTGCTACAGCCAGGAACCAGCTTTATGCAAATCAACATAGGCACTGCTTTGATGTGAACAGTTGTGCCGAAACTGCCAGGCCATATTCCCTCTTAAATCTTCTATATTGAGCCCATCTGAGACCAGTTGTAGTCTTGTTGGGCGATGCTGTCTCTTCGCTAAAACCTGAAAACGCTCCAGTGTGGTTTTGCATCACTCACAAGAATGTGAGCAACTTGATTTTACAAACGTGAAGAATCATTAGCTACTCAACACTTACCCTGTCTAGAGCAGCACTCGTGCCTTTATTTTCACTGGTAATACTCCATTGTGTATGGACCATTAACAGGTACTATCAAGACAATACAGTCCCCGCAGTTTATTTGCAATCTGTTTGAATTGAGCCTCATTTCATATAAGAATCCAATGTCCATATTTTTAACCTCTTCTACACTATAATTCTGGTTTCAGATGCCTTATGCAGGAAACAAAAACTGCCCCTCCAATCTGATGTAAAATAACAGAATAGGATGTGGACAGGAAGCCACAGTAGACATACAGCTCATCACATGCCATGGTCACAGAGGCACTTTCCTCGCTATATCTCGCTTACATGGAAGCAAAGCAATGCTGTACACATGCAAAGGTAGGAGTGGTGGTCTCTTCCAGTGCAAGACACCGGTACCTGTAGGTTCAACCACACTCATTGCTGACAGCAGTTTGACTCGCATGGACTGCCACATAGGTTTCCCTGGACTGTATCACTGAGCATTATGTTAACCTTTGCCACATGTTACTTCTATTCAACCTCGAGTCCTGAAAGGGCCTCTAACCGAAGTGTTAAAAAATCTCACAAATACTGGCTGTTTACAGAACCCGCAGCTTCATGGGGGATACACACACGCTATTCTCCATCTCTCTCTGTACTATCATAGTTGCATCAAACAAATTTCCAGGGTAGAAACTTCATTGGTTGACAACTGTTCCCATCACACCTTTGTCTCTCTGTGGACAATACTGTCATGCCACTCAAAACTTTAAACAGTAATCCTGAACTTTCACGAATTGATGATTTGGAGCAATATTATTTATTTTTCACACAATTCCCTGCCGGTATTGGGAAGAAAGGTTGTTTAAAAGTGAAAAAGAAATATTTGTGAGACCATCAGCCAGAGCAATGACATCCACTCGTCATGTATCAAAGACTTCTGAAAACCTCAGGAGATATTTATACCTGGGATCAAAGAACTGATGTGACTGCGCTTAGACAGGGAAAGCCATGTGGTTGTTTGATGCTGCAGAGGTCATTCACCGCAGTAAACAGTTTCACACACAACAGGCAAACATGCGTCAGTGAACGTGACTACAAAGCACTGCAGCTGGCAGGCCACTGGCAGTCCGCCCCCATGAAGGACCAGGTAAACAAACCCATCCACATCAGATGGACTCAAGTGCACATCAGGACCACAAGACTGTGACTCCGATCTGAGTCACAGTAGCTGCTCCACCTCTCCTTTCATTTTCTTTTGTGGAGGATAATACCCCAACATTAAGTAGCAGAGGCAGAACTAACATCATTTTAATTGGTCTATATTTTTAATCACCCACATTCCTTTTTAGAGGTCTCTTCACATCAGAAACAGGCCTGCGGTACTCGAGGCGATATGCGAATTCTTTTTCTACTCGTAAATCCAGTTCAGACACTAAAATGTAATCACATACCTATTTCTCATAACAAGATTGGCTAACTTTTGAATATATTGTCATTCACGGGTGAGGAGTTTCCAAAGGGCATTCGGCAATTCACACAGTCATATGTAACATCTAGGGGGGAGTTGTGGGAGTCCCTGGCAGAGTGTGGCGGGAAATGCAAGTATTGAATGATGCAACTTCATGGGTATTACGAAACACTTACAATTCCTTACCCATACTTCTTTGCGCTTCTAAAGTTACACTTGAATGAACCAGGCGTGAATACTGACAATGTGTGGCACAGAGGAACCTCATGTTTTGAGGCAATTTGTGGAGAATAAGAAAACGGAAAAAAATCTCAAATATGCCAAGCCAACACGCATGGACGTTTTCCACTATGCAGAAAAGTCAGTTACTGAATTAGATGTGGGCCTACGCACCTGGAGATCTAAGCATTTTTTTTTTTATTGGAGCCTTTCAACTATTTGGTGTATGTTACGTGACAATGCATACTGACATGTGTCCATGTTTTGGGTGTAGTATGAGGCGTGGAAATGCAGTCTTTTGTATAGGGTCTACTACTGCATATTACCTTTTCACTGTTTTGAACTCTACATTGTTTTTCAAAATACCATTACTCATATAAAACGAGATATTCTGACTTTGTTACAGTATAACCTATTTTCTAGAACTTTTACCTGAAGTGTTGCTTTACAATGCACCCAATTGCAGTTGTGTACAATAACTAGACAATATTATTCCTAGAAGGCATAAAAATACAAATCCATTCATAGAGCAATGTGAAAAATAGGTCTCCCTGGGACCTCTGGATTATATCATCCCTGGATCACAGCAAAGTCCCAAGATTTTTGGTAGGTCTCATGTAAAATTTCAGCAGCACCGTAGCAAATTATTACGCCTGTTCGACTGCACCCTTTACTTCTATTCAGGGTTCAGTCGCTACCTGTTGCTACTCAGGTAAACCACTGTATCACTAAGCTCCTATTACGCAACCAGCTGACAAGACGCCTAAGGTCTGCTACAAAAAACAGATTTCCTTTCTGTCCTGCAAGAAGCAAGTGCTTTGTGGTACATTTCATGCATGTAGTCTTTCCCTATACACCTCTCTCCAGTTGCCTCCTTGACTAGAATCGCGCCATATGAAATTTCTAAAATGCCTGAAAGCTATACTAATCCAGTAACTTTAAATTCTGCATCTCAGTTGGCTCCGTAACGAGCCACTAGTTGGGCTTCGCAGTGGTCGACCATCACTACTCCTTTTCTGTTCCCCCATCCTCATCAGCAGGGCACGAGTCGAGGGTACACTCGGGTAGACGGCATCTACCCACTCCTTTCACAGGGTGGAAGCCATCTACCCTGCCCACGTAAATATGCTAAACTTGTCCTGGTGTAATCTTCAGACATCAAGACACATTCAGCAGCACCTGCACTTTGTCTGCTATAGTTCGGAGAAGCAACATGCAGGCAGAGAGGGCGGCTTATGAGATTCCAGTTGGGCCCATAACAGAGGCCAAAGTTAAGGGGTCATCAGGCTTCATTTTGTTGGGAGTATCCTGGCTGGGAGCTATTGGGAGCCTCACACCTAAATGCAATCCAGGGGAAACAAAGGCACACAGCTTAACACTTCACAGGTACTCAAGAGAGGCATGCTTTTGATTTTGATCAGTCCCTGTATATAAGATTTATGCATGCACTGTTAGAATGTCAGATGTGTTGGTCTGTCCCAGTATTTAAATAAGTTAACAATTTAAATACCATTATTTTGTTTTATTTCTTTTATAGAACTACTCATCCCAATGCAGGGTGACAGAGTGCTTTACATCACACGCACATACTATAGATTGACAATAAATCATATATGTGTAAATCAGTGTACAGGACACGTTACATTACACAGTGAGGGTTACAAGTGTAGGAGCCACATGCCCTGATAGCTTATTGTGCTATATTAGAAGGATTGCCATTTATGAACTACAAGTAACCAAAGGATCTCTTTGTTAACCACATCGGTGCTCATGACGAGCCCAGCTCATCATGAGTCACAGTGGAGCTGTGCTCATGACGAGCTGGGCTCGTCATAACGGCTGCGCTCCGCCCACGCGCGATTAATTCCCCGCCTGTGCGGGAGAATTAATCAGTGGGCGGGGTTGTGACGAGCCCAGCTCGTCATGAGCACAGCTCCACCGTGACTCATGACGAGCTGGGCTCGTCACGAGCACCGCGCTCACCCCCCCCACCCCCGCACCGCGGGGGAATTACCCCTGCAGGGAAGGGGTTAAAAGCAGTAACTCAATTACTCATTTACACAAAATAAAAATCTGACATCTGCGTGTAATATAATGTGCTTTGTGGGCGACATATTAACCCTCAATTGTGCTTTGATTCAAAACTGGGACTAGACAAAACACAGACCTCTAAGGCAAATTTTACGATTATTATCATTCCCTGAGATTTACTGGGCACACAGAGATCTCTGCAGCAGGTGCCTTAACCCCATAAGATATTTTAAAATACAGACTTTGGAACCAGTTAAATAGAACAGATTTACTGCCACGTTTGTCCTTGTTGCCAATTTCTTTGTGGCAGGTTTTGAAAAATAAATGTATAAGTTGAAGCCCAGAGGTTCCGTCACTTTTTTGACACAACCCGACGCAAAATCTAATTTGTTAAATATTGTAATGCGCTCAAATGTACTCATGATCGACCTGCTCAACATATGTGTGGTCTTAAAGTCTGATGTCACTTCTTGAGATGTTACTTCTTGTGATCCCACGCGCCGGGATGTCACACACTGTGATATCACGTGCCATGATGTCACTTGCATACTGCCTAACTTGGTTAGTTCCCCCACTTATTTTTTTAGGACTTGTGCCCTGCTCACCAGTATATAGAGTTCTGAAGCTGCTGTTTTGGTGGAATAAGTGCCATATTAAAACGATATCTACGCGTATACAAGCAACTTTTCTGGAGAAGTAAGGTGAAAGATTATCGGGACTCCAGATATTTCACCTGTTAATATAAGTCTTTCTACGATACCAATGACTCACAATAGGGCCTGTATAACCAACAAGGCACAGAGGTCTCTTACATTTAGTAGCCCCCTCAGCACTGCTTTCAATGACGTTTCAGTTCAGTGCCACATAGAAGCCACAATGAAGCAGATTGTATACATTGCTGGACCTTTCATGTGACATTCAATTCCACTAGTCAAGATGTGTATGAGAAGCTTGCCATTGGTCTAAACATAGGTATTTTGGGGTTTAGGTCCTCTATTTCTTTAGTAGTGGTTTAGACAAGAGCATTTTAGCTTTGGTGCTTTTGTACCCGTTTCAAAGACAAAGTTATTTTGATAACTTTTGGTGTCAAGGACTGTGATTATCTTTGATTACTTAGCGACTGCATGCATTAGCTGTGAATCCTGAATTTTTGTTGTGAACGGTTATCATGAAAACACTATATATTTATTTATGCATTTTTATATAGCGCAAACTTTACCCAGAGGTGTCAGAGCGCTTTACAATAGAGCAAAGTAAATTACATAAGGAAAGAGAGTAGCATGGAAGTAAGTACAACTACTTATATGTACTCGTGGTGAAAGTTAAAAATGAACAAGTTACAGATACATTCAAAATTATAAAATACGAAAAGGTGGCGCGAGAGGGGTAAATTGCTAATTAACAATTTAACTATACATTAAAGATAATAAAATACGAAAAGGTGACACGAATATGGTAATACAAGTAAAAATACATATTTACAAGATTGAGCACTTGTGAGTATCGTGTGGCTGTTAGGATCATGACCTGGGTAGAGATGGATTAATCATAAAAGTGTCTTTGGAAGAGAAGAGTTTTAAGATCTGTTTTGAAAGTCCGGAAGGAGGCGGTGGTCCGAAGTATTGGAGGTAGCGAATTCCAAATTCTAGTCGCATTACCTGAGAAGGTTTGGGCCATAAGTCTTTCCCTTTTGAAAGTTAGAGGTTCGAGCAATACATTTTCAGCATTGCGTGAAGGTCTGGAGCCACCTGATATTTTGAGTTTGTTGACCAGGTAGCGAGGGGTGGAACTGCATGGCTTCTTAGATATTGAACAACAGTTCAGCACTTGTGTTGTGTTCAGTTGGGCAAGGGTTATTTTGAAGATTTTGTCTACAAACGGTTGTATTAGTTATATTCTTTCTATGATTCACATCTGAGAACCATCCTTAGACAACCAGGGTGAGTTTTTGTTGCATGCTGTACCCTTTGTTTTGGTTACTAATAGACATTTAGTCTATGCTATGAAGTGATCTATTTAAAATGTTTAAGCTTTTTGGTATGTTTGGGTGAATTTTGTTATTTTGAATGTTGTTTTTTAGTTTGTCTCTCAACTCTCCTCCATTCTAGTTTGTTTTTTATCAAAAGAGCAGGGGATAGCATGGGAACCATGTGTATCAGCTGTTTATTTGACAAAGGTTTGCTTGAGGTGAAATGGCATGCCTAGGTGTCTGTGATGGCGCTAAATATGGTTCAGTCCTATATGCCTAGCAGTGAGCGATGAAGTGCATTTATTTTTAGAGATGTTATGAAGCAATTAGTTCAGATCACGGGTGTTATTTTAACGCATTGAATGTTTTTCAGAGTTTTTTGGTGACTTCTAGTGTGTATTTACTGCCTTCTGGGTGAATGTGCAGGTCACTGCTAAATTATGTTATGCAGTTTTTGTATGTTTCAATATTTACGGGACCTCTCAGCACTGTCCGTAACAGTATTTCTTAGGAGGTAGATTTTCTATTTTAGTAAGTGCACTGAAGTATAGCAAGCTCCACATTAATCGTTAACTTCATATTCTCAAGGGAGATGCCATTTTAAGTTTTATAACACGTAATCATCCATTGGGGAACAGTAGCTAGAGGGACAATAAGGATAGATTGGGGCCATAATGTGCAACGAAAAGACAACTCCATCAAGGGGAAGCGAGTTGAGGAAGAAATGAGATCACAAAACGAGGCAGGGAAGACACATTAGGGGGGAAAACAGGGGGCATTCTATTAGCTAAATAGAAATCCCAAGTGAAACCAATGGACACCATTAGAAACTAATAACCATTTTTAGGAGGCAAATGCTGGGACAAAGTGGTATAATCTTTGCAACAGTTTAATAGTTGTTCAAAAACAATTGTATCCACACCCTGTGTCTATGAAAGTGAAGGTGTTGAGCTACTGATTCACTTACCTCACCCATGAAAGGTATCTGCTCCGGGCTAATGATTAACAGATGGAATTTATTAAATTATTACCACAGAAGGCTCTCACAATTGTTGAAGCAGATCCGAAAACGATGCACAGTTTTCATCCGAGAACTACAGTTCCAGACGAAATAAGTATAATGATGGTTACAAAAAAAAAACACACAAAGAGGTGCCAAGCCTCCCCTTGTACACAGGGATCAAAAACAGACAACAGTCAAACATTCAACGAATTGAAAGCTGTGCTCCTCTACGTAATAAATAGCACACTTTATTTAGGTGGTATGCAGAGAACGCGTGCGAGACATTGGGAATAATTGTAGAGTGTCATTTACGGGCACTTGGGGTGCATTCAGTATCAGTGGCATCGGATTTTCACACCAGACACACAAATAACACCCTTGCAAGGCCTGATTGCTACTTACCGTAGTGCAGCATGGGAATGGTCTGGTTTCCGCTGCCGGGGGGAGTGTTGTAGATCACAACAGCAGCAGCACCCCTGCTGGCAGCAATATTAATTTTTTCGGAAAACGTGCAATTGCCGCGCTCGATCAGCGCGATCCAAGGCAGCGGCAGGCCGTGCACGGAGAACTCCGTGGTCTGGCTGCAGGCCTGGAGGTTCGACGACTTCGGGATGACCACCAGCCCCTGAGCCGCCGCCATGGGCGAGTTGAGGCCGTAGAGGCCGCACTCGCACTCGTCGACGACAGTCCTGTTCCTGCTCGCGCTGAAGAAGGACACATTGACCAGAGCGTTGCCCGGGCTGGTGGCCGCGGGGTGGGCGCTCACTAACACGCCCACGAGGAGCCACGGGACGCGGAACTTCTTCGCTTGGCTCATCTTGAGCCCACCTGAGGAGGACACAGGCTCCCAACTGATCTCCCGTACGCCGAGCGCCGCGTCACTCCTTCAGTAGTTTGGAATTTCAGTGCCAAAGAGGAAGCTGATACCGACGGCTTCAGAAACACAAGCCGTGAGTGCGTCAGCTGCGTTTCACCTGGCTTATCAAACAAACCCTTGACCGGCCCAGGATGACATACGCCAGAGGCCGTGCTTTCGTTTGAAGTAAACAGTGCTCCCAGTTTGCGGAACTGTGACACATCTCCTGGCATGTCAAGTACAGGTACAGGCACTCGCTGCTACCAAACCAAGAGGAAATATACAGATGCTCCTGTACAATACTGCTTTAAACGAAACACATACGGGGAGGATGCAGATTAATTGTAACTGTCCAATTGGAAAGAGAGACATTACCAGGAAGCGGTTTTTTTTTCCTTATCCAGTTTGTGCATGCTACAAAAGTCAGGTAGATTTTGTTCAGTCGTTTAATCTTTTGCATGTTTTTGGTTTTTAATGGTCCATGATATTCTGAGCTGAACTCGGATACAAGTCTTTCTTAATCGCTGGTGCTTTTATCTACCAACGCGACATCTACCAGTCTATCTCCTCCCGTGTGAAAGTTGTGAAATAAACACATCTGTAAATACGCACCCTAATCTCTCACGAAGTAAATTTCAGACAATACACTTTCGTGCACGCTCTCACACATGCACGCACATTCAACAATTGGTCGAATAAGATGTATTTCATACGTATTGCAAAGTCATCCTGTGCCCTAGGCACCCCCCAACTTTTTGCTGACTGGTACTGGTGGTAACCGACTCTGACTGTCCCTGCCTAACCAGGCCCAGGGCTAGTGCTATGCTGAAAGAGGCACTTAGAATCCAGTGAAAACACCTACATACACTAGGGTACACTATGGGTTAGGGTACCCCAGTGATTGGCATGACCTCCCCTATAAAACCCTAGTACATAATAGGGCAGGGGGATTGAAACTAACTTTAAGTCCCTAGTATATAATAGGGCATGGCAGTTCAGAGGCTTGCAGCCCCTTCTACACTTGCATGTGTGCACTGCTGAAGCCTGAGGTCAGTTTAAAAGCAGCCCTGTGTTACAGGACTGCTTTTAAAATGCAAATTGTCCCAACTCGACTTTGGTGTTTAAGGGAACTTACAAATTGATAAACTACAATGTTTGGGCATATTAGGTACCCCCAGGGTCTCCCCTAGGTGTCCCATGGGTGGGGTCAGGTATTTATTAGGGGGACTATTAGACCTGGCAGCCTTGGCGTGGGTTTCCCCTTTATTTTTGCCTTTGCCTCCTGTGTTTTTACTGTGTGTTGGACTTCGTTTTTGCTGGTCTAGATGCTTTGGGCACTTTGCCACTGCTATTCAGTGCCAAAGTGCAAGTGCTCCCTCTGTTTATTGTTTTTTTTAGAGTTTTATATAGCTCTAACTAGACCCGAAGATATTGGGTATCAGAGCGCTTTACATAGCACCAGTTTCGTTACACAAGGACACATTCATTTTTTGTTAGGCACGGGGAGATTAAGTGATTTGCCCAGAATCACAGGATGTTGAGCATTGTTGCCGAGACTCAAACCCGGTTCCCCAGTTTCGACGTCGACCGCTCTAGCCAGAAGGCTACATCCTCTCCCCTCCATAATTGGCTTATTTGGTTTACTGTTAAGTCCCTAGTACAGTGCAATGTGTGTGCCCAGGGCCTGTAAACCAAATGCTGCTAGTGGGCTTGCAGCACTGATTGTGCCACCCACACAAGCAGCCTTGCAAAAGGGTCTCAGGCCTGCCAATGCAGTGTCTGTGTGCAATCTAGTACTGCTGTGTCGACTTGGCAAGTGCACCCACTTGCCAGGCCCTAACCTTCCCTTTTCTTACATAGGAGTCACCCCTAAGGTAGGCCCAAGTTACCCCTGTAGGCAGGGTGCAGTGTATGTGAAAGGTAGGACATGCCCTGATGTGTGTGGCATGTCCTGATAGTGAAATACCGCCAATTTCGTTTTTCACTATTGAAAGGCTATTTGTCCCATAGGATAGAATGGGGAGTTTACTTATAACATCTTATAAGTATAACTGCCCATGGGAACAAGATAGGAAAGTGGAGTTTGGTATGCCTGAATTCAGAAAATAAAGATGCCTCTTTTAGTAAGGATGATTTTTATATCCTGGGTTTGAAAATACCACTTTTAGAAAGTGGATATTTTCTTGCTTAGCCATCCAGTATGCCTTTGCTAGGTTTGTTTTTAGAGTTTTATATAGCACGAACTAGACCAGAAGATATCAGGTATCAGAGCGCTTTACATGAGCACCAGTTTCGTTACAGATGGAACCATTAATTTTTTTTTTGTTAGACACGGGTTAATTAAGTGATTTGCCCAGAATCACAGGATGTTGAGTGTCCTTGCCGAGACTCGAACCCAGTTCCCCAGCTTTGAGGTCGACCGCTCTAGGCTTTGGAATGACAGGGGCTGGGGATGTGCATTCTATTCTGTTCAGACAACCACTTGGGGGATGGGGGGAGGTGTGTCCTGCCTTTCCAGGGTGAGTCAGGGCTGGGCTGAATAGACCTGGGCTGCATTCAAAGTAGGGGGAGGAGATTTCTTCCACACCTGAATGGTCCTGGTCTGCCTTGGACAATGCTGTCCCCACCTCCTGCCAGGAAGCTGCACCAGAGAGAACAGAACTGGTTTTGGCTGGGCAAAGAGCTTCTCTGCCACCAGAGAACAAAGGAATTTGTGTTATAAAAAGTGGGGTCCACACCCCAGACTTTTAGATTACTTCTGGAATTCAAGAGGAACCTCTGCCAAGGAGAAGAGCTGGGAAAACTGAAGGAGAGCTACTGCCCCTTTGCTGTGTGCTGTCTGGGGTTGGCTTGCAGTGGCTGTTTCTGCCAAGGAGAGGATAAAGACTTTGCTGTGTCTCCTGCTTGAGGAAGATCTCCAAGGGCTTGAAGTAGAGCTTGCCTCCTGTTTTGAAGTCTCAGAAATACAAAGACTTCACCACCAGCTCCCCTGAACTTCCTTGCTGGAGGTTCTGACCTGCCAAGAGGTGCCTGTGACTGTGTTGGGCCTCTGGAGGTTGTTCCTGCTGTTGAGAGCTGGAAAAGTAACGCAACTACGAGAAGCACGATGCATCCGCACCTGTTTACAACACATTCCGAAGAAACCGACGCAGCGCCTGCCCGCGGCTGGAAAAATCGCAGCACGCCGAATCCCGTGCACCGATCTGTGAATTCTGAGATCACCGCACCGATTCAGACGCAGGCCCTGATGTGCAGCTGCAAGAACCAACACATCGTGGGACCGCAGCTGGAGAAAATAACGCAACGCCGTTGTTGCCGCCGCATCGAGAACCGACACATCCCCGATCCTCACGCATCGCACCGGGGCGCCAAGTCTACAAGAATGCCGGGGCCACAGTAAGAAACTGACGCATCACTTCCCCGCACAGTAAGAAACCGACACATCACCTCCCTTTCAGTAAGAAACTGACGCATCACCTCCCCTGCGTGGCAGTAACAAACCGACACATCACCTCCCCTGAAGTAAGGAACCAACGCATTACCTTCCCTGGGCGTAAGGAACCGACGCATCACCTTCCCTGCGGCTGTTTTTGTTTGTGATTGTGACTCATCCGAGGTACTTTGTGTTGAAAGTGTCACAACTATAGTTTGCTATGGACAGAACTGTTTCTTCCTTTTAAAAGTCACATTTTGATTGCTGTATTGTGGATTTTTGTCGTTTTGGTCTTGTTTGGTTTAGATAAAGATTACATATTTTTCTAAACTGGTGTGGTGTCCATTTGTAGTGTTTTCACTGTATTACTGTATGTGTACATAAATGCTTTATACACCGCCTCTGAGATAAGCCTGTCTGCTCGTGCCAAGCTACCAAGGGGGTGAGCATGGGTTATTTTAGAAGTGTATTCCCCTTACCCTGACTAGGAAGAAGAGTCCCTACTTGGACAGTGGTGAAAACCTTTGCCAACAAGAGACCCCCATTTCTAACAAGGACCCTTATAAAAATGAGTTTTATATGCCTTGGGTTAAGTGAAATTGCACATTTCACTCCCCCACATTGTGATAAATTGCTTCACAAAATCGACTTTTGTGCTAGGAGCACTGTGGAGGGAGGATCTGCAATATTTTTACATATTCAGAACCCCTAAAGTCTCCCCTAGGTTTTCCAGGGGTCAGGGGTCCTGTAGATAAAGGCAGGGTCCTTATAAAAGAGTTTTTTATAAGCCCTGGTATTGTAAAAATGGCCAAGGTCATTTTTCCCATTGCAAATCCCTGCCACATAGGTTAACATGGCAAGAAGTTATTAACTAATAATTCCTGCTAGGAGAATCATAAAATAGCATTCAAGGACTTCCTAAAATGGTACTGATAAATCCAACAATATGGTATAGTTGAATGTATCCTAAAATGTACAGACATGAAGTTATAAGACTTTCTTGTCATTAAGCCAAAATTCAGCCTTCCAGTGGTCTGTCCTGATTGGTCAGAGTTAAGTGGATTAGCCAGGCTCCTTTGATGAGGTGATAAAGAGCCCCTGGGGTTAGCCAGCTCTTCTGGGAGGGCAGGGTTCTGCTACACGGGAATGCCAGAGCAGGTGGAGCGGTCATAAACAATATCCTTCATTGGAAGGAGGAGACAGGAAGAAGACACCAGTTTCATTTACACCTCTCCTCTTTGAACCCAGCCAGATCCTAGGATTAAGGAATGAATGAGCAGATGCAAGTGGGAGAGACTATGGAGATTAGCCATCCTGTAGGTGTGTTTCACCAGTTCTTCTCTCCCTGTGGAAAATCAGCCATGATGAATTTTGGGGAACTGGTGCTCTCTGGGAGGAAATTGTGCCACACTTTGGAGCATGTGGTCATACTCTGGGGTGTTGCCCTCCACCTCATTGGACAGGAGTGCCCTCCTGCTTGACCCAGAGAACCTGGAATAAGTATATGAGAGGGGCAGAGCCTTTCAGATCTGCTGCTTGAAAATCAAGAAAGAAGAAGGGTCCATGCTGAGAAGTTTAATTTGGACCAACCAGGCCCTGCACTCTGAAGACTGTTCCTGCTGCACAATCCAGAACTACAGCCCTGTGGACTACCTTGCTTCAAAAGGATTAAAGAGTGGACTCTCTGCAAGCTACAGGTTAACAGAGCTCACCTGTAACATCAACATAATCCTCAGCCTGGAGTACTACCAGTGGATTTGTAAGGGTTTTGTCCAAGTGGATTGTGGGAACTGAAGTCCCAAACTTTCAAGGACCATCTTGGAGCTTCCAGACCCTTGGAGTAAGTTTTGGACACGTTGGGACCCTTTGGGGAACTTCAGGTAGAAGTTCCAGAAGTTTGGAGCAACTTTTACAAAAAGCTCTGTAAGTGGACCGACTCGACGTGGCCAGCCAAGCCAGTGACCCTCTGCGAGCCGGCCTGCCGTCCAGGTTCGTCCCGCTGGAAAGCTCCGGAGGTCCGACTTCCAGAGTTTGACCGGGAGTAGGCTGAAACGCAAGCCGGTGAACCCTCACCGAATCTGGCCTGGTGAAGGGCATCGAGAGACTCCGTGAGAAAAAGCTCAGTAAAAGTTTCTAAGTCCAAAAGTAGAAAGGGTGACCGGGACCAACCGCGAGAGTCAAGCCGTCCACTTTTAAACGCGAGCCGGCCTGGATCCCTGGTTCGTCCCGCTGGAAAACTCCAGAGGTCTGACCTCCATAAGTTTGACCAGGAGCTTGTCGCAAAGCAAGCTGGCGAATCTTCACCGAATCCGGACTGGCTGAGAGCTTTGAGGGATCCCGAGAAGAAAATCTCCAGAATAGTTTCCAAGTCAGAAGGTAAAAACTTTGACCGAAACCTACCGCGAGGGGTAGCCGTGCAGGGCTCCATCATGGTCAGCCTGAAACTTGGACTTTGTCCCGGTCTAGTGCGACCAGATGTCCCAATAGGTGCTATAGGTTTCTATGTGCTATATAGTGATAAATCTTTAAAAAGTCATATTTCCGGTTCCCTACATTGGATTTTTTTCCGTTTTGGTGTCATTTTAAAGAAAAAAATATTTCCTACTATTGTTTGTTGTGTCTTAGTTATTTACTGAATTGGTGTTTTTAAATGCTTTACATACCTGTCTTTGAAGTTAAGCCTGCCTGCTGGCAGCCAAGCTACCAAGGGTTGAGCATGGGAATAATTTTCTAAGACCTATGCTGAGCCCTAGACTGTGGTAGTGGCCTTATTGCCAGTGGCCGATAGACATTTGCCACTACTAATAATTCACTTTCCAACAATACGTGCTCACACAAAATGGGGTATTTCACAAGACACTTAAAACATCTAGAACCGAAAAAAGGATTCTGTTCAGTGTCATCGTCAGAATACCCCTACGGGCATACACAATGTTGTGTTTAGCATTCTAGGACAAACTAACAGTTTATTAGCCTGCTGGCGAGGGCTATACCGGTTATTAAAGGCACTGAACCCGAGTTGGGAGAGGTACAGCCAGTATAGCACGAAGCAGAAGGGCTGTAGGGCTATTGGAAGAATCCACCCACTAAGGCTCGAATGTTCTAAATTAAAAAGGAAGAAACATGAAGACAAACATTGGGATGTTAGAGCTCCAGGTTTATAATGGCCCTTATAAGATCTCAACATTCCAGTGTTCTAATATACAGTAGAAAATCCTACACTTTTTCTACAAGGAAAACAGTAATTGTAAATACTGGCACCTCCACAATTGGGGCAAGGGTCTTTCTTTTTCCGCTTATAGCACTTATTGGGAAAATCTATCCAGGAATAAGTGTTTATTTGTTTTATCAGTCTTACTGATTATTAATGTCATCATGGGTGTCCTGGATATTTTTTTCATTTCTAATTGTAAATGATTGCAAAATGGTAATAAATAATTTTTATCTGTTTAATTGAGTTATACACATGTGTGGCAAGAAGGATGTTGCATACAGATAAGGAGGACTTCAGGATCACTCAGGTAAGTTGTTGGCAGTGAAGTTTATTATTCTAGTATAGAAGAACATGGAGCCCACAACCAGCACCTCAAGCACCATCTGCCCAGTGAGAACTGAGCTCACCAACGCCCAAGGCGGCACAGGCATGAACTGTCCATGTTCAAGGGATAACAAATACATACTAGGCACAAGGAGCAGGGGTGTAATGGAGGCCCCTGCAGCCCCAGTGGGGGGCCCCAGGGTCCCTTGTTTTGGAGGGGACCCCCTCAGCCCTTAAACCCATTGCATGCCTAGCTGAATGTATGCAATGGCATGGAATAAGAAACATAATTTCTTGTAAAGCCACTCTGCTTCCCCAAGCAGAAAAAAATGGAAAAGCAACACTGTTAATTTAATTTCCCTAGCAGACAGAGGCCCAGCAAAAGGTACCCCAGGTGTCTATGGCAGGGGCGTAATGCAGGCCCCTGCGGCATAGGGAGCCCCTAATTCAGCCCAATTCCAATGAATATCTGTGCAGTTTGGTTGACTCCAGGGGCCCTCATCACATTCTCCATGGGGCCCCATCATTTTGCGTTACGCCACTGATGAGGAGTGCCACGTAGAAACATAGAATACAAATATAAACGTTTCCCAAGCAGAACACTACTTATGCTGAGTCAAAGACACGTGGAACAGCGAGCTCGAGAAACGGGCTTGCTCTCACATAATACTAAGTACCTACTAGGTACAACACCTTCCCCCTTTTGAAATAAGAGTGGGCTAGGCCGGTAGGTAAACAAATCTTCGTTACCACGGCCAAATCACCTAAGTCGGTGCTTGAGAATGATTGAACACGACCAAAACTGTAGCAGCTGTGAGCTCGTAAAAAACTTCAAATTTCACCCAATCCGCTCGTCGTTAAATGTTGCACACAGAAAAGGATGACTTCAGGATCACTCAGGTACGTTGTTGGCAGGGAAGTTTATTATTCTAGTATAGAAAACATGGAGCCCACAACCAGCACCTCAAGCACCGGCCACCCAGCGGGAACTGAGCTCACCAACGCCCAAGGCGGCGCAGGCATGAACTGTCCACATTCAAGGGATAACAAATACATACTTGGCACAAGGAGTGCCACGTAGAACACTACTTACGCTGAGTCAAAGACACGTGGAACAGCGAGCTCGAGAAGCAGGATCAATCTAACATAATACTAAGTACCTACAACGGAGGGATTCCTTGGAAATGAAATTGAACGATGGAGAAAGAGTTTTTACGGTGTGCGCCATTAGTGAAATTTGAGCGCTGTTGATGCACTCTTCTTGTGTCCACCTGACCTTCTGTGGCTGGCGCTATCGTACATCTTGTTCTTTGACACAGGCAAAAGGATTTGTTTTTAATACCTAAACTATGATACATGGCATACAGTTCCTCCTATCAGAAGTTCTAAGAAGATTGCAGATGTCTGATGAGTTACTGACTAGACAGACGAATAAGGCTGAAGGCCAAGTCCCTTTCTAAGGCGCCGGAACTTAGAGGGGGTTGGCTTTATCATTTTGACAAATATCAGGAAGAACTTTAAAAATATCTTTACTGACTTCATCAGAATCAAGACCAAAGCAGTAATAAAGACATGGATTCAAACAATCAAACTCTAACCAATTCAACAAGAGCCTCCCCCCCACCCACCAATGCTCACTACCCTAATCCTGGCATCTCAGTGGTTTCAACCAGGAATAATCATAGGATCCTCTTAGAAGGTTGGCTTTCACCTCAAAATCCAATGTGTTCCCTTTATCCAATATGTTATGTTATAATATTTATAGAGCGCATGGCTGCCCCAGCCAAGGGGCGTCCCAGCGCTAGTCTCAGACAGACAAAGGTGGCAGGGCCAAACAGGCGCAGCAGAAGATTATTTAGGGAAAAGATGGGTTTTCATGGCCTTACGGAATGCAACATGGTTTTGAATGCTTCTGGTGCTCACCGGGAGGGAGTTCCAGAGTTTGGGGGCCAGAGCTCGGAAGGAGCGTCCTCCCGCCCTGGCTCTCTTAACTCGAGGGACAGACGCCAGGTGCTGATTTAACGAACGCAAAAGGCGATTGGGGGTGTAGGGTATGAGGAGATCCGCTAGGATATCAGGGGATTGGGCATTCAAAATTCTATGGGAGATACACAGAGTTTTAAATAAACTCGTGAGCCATGCCAGAGGGAGTCTCCTGGTCATACGGGGTACTTTGCAGTGCATAGAAAGATACTCATTTAAATATAAAAAAGATTAACGCCTTCAATCCAGATGCCTTAAGAATACCAAATCAATATTTCCCAGACATGAAATTACCAATACTATGGGCATTGGTAATTCCAAAGTGTAGGAATAACATTACATTCTGATTCACACTCTAAATGATCCCTGGGCAATGGGAATTTATTCTGGAAATCAGTGCTTCAGCATCTTAGTCTTCATTGTGGCCTTTTTTCCCACTAGGACATTTCTTTTGCTATATTTCATTGGTGAAATATCTGGGTTCAACATCAGAAGTTGTTTTATCGCATTCGTTGCAATTCTCAATTCTGTTACCAGCCGAATCTGGAATTACAGACCATGCAGAACGATGGCCTAAGCACGCTTGCCAAGAGGGATAAAGAAGTCTTTCATATGAATGACTTGTCAATTCAGTCAGTTTACCTAGTCATTGTAGAATGAGGCAAATCTGGCCTTCTCCTAGTATCATTCCCAATCTGGTCACATCAGTGATCAATCTCAGCAGTTACATTTACACAACATGGGCGTCCTGCATTTCGCAAACAGCAGTGCCAGGTTAGGGCACTCGTGTCTATTCCAAACTCGTCCTATTCAGGATCAGCATTAGTAGGCAGTCCTCAGGTATAGTGAGGGAGTGGAATCATGGCTTGTTCATCAGAAAAGCAGTGATTTGATTCCAAAAGACCCGGAATACACCATCTGTATAAAGTCTGTGGGGGAGGCATGGCTGCTCGATGAGGCATCAGGTAAAAGGGCACATATGTAATCTAAAGGAAGTTAAATATTTTTCTTACAAATAATAAAAGTGGATTATGCTTGGAGTGGGCATTACGGGAAGCCCTACTCCTATAGGGCAAAATTGTGACCCATTCCTCTTTGTTCATATCCCTTCACATTTCCTGACCATCTAATGCAGAGATCTTAGAGGTGTAATCCCTGTTTAGTTAGTAAAATACAAGAAAGATGTTACTCTTGAGCCCCAATCAAGTTCAGTTAGTGTGTACTGCACTGTATGTGCTTCTAGCTGCTTTTTTTTCCAGACAATGATGGTGCCCAGGTCAGGCAGCGATACAGAAGCAATGGATCCACTAGTGTCTCAATCGATTCCCTAGTTCTGGAAATGTCGAAAGATTGCCCCAGGTGTATAGGTCACCCATGCTGTGCAATCCTGAATTCCATCAAGTAGTGACACTGGTACGTGTGGAATTATTTTCCATGGACATGTCCACTAACCATTTCGCAAAGTATTGTGGCTGTGTTACACAGCTAGCACAAGTGCCCATTTTTCTGCATTTACTGCAACTTAGCAAGGGCTACTGGAGTACTCACATCTGCCACAGCTCCATAGCAAATAGGATGAGTAGTCAGTTACCTAAAGAAAGTGACCTGTAACACAATCAAGAGATTCAGGAAAGGATATAATAGTCGGGTGAGTGCCATAAGCGTTGTCAGTGCAATGAGACGCAATCTGAAGAATCCCTCTCAGTTTAGGAAAAAGCTAAAAACCTTCCTGTTCAACTAAACTGTCCCTTTCTTACTCTGCTTTGGTTCCCTCTGATGCTTTGGCTTCGCGCCGGGACACTCTATTGAGTAGCTGTGCGCGCTATAAATCCCATAAAATAAATAAACCCTGCCTGTATTTAAGGGAGGTGTTTGTAGCCAAGACTTCATGGAAGCTAAGAGTGTTCCTAATGTCCTCAGGCTGCCCTATGGAAGTTCATCATCTTTGTTGTAAATCTGTATGACCAGATATTTAAACATATACAATGGCCAAGAGGTGGCATATGGTTTGGTATTCACCATGTCAGACCTTGGTTGGATGTGCTTTATTCTTTATGACACATGGTTAAATCATGACTATCCCCATAAAACCTGCTCTCGTGGCTCCACTGATATGCAGAATGCGGCATTTGTACTGTGTAAATAAATATGTAGTTTGTTACACTTTCCAATATTTTAAGTATTTCCATGGAATTGATTTCCAAAATAGGCTTAGGGATTGACGATATTGGACACCTTACAGTCTAGTCTGCTCATAATTCCTGCTCTGTGGAGGTAGACTCACACATTGAGATTCTGTCTTTCTTGTGGGAGAGATGTGTTGCTGACTTGAGGATGCTGGAGGAAGGTTAGGTAACAAATCATTTAAAGTGAATTGTGCCAGCATCCATATGGCTGGGCTGGCTGAGGCATCAAAGAAACTGAGATCCTCTCTGATTGGGGTTCTTTTCACTGGACATAGCACCCACAGTCCCTTAAATTGGCTATCAGAGGGTAGAAGTTCAAACTGTTGAGATTAGTATACTCTTCACCTACTTCACAGCTACATTTAAGTTATTTTCCTCCTTTGTATGTTTGCTCATTATCCATTTTCTAATTACTCTTCTATAATTTGGATTTTAAGGTATTCATGCTGCTCTAATAAAATCTTTTGAATCTGCAAAGTTGTTAATACTTCACTTCTGTGACCATTGTTTTGGTTGGGCCTACTAGACTGCACATACAGTGTCTGCTGAGAGGTATTGTGGCTTACCAAGAACCTAGAGGGGCTCGGAGCTCGCACATTGGTTGACTTTCTTTGTCAGTCTCATTTGCCTGCCTCTTATTCATGTCACAGTTTGTCAATCTTTTGTTTGCCAATCTCATGGTACATTGCCTCTTTACAATCTCTTTGATTGGTCATCATCACTGCTTCCACTACTTACTTTTCAAGCACTACTTTTTTCTTTTGTGTGAAGCATTCCATTAGAGTCCTTGTGTTTTTGCCTCATGTACGCCTCTCCCCCAATACTCTGTGTAGCTCTCTGTTGCTCCACTGCATCTCATATTCCTACTTCCTCTTCTGCTTTACCATGTGCTTCTCCCCATTGCTTCCTGTTACTCGTGCCCTATGTTGCTTTCCCCCATTCTCTGTTGTTAGATCTGACATCTTTGGCGTGGTATTCCCCCAAACTTGTTGCCTTCACTCCTCCTGTTTTGCTGATTTTGTTTTTGTTGGCTTTAGGACTCTATGCACTTTACGAGTGCTAAAGTGCTTGTTCTCTCTCCTTCAAATATGGGAAATTTGACCTATACCTAATTGCCACAATTAATTTACTTCTAAGTCCCTGGTAAATGGTACTGCATGTATCCAGGGCCTGTACGTTAAATGCGACAAGTGGACCTGCAGCACTCATTGTGCCACCCACTAAAGTAGCCCTCTAAAACATGTCTTAGGACTGCCATTGCAGCCTGTAGTACAATTTTAAACCGCCATTTCGACATGGCAATATACGCTTTTTGTCAGGCCTAAACCTTTCTTTCTAATACTCGTTAGTCACCCCTAAGGTAGGCCTAAAGGCTCAGAGGGCAGAGTGCATTGTATTTAAAGAGTAGAACATGTGTACATAAGTTTTTTATGTCCTAGCAGTGAAAAACTAAAGTTCTTTTTCACTGTTGTAAGGCCTATCTCTACCACTGACTAGCAAGGGATTACCTTACTACATTTAATAAGTGATAACTTTGGATTGGGAGTAACTTGAGACATGCTGTTTACACTCAATTAATAGAAATGTAAAAGCTTCTTTCAGATTTCAAGTCACAATTCAGAAAATACCACATTAAAAAAGTTGGCATTTTTTTGGCCTGACCATTTGTGCCTTCTGCCAGTGTCCTGGGTCACATGACTGTGAATGGCTCTGCTGTCGGGGTTTGTATATTCCTCCCACACAATGACACAAAGTTTAGTAGGGGTGGCCAGGGTGGGCCATCCTGCTGAGAATGGCTGATGTCGGAGCTGTGCCCCAGCCCTATTTTAAGGGCTTGCCTTCAGTACAAACAACGGAACCTGACTCCAGCCTTTGTCACCACAGACTTCTTGGAGCATTGACAGGGAAAGAACGTTTTAGAAGCAGATGTTGGGGTAATACAGGGAAATCCCCCCCACACAAAGCCTGGCATCAGGTATAAATACTGGACCTCCAGAGCAATTCATCAGAACATTCCTAGACCTGTGGACATTATAGAAGGACAACTGCCCTGCTGCTTGAGGACTGAGAACGAAGACTGGACCTGCTCCTTTCATACCAGGCTAATGTGAGTGACTCCAACACTTCAAACAGTAATAAAAAGAAAACACTACACAAAAAAGATCCCACACCAAGTTAGAAAAATAGAACTTTCTTTAATAAATAAAACAAGACAAAAGAACAAAAATCCAATCAGTAGAACCGCAGATATATTTAATTTGAAAGGTTTTAGAGAAAATAGCAGCACAAACCACCAACTGTGGATAACCGGCCGTACTGGACTTGGACCAAGTCACAAGTTCAGGCGGCCCAAATGGAGCGCAGGCTGGCTACAGGGACTGAGCTAGGCCCGCTAAACACATCACCTTAAATCCTAGTTTGTGGAGCATTGCGATGATCTGCTTTGAAGATGTGTTGTGCAGCTGAAGTGATGCATCGGTTCAGAGATGCGGCGAGTCTGCGATGCGAGGGCTTGCGTCATTGTCGAGTACCCCGTCGACGGGCCTTGCAATGTGAAGTACAGGGTTAAGGATGCGGTGCACAGTCGGAGCAATGTGCGGTTCCGAGGAGCTGCGAGGCGGAGTCAGTCGTCGAGACTGCCATCGAGAGATGCAAGGGCCTACGTTGAGGATGCGTTGCGCAGTGGCGATGAGGGTCTTTGCGACGGGTCCAATCCACACAGCAGCTGAGATATGCCAGTTCTCCTCGAGGTTGTGCCACACATAGAGGAGATGCATTGGTTCCGCTAGATCCACAGAGACTGGAAAAGCACCTTAAGCCCACTTTCAAGGGTCCAGGACTGGGGTAGCAGGGTAGACTCCCAGATAGCATAGTCCAGGTGCAAGGTTGTTGGAAGCCTGTTGTATCTCTGAGGCTTCAGATCAGGAGGCCAGCCAACTAGCCCTTAGGGTAACTCCTGTTTCAAGAGATGCAAGTCCAGTCCTTCTTAGCCAGGCAAGAGAGCAACAGGTGGCAGGTCAGCACAGCAGGGCAGCAGTTCCTTTAGAGTAGCAGTCCAGCAGAGTGGCAGACCTTTCAGCAGCACCTCAGTCTTTCCTGGCAGAGTATCTACAGGTAATGAAGTGTACTGAAGTGGTGGTGTCTGAGGTCCAGTATATATACACCCAGTTGGGCCTTTGAAGTGGGGAGAAGCTTCTAGAGGCATGCCTTTGAAGTGCCCAGGTGCCCTGCCTTTCTGGCCATGGCTCCAGACTAACTACAGGGGGTATACATGGGGGGTATACTACAGGGGGGGGGACAGCCTATTCAAGTGTAAGTGAGGCTGGGCCCAGCTCCTCCCTCCCATCCTGCCAATGATGGTCCGCCCAGTCCCACCTAAACTTCCCATTGTGTGTGGCTGTCTAGGAGGCATACACAAAGTCCAACTGTCAGCCACACCCAGTCATGTGACCCAGAGCCAGGCTACGTGCACCAAATGGCTAATGCAAGAAAATGCCAACTTTCTAAAAGTGTAGAACAATAAAGGGTTCTGGTCCTTAATCAGTAAGGCTGGACCAAGGTATAATCGATACAACACAACTGTTGCCAATACTGATGATTATTCAACATTTCATTCCTGTCAATCACACGTGACACTCATAATGATTGGAAAAACATAAATTAATGAAAAAATCTTTTTATTTTTGATTTTTTTAGTCTTTTTTAAGAGCAATCCTTAGTTTATTATTTTCATAAACATTACAGATATTTTTGACATACAAACCACAATACAACAATAAAACAATACTTTACACTTATGAACAAAACATTGCATTACATTTCATAGTTAAAACGTTTTTGAACTTCAAAGAAGCTCAAGTTCCCTCAAAATTAGAAGAAAAAGAAAAATACCCAAGGGAAAGGTTAAAGAGGATACACCACAGTAAAACACTAAGAAGCAACGCAATCGCAGGGAGGGTAATGGCCAAACAGTTCTATATTCAGGTCATAAAGTTCATTGCTTTCTTTTTCTTATTCAGGGGAAACCTGATACAATAGTTAGTAGGAGTACTTGTTTGGACAAATACAGATGGTCTCTGCGTTTCAAACCCGTAATACTTTTTTGGGGGTTTTCCTCAGGACCTGGAAAAATGAGCTGAAAAAAATAATAATATAAATAATAAATAACTAAAGTGAAAGAAAAGTGTGTTGTATCAACTTTCTAAAAGTGGCATTTACAGATTGTAATTTTAAATTCGACTTCACCATAAGTTAGGATTTTAAATTGTGATTCCAGAGTCACCAAACATGAAGGGTTTGTAACAAGGTAATTCCAATGTTATCCTATGGGAGAGGTAGGCCTTGCAGTAGTGAAAAATGAAGAGTTTTTCACTACCAGTACATGTAAAACTTAAAAGTACATGTCCCACTTTTTAAATGCACAGGAAACTGTCATTTGACCTATGTGTATGAAAAAGGAAGGTTTGAGCCTGGCAAAAGGTTTATTTTGCCAGGTTGAAATGGCAGCTTAAAAACGGCACACACACACAGGCTGCTGTGGTAGGTCTGAGACCTGTTCAAAGGGCTACTTAAGTGGGTGGCACAATCAGTGCTGCAGGCCCACTAGTAGAATTTAATTTACAGGCCCTGGATACAGGTAGTGCCACTTTACTAGGGAGTTGCATGTAAATTAAATATGACAATTGGGTATAAGCCAATCTAACATGTTTTAGGGAGAGAGCACACTGGTTAGCAGTGGTAAAGTGCATAGAGTCCCAAGGCCAGCAATAAATGATGTAAAAAAACAAAACAGGAGGTCTGAAAGCAAGAAGGAAAACCACTCCTAGGATGCCGGGTCTAACAGTGAGCAAATCTCCTGATGTTATCAAATGTTTTCGTCTTCTGATGAAGCCTGCCAAAGCCCCAGGAGTGAAGTCTGGGAGCACCTCTGGCACTCTGTAGGCCAGGACCTTTGCATGGAGCTTATCAACATTAAGTAATGCAATGGCTCTCCTGGCAGTGCATTGTAGATGGTGTTTACCCAGTTTGGGGACTACAGCTATATCGGCTTCCATCAGATATGGTGGCCATTGTTGGAAAACCTATGTCTATATTGCAACCAAACTTGGAACAAACGTTTTAAAACCACCTGCCCGAGGGGCTTTAAGTGATTTAGTCATTTTTATCGCTGCCAAAATTTCTATCTCGGATATGGAAGCGTCCAAGGTTTCTCTTTGTTCATTGAACACTATAAATAAATTCTATCTATCGAGAAATCTATTCTGTACTTGAGATGGTCTTTCCTTCTGCACATATACAACCCTGTAATATTCTCCAAATACGTCAGCCTCATCTCTCGTCATCATATTTAACTGCTACCTGACTGTCCTTCTAAGTGAATGTTGTTTCTCTTGACTTTTAGGTGAATAGCTAGCAGCGCAAGCTTTATTGCCAGGTTCGTAGACCCTGTGTTTCAGTGCTAGTGAAAGCCTTTCCTAGCCTTTTTATTATAAGCATGTTGACCTGGCCTCAAATCTTTTTTACCTTTCTTAGGTATGTTCCGGTACTTAATTGCTCATGTGCATTGTCAGCTTGAGCTCCTTTTCTATCTTAACTTGGGGCCATCCTCCATTTCTCTTAGCTGCTGCCGCCAATGCCATCATTGTCCATCAAATAACTGCTTCGAGAGTGGTCGTAGAGATGTCTGGATTGTAGGTGAGTTCCATATATTCCTGAGTAGTGCTTTTTACCTCCTTCCTGTTGAGTGTACCATACAAAAAGTTTGTGCCTCCCAACCCCCCCAAAAAAAACTGTTCCCGTCTCTTAGGCAAGTATTCATATTAAGATGCTCAACCGTGCTGAGGGCATGATCAGAGATCACAATGGTACCCATGTTGTCTTTGCTATTGCAGCTATGAGAGCCTCATAAAGGTATATTTTGTCTATTTTGGAATAGTGGTGAATGTGTTAGTAAGAGGTACAATCTTTCTCATTGGGAGTGCACTGATCTCCACACTGCCCCAGACCCTAATCTTCCAGATGATCTCCTATTTTGGTCACTGTTGAGGAACTAAATCCCAGTCCAGATCTATCCATGTCTTTATCCACTACTTGGTTAAAATCAGCTGTTAAAATAATGACTTCTTCTGCAGAACCCTTCAGCTTCTGTATCATTATGCGTGATAATTGGTCCTGGCTGTGACTGGGGCTTAGAATACCCTTACTGTCAGGGTTTCCATCCCTATTCTGCCTTTCACATTGTTTATTGCTCTTGCATATCTGTCAACGTTTCCAGTACTACAAATTGCAATGTGGTTTGCTGCAAGAGTGCAACCCCACGTTTAATTTGGAACAGGGGTGGATTTGAGTGGTGTAGTGCCTAGATGCCAACCTTCTAGAGTGCCTCCTCTTCAGGTGAGTTTCCTGCAGTGGTACTAATCTTTTCCACCTCTAGCAGATTATATACCCTTCATCGCTGTGACGTATCAGGAATTAATCTGGAAAATTTCCAAAAATTTATTATATGTTCTCCATTTTATCCCCCTACGTCTGAATCATATGGCACCTGCCATATCCCAGGAATCAAGTTCTCTTAGCCCTGCTGTGCAACATCCCACTTAATTTCCCCTAAATTCATTCAGTTTGATAAATATGGATTTAACATGGCTACCTAATGAAGTACAGTTCCCACAGGTGTTAGAGAGCCTTTCTGACTTCCCAGACCACCTGGGTCTTCCCAATAACTTACCATCAGTGCTGTTTCAGCACAACTAATTTCCATTAATTTACCCAGCATAAAGTTCAGGATGATGGGATTAGGTTTTACCTCTGCATGGCCAAAGTCACTTCCTATGAAAACGCTTTGCAGCCCTCTTGTTGTCATTTTGTTGCCCATGTTTGACACATTCTCAGGTGCCCACTAGCCCACTTGGGTTCTCGTGTAGTATGTTCCTATGTCTCTTTGACCTTTTAACCTCCATAAGGGGCCTCCAGCCAACCCCTCGCAAGTGCATCTTTCGTCTTCATAGTTATTTTAATGCAATTTATTATCACTAGTGTTAACAAATCTACCCCCTGATCATCAGGTGAGGGGTTTTCACTGTGTTAGAACATCACAGTTCTTGTAAATGTGCTGAATTTATCCGTTTATAGTAGGCCTGGGCGGTAAATTCCGTTCCGCTCACGGAATTTGGGTAATTTCGCGTTCTGCAGAGAACGCGGAATTTTTTGCTTGTTCGCGCTTTCAAAACGCGTGTTCGCAAGATATTTCTCCCCGAGCTCGCAAACAGCATTCGCGAACAGGAAAAAAGCATCGCGAACGGGCGGAACAAGCAATTCCGCGTGTTCGCTGAACTTTTGCGTGCTCGCGGAGATTTTTTACCGTTTAGCAGAGCTTTGTGTAGCGCATCTACGCAAATTCCGCCCACCCCTAGTTTATAGTGGCATTCAACCTGCCAGGTTTGGAGGTGCTCCATTCTGACATGGAGCAGACTCTCAGGGAATGGCAGGTGCCATCTTTGCTGCCAAGCCACCCCTGTCCTGGAGGTTTTGAGCATAGCTCTGAAGAACAAGTTACTTACCTTTGGTAACAATCTTTCTGGTGGATACGCTTGCTAAGCACAGATTCCACACCTTTAGAATATTCCCCAGACAGCAGACTGGATCTAGAAGTTATCATAGCAGTGTTCTCTGTGCACCGCTACGTGGTGAAGCGTGGCTCTGTGTTGACTTGTTGCTCCTTGGAAGTGATGGAGCGGATCCACATGTAAGCCACATGATGTCAGTTCCGTTGCTTGACTCTTTACGTGGCCTAAGGAAGCGTAGCACAAAACATTTGGAGGGATCAGAATGCAGCTCATCAATTCAGGACCCTTTTAAATGGTAGAAAGAGAGGGCTCCACAGAAATCACAAGTGAGATGGCAGGGAGTAAAATGCAATTAGACAGAGTATCCACCAGAAAGAGCATTACCAAGGAAAATAACTTGCTCTTCTGATGGATACTTCTAACTGCAGATTCCTCACTTTTAGAATAGATACTGAAGCAGTACATCTCAGGTGGAGGATCTGTGGAGTAGGCTCAGGCCAAAAGTCCTGCAGGACAGAATTGACAAAATGCCCTTCCCGTCAGACATGCCTGTCAAGGCTGTAGTGCTTCGTGGTCAAGTGCACTGACATCCATATCGCAGCCTGACAGATGTCAAGAACATGCATTCCATGTGCCAAAGCATTAGTGGCAGCCTTGGTGCTGGTGTAATTGACCCGAAGTCTTCCTGGAGTCTGTTTTTTGGCCATTGCCTATCCACATTGACAAAGTCCTTTTTTGCATCGCCTTACCTTTCTTTTCCTCAGAGAACCCCTCAAAAAGCTGATCGTTCATCCAATGGTATTTAATGTGATTGATGTAAAAGCACAAAGCTCTTTTGGGGTCCAGTCTATGGGTCTCTCCTCCTCTATGAAGGTGTGAGGCACGGCAAATAACACTGGGAGGAGGATGGATTGAAACATGAAGAACAAGTTACTTACCTTCGGTAACGATGTATCTGTAAGAGACATAGGTTAGTTGTAGATTCCTTACCTTAGAATTTCCCCCAGGCGTCAGTCTGGATCCAGAGATTTTTCTTTAGCAGTACCCCTGTGCGTCAGTAGGTGCCGGTCGACTCTGCGTCCGTCGTCGGCGTCGTGGTCGCCAGGATGACATGGCGGGGCCTACTTAGACGCTGCCCCTGCGCGCTGACATCAGTTCTGACACAACTTTCCATGCAAGAAGCGGAGCCAAGCAAAACACTGACCACTGGTGCGCCACAACTAGGGCCCTGTATGGGAGTCCCTGTCCCTAGAAATCAGTTCGTAGAGCGGGGAGGATGGGTGGGGCGGTAAGGAATCCACTACTAACCTATGTCTCTTACAGATACATCATTATCAAAGGTAAGTAACTTGTTCATCTGAAAGAAACAGTTAGTTATAGATTCCTTACCTTAGATACCCCAGCAATACCAGCCCCAATGGAGGGTCTGCAAACTAAATTCAGACGAGAAAGTCCAGGAGGACCAAACGGACAAAATAGCCGTCCCTCCGGACTTGGCTGTCCAGGCAGTAATGTATGGTGAACGTGTGCAGAGATGCCCACGTTGCCGCCTGGCAGATATCAAGAAGTGAGACTCCACGTGCCAATGCAGTGGTTGCTGCCGTAGCCCTAGTAGAATGAGCATGCAACCCCACTGGCGGATCCTTCTTAGCTAAAGCATAGCAGATCTTTATGCAAAGGACAACCCATCGAGAGATTTTGAACAGCCCGGCCTTTCTTGGCACCTACATATCCAATGAAGAGTTGATCATCCACCTGGAAATCTTTGGTGCGGTCAAAGTAGAATGACAGCGCACATTTTGAGTCTAGACGGAGGAGTCTTTCCTCTTCCTTGGAAGGGTGCAGAGGTGGGGGGGGAAAAAGGGCAAAGTCCTACATGAAATGGTGTAACCACCTTAGGAAGAAACGAAGGCCTCATTCTAAGCACCACTTTGTCCGGATGCACAGAAAAGAAAGGGGGCTTGGAAGCTCACTCACCCTGCGAGCAGAGGTGATGGCCACAAGGAAGGCAGTCTTGAGAGTGAGGAGCCTGAGAGGGCAGTAATGAAGAGGATCGAAGGGAGCACACATAAGGTATGTGAGAACAAGATTCAAGTCCCACTGGGGCATTATGAAAGAAAGGAGATAGAGGAAACAGATGAGTAATGCCCTAAAAGAATCTATTAACAATAGGAGACTTGATCAAGGATGGCTGATCTGGCAGCCGAAGAAAAGCAGAGATAGCTGCAAGATAACCTTTTAGAGTGCCCAGAGCAGAGCCCTGCTGGGCCAAAGAAAGTATATACAAAAAGACCTCTGAAAGAGGGGCAGAAAGGGGATCCACCGCCTTTGCTGTGCACCATGCCACAAACTTGTTCCAGGCGTATACCAATTTAGTGGAGTGGCGCCTGGCTGCCAAGATGACATTAGAGACTTTGGGCGGAAGATCTAAAGCTGTCAACTGTTGCCGCTCAATCTCCACGCAAGGAGGTAGAGACTGGACAGGTTCGGGTGGAGAACCGTCCCCTGCTGCTGCGACAGAAGATCCTCCTGAAGGGGCAGTCTGATCGGAGGATCGATGGGCATTCTCAGGAGCTCCGGGTACCAGACTCTTCGTGCCCAGTCTGGAGCCACAAGAATAACTTGAGCCCGGTCGCGCTTGATCTTCTTCAGCACTCTGCGCAGAAGTGGTACAGGCGGAAAGGCGTACAGGAGTCCGCAAGTCCACTCGCATCAAAAAGCATCGCCGAGCAAGTGCCGCCTTGGAAACTCCAATGCGCAAAACTGCTGGCATTGCGCGTTCTCTTCAGTGGCGAACAGATCTAACCAAGGCTCTCCATACCGCTGAAAGAGACCTTTTACCACCTCTGAATGAAATCGCCATTCGTGATCGAACAAGCACAGACGGCTGAGTTCGTCTGCCCTGGCATTCAGAGAACCCACCAGGTGTTGAACCACCAGGGTCATGCCCTGATGTTCCAGCCATGTCCAGAGGTGCAGAGCCTCCTGACAAAGGGTCCACAACCCCATCCTGCCCTGTTTGTTGCAACACCACATGGCGGTGGTGTTGTCTGTGAACACCTGCACCACTTTCCCTTTGAGAGGGAAGGAATGCCTTCAGTGCCAGTCGGATCGGCCGGAGCTCCAGCAGGTTGATATGGAGCCCGGACTCTGCCGGAGATCAGATGCCTCTGATTTCCCCCTCTCCCATCCCAGAAGTGATGCATCTGTCACCACCCTTAGATCTGGTTGGGGAAGGAAGAGGGATCTGCCCCTGACCCAAGCTTGGTTTGTTAGCCACCACTGCAATTGTTGTGCAGTTCCCACTGAGATCTGGACGTAGTCTGAAAGATGTCCCTGATGCTGCGCCCACTGGAACTTCAGGTCCCACTGCAGAGCCCACATATGCCATCTGGCATGATTCACCATCCTCAGAGTCATTCTCACCAAAATCCAGGATAGAGGCTGAAACATCGGTTTCATAGCCTGAATATTCCGGACTCGCTGCTCGGGAGGATAAGCCCGAAACTTCACTGTGTCCAGAACAGCTCAGAAGAAAGGGAGCATCGGGAGTCAGGGGTGACTTCAGCACATTTATAGTGAACCCCAGCTGTTACAGGTGGTCCGCCTCCGTCTGGAGGTGGGAGACAACAGCTGGGGCGAGCCCACAGCCAGTTATCGAGATAGGGGGAAGACTGGAACCCCTGATCTGCGCAGATGAGCTGCGTCCACCACTATCACTTTTGTGAACACCCGAGTGGCACTGGTAAGGCCAAAAGGGAGCACTGGTAAGGCCAAAAGGGAGCACGATGAACTGAAAGTGCTCGTGGCCCACCGTGAACCATAGATAGCGTCTGTGGACTGGCAAGACGGGAATATGGAAATAAGCGTCCTGCAAGTCCAACGCCACAATCCGTCTCCGGGGTCGAGGGCAGACAGGACCTGAGCCAACGTGAGCATCTTGAACTTCTGCTTCCGAAGGAAGCTATTGAGGGTCCTGAGGTCTAGAATAGGACACAGGCCTTTGTCCTTCTTGGGCACAAGAAAGTAGTGGGAATAGCAACCACGACCTACTTCTGGCACAGGGACCCTTTCTATAGCTCCCTTGGCCAAGAGATCAGAGACTTCCTGGCGGAGAAGTGCCAAATGATCTTCCAATATGCGTTCGTAAGACAGTGGCATGGAGGGAGGAGTAGTCTCGAAGGGGAGGGAGTAGCCCCTTCGGACGATTTGCAAAACCTACCTGTCCGACGTGATGAATTGCCAGCGGAGGAGGTGATGGCGAATCCTGCCTCCCACTGGCCATTGATGGGCCTGAAGCGTCAGACTAGGAAGGTTTGGAGGCTGCGGTGGGGGATGCGGGGGGGGAGGGTGGACTGGCCCGCCTGCTGGCTCCAAGACCCGCGAGATGGCTGGGTCCCTCGGCCATGCAGAGGCTGAGCAGCTTGCGTGAACCGGTGGCTAGGCTGGGGCAGACATGGCTGGGTGCCCCTTCCGTAGCTACGAAAGGGACAAAAAGCAGACTGGAGTGGGCGAGAAGGCAGTGAGGCCCAAAGATCTGGCCGTAGCTCTAGAATCTTTAAAGAGCTCCAGCGCCAAGTATGCTTTGTTGCTAAAAAGACGACAGCCATCAAAGGGCATGTCCATCAATGTTGAGTGGACATCCCCCGAAAAGCCAGAAGTCCTCAACCAGGCGTAGGGCCTAAGGGCTACCGACGTGGCAATTGCTCTGCCCAGTGAGTCGGTGGCATCCAGTCCACATCTAATGGCGAATTTGGCTGCGTCCCTCCCATCCACCACTGCCTGGGAAAGAACGGCCCAGGCCTCCTCTGGGCACTAGGGCAGCACCTGCGCAACTGTATCCCAGATGGTATGGGAGTAGCGGCCCAAGAGGCACGCGGTATTCACCGACCGCAGTGCCAAGCTGGAGGAAGAGAACATACGCTTCCAAAGATGATCCAGCTTCTTGGATTCTCTATCTAGAGGGGCAGAAGGGAATGCACCCATAGAAGAAGAGGCTTGGCCCACCAAGCTCTCAGGGAAAGGCTGTTGGGGTCAAGAACACTGGGTCGCCCGGGGCCGGGAGGTGGCGGGCAATTGTCCTTTTCACAGGAGCCCCTGTGCTGGGCTTGGACCAAGTGCTCAGGAGGACATCAGTGAGGGCTTCATTGTACAGCAATAGGCGTTCAGAAGAGGAAGCCGTAGGCTGAAGCACCTCTATCAGGAGGTTAGTCCTGACTGCCACCGAAGGGAGCACAAGGCCCAGGACCTCGGCCGCCCTTCTCACCACCATAGCATAGGACGTTCCCTCCTCCATGGCCACGGTAGAGGGAGAAAGCAAACCAGTGTCTCGAAGTGTCCAGACCACTGGCATTACCCAGGTCCTCTCGCCAGTCTGGTTCTTCCAGCTGGTCAGTTAAAGGGTACAGCGACCCCTCCCAGTCCTCATCACCGCCCTCTGGTCGATGGGGAACACCAGGGATGAACAGGGGAACAAAAGTACACTCCGGCAGTCCGGCTCCGTGTCCAACTCTGGGATGAGGGTGGGGACGGCGTCAGGCGGGGCACGGCCGATGCCGGGGGCGTCGTCGAGTGAGATCGATCGGCATAAATCTGGATCCACAGGGGCCCTCCAGTGCAGAGGCCAGAGCCACCGGCATCGAAGGCTGAGGACCCCCGAACCCCTCTGTGGGGCCCGAAGGCGCACCGGTGGAGTCAGGCTGCCCATAAACGAGGTGAAAGGCCTCGTAAAATTGCTGAAGCTGGGCAGCGGACGCTCCGGCTCCCAGAAAGGGTGGGAGGCGCGGAGTCGTCCCTGAAACAGGCACGGGAGACGGAGCCTTTGAGCGACGACGCTCCGAGTCCCTCGTCGCGTCAGCCATCCGACGGGGAAAAGGTGAAGAGCGCTAGTGCTTCTTCACCTTCTTGTTTGGACTTACCCGAAGACCTCGACGACTTGGAGTGCGACGAGGAGTGGGGGCTCCGCGAACGGCCTCGTGACCTTCCTCTCGAACGAGACCGGGAGCAACGCGGAGTCGACCGCTGGGCCTCCAACAACTTTCGGGACCGCTCCCGCAAAGTCTTAGGATTCATGGCCTGGCAGGCGGACAACGACTTTGGGTAATGGTCGTGCTCCAGACACCACAAGCACACGAGGTGTGGATCCATCACAGATACCATCCTGTGACCGGTGCCGCAGGGCTTGAAGCCGGTCCGACGTAGGGACATCCCTCGTGCACCAGGAGTCGAAGACTCGAAAAAGATGTTGACAAAAGTCACAAAAAAGCTAGCCAAAAAATGACTAATGGGTAGTTCTCTCCGGATCTGCGCTACGCTTGCGCGGAAAGAGAAAGAACTGACGTCTACCTGCAAGGGCGGAGTCTAAGTAGGCACCGGGACGTCATCCCGGCAACCACGACGCCGCCGATGGACACGCAGTCGACCAACGCTACCTAACAACGCGCAGGGGTTCTGCTAAACAAAAATCTCCGGATCCAGACTGACACCTGGGGGAAATTCTAAGGTAAGGAATCTACAACTAACTGTCTCTTTCAGATAAGGACTCACAACTTTCAGCAAAAAGGCCACCCTGGTCCTCAGCACCAGTTTGCCTGTTTAAAAAAAAGGTGGTGAAGGGTGATTGCACCAAAAGTACCTGGAACTCACTCATGCGACAAGCTAAAGTGATCACAAAAAGGAAGACAGTCTTTAGTGTCAAAAGATGTAACGAGCGGGTGTGCTTTGGTTTGAAGTACACATGAAAAACGACAGAAACAAATTAAGGACCTTCTGTGGCAACACAAACAGATTGGGAATGAACTATGTTAAACCTTTAATAAACCTCATCACAACAGGTGACTTAAACAAGAATGGCTGGTCCGATAAACTAAAAAAAAACAAAAGGACCAACAAATAAACTTTAACAGTGCCTACTGCAAGGCCTTGTTCGGCCAAAGACATACCAAACAACAAAATATCTGACAGCCTGGTGCTTGAATAGAGGCCATTAATATTTCCCAGCGTAAACAGACTTTATGGAATGGTGACTCGCAGCCAGGATGACGTCCACAACTTCGCTTGGCAAGTCGAACGCTGTCAACTAGAGCTGCACAGTCTCCATGCACGTAGATTGTGCAGGCTCAAATGGAGAACCCTGCCCTTCTGCTGCACAGAAGTGCTTCCCGAAGTGATAGCCAGATTGGAGGGCATATGCATGTGCTCAGAAGCTCTGAATTCCACACTCTCCTGGCCCAAACTGGGGCCAGTAGGATTACTTGGGTCCAGTCATTCCTGAGGTTCGTTAGAACTCTGGGCAGGAGAGGCAGAGGTGGGAAGGCGTACAGGAGTTCAGTGTCCCACCCAGTCGAAATACATCTCCTAGATAGGACCTTTGTGGGAACTCCAGTGTGCAAAATGTTGCACCGGGCATTCTCAGTAGTGGTGAAAAGATCTAGCCATTGTTGGAAGATGCCCTGTACCACCTTGGGCTGTAGCCATCATTCGAGATTCACCAGGTAGCACCAGCTAAGCTTGTCCACCCTCCAGGTGGATCACAATCGGGGGATGCCCCAACATTTCAACCAAAACCACAGGCGCAGAGCCTTTTGGCAAAGGAGACAGGACACCACTCTGCCCTGCGTGTTGCAGTTCCACATAGCAGTGGGGTTGTCAATGAAAACCTGTACCAGCCTCCCTTGATAATTCCAATGTCTGGTGAAAGGCCATCATCTCCTAAGTCTCCACCTTTCCCAGATGACATCCCCAACCCAGCAGTGATGTATCTGCCACCACTGTCCACTTTGGGTGGGGAAGGGAGAGGTGTCTGCTGCTGGTAAGGTTGCTCTTGAGAAGCTATCACTGCAGATCTTTTGTAGTCTCATCTGAATCCTGGATGACACCTGACAGGCTTCCTTGGTGCTGGGTACACTGAGGCTTAAGATCCCACTGCAGGGCCAGCATATGCCACCTGGCGAAGAGGACAAGCAGGATCCATGAGTCCAACAGGCCAAGAAACCTTACAGCTGCTCTCACTGAGATCCAGAACCAAGGCTGGCACATCAGGTTCATAGCCCAAAAGTCCTAGACTTGTAGCGATGGAGAAACAGCTCTGAACTGGACCGTGTCCATGACAGCTCCATTAAAGAAAGCCTCTGTGAAGGGGTCTGGTTTGACTCTAACGATATCAGGAGGTCTGTCATCATCTGGAGGTGATCTATGACTGACTGTTGAGGAGCCCACCTTCAACAGCAAGTTGTCAACATAGGTGAAAACTGGTATTCCCCAACCTCCCAAGATTGGCAGTGACCACTGCCATCACTTTTGCGCTGGTAAGGCCGAAGAAGAGCATGGCAAGCTGCTCTTGGCCAACCATTTACAGCAGGTAACGTCTGTGGGACTGCAGGATAACCACATAAAAGTACACGTCCTTCAGGTCCAAGGCTCCCATCGAATCACCCGAATCCAAGACAGACAGAACCTGGGCCAGTGTGATCATTTTGAGTTGTCCTCCTGCAGAAAGGAATTCTGAGAGCGAAGATCTAAAATAGGATGAAGACCTCCATCCTTCTTCAGCATGAGGCAATAGCGGTAGTAACAACCCGTCTCTATTTCCAAGGCCAGCAACCTCTCAATGGCCCTTATGGATAGAGCTTGCACCTCTTGCAGTAAGATGGATAGGTACTCCTCTGAAAGCAGCTCTGATGTGGGAGGAAGCTGTGGTGGATTGGAAAGAAACAGAAGGGTGTAGTCCTGTAGGATGATTGGAGGACCTATTGGATGTAATGGACTTCCACCGTGGGAACAAAATGTTGGAGCCTGGCTCCCACAGGGTGGTTGTGAGCCATTAAGGGCAAGCTAAAGTGGCTTGGAGGCTTACGTCACAGGGGAGGGAGACTGAAGATCAGTGCCCCTGGTGACCTGCATTATTCTCATTCCCACCCACAAAAGGGGTGAGGTGCAGCGGAGGTGGGGGAGCCCTTGACATTGTCTGTACACCAAGCCTCTGGAGTATACTCAGTATGACTAAAACTGACAAGGAAACTGCTGGGCATGAAAAGACCCAAAGAACGTGCTTTGGCGCAGATTTGCCTGAAGTGTTCCAAGGCGGAATCTGTTTTTTCACCAAAGAGGCGGAATCTATCAAAAGGCATATCCATAACGGATACCTGCTGTAGTGCTAGAGGCACTCCTATGTTTTGAAACCACGTGATGACCTTTGACTACCATTGTTTTAATTGACTTTTGGTGTTTTATTTTGCCCTAGCCTGAATGTTTGACATCATTTTTCCCTGCATGTGCACGTTTCCTTGAAGATGTCTTTTGTGTAATCTTGTAGTTTAAAAGTGAGAGCTTTCACAGAGTAGAACAGCCTTGCCAGGAATAGAACGTGTGAGATGTGCATTTGGAAGCATGAGAGAGGTATGGAATGTACTTCTTTGTCTCCAAGTGCAGTGTTATGAGCAGTGGTGCTCAAATGTGTATTATGTTGTACACTGGGAAATGAAGTGTTCAGTGCTATAGGCAGTGGTGCACAAATGTGCATTGTGTTGTACATTGGGAAGTATTATGAAGTTCTTACTTTTGGCTTTGACATGTCCTCATGTCATCTTGAATTCTGACTCCGTCTTGCTTGAGCTTTTTGCGCACACAGGCTGGCCCCCAGATTACTCAAGTTGTTCAGGTTATTCACGTTCTTTAAGGTTGTTTTGTTGACTGTACTGCCGGAGACTTTCGTAAGCTTTGTTAATATAAGGGCTGGAACACATGAGAATGCAGAAAGACTGTGAGAACTCCTTTGCGTTTGGAATGCTTGCATGGAAAGTGGCCAACTCCAGTAAGTTTCCTTGGTGCAAGGGAGGGCCTCTCGGATCCTTCTAGTGTGTTTTGAGATTATAAAGCTGGGATTTGTTGATTTGGAGACCGGGACTTGAGCCTGAACAACAGACACGTCTACAGTGCAGCAGCTTGCGGTTTTGCTGAGTCTCTTGACCCCGGCTGTGAATCCCCCAGTCTGCAGTGGGCCAAGATGAAGTTTGCAGCTGGCGATGAATCTTGTTTTTGATTATTGCCATTGTGATGTGAGCGTCTGTGTGCACATTCAAGTCTCCAGTGGCTATAATCGTCATTGTGATGTGATGTGTGTGTGTATGCACATTCAAGTCTCCAGCGGCTATAATCATCTGAGGTGTTTTCTTTGAGTATTGACTTTGTGATGTGTGTCTGTGTGCACATCCAAGTCTTCAGTGGTTGTAATCATCTGATGTATTTAGTGTATATATCTTTCTGATTCCTTGCAGGACGTCCAGTATGATCTGCTTGAGTTTCATATCATATTATTATCTGCTTGCATTTCATATTATCCATGCATTACTTATAAGTGTGATATTATTGCTTGTATATACACACACACATATATATCTCTAAATACATTTGAATGTTGTTCATTTGACATCTGGGAAAGCCTTTCTGTTAGAGAGTGTTGCATAAATAAAACCCGATGCCTTATTCTTTGATGTGTTTCATTTTTTAAAAGTGAAATCCCTTTCCAGGTGGTGTTTTGTTGTTTTTATTGCTTCGTTGTGTTTGAGCCTCTGTGTGGGAGGGCGATATTTTCTATTATCTGGGAGTGTGAAGTAATACACCTGCACACAGAAAAACCTGTGGATCTCATACCTGAATGGCTACGGAACAGCACACTAATTTAGATTGTTCGCTCCAAACAATCCATAGTATCCAGAACTGCCCAATCACACATTTGCCTGCATCCTGAACTGTTTGAGCCAAGAAAGCCCTAAACTCTTTTAGGACTGCCTGCAAGATCTTGTTGGCCATGTCCCAGATTGCCTGTGTTTAGCGGCCTAGTAGGTAAATTGCATGGACCGACCTAACGCTATGCTGGATAAAAAGAACATGTGTTTACCAAATGCCTCAATCCTTTTCAACTTCTTGTCTAGTGGTGCGGAGGTGGGTCATGGCGAAAGAATTAGCATTCACCTTTTTGGTGAAGTTTGTTCCATCGATCTCTCAAGAGTAGGGTGCTGCTTAAGAAAACCAGGGTCGCATGTTGCTTGTCTGTGACGCCTTACCACTCACCTATTTACCGGTAGACAAGAGCAAAGTTTAGATCAAGTGCCCATAGAAGTGTCAGTTAGTGCTTCGTTGAGGCAAAGGCTCAGAGGAAGCAGGCCCGAATTGCAGAGCTTTCGTAAGGAAGTTTGTCATACTTCAACAGAAGGTAGCTGTTGGACCAGAACCTCCGCAGCATGCTTGGTTACTGCCCCAAAAGAAGCACACACTTTTGTTGGCGGCCCAAGGGAGGAAATTAACCCTGTATCAGGGGAAGTATCAAACCCACTGGTATCCTGTAAATCCATGCATAAATTGTCCTAATCAAAATATGCAGCATGTCTTCCTTAAAAGTCTGGACCTGCTACAGCATTGCCGATGTCCGGGGAAACTCAAGGCACATCGGGATGATCTGTGGGATCGGCTCTTTAATCTGAGATTGGTTGCAAGATTAAGGTGCACCATGACGCTCTTGCAACTTCTCATTAAACAGACAGTGGCAAGATTGGATCAAATCTTTCTTTGCCTTCTTGTGTGTCCACTTCAACTTCAGTTTACTGGATTACTTCGACCGTAAAGAAGACCTGTTGCAGGATCGGCCTCAAGAGCAGGAATGTGTCAGCACCCTCAACTTGAAGTGGGACGTATGGAAGTTCGCACTTCTTCCAATGTTCGGCGACATACAGCTTTGCTTCACGGTCCTGGATCACCATTGGGTGCATGAGGGTCTACATTTTTCACACAACTTTGAGCTGTGTCCTCTCTCCAAACACCAAAGGCACACCTTGTACGCATCTGTCACCAACATCTGCTTATGACAGTCATGGCATGGTTTGAACCATGTGGTTTTACATGGGGACATCGTTCTCTTGCACTCTGGAATTCAATTTGAAGAATTTGTCTACCGTTAAAAAAGGGAGCAGAGCTCCAGATCCACATTGTAAGAAAGGAACGGACGATAGAGCGCAGGGATGGCACTTATATGTGACTCTGCTCCATTACTTCTAGGGCAGAACAAAATCAACTTGGAGCTGCACCACACCACCTAGCAGCACGCAGGAGCTCTGCTATGAAAACCTCCGAATACAGACTGTCACCTGGGAAATATTTTAAAGGTGAGAAATCTGTGGTTAGAAGTATCCATCAGAAGGCAAATATACTCTCAGCCCTCTAACACAGATCTTACATTAACAAAAGTGCAACCACAATGATGAACCGATTAACAAAAAAGTCTCTTGAAATCCCTGCTAATTTGGACATAGATGGGCTCTATGTCAATTTATTCAACTGTTGGCTTCTATGTGGCATCAATCATTCCGTCAGTGTGGGTAAGCGCAGCTTGCAGTTCACATCTTTCAGGCAGAGCTGGTGTGGAAGAAACAATTACTGTGGCCCTGTAGGGAGTCTAGCTAGGGTAGAAGGCTACAGCCACCAGGTTTAAACAGGTTTACTTGAAGGCAGAAAAGTAAAAACCTTATAAAAGCCCTTATTGTAGCATATACATTTAAAATCCATGTCAACTAATATGTTTTCAGCAATTAGTCATGCCACAAGATCGTGATCCCTAACTACTTCTAAGCCAAAGGTACCCCTGAGTACGCTTCTAACAATCCACAAATTCTTTACCAAGATGTAAAACAGCTGCTGCCACTCTCGCAACATGGCACTTTAGCCAATGACCCCCCTTTAAACATTCAAGTATGGTAGGCTTGCATATGTCCAGCGTTAACAGCATGTACCTGGGTCTTACTTATAAAAGTCACATTGGCAGCGGACTTCATGCCAAATGTAACCCTTTAGTCGCCCAACATTGGCAGTGGCGGCTGGCATGGAACGGGGGTGGCGGGGCGGAACAAAATATATATAAATATATATGCAAACACTTGGTAACCCACTAGAGAAGCACTCGAGCCGAAATGAAGGTTAGCAGCCTTTAATTACAGGTACGGAAAGTGCAGCATGCCGGCAACAATGAAAACAGCCTTGCGTCGAGCCTGACGCGTTTCGAGCATTCTCTTCCTCAAAGGCTTTGGACGAAGGTGCGTGCTGTGGCGGTTATTCACACCCAATTTATTGCCAATTAATGAAACGCCCCCAATGGGGCTGCTCCAGTGAGACAATGTTAGGCATTATGGGATATGTAGTGACCGTGATTCCTTCCATAATTTGGCGCACTACTTTTTCCTGTTTTTCGAAATTTCCTGCTCTGTTTGAGCCCCAGCAGATGCACAAGTCCTAAATCCTGCATTTCGGCTACACATTAGGGTCGGTGAATCCGGTCCTCGTGGCCCCCTTGGCATCCTGGGGTGGTGCGTTCTCGGCGGACGGGCCGCCTATTGATGCAAACACTTGGTAACCCACTAGAGAAGCACTCTAGCCGAAATGAAGGTTAGCAGCCTTTAATTACAGGCACGGAAAGTGCAGCATGCCGGCAACAATGAAAACAGCCTTGCGTCGAGCCTGACGCGTTTCGAGCATTCTCTTCCTCAAAGGCTTTGGACGAAGGTGCGTGCTGTGGCGGTTATTCACACCCAATTTATTGCCAATTAATGAAACGCCCCCAATGGGGCTGCTCCAGTGAGACAATGTTAGGCATTATGGGATATGTAGTGACCGTGATTCCTTCCATAATTTGGCGCACTACTTTTTCCTGTTTTTCGAAATTTCCTGCTCTGTTTGAGCCCCAGCAGATGCACAAGTCCTAAATCCTGCATTTCGGCTACACATTAGGGTCGGTGAATCCGGTCCTCGTGGCTCCCTTGGCATCCTGGGGTGGTGCGTTCTCGGCGGACGGGCCGCCGCCTATTGATACAAACACTTGGTAACCCACTAGAGAAGCACTCTAGCCGAAATGAAGGTTACCAGCCTTTAATTACAGGTACGGAAAGTGCAGCATGCCGGCAACAATGAAAACAGCCTTGCGTCGAGCCTGACGCGTTTCAAGCATTCTCTTCCTCAAAGGCTTTGGACGAAGGTGCGTGCTGTGGCGGTCATTCACACCCAATTTATTGCCAATTAATGACACGCCCCCAATGGGGCTGCTCCAGTGAGACAATGTTAGGCATTATGGGATATGTAGTGACCGTGATTCCTTCCATAATTTGGCGCACTACTTTTTACAGTTTTTCGAAATTTCCAGCTCTGTTTGAGCCATTCCTTGAATAATAGCGTAATTTTTGTTTCAAATAGGCCTCAACACTGATATACATATATATATATGTATATATATATATATATACAAACACATACATGATAAATTCACAGGAAGGAATGTTGTGTGGAAATTACATTTTTCAGCGATTGCTCGTCTGATGCGACATTCTGTATTGCTCTGGCAGAACATCGAATTCAAAAGAATCGCAGAATATCAATAACAGTCTGGCTCAAATGCATATATTTAATGCATATTCCATTAAAGCCACTGATACTGCTAAGGACAGTGGAGTCTACAGCATTCTCTGAATGAAGGTGTAATATTTTGTGAGGTTATTCCAAGAACAGGTACTTTTTTGTTTTGTTGGAAAACCAGACACAACTAACTTGTTCATAGTCCTGGGCACACGCAGTGAGGGTATTGGTAATGTGATACGCAGTATAGAAGCGTTATTCAAAAGCAACGGTCAACATCGGGATGGGGTCTCCGAGGGCGCACTGGAGCCGAGAAAACTGACCTCAGTTTTCTCGGCTCCAGTGCGCCCGCTGTTCTCCGATCCGGACCCCAGGCGTTCCAATACCCTGCCCTACACACCTCTGGACTCCTCTCCATTTCCCGCACCCGGGCCTGACCCTCGCACCCCGCCTACCTGGCTTAGTGCACTTCCCAACGAGCCGGCCACTGGACAGCCTCCCACGTTACTCTAGATTTTGCTTCTCAATACTGCCGAGGCGTACCAGCCCCTGCGTCACACGTGCGACAGCCTAGGGAGACCCCAACCCGCCCTGATGAGTCACGGGACTGTACCCGGTGACGAAACACGTGTCGGCTGGTTTACTAGGCTGATGTACTATATTCAACACAGTTGTTGTTGAAATAAATAACATCTATTTGGATAAATACTGATGTTGACCGTTGCTTTTGAATAACGCTTCTATACTGCGTATCACATTACCAATACCCTCACTGCGTGTGCCCAGGACTATGCTCATGTTATAATTTGTGGATCTCATGACCCACAGATTCCCCAGGGGTTATCGGGTTATTCCCCTGAGCTGGCAGCACCGCACTACCAAAGGTTCATTAATAGCACACGCAATTGCCAGAGCGCCATTTTCGTGACTAAACACAAAAACCCCCATTCTAAACCACAACTAACTTGTTGATGGCTTCCCTGTGGGTTAAACTCTTTTGCATATAGAAATTCAAAGGTCAAGGCAGTGCTGAGGCGACAACCAGTACGGGGCATGGCTTTCTGTATCAGCTGCACTTGAAGTCTGCGACACACCAAACACATTACTTGTGGCTTAACGGATAGGGAGTGCGGCAGCAGTTACCTTAGGTCTGCATCAAAGAAAAATCTAGAACTTTTTTAAATTACATGAAAAATTTCACTTTATATATTTATTTACAAAACATTTCTGTATAATACTTTATAGGTTTAAGTTAAGTACAGTCAGGCAGGCGATTTTCTTACATGATTTTAATTAGGTGACTATTTTTATATGAAGCACTTTGGCTATAGAACATTATAACAAGTAAACAGGTTTGTTGAACCGGGCCCTTTTGCAGGGTTATCCCCAAACTATTTGTCTGCTTCCTCCTGTTTTTCTGACCTGTTTTTGTTGGATTTAGGACTCTGGGCACTTTATCACTGCTCACCAGTGCTAAAGTGCATACGTTCCCTGTGTAAATTGTATTGGTGATTGGGTTATCCATGATTGGAATATTTGATTTAGTCCCTAGTAAAGTGCACCAGGTGTGCCCAGGGCTTGTAAATCAAATGCTACTAATTGGGCCTGCAGCACTGATTGTGCCACCCACTTGAGTAGCCCTACTAACTTGTCTCAGACCTGCCACTGCACTGTGTGTGCAGATTTAAACTGCCATTTCGACCTGGCAAGTGCACCCACTTGCCAGGCCCAAACCTTCCCTTTTATGTAAATCACCACTAAGGTAGGCCCAAGACAGCCCCATGGGCAGGGTGCAGTGTATTTAAAGGTAGGACATGTACTGGTGTGTTTTACATGTCCTAATAGTGAAATAATGCTAATTTAATTTTTCCACTATTGCAAGGCCTATCTCTCCCATAAGGTAACATAGGCATTGCCTTGAAATATCTGTTATATGTAATTTCCCATTGGGAACAGATAGGGAATTGGAGCTTAGGGTCTCTGAACTCACAATTTTAAAGTACGTCTTTTGGTGAAGTTGGTTTTTAAATTGCATGTTTGAAAATGCCACTTTTAGAAAGTGGGCATTTTCTTGCTCAACTATTCTATACCTCTGCCCGTCTATAGAATCCATGTCTGGGTGAGGATGACCGTTGGGCTCTTGTGCATTCATTCTAGACAGTCACACAAACGGAGCTGAGGTGTGCCTTGCATGTGCTGATGGGCCATCACCGGGCTGATGGGCCTTCCTGAACTAGAGTGGTGGGAGGAGTTGTCACTGACACCTGAATAGCGCCGTGCCTGTCCTCAAACAAATCTGTCTCCACCCCCCTGTAGTGTGTCTGGAGCCAGGTCAGGGAAAGGCAGGGTCTTGTGCACTACAAAGACTTCCCTTTGAAGTTTGCCTACTTCAAAGGTAGAAAGGGGTATAAGTATTGGACCTTTGACACTCACATCAGAACACTTCTGGACTAAGGGACATTCTGCCAGGAAGAAGAGCTGGATGCTGTGCGAGGGACTGACACACTGTTGCTTTGTTGTGCTGGCCTGCTGCTTCTGTACTGGGAGTGAAAGGACTGAACTTTGCTTTCTGTATCCGCCTTCCAAGGTTCTTCAAGTGCTTGTGCATGCTTACCTCCTGTTAGGAAGTCTCAGGGCAATAAAGACTTTACCTACCAGTGCCTGGGCTCTTCTGCTGAAAGCCCAGACTTGCCAAGAGGTGCCAAATCCAGTTCCTGGGCACTTGGAAGTGGACTCTGGTGACCTGAAGAGAAAATCCACACATCAACTCCCAGCATCTGGTTTTATTGACGCATCACTACAAACTTAGAAGCATCGCCACTGCCAGCACCAGAGTGAATGAATGAGGTAGCATTTCTAAAGCGCGTGGTTACCCGGAGGCATCCCAGCGCTGGCGGGCACTAAATTGAACTGCAACAGGGTTAGATGGGAAAAAGCCAGGTCTTCACACCCTTCCTAAAAATATTATAACTGGGTTCCCTACAAAGCTGCAATGGGAGGGCGTTCCAGAGTTTAGCCGCATTATATGAAAACAGTCGGCCACCACTTCTGGCCCTCCGGATTCTAGGAACTGAGACTAAATGGAGGTCATCCGAACGAAGCCGCCTGTTAGCTCGGTAAGGATGGACCAGAGAAGAAATAATGGCTGGTCCCTTCCCTCTCAGCACCTTGTGGGAAATGCACAGGGCTTTGAAGTGGACCCTTTCCCTGATCGGGAGCCAATGGAGGGCCTTTAATGCGGGTCTGGCCGATTGACGGCCTGAGAGCCCTACTAGGATCCTGGCGGCACAATTCTGTACGACTTGGAGTTTCGCCAGAACCGAGCTAGGAGCGGCCAGGTATAGGGCATTTCCATAGTCCAGTCGAGACAGTATAAGGGTCTGAACCATCAATTTTTTTGCTTGAAAAGGGAGTAACGGTAGCACCTTGCGAAGTAATCTTAACATGCCAAAGCAGGTGGCAACAACTGTTCTGGCTTGTGTTTTAAAACTGAGCTCATCATCTAGCCAGAAGCCTAGGCTCTTTATTTCCTTTTTTGAGTGTGGTTCCCAATCAGCTCATCGACCAGGGCTTTCATCGCAGGCCCCAGCTTTCTGTCACAGGCGTCAGAAGAACCGCTCACTGTCAGTTATGAGCACCGCTCCAACTAGGACGCAGTGCCTGCTTCATCGGTGTGAAATCGAACCATCGCATCTTGATTTTCAATGGATCTTCCCTGAGTGCCGATTTCTTCATCGACTTTGCCCAGCAGTAAGGAACCGAGGCCCCGTATCGGAGACAGACGCATCACCTCCCCTTCCAGTAAGGAACCGATGCATCACCTCCCCTGCGCAGCAGGAAGGAACCAACACATCACCTCCCCTGGGAGTAAGGAACCGACGAGAGGGGTGAAATGCAACGGAGTGATGCCCAAGCCCAGCTGCTCATATCTATGTGCAATGATATGTCAGAGCGCCGTCTGCCACCCAAGTGGGTAATGAGCTTCCAATGCCAGTCAATCACATGCGGGGTGCGGGCACATTTGTGGGTTAATCCTCAGTCACAAATGACTGGTAGTCATGAAGACACTTACCCATCCTATAAAGCAATAGTTAATCATCCCCGGCAAAAGAGTTATTACAACCAAGTATAAAGGGTGGCAGACAGCGCTCTGACATATCATTGCACGTGCATACGAGCAGCTGGGCTTGAGCATCACTCTGTGGCATTCCGCCCCCCTCATGAGTGTGTTTGAATTTGCAGTAATGACAGCCCACTTGGGCTAGATATATTGCAGCAGTATCAATGCATATATTTATTATATATACTTTTTCAAGTGGCGAATATGTATGCACTTTGCAATATCAATGGATTGCATTTATTCTTTTCTCCATGTGAATTTCTTTATGTCAAACGCTGTTTTATCAGAACACTATTATTAATCCTTTACGAATTTGTAATGTGGTTTAGCCACAAAAGTATTGAACACTGGCTAGTAAACAATTTGTATTCAAAGTACATGGGTGTTCTCCATTATGCAGTAGGAATTTCAGGCTACTATAAGATGGCGCTGATGTGAATTTGTAACATTCGCATTGCTACACCTATGTTTATGACACTTTGTTTATCAGTCCGCTTTCACTTGTGAGTTGCACTCATGACCAGGGAAACCGTTTTTCCAGAAACGCGTTGAGTTTGCTGCCAAGGGATTAAATATCATCACTGATCCTGGAGTGTGCGTGCCATTCTTTGTGCTCTACAAAGGTTATTTGCTGGATATGTGTATGTATATATATATATATATACACATATATCCAAACAAACTCCTGCTCCACACGGACGAAGGCACGCACACGAAGAAAACAAGGTTCTGAGGCATTTATTACTTCATAGGGTCTCCTCCGACCCGACAAGCCAGAGAGACGCGTTTCGGCTGTCACAGCAGCCTTCCTCAATCTAATGCGCGCAATTTTCTTTAAAGCATATATACTGTGTCATTGACATAGAAGATAGATGGTAATTTACACTTAAAGAGATATATACTGCAAAACATTGCATGCTGCTACATTCACATGTTGTGCGTAAAATATCACTGGTCGTCATAAATAAACAGGAGAAAAACGAAAATGTATATATAAATCATAGTGATCTAAATACGTGATGCTTTATCATACATCTCCAAGCTACATAATGCAATTTAAAACTCCTTCATATTCATGCGATATGTTCACGCTTCATCCTGCTAACAGAGTTGCATCTCTTATCATATGTTAGAACATCTCCTAAAATAAACGCATATTCAAACACATAGCGCACACCTCATAAATGTGACTCATTAAAAAAATAATAATAACGAAGTGTTTTTAAAAAAATATACTGCGTGAAACAAACTAAACCTGGGAGACGAGATTCCAAACAGCTGATTAGTTTGTTGTCATGGAAACCACCTTAGATTTTGCCAGAGAAACTCGCTCGTAGTTGTATTGTGATAAAAAGCTGCCAAGTTGAATAATGCTGAAGCAAAAAGGGAACTGGAGTTACAGCAAGCAGCTGCCATCGCGTCACAAATGTAACACTAAGTGTGTAAATAAACACACATGTCGACACGTGAGCAGCATATTCAGATAGACGGAACTACTAGTCCCATGATGCCCCATCAAAAACACCCACATATTGATAAATAGATACCAACAGTCCAAAGGCACAAATAATATAAGTGACTGACAAGTTAACAACTACAACTCAGTCTATGAAGTTCAACTGGCACTCGGTGATGTTCGATATCTGCAAAAAAGATGATGGTGCTCTGCAGCTTCACCGTGAATCTTCAAGTAACAGATGGAATCCATGCATGGACAAATGTAACACGATGAATATCCTAGTGATATAAAGGTCAAACAGAGTCTCCCCTTTAGGTAAAACACGCGGTATAGATTAACTGTATACACTAGTCACTTGTGTAGGGTCGGGGGAGAACAATGTGTGAAAATCCGCAAGCCAAGCAAACCTCACCATAACAGCATAGGCTGGTCTGGTGCCCAGTCACCAGGTACTCTCCGGTCTGATGAGTGCGGATTTTCGAGTCAGGGGAAAGCAAAGACCCCGCGCTGAATGTCGCCAGACCTCCTCGCGTCGAGCTCTCCGCCTCTCACACTGCTGTCATCCTCTCTTCAGTGAGTTCCCTGGGGGCCAATCAATGTAGCACTATCCATACTGTGACACTCCAAACTGCGGTCGCTTCTGAAAGGCCCAGAACGGCTGGTGGTGCGTGGGCAGTTTATCATGTAAAATTCACTAAATATACATACTTGTTCTTATTAAAACGAAATTATGAATGTCAGTACAAATATACTTTATTGACATATACCGTAATTATCAGTGTGTTTCACCTTATTTTTGAAAATTCATTAATTCAACTAAAAGGAATTCAATGTTTCTGGCAAGAAAGATAATTCATTGGTCCATTAAAATGCACATTACGAGTTTGGGCTGAGGTAAAGCGACAGATGAGGTTTTGTAACTGAGCGTTAACATTAAATTAAAAACTGATACATATATTCACCCACTAGCTTGTAAACAAATGAAAACATTAATACATAATTTATATTAGAAAATACACATACAAAAATTGACCTTTTGTGTTTAAAAAAATAACACCAACAAAGAAAATAAAACTCTACACTATTATTTTTCAACATTAGTTTCCTCTGCAGGGTTATACATTCTGTTCAGGCAGACTTCCACATGATCTCCACCCAAGTGACAGATGTCCAGTATAAAGATGAGATGTAATCTGTTGAGGTCATGGATCGATTTCACATTTTTACCTGCAAGTGAAATTGAAGTGGAAAATGTTTAAAAAATATAACCAATAATGTATTTCTGTCTACCATTCATAGTCATTTACTCTAACATTTGTCACCCAGGCACAAGCAGCCTGACAGACACCATTGGAACAATTTATCTAAAAACGTTTGTGTGCTCAAATATGAATATATTATGACTGTTCTATTCATAGCAAAATATGGTATGGTAAAATAAAGCACATCTTGTGAACTGAACCTAAATCAGGTTTCCTAACATTTGAGGAAAGGTTTTGTGAATTTTCATTACCTTTTCTCCGAGGCCTGGCAAATCTTACTCACAGCGAGTCCGTGCTAAAACCAGAATGCACGTCTACCTCCTCTGGCTAAGTGAAGCTGAAGCAGTGTAGTGCTGCACTAGGATTACAGCTCAGGTCCGCATCAGCACCCAACCGCTGGATTATCAGCAGAGGAGCAGAGCTCCATGATGAAACTACCATAAGTCAGGACGAATTTTACACATTGCCCATGGTTCTTTTCCTCTGGAGACAAGGACCAACAGGCCATACTCAGGAATGAGAAACAACAAATGTAGGCCAAGTCCTCTGCATTCCAGGCAAGACTATGTATGTGTGGACTGCCTTCTTACACAGTTTTCTTAATCGTGGAGCTGGCATGCATTGCGCGCCAGAATCTCACGACAAACCTCGGGTCTGAACATTCACCCCCCTCCAACACAGTCATAATAGCTTCAACCTTAGAAATGCCCCCGTTCCGAGATCTGCAATGAGCTCCTTTCTTCCTGCTTTAAACCACTGCAGTACGGCAATCTTGGCTCTTCAACCATTCACCCCCACCACACCCACATCCACCACATGGCCAATCCAACTCAACACTAACACCCCCACCAGTTGATCAGTGGAACCACAAATAACCCCCCTCCAAATGTAAAAATCATAATTTACCTCACTATTACTCCTAACCCACCGAGCCGAGAGCTGGAATGTGCTCTCAAACTTCCTTCCCATGTTCTAATTCTAGAAGCTCACGCTGCTTTCATTAGGAAAATACTGGATGCTTTTAAGACCGAAAAAAACAAAATATAACTGAAAATAGGATTTAAGATGTCAAAGGCATTTACAGACTTGGATTTTCACTTCCAGCTGTAATTAGTGGGAATACACTATTAATCTGTCTAACAACCAACTCCTTCCTTTGAAAACCTGAGTCCATGCATACATTACTCAAGATAAAGCCAAGCCTCTGCCAAGAAACGAGCGTAACTAATGACTCCCTTTCTATCTCACTTAAGCATTTTACTGTCAAAAGGTTAAGCACTGAACTATTTAGAATTCATAATTGAATACCACATTTTATGTATGCATTTGTCTTTCAAAAATGAAAATAAAGTTCTAGTAACAACCAGCATCTAACCCATCAAGTTGTAACACCCCCTCCAATCTAGGCCAATTCATTGAATTACAAAACAATCATGAAACAGACATGTGAACAACGCAGAATGCATCATTAAGAAAATAAAAGCATCCATACGGAAATCATTTCATTTATGCGAGGCTGTACACTACCCAATCTTTAAATCCACCTGAACAAGACTCAACCTCAGTGATACCTTTTTAATTGACATTATGCTAATTCACCTATGAAACTAAATATATTTGCAAGAGGCATCATTATCTTCGAAGCCCAGCAAAATACCATTATCAGTTAATCATCTCAAAATTCTAAGAGACTAACACTTTGTCTACAATGGAGCACAACTGGAACGCCAAGCACATGCTGCAAGCACTCAGATCCATGAGGATTTCATCAACAAACTAAACCACAAACACACAGATGGGTCAGCACAGGTGGATGCATTTTAAATGTATTATGAAGAAAACAAACACGGTCATACTCACAAAAAAGAGAATTCATCAGAAAGCATAGAGAAAACGTATTGTTAATGCCACGTATTATTGGGAATGAAGTAGGCAATGTAACATCCTCAAAACCGTACAGTAAACACTCTCCTCGTTGTTCATTCAATGTTCAAAATGATGTCACTAAATGGCCAACTACCTTCTCAACAATGAACCAAACGGGAATATAATGCCATTTTCTTCATCTGCTTCTATCATTCAAGATGTAAGCTGCATCTACCAAGCTTCACAACCACCTCCTCAGGATGATCATTGTAGTCATGTTTTCCACTCACCAGTACGTACTGTAGTTGCGCAACCACTCACATTCTACTCCTGCACACTTGATGTGTGCCCTTATGCTCGTCATAGAGATTTAGCAGCGTGTGTGTGTACGACAACCAGATAGACATTGCCCGGATGTAACTAAATAGCAGAGCATATCTGGAGCAGACATACATTTTCTGAAATATTTCCTGCCAACTAGAGGATAAGCAACCCTCAAAAGGAAATACAGGGGACGCTTGTAGAAATGACGGATCTGCTTTTACAAGAACCATTGTTGCCATAGATCTGTTGTTAATCATCAAAGAAATGCTTTCCCTCTTCAGATATTTGTTATATCTTTACAAGATTCCAACAGGAACTCTCAAAAATAATTTTGTGAATCTACCTTAAGCGATTACAAAACAGCAGCCTGTTTTATCAGATCAGAGGGTCTATGCCTGGGCATCCAATCATAATGATGTTTTCCAAAGCCATGGAAGGATTATCAGATGGCTGTCCTGCAATTATATTTTTGCAGCTACCCGATAGCAAAGTCATAGGATACTATTTAAGGAGGATATGGCTCCTGCGGAGTGAACAATATCTTCCAGTGCTAGATTTTCTATCATATCCTAGGACATACATACTTCTGTTTGAGCGAATGGCACGAGAGACTTGCCTGAAATGAAAGGCACTTAGGATAAGCATGCGCCAGGGGAGATCTAAATACAGTCATCAGTGGATCACCTGCAGCTTTCTTCTAGAGAATTTCCAGAAAAGTAAAGCTTATACCGCCTACTTCCCTCTCTTCCCAACAGAGGAAACGTCTGATGGAGCATTATTTTTGCTAATAAAATCTGCTTGGGAAAATCCACCCATGTGTGTGTTTTAATAAATTACTAACGTGTGTGAAAACCGAAATTACTAAAAAGTGAAGATTTAGAAGGTACGACCGAAAATGTGCAAAGCTGCACGTATTTTTAAGAGCTAGAATAACACCTGTAGGATGGAAGATTTCTTTATAGGGCTATGAATAATAATAGAATGAGTAGAAATTATTAATTTGTGTGTCTAATTTTAATGTTCTTATGTTTCCTGAACTGCAGGAATATTCAAGCACAAACACGAGAAAGCACTTTTATTCTTCGTGAAAGTAGTGTAGGCTTAGAAATGATTTTTCTTTTCTCTCTGTTTTCCTTGCTAAAACGTGTAGGCCTAAGCAAATGTATTGGTTAGGGGGATGTGCTTTCGTGCTCCTTTGTTTCTCTTCATGTTGTTTCCTGATGTCCTTGTAAAGAATAACATTTACATCCTTAGAGAGCGGAGAATAGTACGACTCTTTCCTGTCTAGGCGAGGATTTAGAATGAAACTGTTGCTATGTAGTTACAAAATATGTAATTGTAGTTTTCTGTCTTCCTCTCTAGGAAGTTATACAATTTTAGACAAAGACTGTTTAGAGAAATTTGTAAAGTCATCGTTAGATGTTCGCCTCCCCTAGTTCTGACCAATGAGAGAGACTTGTAGGGCTTAGGAGAGTTTCTAACCTAGTGTAACAAAGTTGCAAAGTCAGTATAAAGACGCTGGTGGGAAAATGATCATCGGCTCGTTCACATTCTGGTGACCCGTCCTGCATCCATGGTATGCTGTGCTGATTCCTGATCTGGCTGGCAATCTTGACTGCGGAGAACACTTTCCCTAGAGACTTTGCACATCATCGGCTGGTGATGCTGCCCACACTATTCTCCTATGGCCGTGGAGATAGTTTTCTTGACTAATTGCACGCTGTGCATTAGTTCTCTCTAATTTACCGAGAGGTAACTCAACTGTGATTCCCTTGATGTTTCTTTGTTCCCTCTCTTCCTCCCTTATTTCTCGCCTGAGTTTGATGATCTCTGAGTTACTCTGTCTATAACTGTGATGTTTACCTGTGATACTGTGAGCAAAGTGTTTATCTTATGATTTTTATTTGTGTATGACCATTCATATTTTCTGAAATAATACCAAAAAGGTACCTAGAAAGAATAGTGTCTGTCGTTATTTCCTGAGTCGTGATTCATTTTTAGGATAACATTCGTTATACTTGTATTTGTGGTGTATCTTATGGTATAGCTGTTTCTTCATTACAGGTCCTCATGAAGGAATAGTTCTCTGATTTCTCTACTTAGTCCCTTTTAGCTCTACCAAAGATCCATTGGAGGACCTTTGATATTGCTTTTGCTAACAGAAAAGATAATGACTTATGGGCCCGTCATTATAGTATTTACGCTTCCTTAGGTATTGTAAAGGTTGGTGTGGGATATTATATGACCCCCCTACCGCTTCCGCTGCATCAGTTTTTGGTAGTTGCATCGGATGGTTAGTTAGACTAAAATACTAGGTGGAGAAAAAGGAGTTTTTACTGACTAGACGGAATTGACGGTTCAAATATATGTTGAGTTAGTTTTGTCACATTGAGTTTTTGTTGAACGGGTCCGTCGAGGCCTGAGATCCCGGGATATGCCTAAGGGCTGTTCTTAGTGTTTACGTACACTAAGGTGATGTACATTGTCTGCTGGTAATACAATACTAGGCGGTCGTCGAACTGAAAGTATTGTAAAGGGAACTTTGTTGAATGAAATAGTGGGGTTTATTTAGGTCACTTCAGTAAGCGCAACTGGGGAAGTCCAGAGAATCCTCCACTTGTAAGAGGACAAGAATCAGGCTGGTCGTGGTTCATTGTTGAAGTGTAGAGTTTTCTCTATGAGTGCATGAATATACCATTGATTTTCTTTTAGTGGAGCAGACAATTTGTGTTTATATAGTTTGTTTTATTTGTTTTAAAGACCTTAAAGACATTGACGCTGATTTTGTAAAGGGAGGGTCAGTAGAAAGAGCGATACTGACGTAACAGATAGCCGCACTGGTATTGGACAGTTGGTGAGCAACGTCACAAAGGTGGTACTGGTTAGTTGGTGTGAGTCGCGCTGCTATTGGACAGCGAAAATAACTTTGATTGGAAGTTGAAAACATAACACGGAAGAGAGTGTTGCTAGGATTTCACGTAGATTAGGGTTATTAATAATATTCTATTTACAGTAAGCAGAGAAAATGAAGATAATAAAGTTGTTAAAAACATTGTTTAGCAAAGATCAACCAATTCCAATTAGAGAAGGGATTCCAATAGCTCCTGAAGGTACGCCAGCAGCATTTATGGCGTTAGAAAGGGGTTACCATACGTGTGCATGGTTAGAGAATTGGGTGAAATATACAGAGGATGAAGGTGAATTAGCTTTCCCTGAAAATGGTACTTTCAATACAAGGATTTTGAAAAACCCGAGGTTTCGGATGAATGGTTTGAATCCAAATCCAAGACCAATGCAGTATGAGGCTTTAGAAGAATGGGAGTATGAAGCATACAAGAGAGAAAGACGAGCATCAGAATAGGTATAAGAATACAGTCAGCAGATACTCAGAAGCAAAGTGGGATGCTCGCAAGAAAATGTGGAGAAGAGGTACTGTTATAGAAACAAATTAATTATTCCCTGATAGAGAAGTTGATGAGACTGAAAAGGGAAAGTCAAAAGAGAAAAAGAATAATACAGAAATACAAGATAAGAATGTGAATGTGAATCTAATGGATTCAGATGACATTGATGAGGAATTCCTAAATGAATTATTAATGAACAGACCGCCACCCCCATATCAAGAGGAACCGATTAGTTTAAGTACAGATGATTCACATATTTCAAATGTTATACCTAGTGCTCCTTTGATTCAAATTGAAGAACAACCTCAGAATAGAGTGACAAAGAGAGTGAGACCAGTTCCGATTGAGAACAGGCAAAGGACGATTGTTAGGATGGAAGCAGCAAGAAACACATAAGTGTTGTCAGTGCCAGTGACGATTGGTCCAGTAGTTCCATTATATAGTGATGGACAGAGTGTTACAGGAGTACATGCTTTGGCAGTCCCAGAAGTGACTAGGACTAATGAAAGAAGTAGTGAAAGTAACAGTGCAAATGTGAGTATAGTTTTGAGACATGAAGAACAATTGATTGATGTTTCAGGGAGAAATGAGACACCGAAAAGGGTAGTGTATCAAGAACCTAGGAGATTAATACCGACTGAAGAGAGATTGAATACACAAACACCTGCTAAACCTAGAAGTTAGTCGGGTGAAGATGTACAAAGATCAATGGGTCCATCGCCAGAAGAATTAGATCAGTGGATTCGAGATATAGGTCCTGGTTGTAGTAGTCAGAGTAAGGATGACTGTCGATGTGACTAAATTAAAAGGAGTACTAGAAGAAATGATTACAGGTACAATTAGTCCAGAGAGATTGAGTACATTTCAGGATGATGAGTTGTTGTTTCTATGCAAGACTATTACTCGAAGAGCGAGAAATTTACATGAGACATTTGTTGAGAAAGCCCAAGAGTATGGCGCAGACATTGAAAAGTCAAAAGCATTAAAAAGACGTATAGATTGGATTTTACAGACAGAGATTTGGAAAATTTGAATGTTTCAGGGAAACAATTGCAAATTAAAGAGTTGATTAGTACACTAAAGCGTTGGGGTGAATTGGACAAGTGGAAAGGAAGAGATGGGCTAAAAAGAAAAAAGATGAAAATATACTAAAGCGAATGTAGCTTCTCCGTCGCACCCTTTGAGAGAACCAGAGAAAAAGACAGAATCGGATGATACTGTTGGGGCTTATCCAATGACAGAAGTACCTGGAGGTGGTTATGTTCCATGGTCAAGACAGGACATCCTGTCATTTACGAATGATTTTCTGAGATTAAGAGAAAAGCCTGTTGAATGGCACAGACAGGTTGAAAGATTTGTGAAAGTATCAAACGTTTTGTGGGCTGATTTAGAGGGTCTTTTTGATATAGTGGTTCCAGCTAATTTGTGGATTGAGTGTAAAATTGCTGTAGATTGGCCAAATAAAGAATACCAGAGATCCCAAAACAGGAGCACCTTCTGATGAGGTTATGAAAAAATACAATCAGGTAATTACATACCTGAAAGGGAAGATTTCTCCAAAAGAAACAGATTGGGTGAAAATTGATAGAACGGCTCAAGAACTGAAAGAATCAGTGCATGCGTATTACGAAAGGCTTCTTCAAGTGTTTAAACAAGTTACTGGTATAGAAAATATCACTGAAAAGGATATGGGACATTTCGTATATCGTTTTGTTTATGGCTTGAGACCAGAAATAAGTGCTATGATTCAACAACACAGGGGCGGCTCCTCCACGTGGGCGGAGGAGTGTCGCAGTGCGAGAAGCAGTAACACAAAATGGTATACCATTTTATGTTACTGCTTCTTGCACTGCGAGAAAGCAGAAGAAGGGTTTGGTTGGGGGCGGGTGGGTGGGTCAGGGAGGAGTGGCTAGCCCAATGTTGTGAGCGCTGACTGTTTGGTCGGCCCCAGGGCCGACCAAACCAGTCATGAGCACTCTCCCGTTTTCTCCAAGTAGGCTACATGCAGCCTACATGGAGAAAACGGCCTCCCCATGGACGCCTGTACGGACGGCGTCCTAGCCATTCACAACGCTGCCATTGCAGCGTTGTGATTGGCTTAGGGGAGGGAGGCTGCCTACTTGCTTACTCCGGCTGCCAGGAGCAGGCGACGTGGGACCGGATTGGGCGGCTAAGGTACGTTTAAAAAAAAATTATTAAATATAATTAAAATTAATCCCCCCCGTGTGACACCCCCCCACCACGCGCGTCATGCCGGCCGCGACTGCAACAGTGCAGCATAATTACCACTCAACAACCCGGGCAGCTGAACATATAACACACGGGGCCTCCAATCATTTGTTTGTGGCAATAAAAGCCTTTATTTGCTTGCCTTTCACGCCTGCGTTTCACGGAAATTCCTTCAGAGATGTTTTGTGATTGTGCAATGTCGCCCCAATTAGCAATCATTAAGGAATCCTTGCCACAGCAGCATTATCTCGATTACAACTTTTTTTGCTCACTGATCGGATGGATATGACATCTACTGTACCGTATAGCTGTAGGATAAGAACTCATGCAGGAACCCCCATCCTTAAGTAAAGCAAGTGTGTGATAGGCCTAGGAGGGGAATGAGATAAGGCAGGAAGCTAAACAAATTAATTTCAAACAGGGTCCACATTTCTTTGGCACGCTCCGCTGCGCAAATAAAACAAGAAATATTAGCACATATATGACACTAACACGCTGTAGGGAAGGCATCTGTCGTACATTGCGGTATTTCTACCCAAATGATTGCTTCATTACTTTCACTGAGGCGCAGGAACGATTCTTGCAATATTATATACTAAGTTAGAGCAAAGCGGATTCCCGGATGCTCCCGCTGCCACTATGTCAGAGCACGTGCTCTGGAAATGGGCACAGGCGTAGATTGATCACGCACGCTTACGGGGCCCTAAAAGAGTAGAAAGTTCAGACTCCTATGAAGGCGCAGCTAGGGTTGGGATGCGGATTTGGGGAACAGTTAACAGAGGCTGAATGGAAATGTATACTCTAAGTATTGTTCCTGCTCAACCGATAATTAAGTATTGTCGAAAAAAATGCAGGAATTGAAGATTGGGGGGGGAGGGGTCTGTTTAATAATTGTTTGTGGATGAAGTTGTTTGTGGATTAAGGTATGGTGCGCATAAAGGATAAAAGTAAATCAACAGGTTGTAAACGGGCCGCGTCCGTCACAGAGTTTCCTGGGTTTGCTTTGGTGTTGGCAATCAAGTTTATTCCGCCTTGCCTCAGTAGGAGCACAAGGTGTAAGGTTCTTGACACCCTATGCAATTTTATACGAGCCACTATTGTACTGCAACATTTCACCCTTACAAGGTGATGTAAGAGAATAGCTTGTTTATTGCCATTTGGCACGGACAGCGTGTTTCTCAAAAACAAGAAAATGTCTGCGTCACATTTTAAAAGTAGAAGAATGATATGGAGGGCATTGAAAAAAGACAGGACGTATGCAATTATGCAAATTTGCCACACTGTGAAATCAAGTGTAGAATGTGTTATCATAGACGGCTTTCTTTCCGTTATCCACATGTGCTTATTACAGCTAAATTATGAAGAACTTGAATGTAGTAATGATCATGGCACTGGCAAACACTGTATATGGCATGGCTGCTTTATTATACAGCCATGCATAGAGGATCTAGCTTAACTGTTAGAGCGGCCAACATTGTAGTTGGGGAACCAGCGTTCGAGTCTAAGTGGGAGGCTCAACATCCTGTGATTCTGGGCAGATCTGCACGGACAGATTTAAGTGATTTGAAATCACTTAAATCTGTCCGTGCCTAAAAATGAATGCGTCCGTCTGCAATGCTATGCAACTGGGAAGCGTGCGCTGTATCTTCGGGTTGAATTTGCGCTTTATTTAAAAGAAAAAAATACAGCGTGATTGTGATTGGCCCTTAATGTGTTTCTGCAGTGGATATGCTGCTCTTTTAGTCTTTTTGTCGAAGAGACTCTTCCTGCACATTATGCCATTTGTCACCACCACAGCATTCCTCTCACTGATTGCAGCCAGTGAGTTGGGGAGTGAAATGCCCAGGGTGATCGAGGCAGCGAGGCGTGCAGGAACAACTGGATGGCAGTGTTCATGCTTAATGGCACTGCTATATTAGCTTAGCCTACCTGCTATCACAGACAGGCAGTGTCAGCACTGCAGCACAGCAGGCACGCACCAAAGCAGTGGAGTAAGGGAGAGGTATTCCTTCTGAATTCGTCACCTCTCTTGCTTGTCCAGGCCCGGCCTCAAGGCAGAAGCACTTGGCGTCCGACTGTAAAAAAATAAAAACTAAGATAAAAAAAATCATAAATAAAGATGTTAGTTTAGTATGTGTTTTTTTTTGTTGTTTTTTTTTTAACTACCGCTGGTGTCATTGGTTGAAGAGTGTTGTAATCAAAACGAAGATCCTGTTCCATGGTAAACTCAGGATGGTATTTATTAAGATAGTAAGTTCAAGATAAAGATACAGTGAGCCCCACCAGGAGCAGCCTTCTGCTGCTCAGCCCATTCTCCCAACTGACAAACTCCACTCACCCAACATTCCATAGCATCATCCACACCAACATTCCAAACCACACTCACACTGGCTGAGCAGCAGGTAAAACACTTCTCCCTTCCTCATATTAAACAAAAATACAATGCAATGATACAAGTGAAAAGCACATCAAGGAGAAAATAACATGCACATAAATCTGAAAAGGTACCATTGCAAAGACCTGAGAATGGTTGAGGGCAAACCAGAAAGAATGGAAAATAAGGAAAACCCAGTACAGTGGGCTTGCAAGTTAACATCCAAAAATGCAAGAAAGCACAGGAAAAAAAGAAATTTGCATGAATGTCAACAAAAGGCAAAGCAACAGTATAACGTCAATGCCCACCCACGTACCTACAAAGAAGAAAAACAATCTTTAGGCAGAAAGACAACCTTTACACACATCCACTCCCTTTCCACAAAAAACTCCCACCTTACCACACAAAACCAAACAAACCTACAAACTCCTACACCACGCACAACCAACCTACCCCTGAGATACAAACATATCAGCTGGCCAGGCCGAAATGAACGTGGACACCAGGGGAACAAACCACAACGGTGCAGAAGAAAACACAACACAGGACACACAAGCTCAACCAGGCCAAAAACGCCCGGGCTTAAAGGGAGGGAGGAAAGAGAGGACAAGCACACAGAAAATGCTCAGCGAAAACGCAAAGCTACAGGTGAAATGAACTTCACCAACCAACCACATAAAAGTGGTAGACACGAGTGACTGACAAACAAGTCAACTCCAACACAACGCCCACAAGGGTGACATACCTATGTCTACCCACAACCACGAAAATAGTGGTAGGCCAGAGAGGCTCCACAACATAGAGCCTTCACACATACACACCCCCAACAGTGAGAGGCACACACACCCACAACGAGTCAATTACAAAACATTGCCCACAAAGGTAACAGACCAATGTCACCCACAACCACGAAAATAGTGGTAGGCTGCCCACAAAGGTAACATACGTCACCCACAACCACCAAAATAGTGGTAGGCTAGAGTGGCTCAGAACCTAAGAGCCAACTCATACACACACCCCCAACAGAGAGATACACACACTCTCAGAACAACGACTAGGAGATAAACCAGAGTGAACTCATGCGTGAAATTCAGCTCAGCAACACATTCACAGGTGGTAACAGTGTCCAAAACACCCAAAAGTCACACACACTCACCACCAACAGAGTGAAATCGTGCAAAAGTCAACTCATACTCATACACACACTCAGTAGGAGACGCAACCAAGTCTCCCACAACCACACCGGGTGAAAACCAAGAGTGACTTAAAAATAAAAGACATCACACACACTGTGCCGAGATCCACCCCTTCCCTGAAGTTTAAAACATGTTGAGATAACCCAGAGTGACTTCAGGAAGCACAGTTATACAAAGACCAACATTTGCAAGAAAGATTAAACTTTTAAACCCAACCATTAAGCTAGGAATACAGAGCAAGTCATAGTCATGAAGGTGTGAGAGTTCCCAGGGTGAGATCACACCCAGCACCTGCATTGAAGCGGTTACCAAACAAAAAGAAGACAATGTATGTTGTTGCAACACAGAGGATGGTGATCAAATGTCGCTGAGAAACCAACTTGAAACATACTTGAGGCTTGAATGTCCCATCCAACTGTTCGCACCAAAGTTCCACGTTGATTCAACACCGTTGCTTCCACAGACCTCTTAGCTGAACAAAATGTCGCTCCCAGAACACCTCACAGACTCCACACAGACGCGCAAACCTTAAGAGATCACCCACAATGCTGAGGAAAGACATCCGACACTCTCCGGCTGACAGCACGTACGCCGAGAGCGTACCGGGTGGCTCAAGACACGCGCGTGCAACAGAGCGTGGAAGCTGCATAACACTGCGCGAGGAGGAGACAAAGCTCGCGCTGGCACTGGATATGACGGTTGAAAGTCGGTAAGCCAACGGAACTTAACCGTTTTTACTTTTGTAGAAGCAATGGATGCCAGTACGAAACAGTCCTACATAGTGCACCAACCTCAGAAACACCAAAGCGGGAGGGAACACTTCATGCCACAGACTGGGGGACACAGAGTACTGCTTCCACATGTTGCCGACTTGGACACTGGGGAACTCAAGCCAAGGTGCACCACAATAAAAAACTCAGAGCCCCTCGTTCGATGCAGCACCTCAAGGCATGAATAAAGAGGCTCCTCAGACCATACAAGAAGGAAAACAAGAACTTCTCTTGCCAGTTAACTTTAGACACTCCTCCTTACGGCACGCACCAACAGAAGGAGACTGCATGTGCTTCTACCGGATGCACGGAAAAGTGGCTCCTCAAAACAGTAGCTCCACACACACAACAGTCACAGGGCAAAATAGTTCCAAGGAGGCACTTGCAGAGGTACTTCCAGAGGGAGGCTCTGAGGCTGGACACACCTCACGCTGGCTGCTGGTCTGGGGAACTCCTCATGAAGGAGACACACCTTCCCAAAGAAATATCACACGCTTCTTGACACGGATAGTTGCTAGCTGTTAGACTAGTTGGTCCTCTGGGGAACTCCTCTTAATGGAGACACTCTCCCAAGACAGCAGGCACGGACACCTCTTCCAAGTTACAGCAGGCAGGAAGAGGGAAAGTCCAACAGGAACTGGCAAGCCCACGTTGGGGCCGACCGATATTCTGGTCACTGGTGGGGCTCAGGGCTGTCAGTCTCTTCAAGATTTACTTAGTTGAATTCCAGATACTTCAAGCTTGAAAGTTACAGTCCAGACAGGTGGCACACGCAGGTTCTTTCCAGGAAAAAGTCGCCAAAATGTTGTAATCAAAACGAAGATCCTGTTCCATGGTAAACTCAGGATGGTATTTATTAAGATAGTAAGTTCAAGATAAAGATACAGTGAGCCCCACCAGGAGCAGCCTTCTGCTGCTCAGCCCATTCTCCCAACTGACAAACTCCACTCACCCAACATTCCACAGCATAATCCACACCAACATTCAAAACCACACTCACACTGGCTGAGCAGCAGGTACAACAAAGAGCAGGTTAGTTTTGTGTATGGTGTTCATAATGTACCATTGGTTTGACTAGCAATCTCAATGTCACGCTTGGCAGGCACTGCACTGGCAGTCTCAGTTACGATGATTTAATTCCACGCAGGCTACCTTCGCTCTAATATTCTGTGTTTAAACTTACTTAACTGTGTCTGGCCTGGGGCGTTTACATTACAGTCCTTAACATACTGATTGCGGAGTAACGGTAGGTCAGGTCAGGGAATCAATGCCATTACCCAAGGCATTCAGTGGTGCTATTATGGCAACACATTAACATTGATGGCTAGAAACTGAAAGAATATCTAGAAACCACTCTAATGGACCTAATATACTCAAGGAAATTCTATACCAAATATATAACATGGGCTGGCATGTCACAAACTGAGTTTCTTCTGCATCACGCTGCTGCCTCAGTTCAGTTATGTGCATTTTGCAAAATAATGCATAAGAATCTCACTTTCTAGTTGTATGTCTTCACTGTGCTATATCATGATATGTTCACAATGCTATTATATGCCCTGGCCCCTGGTGTCTTTGTTTGCTTCACTTGACTAGTTGTGCTGTGCATCAAAGGCATGGAATTCCTTCTCCAGAGTCCAAAGTAGTTTACAGCCCAGTGTTTATGGCCTGACAAATGGCTGGTGGTTTGGGGAAAGCAGCCTTTTCAGCCCCTCCCAAATGCACAAGTTACTAACTTGTGTAACGATATATCTGTAAGAGACAGTAGTTAGTGATAGATTCCTTACCTTAGAATATCCCCAGGCGTCAGGCTGGATCCGGAAAGTTTTGCGTAGCAGTACCCTTGCGCGTCGGTAGGCGGCGTCGTGCGGCTCCGCGTCCGTCGTCGGCGTCGTGATCGCCGGGATGACGTCGCGGGCAGCACTTAGGCGCCGCCCCTGCGCGCTGACGTCAGTTCTGTACACGACTTTCCGCGCCAGGAACGCAGAGCCATGCAAGAAGCTGACACAGGTGTCCGAAAAATACTAGGGCCCTGAAAGGGATGTCCTTAACCCTAGAAATCAGTTCGCAGAACGGGGAGGATGGGTGGGCGGTAGGAATCTATCACTAACTACTGTCTCTTACAGATATATCGTTACACAAGTTAGTAACTTGTGCATCTGAAAGAGACACGTTAGTGATAGATTCCTTACCTTAGAATAGATACCCCAGCAATACCAACCCCGGTGGTGGGTCTGCGAACAAAGATCAGACAAGGAAGTCCTGGAGGACAGAACGGCCAAAGAAGCCGTCCCTCCGGACCTGACTGTCAAGGCAGTAATGCTTAGTAAACGTGTGCAGCGAGGCCCACGTAGCTGCCTGACAGATAACCGGCAGCGGAACACCGCGGCCCAAGGCCGTGGTAGCAGCCGTTGCCCTGGTGGAATGGGCACGCAGCCCAACAGGAGGCTCCTTCTTGGCCAAAGAATAGCAGGTCTTGGTGCACAAGGTAACCCAGCGGGAGACGGTCCTCTTGTGCACCGCCCGACCTTTTGGCGCCCACGTAGCCAACAAAGAGCTGGTTATCCACCCGGAAGTGTTTTGTGCGGTCGATATAGAAGGAGAGCGCACGTTTTGGGTCCAGACGGTGGAGCCTCTCTTCCTCTCTGGAAGGATGCGGAGGCGGAAAGAAGGTGGGCAAAGTGATGGTCTGCCCAATGTGGAAAGCAGTAACCACCTTTGGCAAGAAGGACGGACGCGTCCGAAGAACAACCTTGTCTGGATGAACAGACAGAAAGGGAGGTTTGCAAGATAGAGCCTGGAGCTCACTCACCCGCCGAGCGGAGGTGATGGCCACCAGAAAGGCAGTCTTCAGAGTCAGAAGACGAAGAGGACAGTTATGCAGAGGCTCAAAGGGAGCGCACATTAAAAGGTAAGAACCAAGTTCAAGTCCCACTGAGGCATTACAAACGGAACAGGAGGGAAGAGGTGAGTAATGCCTTTTAAGAACCTGTTAACAACAGGGGACTTGAAAAGGGAGGGCTGATCAGGGAGCCTGAGGAAGGCCGAGATAGCACAAAGATAACCCTTGATGGTACCCAGGGCAGAACCCTGTTGGGCCAGAGAGAGAAGGAACAGAAGGACCTCAGAAAGAGGGGCAGAAAGGGGATTCACAGCCTTTGCTGTGCACCACGCCACAAATTTGTTCCACCTGCAGGCGTATACCACCTTAGTGGAGGGACGCCTGGCTGCCAGAATCACATCACAAACTTCGGGAGGCAAGTCGAAAGGAATCAACTGCCGCCGCTCAATCTCCACGCAAGCAGGTGTAGACTGGACAGGTTCGGGTGGAGGACCGTCCCCTGCTGCTGCGACAGAAGATCCTCCCGAAGAGGCAGACGGATCGGGGGATCTATGCTCATATTGAGTAGCTCGGGATACCAAACTCTTCGAGCCCAGTCCGGAACCACAAGAATGACTTGGGCCCGGTCGTGCCGAATCTTCTTCAACACTCTGGGTAGAAGTGGTATAGGCGGAAAGGCGTACAACAGACCGCAACTCCACTCGCGACGAAAAGCGTCGCCGAGCGAGTGCCGCCTTGGAAATTCCAACGCGCAGAACTGATGACATTGCGCGTTCTCTTCGGTGGCGAATAGATCTAACCAAGGCTCTCCCCACTGTAGAAAGAGTCCTTGCGCCACTTCCGAGTGAAGACGCCATTCGTGATCCATCATGCACCTGCGGCTGAGTTCGTCCGCCCTGGCGTTCAGAGAACCTGCCAGGTGTTGAACCATCAGGAACATGCCCTGATGTTCCAGCCATGTCCAGAGGCGCAGAGCCTCCTGACAAAGGGTCCAAGACCCCACCCCGCCCTGTTTGTTGCAGTACCACATGGCGGTGGTGTTGTCTGTGAACACCTGCACTACCTTCCCTTTGAGTGGGGTGGACAGAAAGAAACAGGGGGTCGCCCGGAGCGGGGCGATGGCGTCGTGACACGTTCCGATCCACAGGAGCCCCTGTGTTGGGCTTGGACCAGGCGCCCAAAAGAACGTCAGTGAGGGCGTCGTTAAACGGCAGCACAGTCTCCGCAGAGGAGGCTGCCGGCTGAAGCACCTCTGTCAAGATGTTAGTCTTGACCGTCAAAGTAGGGAGCTGGAGACGTAAGGCCCCAGCAGCCCTACGCAACACCGTACCAAAATTGGCCCCCTCCTCCGTAGCCACGGGAGGAGACAGCATGCCAGTGTCAGGAGAAGTATCCAGACCACTGGCCTCCCCTAGACTCTCTGTCCAGTCCTCATCATACTGACAGTTGCGTGTCAGAGGGTCATCAGACCCCTCCCAGTCCTCCTGGTCCTCCTCTGGGTCAAAATAAGGAGGAGGAGGGACATTTGGGACCCAAGGTCCCATCGGCGCCGGAGCCGGCGTCGAGCGACGTCGCTCCGGTTCCATGTCCGGAGCCGGAAGGAACTGGGGGACGACGCCGCCCGGAGCCCAGGGCGGCGTCGAGAACGGCACCGGAGACATCGGCGCCGGCGGAGGTGTCGTGAGGTCGACCGGCGTCGATGGGTGTTGTGGAGCCGGGATCGAGGCCGGGGCCGAAGCCGGAGCCGGGATCGAGGCTGGAGGCTCGGGCGACGCCGGGGCCGGAGCCGCCGGCGACGCCGGAGCAACCCCATCAGGGCCCGCGGGGCCCGAAGGCGCACCGGAGGGGCCTGAAGGCCCGAAGAGGCGGGCCATGGCCGACAGGAACTCCTGTACCTTGGCCGGATCCGCCCGAACCCGGGAAGGGCGGGTATGACGGGGCGACTCCACAGGCAAGTCCGGGGCCGCGGGGCGGGGACGGTGCCGGGAGGGGCCTCAGCCGAGTCGCGAGACCGGCGAGGCGAAGTCCGAGAGCGACGATGCTTCTTGGACTTCTTGTGCTTAGACTTACCGGACGAAGAAGTCGACGACCGGTGTGCACTCCGCGAGCGACCCCGGGACCTCTCACGCGACCGGGGCTTCCGCGGAGCCGAATGCCGGGCCTCGAGGAGCTTTCGAGACCGCTCTCGCAAAGCCTTCGGGTTGAGGGCCTGGCATTCGGGACAAGACTCGGTGTCGTGGCCTCGGCCGAGGCAGAAGAGACACTCCCAATGCGGGTCGGTGACGGACATCATCCGCGCACAGGCGCCGCATCGCTTGAAGCCGGGCATCCCTACGACACCTTAAAGTTGGAAAAAACCAGTGAAAAAATCACCAAAAAGTATGGTCAAAAATTGACCAGGGCACTGCTCTTCCCGGATCTGCGCTTGCTGGCGCGGAAAAAGAAGAACTGACGTCAGCGCGCAGGGGCGGCGCCTAAGTGCTGCCCGCGACGTCATCCCGGCGATCACGACGCCGACGACGGACGCGGAGCCGCACGACGCCGCCTACCGACGCGCAAGGGTACTGCTACGCAAAACTTTCCGGATCCAGCCTGACGCCTGGGGATATTCTAAGGTAAGGAATCTATCACTAACGTGTCTCTTTCAGATACACGCAGTACATTTAAGCAATTTGTCAGGGAATGAACATTGTGTCCAATCCGACAAATCACAATAACTTTTATTTCCTCAGCAGATTTCATTTGTATAGATATATAAATAAAGAAATCTGAGGTAGTCAACATGGTTATCTCAAAGTCTGTTCAGAAGTTCTGTGGTTATATTGAATAAGTAACTACCTACATCATTATCATATGAAATCTCCTTATTGATGTCACAACACACTTTCACAATTGCTTTATTGACCTTACTGCTTTCTCAAATATGCTTAAAAATACACCATATGCCTACTATTTTTTCAAATTAGTCTAGGGGGAGAACCACCTGAACCCTCCCCCCTTTTGACAGCGAGGCTCGCTCGCTTCACTCGCCGCCGTGCACTCACCCTAAACTTTTACGCCCCACCACTTTCAAATGTCACCAGACGCCACTGCAACAACATTTACTATGTTGGCAGAGTAAATCAGTTGATGAGATTCTTCGTTATGCGAAATATTGTGGAGAGGATATAGAGATGAGACATAAGAAATTAAAGGAGAAATTGATGTTAGCGCAAATGAGAGCAGTCAAGAAAGGAGGATACCCAAGTGGAGATGCGACTGGTATGAAAGGTTTAGTTTCAAATGGCAATACAGTGACACAGATGGTTCCGATGGGTCAAGGAAGAGGTAGAGGTAATTTTGCGAACATAGAATACTTGAAACAAAAACGTCCTTGTTTTAATTGTGGCAAGTTTGGACATTGGCGTCGCGAGTGTAAAATGGTGTTGAATAATAATGGGAACTCAGGTTCATTTGATCAGGGACAAGAGCAGATGCAGAGTCAAAATCAGAACTATCAAGTGCAGATGAATCAGGTGCAGAATCAGAATCAACAAGTGCAGATGACAAAGAGGGGACAGAATTTGCAAATTCCACAAGCTCCAATGCCTAATGACAAAGTGAATGGTCAAATGCAAAGACAAAATGTAAATACTGGTTTGCGTACAAATGCTCAAACAGGTTCAAATGTGCAGGTTGTTTCACAGTGTTTTGCAAACAGATGGGAGTGATTCGGATTCATCACAATGACGGTGCCTGAGGGGGGAGGAGAGTGCGTTCTTGGCGCATCTCTAGTGGTAGATCAGTCGGGTCCATATGTGGATGGCGAGGTTGATGGTAATGCAATTACTTTCCTCGTAGATACTGGTGCTACCTGTTCCACTGTGAGAACTGTGGAAATTCCAAACCTACCCCTCTCGGGAGAAAATATCCAAGTTGTTGGAGTATCAAACAAACTCATTAGAACACCAATAACTAAGCCAATGAAAGTTCAAATTGGGAATTTCAAGGAATTACACACATTTGTTGTGTTTGATTCAAGTCCTGTTAATTTACTGGGTAGGGATTTGTTGTGTAAAATGAATTGTTCCATTTATTGTACACCAGATGGAATAGCGTTTCACACAAAAGACGAAGATGTAGCCTTCAAAATGCTGAATCAAGGGACAGAAGTGAATGAGTTGTATCCATTGCTCACAGAGAATGATTTGCCTGTTGAGTTGAGAAAAATGGTGTTGTCTGATGTGTGGGATTTTTCTGGGAAAGATATTGGTCTGATGAAAGGAATTGCTCCAATTCAGATTACAGTCAAACCTAATGCAGAGTTTCCGAGAACCCCTCAATACAAAATGAGTCCTGATATTATTGCAGGAGTAACACCTGTGATAGATATGCTGATTGAACAAGGAATTTTGAGACAGATACTAGGAAGTCCATGCAATTCGCCTATAATGGGAATTCGCAAGCCTAATGGAAAATACAGGATCGTACAGGACCTGAGAAAGGTTAGCCAAATTGTTATACCTTGTTTACCTATAGTACCGAATCCAGCAGTGATCCTATATCAAATTCCATGTGACGCAGAATGGTTCACAGTGATCGATCTGTGTCAAGCGTTTTTCTCGGTACCTTTGCATCCGGATAGCCAATATTTATTTGCATTCCGGTTCGGAAACCGTGTCTTGGCATGGTGCAGAGTTCCTCAAGGGTATACAGAGAGCCCCTCGATTTTCAATCAGATATTGAAGAAGTGTTTGGAGTCATTGGTCATGCCCAGAAATTCAGTTTTAGTCCAGTATATTGATGACTTGCTGGTGGCATCAAGGACTAGAGAAGATTGTGTGACAGATACAATTGCCTTACTGAATCACTTGGCAGTAGGTGGTCACAAAGTGTCACCAACAAAATTACAATTTTGTAAGACTGAGGTGCTTAATCTTAGATACTTCTTTGAAAAGGGAATTCGAAAAGATTCTCAGGATCGAATAAATGCTATAATGCGAATGAATCCACCAAAAACACAGAAAGAGGTTTGAATGTTTTTGGGAATGGTTAGTTACTGCAGAGAGTGGATTATGAATTTTTCACTGATTGCAAAACCACTTCAGAGACTTAGACACAAAGATGTGAGAGATCCAATACATCTTGATGAGGAATGCATGAAGACGTTCCTAGAGTTGCGAGACAGTATATGTCGAGCACCAGCATTAGGGATGCCAGACTTTGAGAAAGAATTTACGTTGTTTTGCAATGAGCGTGAGGGTTGCACACTCTCAGTTCTAATACAAACACACGGAACAGCACGAAGACCAGTGGCATATTTTTCTGCTACTTTAGATCCCGTCGCTGCAGCATTACCAGGATGTTTAAAAGCAGTTGCTGCTACATGTGCGAGTCTTGAACAAAGCGAGTTGATTGTTATGGGACATCCATTGAGAGTGTTTGTTCCGCCTTCAGTTGAGATTTTGTTGACGCACACTCAAACACAACATTTGACGAGTAGCCGTTTGACAAAATATGAGCAAGTGATTTTGGGAGCTGAAAATGTGACAACAACAAGGTGTACTGGCCTAAATCCAGCCACGTTATTTCCAACTCCAGACTGTGAGGAAGTTCTTGATGAAGTGGATCCTGATTGCCTGGATGTGACAGATGTGCACAAAACCAAGGCCTGATATCAAGGATACACAGCTACCTGAATCTGATGTTGTTTTGTTTGTGGATGGCTCATGTTTGAGAGATTAGGAAGGTTGCTTGAGAGCTGCCTATGCAATTTGCACAGTAGCAAATGTGATCGAAGCATCGTGGTTGACAGGAGTGAGTTCTGCACAAGTGGCTGAATTGAAAGCGCTCACCCGAGCTTGTATCTTGTCAAGACAAATGAGTGTTACAATTTTTACGGATAGTCAATACGGCTTCGGTGTCGTACATGACTTTGGGCAGTTGTGGTCCCAGCGTGGATTTTTGACCTCTTCGGGTTCACCGATCAGAAACGGAGAGTGGCTAAAAGATCTACTGATGGCATTACAGTTGCCGGCACAAATTGGGCTGGTGAAGTGCAGTGCACATAGATCTGGTTGTGAGTACATCACACTAGGTAACAGATACACAGATGAAATTGCTAAATTTTGTGCTTTAAATGCATATTCGATTAATGTGGAACCATCAGTAAATAAACAAATTGAACAGAATGCAAATTATTGTTCACATCTGTTGAGACTTGGGATGAAGTGAGAGACCTACAAGAGGCAAGTGACTGAATAAGAAGGGTGGATTAAATTGGGGTGCACTCGCAGGTCAGATGATGAGGTCTGGGTGTACACTAATGGGAGAATAGTAATGCCAGACAGCCTTCTTTCTCAGATGGCCAGAGTCCATCATGGGCCAACACATATTGGGAGAGATGCAATGATTAAATTATTTCAACAGACATGGTTTAATCCCAAATTCAGAGTGATTGCAGAAAGTCTCTGTCAGAGATGTACAACTTGTCAGCAGCAAAACCCAGGAAGAAAGACAGTGGTTAGCATGGGACGAATTGGCAAAGCAGCTGGTCCATTTACCAGAATGCAGTTGGACTTTGAGATGCCCCCTTGCAATGGATTAAAATATGTCCTTGTGGTTGTCTGTTTGTTTTCTCGTTGGGTTGAAGCATATCCAACAAGACGTAATGACAGATTAACAGTTGCTAAATTGCTTCTTAGAGAGATTATTCCTAGATTTGGTTTTTCAGTCTCGTTGGAATCAGATAGAGGGACACATTTTAATAATGAAATAATTCGGATGCTTTGTGCAGCATTACAGATTGAGCAAAAACTGCACTGTGCATATAGACCTGAGGCTTCAGGTGTAGTTGAACAGGTCAATGGCACAATAATATCAAGACTGGCTAAAGTTTGTGCTTCCACCACACTGAAATGGCCTGGTGCACTGCCATTAGTGTTAATGAGCTTAAGAAGTATCGCAGACAAGAAAACTGGATTGTCCCCCCCACAAAATCATTATGGGCAGGGCTATGAGACAGCCAACAGTTCCAGCAAATCAACTAATGAACATTACTGATGACTTGGTACTGGATTATTGTAAAGGATTGGCTGATGCGGTGCGTTCTGTGTCTCACCAGGTTGGAGAAGTTGCGACAACAACACAACGAGAACAAGGCCACGATCTAAGCCCTGGAGACTGGGTTGTGGTGATGAAGCATGTCAGAAAGTCCTGTTTAGAACCTCGCTGGCATGGCCCTTACCAGATCATACTGGTGACTACGACAGCTGTCAAGTGTGGAGGTCTGCCAAATTGGATTCAAGCAAGTCACACGAGAAAAGTCCCAAGTCCACTTGAAAACGAAGAAACTGCTGGAGAAGAGAGATGTTAACAAGGAAATGTTCCAGAGCAGGTCGAAGTGGGAGTAGAGTGGGCACAAGTTACTGGGACTAGTGAAGATAACACTGTTGTTGTTAATGGTGAGAACAGGGTGATTCCTTCAGCTCCTGCAGTTGCCAAAGACGAGAGAAAGAGGAACTCATCTGAAGAAAGTTCAGAAACTACAGTTGAAAATGAGAATGGAAAAAGGGCAAAGAAGGGAGACAAGTGGCCAAAAAGGAGTGAAAAAGCTGAAATAGTCAATAGTAAAGTTCCTGAAACAATAATAATAATAATACAAACACTTGTAAAGCGCGACAGCTACCTCAAACAGAGGTGTCCCGGCGCTAAGCGGAAAATAGTACAGCACTGGACCGCTCAAGGGCCAAGTCATAGGCCCTCAGTCTTCCTTAAAAAGCCAAGTTTTCACCATTTTCCTGAAAAGGGGCTCCGAATCAATAGTGCGGAGATTGCTCGGCAGAGAGTTCCACAGTTTAGCAGCCCCGAGCGTAAAGGATCTACCACCCATACGTGCCTTTTTAAAACGAGGAATACATAGTAGATTTTGGGAATTGGATCTCAAGGTTCTGGATTGTTGGTAACCACGCAATCTGTGTTTCAAGTAGATAGGGCAGTTACCATGCATAGCACGGAACGCCAAAGTCAAAGCCTTGAATTTGACGCTTTTCCTCACTGGGAGCCAGTGTAATGCTTTTAAATGCGGAGAGACATGCTCGCGAAACGGCACTCGCCTAATTAGTCTCGCAGCCGCATTTTGCACTACCTGCAGGCGTTTAATCAGATACTCTGGCTGACCCAGATAGAGGCCATTAGCATAGTCTAGCTTGGAGGTTACCACAGCATGTACTATGTTTTTCCGACACTCCTCTGGAAGCAGATACAAAAATTTCTTCAGATTCCTCAGTTGGCAAAAACAGGTGGCCGTCACCTGACGAATCTGAGCCGAGAAGGAGAGGTCAGACTCCCACTTAACACCTAGATTTTTTATACAATCTGCCGGTGAGGGAGGTGGACCCATTTCGGTAGGCCACCAGAGCTCCGAAGCTGGGGGTGGCTCTTTCCCGAAAAACAACACCTCAGTCTTTCCCGCATTCAGCCTGAGTTTGTTGTTATTCATCCACCACGCTATGTCTCTCAGGCAGCTCTTGAAACTCTCAAAGGCAGCCACGGTCTGCTCTTTGAAGGAGAAAACCAATTGTGTATCGTCTGCGTAGGAGATCGCTCTTATCCCCCAATTGGCTATCAGGGTAAACAGAGGAGCCAGGTACACATTGAACAAAAGAGGGCTGAGTGCTGACCCCTGAGGGACTCCACACCAGAGCTGTTTTGGCTTGGATAAAAAAGGTTGAAGCGCAACCCTCTGAGTGCGATTCTCCAAATAGGATTTCAACCAGGCCAGGGCCGAACCTCCAATACCACTATCCAACAGTCTCTCTAACAGCAAGGTATGGTCAACAAGTATTGAGTCAATCAGAGCAAAGTGAAGCAGAAGAGGAGAATCAAGTACGAAGAACAAAAAGAGTAAAAGTAGCAAACAAGAAATACTCAGCACCAGAATGGACTTATGTGGCTGTAGGTGCAAATGAAAGTGTTTCAAATAATGATTGGGAAAAAGAATTTTTAAAATTCTGTGTAAAGAGAAACTCTTAAGCCGCCCTAAGTGAACTGCTAATTTGAAGAGGGTGTTCAAAAAGAGAGAGGAGATTTATGTGATAAATTTCCAGAAGTTTCTGAAGCTGTGGATTTTGAAGAAGAGCTCAAGGCTCAAGTCTTTGGTGTGGAGTGCACAAACTAAACTAGCCTAGTGAAATTACTAATTATTTTTGTCTATTTTTTAGTTAGAATTTTTCGTAATTTATTTTGATTTCTTTTACATAAATTTTTAAGATGATTAGAACGGAGACTGGTAAACAGAATTAGGGAATGTGTAGGCGAAAATGCTTCAATGTTTGTGTTTTCTGTGTTTTATTAACAATGTCTGTATGGTTGGTTTTAACATTTGTGTTACCACGCTTTATGTTTACTAATGTAGTAAATACTACTACTAATAATAATGAGCATGTGACTTTGGTTATTAAAAGTAATCTGAAAGAAGATTCAGAGACTAATATGAGAGAAATAACCGCTAGTGCCTTACATTTGGATACATCTATTAGTGATTATTCGTTAAATGTCTTTACAAAATTGCTTTATGAGTATGTTGATATAATGGATGCGAGAGATTGTTATGTGTGCATGCAATTACCTACGACTGTCTGAGGGTGTAACGTACCACCACTTCCCACTAACATATGGTATATCGTGTAGTGTACTAACTAGTTTAGTTTATGCTAAAGGGGTTTTTCAATATTATTACTCAAATTATGACAGTGTTTTCAGAAATTCCTATCAGAAAGAATATGAACATAGTATATAGTGCTAAGGATGCAGAATATTTGGGAGAGTTTTTTCACACTATTAAAACGATAGATACAGTTTATGCACATAGGCATAATTTGACCTGTAGGTTACACAGTGTAGAGATTGACTTCATAAATTCTGTAGAAGATAGACGTAGAGAGTTTAAACGTAGGGCTACTGAACAGAAGAGTAAAGAGCCTCCATGGGCGCATAAAGAAGGAAATTATCAGAAGAATGAGACTTATGCTTCAATGGCTCTGGATTGGCCCCATAGGGGAAAGCTTTGCATACTAAGGCAGAAAACAGATTATAATAAACATTTCATTGGTTCCAGTGAATGTTGAACACACTTTCTTAATTACTGGTGGTTGGAGATTAAAGGGTGGTACAGATCCTGTTTACCCTGGGGTGTACTTCATTTGTGGTAAAAAATGCCTATTATAGGTTGCCACCACATTGGTATGGATGTTGTTATATGGGAATTGTTTTTCCTAAGATTTATCACGTGAATGATGAACAAGGAACCAATGAAAAGCAACTAACTGAGCAAAAGGGGTTTGAGAACTGCTGAAATAATTGGGGATATTTTTGGTGCATTGATACCTTCAGTTGGGGTTATTCTAAATTCACACAAAATTCGAAAATTGTCTACAGTGGTAGATCGTTTATCTACGGATACCGCTGGAGGGTTCTTGATGGTTGATACTGAAATGGTTGCTATGAGGACCATGGTTTTACAAAATAGACTTGCCTTAGATGTACTATTGGCAAAAGAAGGCGGAGTCTGTAGTATGTTAAAGATTCAACAATGTTGCACTTATATCCCTGATAAGAGTAAGGATTTGGAGGGATATATTAGTAACATTACTAATTTACGTGATGATCTGTCAAAACTGAAGGCTGATGGTGCAAGGGAAAAAATTGGTAAGAGTATTTCTTCCATAGGTAGCTGTTTTTCAAATTTTTCCAAGCAGTTTATTAGGGAGGATACTAACGCCGATAAATGCTATTGCTATAAGCATACTAATGATAATACTGCTTTATAAGTGTCGCAAGAGTAAGCCTACTGAGGGAAAACGACTAGCAAGAAAAAGGAAAAGAGAAGAAATAGAAATGGAAGATCGAAGAGGGATTTATTACGATGCCTGGAAAGATATAGAGGGTGTTAGGCTGAAACAGATGAGAACCACTGCATTCTGATTGTTCATCATCAGATAGTAATCTGATATGGGTTGGTGTGATGGTTTGGGATACCATCAAATGGGGGATTGATGGAGCATGATTTTTGCTAATAAAATCTGCTCCGGAAAATCCACCCATGTGTGTGTTTTAATAAATTACTAACGTGTGTGAAAACCAAAATTACTAAAAAGTGAAGATTTAGAAGGTCAAAGCTGCACGTATTTTTAAGAGCTAGAATAACACATGTAGAATGGAAGATTTCTTTATAAGGCTATGAATAATAATGGAATGAGAAGAAATTATTAATTTGTGTGTCTAATATTAATGTTCTTATGTTTCCCGAACTGCAGAAATATTCAAGCACAAACACGAGAAAGCACTTTTATTCTTCGTGAAAGTAGTGTAGGCTTAGAAATGTAGAAATGATTTTTCTTTTTTCTCTGTTTTCCTTGCTAAAACGTGTAGGCCTAAGCAAATGTATTGGTTAGGGGATGAGCTTCCGTGCTCCTTTGTTTCTCTTCATGTCATTTCCTGGTGTCCTTGTAAAGAATAACATTTACATCCTTAGAGAGCGAGAATAGTACGACTCTTTCCTGTCTAGGCGAGGATTTAGAATGAAACTGTTGCTATGTAGTTACAAAATATGTAATTGTAGTTTTCTTCTTCCTCTCTAGGAAGTTATACAATTTTAGACAAAGACCGTTTAGAGAAATTTGTAAAGTCATCGTTAGGAGATGTTCGCCTCCCCTAGTTCTGACCAATGAGAGAGACTTGTAGGGCTTAGGAGAGTTTCTAACCTAGTGTAACAAAGTTGCAAAGTCAGCATAAAGACACTGGTGGGAAAATGATCATCGGCTCGTTCACATTCTGGTGACCTGTCCTGCATCCGTGGTATGCTGTGCTGATTCCTGATCTGGCTGGCAATCCTGACTCCGGAGAACTCTTTCCCTAGAGACTTTGCACATCATCGGCTGGTGATGCTGCCCACACTATTCTCCTAAAGCCGTGGAGATAGTTTTCTTGACTAATTGCACACTGTGCATTAGTTCTCTCTAATTTACCGAGAGGTAACTGAACTGCGATTCCCTTGATGTTTCCATGTTCCCTCTCTTCCTCCCTTATTTCTCACCTGAGTTTGATGATCTCTTAGTTACTCTGTCTGTGATAACTGTGATGTTTACCTGTGATACAGTGAGTGTCAAAGAGCAAAGTGTTTATCTTATGATTTGTATTTGTGTATGACCATTCATATTTTCTGAAATAATACCAAAAAGGTACCTAGAAAGAATAGTGTCTGTTGTTATTTCCTGAGTCATGACTTATTTTTAGGATAACATTTGTTATACTTGTATTTGTGGTGTATCTTATGGTATAGCTGTTTCTTCATTACAGGTCCTCATGAAGGAATAGTTCTCTGATTTCTCTACGTAGTCCCTTTTAGCTCTACCAAAGATCCATTGGAGGACCTTTGATATTGCTTTTGCTAACAGAAAGGATAATGACTTGTGGACCAGTCATTATAATATTTACGCTTCCTTAGGTATTGTAACGGTTGGTGTGGGATATTATATGACCCCTCCCCTTCCGCTGCATCACGTCTGCTTCAGTAGCACTCTATGAAGCTCCCAATCATGTTAGGCCTACTCTAAGTGGTGCAGTACACCTGTTCTGCAGTTTCACTACCATGCAAGTGAGGCAAACTTGATAAGAATCTCTACATCAAAGGGCCACTTTGTGAGATCTATGTGGACAGCTATTTGCACATTCCCTCTGGTTGCATTACGTTGGTGAGGGGAATAAGCTATAAAAGTGCTAACAGATAAGAAACAATTTTCTGAGAATTGGGTGCTTTTTTATGGTTTTTATCTTTGTTGGAGCTATCGGAGACAACGTGAAAGAAACAGTTAGTTATAGATTCCGTACCTTAGAATTACCCCCAGGCGTCAGGCTGGATCCGGAAAGGTTTTTCGTCAGCAGTACCTCTGCGCGTCGAAAGGTGGCGTCGGTCGGCTCCGCGTCCGTCGTTGGCGCCGTGGTCGCCGGGATGACGTCTCGGTAGCTACTTAGACGCCGCCCTCGCGCGCAGACGTCAGTTCTTTCTTTTTCCGCGCCAGCCAGCGCAGATCCGGAGAGAGCGGTACCTCCAGTCATTTTTCGACTGAACTTTTTGAGCGACTTTTGTCGCCGTCTTTTTGAGTCTTACCGACTCCTGGTGCACGTAGGGATGCCCGGCTTCAAGGCCTGCGGTTCCTGTTCCCGCATGATGTCGGTAACGGATCCGCACCGCGTGTGCCTCTTTTGCCTGGAGCGCGATCACGACCCCAAGTCATGCTCCGACTGCCGGACCATGGCTCCGGAGTCTTTTGCGGGAGCGGTCCCAAAAGCTTCTTGAGCACCGGCAGTCGGCTCCGTGCCGTTCGAGGTCCCGGTCGCGAGGGAGGTCGAGGGACCGGTCGCGGAGCCATCACCACTCGTCATCCAAGTCTTCGCACTCGGTCAGGTAAGTCGAAGCACAAGAAAAAGTCGAAGAAGCATCGTCGCTCTTCGACTTCTCCCCGTCGGTCGGCTGACGCGACGAGGGATGCGGGCGGTGCCACTCCCGCGGCTCTGAGTGCAGAGCCTGAAGGGTCAACTCCGAGCTTCCCTCCCTTTCTGGGTCCCGGAGCGACCCCTGCCCAGCTTTGTCAGTTTTACGAAGCCATGCATGCCATATTTGGGCAGCCCGACTCAGCCGGCGCGCCTTCGGGCCCCGCGGACTTGGTTGGGGGCCCTAGGCCTTCCCTGCCGGTGGGCTCCGGCCCCGGCGTCGCAGGGCCCCCATGGATCCAGGCCTGGATCCGGATCGGCGCCGGTCGACCTTGTGACACCTCCACCGGCGCCGACTCCACCGGCACAGCGTCCGCTGCCGACACCGACTGGACCTCCAGCCGGCGTCGACCCCGGCTCCCACCTCCAGGTGGATGCGGAGTCGGACCGGCGTCGGCCGACGGGTACTTTTGTGCCTGCATTCCATCCTGGCCATTTTCAGCCAGTTTGGCAGACAGAGGAGGATGAGGAAGACTGGGAGGGGTCTGAGGACCCTCTCACTGCTCAGTTGGAGTACGACCAAGACTGGAGAGAGGACCTGGGGGATGCCAGTGGTGTGGGCACCTCACCAGACCTTGGCATGTTGTCTCCTCCTACCGCGGCTACGGAGGATGGAGCGTCTTACGCAGTGGTGTTGCGTAGGGCGGCCGAGGCCCTAAACCTTGAGGTCCCTACTGTGGCAGTCAGGACTAACCTCCTGACAGAGGTGCTTCAGCCGGCAGCGAGCTCTTCGGAGCCCCTGCTGCCACTTAATGAGGCCCTTATGGACATCCTTTTGGGCACCTAGTCCAGGCCCACCACAGGGGCTCCTGTGGATAGGATGGTTGCCCGACGCCACCGCCCGGCTCCGGGCGACCCTACTTTCCTTTCCCAACACCCTTCCCCCGAGAGCTTGGTGGTCCAAGCCTGAGCGTCACAGAGCGCATTCCCTACTGCACCGCCAGACAGGGAATCCAAGAAGCTGGATCAGCTTGGGAAGAAGTTGTTTTCTTCCTCCAGCTTAGGGCTGCGGTCGGTGAACACCGCATGCCTCTTGGGCCGTTATTCCCACTCTGTGTGGGATACAGTGGCGCAAGTGCTGCCTCGGTGTCCGGAGGAGGCCCAGACCGTGCTCTCCCGTGCTGTTGCCGAGGGGAGAGATGCAGCAAAGTTCGCCATTCATTGTGGACTGGACACTGCCGACTCACTGGGTAGGACCATTTCAACGTCATTGGCGCTTCGCCGTCACGCCTGGTTGAGGAAGACTGGCTTTTTTGGGGATGTCCAGAACACCTTGATGGACATGCCTTTTGATGGCCGTCGCCTGTTCGGCGACAAGGCAGACAGTGCGCTAGAGCGCTTCAAGGACTCTCGTGCTACGGCCAAGTCCTTGGGCCTCTCCACCATGCGCCCTGCACGGTCTGCTTTTCGCCCCTTTCGTGGCTACGGAAGGGATGCCCCAACATGTTCCTTTCAGAGCCACAGGCCAGCGCAAGCTGTTCCACCTCAGCGCGGCCGGGGACGTGGGAACCACCGCCGTGGCTCTGGGGGCCAGCGAGCGGGCCAGTCCACTACCGCCCCCTCTGCAGCAGCCTCCAAACCCTCCTAGTCCGACCTTTCAGGGCCACCAAATGCCAGTGGGCGGCAGGATCCGCCATCACCTCCCCCACTGGCGCACCATCACGTCAGACAGGTGGGTTTTGCAAATAGTCCGAAGGGGCTACTCCCTCTCGTTCGAGACTACCCCTCCCTCCATGCCACCCAAGTACCATCGCATGTCGGAGGATCATTTGACCCTTCTCCAACAGGAAGTTACGGCTCTCTTGGCCAAGGGAGCCATCGAGCGCGTTCCTGCCCCAGAAGTAGGTCGTGGTTGTTATTCCCACTACTTTCTGGTGCCCAAGAAGGACAAGGGCCTGCGTCCTATCTTGGATCTCAGGGACGTCAACCGCTTCCTCCGGAAGGAGAAGTTCAAGATGTTGACCCTGGCTCAGGTCTGGTCTGCCCTCGACCCTGGATGGTAGCGTTGGACTTGCAGGACGCTTATTTCCACATCCTCGTCCTGACGGCCCACCAGCGTTACTTGCGGTTCACGGTAGGCCACGAGCACTTTCAGTTTACTGTGCTCCCCTTTGGCCTTACCAGCGCCCCTCGGGTGTTCACGAAAGTGATGGCGGTGGTCGCAGCTCATCTGCGCAGATCAGGGGTTTCAGTCTTCCTCTATCTTGACGACTGGTTGTTGAAGGCGGGCTCGCCCCAGGCAGTCGTTTCCCACCTCCAGACTACGGCCGACCTCCTGCATTCGCTGGGATTTCCATCAATGTGCCGAAGTCACACCTGACCCCCTCTCAGAAGCTCCTCTTCATCGGAGCGGTTCTGGACACGGTGCAGTTTCGGGTTTATCCTCCCGAACAGCGAGTCCGGGATATTCGGGCTCTGATTCCGATCTTTCGGCCTCTATCCCGGGTTTCGGTCAGGATGACCCTGAGGCTGCTGGGCCTCATGGCCTCCTGCATCCTGCTGGTCGATCATGCCAGGTGGCATATGCGAGCTCTGCAGTGGGACCTGAAGTTCCAGTGGGCGCAGCATCAGGGGAACTGTCCGATTGTGTCCAGATCTCGGAGGGCACTGCACGACAATTGCAGTGGTGGCTCATGAACCAGGATTGGGCCAACGGCAGATCCCTCTCCCTTCCCCAACCAGAACACACAGTGGTGACAGACGCGTCCCTTCTGGGATGGGGCGGCCACATGGGAGAGGCGGAGATCAGAGACCTCTGGTTTACGGCGGAGTCCGGGCTCCACATCAACCTTCTGGAGCTGCGGGCGATCCGGCTTGCACTGAAAGCATTCCTTCCCTCTGGCCGGGGAAGAGTTGTGCAGGTGTTCACGGAAAACACCACCGCCATGTGGTACTGCAACAAACAAGGCGGGTGGGGTCGTGGACCCTATGTCAAGAGGCCCCTCCGCCTCTGGACATGGCTGGAACATCAAGGCATATCCCTGGTGGTTCAACACCTGGCAGGTTCCCTGAACGCCAGGGCGGATGAACTCAGCCGCAGGTGCATGATGGATCACGAATGGCGTCTTCACTCGGAGGTGGTGCAAGGTCTCTTTCAACAGTGGGGAGAGCCTTGGTTAGATCTATTCGCCACCAACGAGAACGCGCAATGTCAGCACTTCTGTGTGTTGGAATTTCCAAGGCGGCACTCGCTAGGCGACGCTTTTCGTCGCGAGTGGAGTTGCGGTCTTCTATACGCCTTTCCGCCTATACCACTTCTGCCCAGAGTGCTGAAGAAGATCAAGCGCGACCGGGCCCAAGTCATTCTTGTGGCTCCGGATTGGGCACGAAGAGTCTGGTATCCCGAGCTGCTCAACATGGCCATCGATCCTCCGATCCGACTGCATCTTCGGGGAGGATCTTCTGTCGCAGCAGCAGGAACGGTCCTCCACCCGAACCTGTCCAGCCTCCACCTCCTTGCGTGGAGATTGAGCGGCGGCAGTTGACGTCATTCGACTTGCCTCCTGAAGTTTGTGATGTAATCTTGGCAGCCAGGCGTCCCTCCACTAAGACGGTATACGCCTGCCGAAGGAACAAATTTGTGGCATGGTGCACAGCAAAGGCTGTGGATCCCCTTTCTGAGGTCCTCTTGTTCCTCCTTTCTTTGGCCCAGCAGGGCTCTGCTCTGGGCACTATCAAGGGCTATCTTTCGGCCATTTCTGCCTTTCTTCGGCTTCCTGATCAGCTTTCTTTCTTCAAGTCCCCGGTTGTTAATCGTTTCTTAAAAGGCATAACTCATCTCTTTCCTCCTATCCCCTTCGTTATGCCTCAGTGGGACTTGAATCTGGTCTTGACCTATTTGATGTGCACTCCCTTTGAGCCGCTTCACAATTGTCCTTTAAGACTTTTAACTCTTAAGACTGCATTCCTGGTGGCCATCACATCTGCCAGAAGAGTGAGTGAGCTCCAGGCTCTTTCATCCAAACCTCCTTTTCTGGCTGTACATCCGGACAAGGTTGTCCTAAGAACTCGTCCATCCTTCCTTCCCGAGGTGGTCACCTCCTTTCATATTGGGCAGACCATCACTTTGCCCACCTTCTTTCCACCTCCGCATCCTTCGAAAGAGGAAGAGAGGCTCCACCGTCTGGATCCAAAAAGTCTGCTCTCCTTTTATCTGGATCGCACCAAACAGTTCCGGGTGGACGACCAGCTCTTTGTTGGCTACATGGGCGCCAAGAAAGGTCGGGCCGTACACAAACGGACCATTTCTAGATGGATCGTTTTGTGTATTAAAGCCTGCTATTCTCTAGCTAAAAAGGAGCCTCCAGTGGGGCTACATGCCCATTCCACCAGGCCAACGGCAGCCACTACTGCTTTGGGACGAGGCGTTACTCTGCATAACATCTGCCAGGCAGCGACGTGGGCATCCTTGCACACGTTCACTAAACACTATTGCCTGGACAGCCAAGTCCGGAGAGACGGCTTCTTTTGCCGTTCTGTTCTCCAGGACTTTCTGGTGTGAACTTGGTTTGCAGACCCACCTCCGGGGTTGGTATTGCTGGGGTATCTATTCTAAGGTAAGGAATCTATAACTAATTGTTTCTTTCAGATGAACAAGTTACTTACCTTCGGTAACGATATATCTGTAAGAAACATAGGTTAGTTATAGATTCCTTACCGCCCCACCCATCCTCCCTGTTCTGCGAACTGACTTCTAGGGTTAAGGACATCCTTTCAGGGCCCTAGTTTTGTGCACCAGTGGTCAGTGTCTTGCATGGCTCTGCGTTTCTGGCGCGGAAAGTCGTGTACAGAACTGACGTCAGCGCGCGAGGGCGGCGTCTAAGTAGCTACTGCGACGTCATCCCGGCGACCACGACGCCGACGGACGCGGAGCCGACCGACGCCACCTTTCGACGCGCAGAGGTACTGCTGACGAAAACACTTTCCGGATCCAGTCTGACGCCTGGGGGTAAGTCTAAGGTAAGGGTTCTATAACTAACCTATGTTTCTTACAGATATATCGTTACCGAAGGTAAGTAACTTGTTCTTCAGGCACACTTGGCTATTACTATCCAGGATCTCATATTGCAGACAACATCCTGAAACCGTGCCAAACCAGTGGGGTGAATTTCATTGCTCTCTGACGTCAGAAGGCTGACCAATAACCAGTTTGTGGCTCATTATATTCAATGATAGGCATATGATAGGCAACTTTTGAGAAACTAAGTTATTTTATATGCCTATCATTGCTGGAGGTGAAAATGGGGTTGAGTGTGTGTCCAGCTTTGTGAGTGGGTTCGGTGACCAGTTAGGTGAGGCCGATGTTGTTGAGGTTCTCCAGGAGGAGGATGGAGTTGGCATCGCTAGGGTAGCTGATGTGGAAGTTGAGGTTGCAGAGTAGGACGTAGTGGTGAGAGACAATTGCTGGGGGGCAATGAGGTTGGGGATGGCATTACAGAATGTTGCTCAGGGTCCAGGGGGTCTGTAGGTTAGGGTGCTCTTATTATGGTCTTCGCATCGGTTTGTAGTAGGAAGTTGAGGTATTCCATGCAAAATGCGGGGTCGTCGTTGGTGATGGTGCATCTGATGGCTTCCTTGAAGATGATGGTGTCCCAGATTTCCGTAGTGTGTTTGCAGAGTGAGCGGGCGTTGAGCAGGATACAATGAAGCGGTTGCGGGGTGTTCCTTGTCTTGTGGGCAGAAGTGTTGCAGGATCTTTCGAAGGTTGTGTTGCAGGGTAAGTGGCATTGTCTGCAGGTGAAGGGTCCTTTGGTGGATCGTGGGTAGGAGGATACAGCTGATTTGGCGTCTAGGAGTTCCTTGTGTGAGTAGCATCAGGAGGGCCAGGGGTCCTGGCGCTGGGCGTAGTCAAACTGGTGGTGCGTTGGTGATGCGTCTGGTGGGTGCGACTGCTGCATGGTCGTGCGGAGGCCTCCATTAGTGATCCTGGTGGGTGGTGTATGAGCTATGCAGTTCTCTCTTTTTTTGTAAAGAGGCTTTAGGTGCACAAAAATTCTTTTAACTAGTGAATGAGGAATGCATTGTTATGTAAATAGTAGGAGTTCTTTTACTGCTGTTTTTACTGGTCCTTTTAAATTGTAAATTTTAATTAACTGAACAATAAAGAGTATTCATTCATTCACTCAATTGAGCTTACTATGACTGAATTGTGAGCTAGCCTTACAAGGATTTGAACTTGATATTGGCAGCTCACAGCATACATCAGTGGCGAGCATTAATTCTTTGAGCTAAAGTCCAGGTTTATCATATCAATACTTCTTCACTTGCTGAAGGAGCACGCTAGACTGTTCTCAACAGTCATAAGAAGCACAGCAAGTAACAGAGATCAAGATGAAAAAAGTCACTTGCGAAATAGGTTCACCTTGTTTGAGCCACTCGCTGTTTCCAGTGTCACTCATCACATACTTAATATATTGGTTTATTGTAACTGTCACTCATAACATATGAACCGTTGCCAGTGCTGGAGCACGAGGTCAATACATTGGCGCAGCAGCGAAATAAGGCCACATAAGGATGGACATCACTTTTCTTTCTTTTGATTTACTGTTTTGTGCAGCATTGTATGTGAATGGAGGCCACATACAGTAGTTTAACCAATCAAAGTTAGTTTTCTTTGACATGACAAAACACGCTGCTAAATACGGCTATCTACAACAAATATAGGGGACACCTAGGCACTGAAACTTACCCATTGTGGAATCAACAACATATGAGCCACTCTGTGATTATGCACCATCCTCAAGAATAATTAGGTATTAAAATAGAGCCTGGAAGGCTAATAATGATGGATGGAAGGCCTTTGAGAAAACATTAGGCTGGGGCAAACTCAGTCCCAAAGATACGACTGACAAACCTGTACAGCCAAAGCCTGTAACTCAAATGCCATATACTTTTGGGAGTACTTCGATACCAAATAACTTGATAAGCCCATTTTTTTTTTTTTTTTTTTTTTTTTTTTTTAAAAGATGTCTGCTTCATGTTGCACTAGACCACCCACCCACAGATGTTTCTGAACCAATACAATCTATCGCAAAGTTAGGGTCTTTTCTCTGCTTAATCAAGATAGGTTCAGAAGACTCTACATGACTGATTGGTGGCACCTCTCACAAAAGGAGTTGGCTCAACGATGCCTACTGGAGCAATATCAGCTCCCAGCTTTTATTTCTTTGCATTCCCTATGTAGGAGTTGTGCCTGAACGTCAGCATTGGTTGTATTAGTTAAATTAAATTTTAGTTATTAATTTACTGAATTCCTTGTAGGTGCTACCTGGTTCCTCGTTTCCATTTAAGACGCTTAATTTATTTTAACCTTTTTCTTTTCATTTGTTAGTTTTGTTCTTCTTATGCCATTTTTTACTTGGCTGATCTTGCCTGGTGTGGGCTGGGCCTCCTTCCTAGTTTGTTCCTGCAGCCTAATGCATGCCTTAACATGGCGGCCGCTGCCTGAACCCGTTTAAGATTGTTTGTAGATATGCGTCTACTTCTCATGAAAGATTACTAATGCACAACGGTGCATATCTGGAGCAAAATCAGATCACAGCTTCTATGTACTTGTATTCTCCATATAGGAGAGGTGCGGGCACTCTGCACTGATTTAATTCTTTTTCAGTTATTTTGCTGCGATCCTTGTACTTAGGTGCTCCCTGCCACCATTTTCCATTGGAGTTGCATTATTTATTTTAACAGTTTTCCTTACGCAGTTTTTTTTTCTTCCACCTCTTTTGCCTATCTGATCCTGTCTACTATGGGGCTGGCCCTCCTTCCTGATTTGTTCCTGCAGCCTTGCACTTACTTGCCTTAAGATGGCAGCTGCTGCTTGGTTGTACAGAGGACATGCCAAAGGCAAGCCGCCATGGCCAAACCAAAGCAAACCATGCTGGTGTTTTCCAACCCCATCTTGGATATTCTGATGAGTTCTTACTAAACTTTTAGGCAAAAGCCAGTCTTTTTTTTTTTTTTAAACAAGTGTTTTTATTGAATGTTTCAACAAAGTACAACAAACATCTAGACTGATCAAGAATAACAAAGTATCTTTAGGAGCATCTTCATACCTGACCATGTGTTAACATGAGGTGATAAGGGTGAGAGGTAATCCGGATTGGGGACCAGGGCGGAGCTTGAAGCGAAACATTAACAAGATCACATTAGTTTCACATTAGTTTATTTTTATTTATGATTACGGAACTCCGTGGAGAACCACATGAACTGGAAAACCAACAACATGATAGTCAAGAATCTATTTTGATATAAAATTGACTCAAAAAATATTCCTATCCAACAAAACATCTGCAAGTCCTAAGCGAGATCCAACAATATAAAAATCTTTGGATTAAAACATTACAATATAATATATAATATAAGATAATTAAAAATATCCTTTATGCCCTTAGTGCAATTGGCATAGAATTAAAAACAAGTATTAGCGGTTGCTCCCTACACACTTGATGAGCCTTAATACATGTTTAGAAAACACTTAAAGTTAAAAATCCTATGGCAGAATATTTCATTTGGCGGCTCATAAAGAGAATCGATTAGTGCAGAGGCTGAAAGAATAGATAGTTGTAAACATATTGGTCGCATCCATTTACGCAGACACAATAATAATGCAGGGCAGATAAATAACACATGATTAACATCCTGGAGGCCATTATTGCACAAATTACAAATCGGTGAAGAACCATACCATTTAGACAGTAAAGGATTTAAAGGGAGCATACCCTGCCTCAATAATAGCCAAAAATGTCGCACTCCATGAGGCAGGTTCCAAGAGATGTAGGCCTGTACTTTATTTATCACGCAGGAGTCAATGACCAGATGGATACCCCTCTTTAGAGTGCAAGCTTCCCTATCCCTTGTAAAACTTGATTCCCAGGTGGCCTGTTTCAAGGTGGCCTTTAATTGATACGACGTTAAAGTAAAGATCAGGGGCTTATCTAATTGCAGCAAATCAACCGCAGTCCTAAAATTTCTAAAAATTAATGACTGTTCTTTTAAACATTCTAAAATTTCTTTCCGAAGTAAAAATCTTAATGTACCAGCATCACCCTTTGCCAGGCCTAGGACCCAACGCACTATCCCCGCGAGACCGTGTACCCAGATGCTTCTCAACCCAAATTCTAACCTGAGGGCAGCCACGGGACATGCTGCGTTAACTGAGGCTAAACTTCTTCAAATTCGGCCTTCTGTTGCTTTTAAAAAAACCATTTCTCTACATCGATCAATTCAATACCATACAGCAGGGAAGCAGGGATTTTTGCACGAAACACCTCCAATAAAATTGCAAAATGTCTTTTTCCAGTAGACTTATAGAGGGAGCCCAAGCTTTTCCCCTGCATGGAAGCTTTAGAGATGTTATTTTCTATATGGGCTTTATCACTTAGGTTGCCACACACTATTTTTCCTAAAAAGGTGTATGATTTTACAAGTTCCAATTTTTGGCCACCCACAGACCATACAAAATTTCCGTACTGCAGCTTCTTTCTTCCATGCATGCACATAATTTTACTTTTTGATATATTAATCTTTAAATGGTGAGCCTCTGCAAATTTAAGCAGTGCCTGCAGACGACTATTTAATCCCCTAGGCGTTAAATCCCAAATGATTATGTTGTCTGCATAAAGCAGACACACAATCGGTTTTCCCCCAAGTAACGGGGCAATGCCCTCGCTTTGGGCCAGATTGTGAGGAAGATCAGAAATATATAGGGAGAAAAGCAGGGGAGCCAATAAACATCCTTGTTTTAGACCATTTGCAGTAGGGATAGCTTGTGAGAGACCTCTTTCCCCTCCCATTAGGACTCTGCACCAAGTATCCATATGGAGGGCACGAACTAACAAGATCAGAGCACATAATTTTAATAGGGCTGGACAGTGGCAGGATTAGAGGAGAGGAAAAAAGGGCCCACAGGAGAGGCGGGGGCATATCAGCAGGGCTCAGCCAGTGAAGAGGAGAGTGAAATACTGGAGTGATATGTCATATGACTCATGGAGGCAGGGTGTTGTCTCAGGTAAGAGTGAGGAAATGTTCAAAGAGGGTAACCCATGCGGGGGAAATGGGTCGCCTACGGATGTGCCGGACCTCCTCACCAGCCACCAGGAGAGCCACTGAAGCTGGGTTGCTAGATAATTAGCCTCAAACGAAGGTGCACCGAGACTGTCCCTCTCCACCGGTAGCTGCAGTTTCTGTAAACCTATGTGGTGGTGTTTGTTAGTCCAGATAAACTCTTGAAGTAGAGCATCTAAATCATTAAAAAAGCTACAGGGAGGGACAACAGAAAAGCTGGCGAAGTGATAAAGAAGGCGGGGGAGCACGCTCATTTTAGAGAAGGCTATTCTTCCCGTTGGGGCTAGCGGAAGTGATTTCCAAACTTGGACAGGAGATTTCAGGGATGTGTAGGTCCTCCAGAGATTTCCTTAGAACAGATCTAGGGGAGAATGGTAAAAACAAACCCCCAAGTACCGAACGACTTCACCTCTCTATTCCAGCCGACACCCACCTAGACAAACTTCAACAGGGGGCAGCGGGTTCCCCCAAGGGGAACACACAAGATTTCGCTCAACTGACCTGCAGACCGGTAATGTGTGCTAATGAACATAGCACTGTGTAAATGCGGGAGAGGACTGTATGGATATCACAGATGTATAGTAGTAGATCATCCGCCTAGAGGGCAACAACGTGGTTCACGACGTTGACAGGGATCCCCCAGGTCTCTCCCTCAATACAAGCTTGGAGGCCAGAGGCTCCATTGCCAGTGCGAACAACAGAGAGGACAGCCCTGTCTGGTGCCCCTCTCCACTAGGAACGCCGGGGAGACCAGTCGGCCAAAATGAACGCAAGATTTGGGAACAGAAGGCTCATTCAACTCCTCCTGACAGTGTGGGGGGATCTTTAGGAGCGGGCACACGAAGAGGAATAAGCTGATCTCTGTCACCGGAGGATGAGGTGTCGCAGTGTAGATTGAGGAACAGTAAGTGAAGAAGGTGTCCAGAATAGTCTGTTGGGTGTGAAGGGTGACCCACGTGGGCGAGGTGATTGAAGATGGACCCAGAACGGGATTCCTGGCGGACTAGCCACGTCAGGAGCCTACTCAATTTGTCCCATTCACGGTGTGTTTTAGCTTTGTACGCCCTGAAGTTGAAGCTGCGCATCTCGTCCAGGTCTTCGGCATAGTGAGTCCTGGCATCCAAGAGTGTCCCATGTCTGGATGTATCAAGGACTACTGCCTTTCCCAGGTCAGAGATCTGGCGCTCTGCCTTGGCTTATTTCCGATCAAGTGTTTTGCGAACCCCAGATATTTCCTGTATACAGTGAACACGCATTACCACTTTGAAGGCGTCTCACTCAACTACGCACAAGGACGCTGAGCCACTATTTGTGGGGAAATATTGAGTGATGTGTTGGGCGTATGAGGCTTGGAAGGCAGGGTCTTCCAATTTCTCCCTGGGCAGGTGCAATGTGGGCACCGGTGCCTGCAGGGAGTCCCAGTAGAGGTCGACCGTATGTGCGTCGTAGTCAGAAAATATGCACCTATATAGTCCGCCTGGCGCATGGAATCTAGGAGTGTGGCTGACAGAAAAACGCAGTTGAGACGCACATAGAGGTTGCGCACCATTGAATAAAAAAAGCCAATCAATCCACTTGCCAGGATGGAGCGACCGCCATATGTTAATCAATGCCCAATGGTTGGCCCTCCCCTGCAGATGTGCTGGCTGTGTGAGGGGATGTGTGCGAGGTAACGGGGTACAGGAACGATCCAAGGAGATGTCAAGGGGGCAATCATAGTCACAAGGCTAAGATCCATAGGGTCCACGTTTTGTGTACCAGTGTTTGGAAAAGCGAGGCCCAGAAAGCATCTTGCTCAGTGTTAGGGGTGTATATGCTGCCCAGGAGAACCCTGGAGCCATCTAGACGGCCTTCTACTATGGCAAAGCGCCCCTCCCCGTCCCCTATGTTATTGATTACCTGGAACAGGATGCCGGGGCAGACCCAAACAGGGGCGCCACGGGTGTTTGCAGAATAAGTGGTGCCTGTGATGTGACCTCTCCACCGGGTTCGATAAGTACATCCAGTATTATCAGCAGTTTGTCTCCGGTTCACCAACCATCTCCAAACCCAAATCTTGCCCTAACAAGTAACTTATCAGCAATACATTCTCAGATTGAGCCTAGTCAACCAGCAAGGCACAATCAGCCAGTACCGTCAAAGAATGTACAACCTCAGACTAATGTGGAGTGCGAAGCAGATCTGGAGCGAACTCCCGCTGCTAACTTTTTAGTAGCAAGCCCAGACATCAACACCCCTCTCGACATCAGCAAGCATGACCAGGTCAGTACAGAGAACGGTAGCTGCAGAACAACTCACAGGCAAGTTAAATCAAGTAGACAAAGAAAGACTCTTGATAACACTAAGAAACCCGTCCCAGCGACCCTGTGCAAAACAGATTTCAATAAGGCGGCCCCAAATCTACACAGCGAACCCGTAGGCCCTCAGCAACGACTACCTACTGCTCAACAGAGAATAGATCAAATTGTGAAAAAGACCGAGCCCCTCATTACCATTATAGAACATAACTTGGCTACAGATAGCTCTCATACCAAACTGTTGTTAATTCCGGAGTATATCTCTCAAGGTCCGATATCTTAAACCGAAGGAATATCCTCAGACTTTTTAAATCAATCACAGAACTACGCAACTTGGAATCCAATGATATAACTACAATCAAATTCAAACCCAGTGACAGCAATCAAACAACCGAAATAACACTAATTACATTAGCATCGGAGGCAATAAAGGAATTGGTCCAATCAATGTCAGATCAATTTAACAGTTGGGGCATTAAATTAATAACTCCTAGAGACCTACGGTATCCGTCAGTACTTGCAAATCCCCCGGCCCTTTTCAGTCACTCAGGAAATCCACCTTTTTCAATACTAAAATCAGCTTGAAGCCGTACTTTAGACGAAAATGATGATCCAGCAACAGAGAGTCATGCCACCTCAAGGGCTGACTGGACCTAGTTGCCAGCAGCCCTGTCTAGGGGTTTGAAAGATTGAAATAGCACCTATCCTGGTCTAACAATATGTTCCTGGAACATCAACGGCTTTATTGCAAAATCTCAATCCATTGATACGTTAGAATTTATAAAAAAAACACGGCATCATATTTCTCCAGGAAACTTGGTCAGTGGGAAGCATTCCATTAGAAGGCTACCTGGAATTTAGGTCTCCCGCCTCAAGATTGCATAAGTACGGCAGACCTCGGGGTGGGCTTTCGATTTATGCTGCCTGTAAATTAAATTTAAACATCAATCAGCTAGAATTCAAAGAAGTCTGGATTATCAGAGTCAGAAGCCTTAACCAGACTAAACAACTGCTCCGGCTCAATGTATACATTTCTCCTTACTTCAGAGAGAAAAAGGCTAAATTGGATCATCTGACCCAGATTGTGTGTAACCTAATAAGTGAACATGGAAGCAAACCCTGTTTAATCTCAGGTGATTTTAACACAAATCTCTTTCAAAACATTACAGAGTAGTACGACGATATACATCCAGCGGTCTCATTACATCGTACAGCCCAATCGAAACCTGCCGGTAACAGGCCGAGTAAATTGGGAGAATACACAGTTCTACAATTTAACAGCTTAGGTTATACAATACTGAATGGCCTTTTCCCCATGGATACTCCAACAACTTGGACAAGAACAAACGGTCACACCCATTCATTTTTAGACTTCACGCTAAGTAACGAAATGGTTACTTACCAGTAGGAGTAGTTTTGCAGCTTGAAGAATTTTCTGGATTCACATGCTGTGCATTATTCCGCCATCTAGTGGTTGGGTCCGGAATAGTCTTTGTTTTTTTTGGTTTGGTCGCTGTCGACCACTATTTGGTGTCAGGTACGTCCCCCCTGTGTGACATCAGACAGCATCCTGGAGGTCGACGTGCGTGGTAGCCATCTTCGGATTCTTTTTTCTTCTTTTCTATTGGTAGTCCTTGAGATGGTAATTAAATAAGTGATGTAATCATTTGCTTCCCCACCTGTTTGTTTTCCTTTTAGGGGAGGCCGGGTGGGTCGCATGTGAATCCAGAAAATTCTACAAGCTGCAAAACTACTCCTACTGGTAAGTAACCATTTCGTTTTGCAGTGTGAATCCTTTTCTGGATTCACATGCTGTGTATTAGATTATGTAGCGGTTTCTCCCGATGTTGGGAGGCTGTGGTGAGAGGAAGACTTTGCAAACAGGTGTTGAAGCACCTTCTATCCAATTTGAGCCTCCTTACTCATTTGTATGTCCACACAGAAATGCTTTGTAAAGGTGTGTGGTGATGCCCATGTTGTTGCTGCGCTAATAGTATCAATGGGTACATTAGCCATGAAAGCTACGGTTGCTCCATTCTTTCTAGTGGAGTGAGCTGTAGGCCGTATAATCAGTTCCTTTTTGGCATAGGCATAACATGACTGGATGGTTTGTACTAACCATCGTGCAATTGTTGCTTTTATGACTGGTGATCCTGTGTTGGTGTGAGTGTATGCAACAAACAATTGTTTTGCATATTTGTTCTGTTCTTTGTAAGTAGTACAGTAACGCTCTCCTTACATCCAGGGTATGGAGACTTTTTTCTGCTTTAGTTTTTGGATTTTTGAAGAAAATTGGTGGGACAATATTTTGATCCAAGTGATATTTTGACACTACCTTTGGTATGAAGTGAGGGTTTGTTTTTAAAATCACCTTGTCCTTATGAATTTGTAGGTATGGATCTTGTATTGTTAGAGCTCGTAACTCACTTACTCTCCGTATTGAAGTAATGGCGATGAGAAAGGCTGTTTTAAGAGGGATGTGTTTAAGATCTGCCTTGTGCATGGGTTCAAAAGGTTTTGTCATTAGTTGTGAAAGCACTGTATTTAGACTCCATGTGGGTACAGGAGCGGACCTCGGTGGGGCAATCCTTTTTGTTCCTTCTAAGAATCTCTTGATTAGAGGCCTTGTGAAGAAACTTTTGCATGCTCTCCCTCTTGTATATGCTACGATGGCAGCTAGGTGCACCTTTATTCTTGAGTAATTGACGTTGCTGTCTAGGAGATAGGTTAGATAAGTGATTACTGTCTCCTGCGTGTTGATTGAATCCAACTGATTGTTAGCAGTGCACCATGTGGTGTATCGCTTCCATTTTGCTGCGTAGCATTTTCTTGTTGATTGTTTTCTTGCCTCATTTAGAATTTCCATAGTTCTTAGAGGCAGATTGAGGTGGCCAAATTCTATGTATTGAGGCACCAAGCTGCCAGGTGCAGTGTTGCTGGTTCCGGATGAAAAATTTGGCCCGTTGCATTGTTAGTAGATCCTGGTCTGCTTTGATCCTTATCATGCTCCCCTTGGATAGTTCCAGTAGGGTTGAGTACCATGTCTGTCTTGGCCAATGAGGGGCAATGAGAATCATGTTGGTTCTCGTGTGTCTTGCCTTTACTAGTACTCTTTGTATTAGGGGTATCAGTGGAAAAGCGTAAGCAAATGTCTGTGACCAGTTGAGTGAAAGCGCATTCCCCTTTGACAGGTGATGTGGAAACCTCGAGGCAAAGGATTGGCATTTCTTGTTCTGTATTGTTGCAAACAGATCTATTACTGGAGTTCCCCAGTGATTGAACAGGTATTGAACTGCTGTCTGTTTCAACTCCCATTCGTGAGAGCAGTTTTTCTGTCTGCTCAGCTGATCCGCTGTAATGTTGTCTACTCCTGGCAGATGCACTGTTTGTAGGTTGGTGTTCTGAGTTAGTGCCCACTGCCAGATGTCCTGTGCTAGTTTGCTTAGTGGAAAGGACTTTGTACCTCCTTGTTTGTTGAGGTAGAATATTGTCGTGGTATTGTCTGTCTGGATCAGCACAGTTTTCCCCTGAATGTGTTTCTGGAATGCCTTCAGCGCCAGAAAGAGTCTTCATCTCCAGATAGTTGATGTGTTTTACGGAATCCTGTTGGTTCCATTGACCATGTACTTTGAGTTGGTTGAAGTGTGCTCCCCAACCGTTGAGGGATGCGTCCGTGGTTATTGTCACAGCTGGAGTTGGGTCCTTGAAAGGTCTTCCCTGTGCTATGTTTTTGGATGCCCACCATTGTATCTGTGCCTGCACCCTTTGTGTAACAACCACTAGATCTTCCCAACTTCCTGTGGCCTGAGACCAACTGTTGGTGAGCCATTCCTGGAATGGGCGCATGTGTAGGCGTGCGTGAGGGATCAGCGGGATGCAGGATGCCATCATGCCCATCAGTTTCATGACTTTCCTCACTGGCAGAGATTGTCCCTTCTGGTAAAGGGTCGCCTCGTGGTGGATAGCTTGTATTCTCTTTTGTGTTGGATACGCCTTCGCACTTATTGTGATTAATCTCGCTCCTAAGAATGTTTTTTCCCTTTCTGGATTTGTAGACGATTTTTTGTGGTTTATTGAGAAACCCAGTCTTTGAAGCGTTTGTACAGCTATTTGAACATGATTGTGGCATGTTTGTTTTGAGTGTGCCCTTATGAGCCAGTCGTCTAGATAGGGATAGACATGGATTCCTTTCCTTCTTAGATGTGCTGCCACTGCAGCCAGACACTTTGTGAAGACACGTGGTGCTGATTTTATTCCGAAAGGAAGAACCTTGAATTGATACTGTGTTTTGTTGTGTAGAAATCGCAGGTATTTTCTGCCTCTTTTGTTCATAGGCCTATGCAAGTATGAGTCCTTGAGGTCTATGGTTGCCATGTAATCTCCCTTTTGTATTTGTGGAATTAGTTCTTGTAGGGTACACATTTTGAAGTGTTGTGTTAATATGAACTTGTTTATGAACCTTAGGTCCATGATTGGTCTTAGAGACAGATCTTGTTTGGGTACAAGGAAATATGGCGAGTAGTTTCCTGTGAACCGCTCCTGTTTTGGCACCAATTCTATTGCGTGTTTTTGCGATAGTTCTTTGAACTCTGAATTTAGCAAGGTTTGTTCTGATTTCTGGTATTTTCTTGCCTTTGGTAGGTTTGCTGGTGGTGTTTTTGTCAACTCGATGCAATACCCGTATTTTACCAATTCTAATATCCAATTGTCCGTTGTGATGTTTTGCCATTCTTGGAGGTAAAATGATATTCTCCCCCCCACTGGTATTTTGTGTGGGTCTCCTTTTGCAAACAAGTCAGTTTGAACTGTTTCCCCTTCCTCTTGAGGTTTGGCCTCTGCCTCGTGCTCGAAAGGGCTGCTTCTGTTGTTGCCGCCATCCTTGGTGGCTTGATTGTTGCCCTGTTTGTTGTGTCGAACTTTGACTTTGTGACTGTTGTGCCATTTGTTGGCCCGGGCCAAATGCCCCTCTTCCTGTGGTCTTCCTGTTATTGAAGCCACCTCTTTTAAATGAACCTCTCTGCTGTAGGGCTCCCATTGCCCTTGCCGTTTCATTATCTTTTTTAATCTGTTGCAGAGACTCATCGACCTCTTTTCCGAAGAGTGGGTCTCCAGTGAATGGTCTGTTGATGATGGAAGTTTGAACTTCCTGCTTGAAACCGGATATCCTGAGCCAGGCATGTCTTTCAGGATGGTACCTGTGCACATTTGCCTGCTGGCCGTGTCTGCTGCGTCAAGAGCTGATTTAAGGCAAGTATTTGCTAAATTTTTGCCCTCCTGGATGATGGATTTTGCTCTCCTTTTGTCTTCTTCTGGGAGCTTGTTAAGAATCTCTTCTATGTCCTCCCACTGTTGGTGGCCGTATCTATTCAGCAAGGCATTAGAATTAGCAATATGCCATTGCGTAGCTGATTCTTTTTCCATCTTTCGCCCCACCATATCCATTCTTTTACTCTCCTTTTCTGGTGGAGGCCCGGTATTGGAGACAGCATTGGCTCTCCTTCTGGCTGTGGTCACAATAATGGAGTCTGGCACCGTGTTCCCCTGGATGTACTTAGGGTCCTTTGAGGATGCCTTGTATTTTTTATCCACTCTAGGTGTTATTCCCTTGCTAGAGGCTGGTTCCTTGAAGGCTTCTTTGCCTTGATCCTGGATGCTGAGGAGCATAGGTAGATACTGAACTCCCTTAGTAGCAGGGGCTAGAGCTTCTAATGGGAAACATGTGTCTCCTTTCTCTTCCTCGAAGGTGACTCCGAACCTGTCTGCTGCCCTCTTGACTATGCCATTGTAAAAGGCTATGTCGTCTGGAGCCGAAGCCCTCGAAGGATAACTGCATATCTCTTCTTCTGGGCTTTCGGCGTCAAGTTTGTTTGATATCTCCTCGAAAGTTTCGGGGATTTCTTCCTCGTCAGGAATGTTTTCGTATTCCTCGGGTTCTTCGTCTCAAGGCTCTGGTGTGAGGTGATTCGAATATATCGTCCTCTCCTCCTTCGGCGTCCTCCGCCTCTTTGGCATTGATGCTCTCTGGTTCGACGACCGGAGCGTTCTTTTGTTCGAGGGCTGCTGTTTTAGGGATTCGAAAATCCTTTAAGGATTTGTCGAACTCTTTCTTCTTTTGAAGAATAGCTGTCATCTCCTCCTCGAGCCTTTCTCTTCCTTTCGACCTCGAGGGCCCTCTCGACGTCGGAGGCTGGGGATTTTCTCTTTTTGCTTGCGCCTGTGTTCGATGGCGTGGCGTCGTCCTTTTGGGGTTCGACTTCAACCCTTTGTTTCGGCGTCTTGTGCGATCTTACCTCTTCGGTAACCTTTGGATGGGTTCCGTGGGTCTCTTTCGCCTTTTTGCTCGGCGTCGGGCTGCCTTGGCTTGCGCCTTGTGTTCGCGGCCCTTCGGTTCCGACGGATGTGTGTAGTGCTTTACCTTATCCGTCTTCTTCATAGGCTCGCTCGTCTTTTTCTGGGGCCGGGCCTTTCGGAGTCCACTTCTTGAATTTCGACGTTTGAACCCTCGTGCGTCGATTCTGCTGGTACTCCGTGTTCGTCCTCGTCGCTGGAGAAACCCAGATCATGGAGCGGCATCTTCTTGCTTGTCTGCGACATTATGGCGTAGTGAGCCTCTCTGTGCTTACGGCGTGTTCTTAGAGTTTTCAGCTGAAACTCCGCGCAGGCCTCGCAGTCTTTATCCTGATGGTCTTCAGGTAGGCAGAGGTTACAGACGTCGTGTGGATCGCGTTGTGCGAATCTGTGGTGACATTTGGGACAAAATTTGAAAGGGGTGTTTTCCATGTCCCCTACCTCGCCATTTGTGGACCGGTGAGGTCCTCCGTGGTATCTTCCCCGGAACTGTGATGTTCTCTCCGGTTACGACGTCGATGAGAGATGAGCTTCGCGGTCAACTTTTTTTCGGTTTTTCTTGACTAGGGAAAAATTCTGAAACAAAATCGTCGAAGCTTCCCGATTTGCTTCCAGACCCAACGGTGGAAAAAAGAATCTGAAGAAGGCTACCACGCACGTCGACTTCCAGGATGCCGTCTGACGTCAGACAGGGGACATACCCCACACCAAATGGTGGTGGACAGCGACCAAAAAAAAAAAAAAAGAAAACAAAGACTATTCCGAACCAAACCACTAGATGACGGAATAATGCACAGCATGTGAATCCAGAAAAGGATTCATGCTGCAAAACAACAAAATGCTTCCCCTGATGGAGAATTATTTTTTTGCATCACAGGGAGGGAGTGACCACTGTCCTCAAATTGTCAGCCTATCCCTTAGTGTCACCCGTAAAGCAGCAATTAGTCAAACAACAATCGGAATTCACACAGAGAATCTCAAAAGGCTAAAATGGTCAGATCGCTCAATCCCCACAATAATGACAAAATGCAGAGCTCTTCTAGTTGCAAGGAGAGAAGTCGACATTGCACCAACAGAAGCATGGGAGTTACTCTCAAATCAACTACTTAGCAAATTTCTGTCTATTTCACGAAAACCGCCAACCAGTAATCAATTACTTATCTCAGCAGAGACTAAAAAATGTAAAATTCAACGTAACTCAGCCTTACGTCACGCCAGGAAGTGTCCGGGAGATGCTCAGTTATTTAAAATCTACAAGCAAGCCCAAAAAACATTTAGGCAAGCCATGTACAGAGACAAACAAATAATTATCGACCAGTTTTGGCTAAAATTAGTACGTGCCAGCAAAAATCCCAATCCAAAGTTATTTTGGTTGCTTGTGAATAGGAGGACACTGGGCTCTAGCGGGCAAAGCAGTGCAAACATAAGCGAAGCAGAATGGGTATTCTTTTTAAAAGATCACTTTAAAGAATCCAAAAATGGAGACGAACGATTCAACAAGCTCATACCACCTGAATTTTCGCAGCCCCTACTGGACACAACGAGTGCCGGAAGGCAAACCCAGCAAAATGAATCGGCCACTCACGCTCAAGTTACTAACACTATTGTCATTGCGAACCAGCAAGAAGAGCTCTTGTCTAAGGCATCAAAGGCTCCTGAAGTTTTGAGATTAAAAATAGCACGCATCATAAGTAACGCCCGGTCAGATGGGGCTCCTGGGCCCAATGGTCTTCCTCAGCCCCTGTATAAAGCAGATTTTAAGCTGTGGTCTGAACACCTAGCCCCTTTATTTTCTTATTGCTGGCTCAGTCATCATATACCAGAGTCGTGGAAAGGAGCCATTATCCACCCAATCTTCAAAGGAGGTAGGAGAACCGACCCCAAAAATTATAGGATGATAGCTCTCCTGGATGTCGAATCCAAACATTATGCCGGTCTGTTGCTTGAAGAGCTGTCGTCCTGGGCACACAAAAACCATTGTCTACCTTTTAATCAGACCGGATTTGTGGCCAAATCAGGAACTACTAGTAATCTGCTCGCTTTATCCATATTGATGCGGAAAGCATCAGCTTTAAGAATGCCACTCCATTGTTGCTTTGTCAACTTTAAAGCGGCCTTTGACCGCGTGCCCAGGGGTCTGCTATGGCATAAACTGCAGAAATGGGGAATGCCTCCTGCCCTCTTAAAGGCAATAATCCAACTCCGCTCAAATACTTGGATTCGTATAAAGTTGGGTGCCGGATCTCAAGAAAAATACAAACCTCATGCGGCGTTAAACAAGGATGTGTGCTGGCTCCCTTCCTTTTTATTTCAGATCTAGCACAGCTACTGGACAGTGTCAACTCCCACTCTCCTCAACTAGGCGGAACCTGTATAAGTAATTTGCTATACGCAGACGACCTTGTTTTACTCAGCCACACAAGGGTCGGTCTACAGAGGCTTCTCGACCAGCTGCTTCCCTATACAACAAGTAATGACCTGGAATTAAACTTTTCGAAGACAATGACAATTTCTTTCGGGAAACGGAAGCAGCAAAGTGGTGGGTGGCATTTTAATGGCAAAAGCATAGAAACTACGACATCCTATACATTTCTGGGGGTTTATACGGACTCAAAGGGAACTTTCTCAAAATAGAAGGAAGTGGTTGGGGCCAAAGCCCTGTCAATCGAGGCAGCTTTAAGGAAGCTGGCGAGGCAGCTACTTGGACCAAGCCTAACCCCGCTTTTAACAGTTATGAAAGCTAAGATTACATATTACTTATCGTATGGCCAGGAGATAATGCTGGAGAGCAATCTTAAAATGGTGAACAAATAAGAATTTGTAAGCGAGTATGGCACCTGCTGAAATCCTCATCCCCAGCTCAGATAAGACTTGAGTTCAGCCTATTAGATCACCGAGGGGATGGTGCCTTCATCAAGCTGTGCAACAGCCTGCGTAATTCACAGGAAGGTAGTCTGGAGGCTAGGCTGTGGCAAGAAATATCGGCCAGCCAAGTAGGACAAAAACATTGACGCTACCTAGAACATTCACTGCAATTGCTTGATGTTAACGAATACTGGGGAACCCCAGCAGGCACTAAAAATATGCATCAAAAGAAGAGTCCGACTCTGGTCTTTTCATTTGGACAGGGCACAACATTTCATTTGGACAGGGCACAACTGGCCAAAAGAAAACATGCCTGGACGATCCTTTCGGGGTTTAAGACCGGAGTAGAGGCACCCTAGTTATCAAGTACTTACGCAGTTCTATGGGAAAAAAGGTTTTTGGCACAGAGGATGGGTGAATGGCCTTTTCTGCACCATCTACCAGACTGGCGCTGTCCAACTGCCAACACAGAGTGTAGGGCGTGCGGGTGCCCCTTGGAGTCGATTGAGCATGTGGTATTTGTCTGTCCCGCCTTACTCAACGACAGAAGGATTCTGCTACGGGGCGAAAGGAACAAACTTGGTGTCCGATCATGCCAACAAGCCATCATAGTAGCTATGAATCCAGAAAATACGATGCTTAACATCCGGTTCACCAAATTCGTTTCAAGAGCAGCCAAAATGTTAGCGCAGCAGGATCGCAAGTAACTCTGCTCCAGCCTGTATACTCTTGGCGATACCGGAGAGTACACAGGACTCTCGAACCTTTAGAGACGAGCGTCAAGTCTGCCTCCCTCCCTTTTTTTTTTTTTTCCTTTGTCTATGCCGGGATTGTTCCCTCTTTTTAACAATGAAGTTTTTGTCCCCGTCGGCCCACATCCTTTATTAGATCATTTATGCCGCTGGAAAATTGTGTACATTTAATATCTGGGACACCATGCCTCAATGAAATTTAGTAACATCATAGTTTTTTTACTTTTGTATAAACGGCTCGTTTTTTAAAATCTTTTTTTATACATATAAAGTATTTCCTAATTGTAATGATTTTAAATAATCAAACAAAGTGAATCTACCTCTGCAGCACTTACGAAGTCACTGCAATTCTGGCAGTGTAATCTGCATCTTTTGGAGCAAGATGATCTGGGCGTTGTGTCGCTTAGCATAAGGGTAAACGGCGTATCGCTTCTTCACCGAGTGCATCCCTCTGATGGTCAGGAGCCGGGTGTCTGTCTGGGGAGCCATGGTATGGTCCCTTGGGGGATCCTCACTAGGGGACACCTGTTGTAGGGACTAGCCCAATCTGTGTCTGGTATACAGCTAGGGCGAAAAGCAGTACTGCCCTGGTCCAGTCACTGTGGGTAGGGGAGTGGGTAAGGGTAAACTGCAACAAAATAACAATTGGGACGCGCCGCAACAGCAGCATTTCCAAACAGGTAGAAACCGTGTACCATATCTGAAGGTGGGGGCATGGCTTGGCATGGGAAGGAAGGGCAAAGTAAGAGGGGTAAGTGGCCACCTAGGTTAGCAATGAGAGTAGTTGGCGGGGCTTGACAATAGGGGAGCGTCCAGAGGGGTGGGAAGGAGGAACTGCGACCCCTCGCAGTCCGGGTTTTGGGCCAACCACAGCACCGAGACCGCCCTCATCGCAGCCACCGACGACATCAGAACCCTAACCGACAACGGGGAAACAGCAGCCCTCATCCTCTTGGACCTCTCCGCGGCGTTCGACACCGTCTGCCACCGCACCCTAGTGAAGCGCCTCAGCAACATCGGAATCCGAGAGAAAGCACTGGAATGGATCATCTCGTTCCTCGCCGGAAGAACCCAGAGAGTCCGCCTCCCCCGTTCAGATCCGAGGCCACTGAAGTCATCTGCGGCGTTCCACAAGGATCTTCACTCAGTCCAACGCTCTTCAACGTCTACATGAGCCCCCTCGCAGCCATCGCACGCCAACACAACCTCAACATCATCTCCTACGCCGACGACACCCAGCTGATCCTCTCCCTCACCAACGACCCCACCACCGCCAGAGCAAACCTACACGACGGGATGAGAGACGTCGCCGACTGGATGAGGAACAGCCGCCTTAAACTAAACTCAGACAAGACGGAAGTCCTCATCCTGGGCTCATCACCCTCCGCCTGGGACGACTCCTGGTGGCCCCCGGCCCTGGGCACCGCGCCCAAGCCAACGGACCACGCACGCAACCTGGGCTTCATCCTGGACTCCTCCCTGTCGATGACCAGACAAGTCAACGCCGTCTCATCCTCGTGCTTCAACACCCTGCGCATGCTCCGCAAGATCTTCAAATGGATCCCCACTGAAACCAGGAAGACCGTCACCCAGGCACTCGTCACCAGCCGACTGGACTATGGGAACACCCTCTACGCCGGAACCACAGCCAAACTTCAAAAAGACTCCAGCGCATCCAGAACGCCTCCGCACGACTCATCCTGGACATCCCCTGACACAGCCACATCACCGGACACCTGAAAGACCTGCACTGGCTCCCCATCAGCAAGAGAATCACGTTCAGACTCCTCACCCACGCACACAAGGCCCTCCACGACCTGGGCCCAAAGTACCTCAACAACCGCATGACCTTCTACACGCCCACCCGCCAGCTACGATCAACCAGCCACGCCCTCGCCACCGTACCACGCATCCGCAGAACCACCGCCGGAGGAAGATCCTTCTCCTACCTGGCAGCCAAGACCTGGAACTCCTCCCAACTCACCTTCGGCGAACCCAGGACCATCTCTCCTTCAGGAAGCAGCTCAAGACCTGGCTGTTCGAGCAGTAACTTACCCCCTCCCCCAGCGCCTTGAGACCCTCCCGGGTGAGTAGCGCGCTCTATAAATGCCGTGATTAATTGATTGATTGAAGAGTAAAGTGTAGAAGGGGAGTCCAGTAGAACGTGGCAGAGTAAAACTATAGTGTCTGTGGTGTGACTAGTGGCGGGGTATGGGCGCCAAGGTGGGGATCCATCTGTAGTGATCGAGTCATCAGTTGTGAACATGTGCAGGCCATGATCGTCCTCCGAAGAGCAGGCACTGTCCTGTAAGGAAGCCACTGCTTGGATCGCCCTCTACCTGTCTTCGATGAGCTGTACCAGGTGTGGTGCGTACACAGGCCCTGGGGGGCATCGAGGTTCCCCTCCTGTCTCGGCGTCGCTTTCCGTTTCTCTTGCGGGTTGATGACGTTCCAGCCTGCTGCTGATCCAACCAGTCCCACACTTCCGCAGAATCCGTGAAGAAAAGGTACTTGCCCTCTGAAATAACTTTAAGGCGGACTGGGAATAGTAGAGAATATTGCATTTCAAGCTCGCGATGCCTCTTTTTTGTGCTCAGGAAAGAAGACTGCTATCGTTGTACTGCGGGAGAGTAATCGGGGGAAGAGCGTGGCAGTGTGATCGTCCAGGGTTAGGGGACCCGCTGTACGTGCAGCCCACAGGATGGTGTCACGGTCTCTGTAATGCAGTAGCTTGGCAAGCATAGGGGGAGGGGGAGCGCCTGGAACTGGCAGTCAGGCTGGGAGCCTTTGTGCACATTCCAGAAACAAAAACAAGGTAAGGTGTGCAGCGGATACAAAAGAGTGGAACTAACCATCTAAGAATGTCAACGGGTCACAGACCTCCAGACCTTCCGGCAGGCCCACGATTCGAACACTACTTCTCCGGGAACTGTCCTTGGCGTCCTCCACTCTCTCCTCCAGGATCTTAACTCTGGACTGGAGGTCCCGCAGTGACCATCTGTGTCAGTCATCTGAGTTTGTAGCCCTGCCATCTCTTTCTCTCCATCCGCTACACGATCAGATAGCTTCTGATGGCCATCCCTAAAGAATCGGAGTTCAGTCATCAGGATGCCCACCGTTGACTCAATTGATAGGCGGGACTTTCGATGGCCGCAAGGACCTAGTCAAGTTTGTCGTCTAGAGGCGGAGGATTGGTCTGCGAATTGTCTGGATTGGGGGCGGGTTGGTCTGCGAATTGTCTGGATTGCGGGTTTATGGCACTGTAGTCTGTTGCTCCACCACCGGGTGCAGTGTCGCGGGCGACGCTGCCCTTTGTCTGCTGAGTGGTCATCGGGGAGGGAAGGCAGGAGGGGGGCTCCCACTGACGAAAGTGTGTGGAGACAGTGATGGGGAAAGGAGGGTATTAATAGGATAGTTCAGAGCTCGGGCTTCCATGCCCCAAGAGAGAGTGTAACAAGGCGGTTAAGGCTCAATGAGTGAGGAATGGGGAGGACCAGTCTAGACATCTTGCTGCACCGGCTGGTGACCAGCAGTAGTTACGGCTACTCAGCGGAGTTGCAGTCGAGGACTGGCAGTGTTCAGAGTCTGAGGCAAAGCGAGGGAGTGGGAGGTTTAGTCATGGAGTGCCTGGGGAGCCTACGTAAGACTCCCCTTCCCCCACTGCGGTGGGTAGCCCTCACCTGGGTGCTCACCTGCTTCTACTACGAGGGCGGCTGCCACCCGCCGACGAGATGATTGCGACTGACAAGTGCGGGGTGCATGTCACCAGATGAATAGGGTCCGCCAACGGACTGTCAGAGTGAGTCTCCCCAGGTCGCTGCATAAATGAGTGGGCCTGTGTTCAAGGTGTGATCCTCAGTCAGGCCCCTGCTGGTGACGCTGAGGAGCTGATTCCTAGGGGTAATCGGGGGACTAGTGACGGTTGATAAGGTGTCCCTGGGGATGTCACCAGTAGAGAAGTGTGAGGGGGTCTCCTAGAGCCAGGTCGATGCCCTGGGGTGTCTCTGGGGCAAGGGCCGCGATATGAAGGGCCAGGCAGTGGAAGGAGGCCGTTCACTACTACAGTGAACTCAAGGCGTGCTCACCGATTGCTGGCTTGCTCGCCACTGCAGGTCTCGGGTGACACCTGCTCTTAAATGATCTCCTTATTTGTGAGAGTGGAACACGGTGTGGAACCGGAGTGCAGGAGAAAAGATGCAGCAGGTCGTTATGCCAGCTCCAGCTGCCAGAGGGCCCTTGCCAGGTCACCCATCTGGAGGGTTTCGCAACCCGCGAGTACGGCGAGTTGCTTCAGGGTATGCCAAGTGTTACTCTCGGTCTCTGATAATCCCCAGCCCGGGAGGCACCCTTCTGAATAGTGCCTCAGCATTGGGTACTATCGCCAGGACTGCGCAGACCAGATGCAGGCTGTTACCTTGCTGCGTCGTGCTCGGAGGTAGCTGCAATCCTCCCAGTGTTCTGTCAACTGGTGCAAGGCCAGAGAGTACACCGCAAGTCTTCGCTGTGTAGTGGAGTGCCGAGGGGCAGGCCAGGCAGACGTAGAGTATCCCTGAGGCCTTGCTGGCCATCTACCTCTTAGGTGGCTGTTAGAAATGGGGGTCTCTAGTTGGCAACCCTTCTTCCTAGTCAGGATATGGGGGATACACTTCTAAAATAACCCCTGCTCAACCCCTTGGTAGCTTGGCACGAGCAGACAGGCTGATCTCAGAGGCAGTGTGTAAAGCATTTGTGCACACATACAGTAATACAGTGAAGACACCACACCAGTTTAGAAAAAGTAGTAATCTCTATCTAAACCAAAACACAAAGTACCTTGGATGCGTCGGAAAATGCAAACGAAAAGGGGCGCAGGGAAGGTGATGCGTCGGTTCCTTACACTCAGGGAAGGTGATGCGTCTGTTCCTTGCTCCAGGGAGGTGATGCATCGGTTCCTTACTGCTGCGTGTCGGTTTCTTACTGCGTGGGGAGGTGATGCTTCGGTTTCTTACTGCTTCTCCCAACGATGCGTGACAATCCAGTACGATGCGATACGTGAAGACCCAGGATGCGCTGCGATGATTTAAGCCACGTCCCGTCGGTTCTTCCACAACAGGGCCTGCGTCAGAATCGATGCGGTGATCTCGGATGTCGGTGCACAGGATTCGTCGCACGGCAGACACTTCAGCCGTGAGCAAGGGCTGCGTCGATTCTTTGGCGGCTGCGTTGCATGGGAAAATTCATTTCGGACCGCTGCAATGCATCGGAAACAGGCGATGCGTCAATTTTCACAGTTCTTGTAGTTTCCAGTCCCAAAACAACCTCCAGAGGCCCAGAACACTGGCAAGCACCTCTCAGCAGATCAGAACTCCCAGCAAAGGCGTTCAGGGGGGACTGGGGGTGAAGTCTTTGGGTCCCTGAGACTTCAGAACAGGAGGCATGCTCAATTTCAAGCCCTTGGAGATCTTCCTCAAGCTGGGGACACAGCACACAGCAAAGTCCTTCTCCTTTCCTTGGCAGAAAGTAGCCACTGCAGGCCAACCCCAGACAACAAACAGCACAGGGGCATTTTTCCTCCTCAGTTTATCCAGCTGTTCTCCTTGGCAAACTTTCCTCTTGATTCCCAGAAGTGATCTAAAAGTCTGGGGTCTGGGCCCCTCTTTTTATAATCCAAAATCCTTGGTTCTCTGTGGCAGAGAAGCTCTTTGCCCACCCAAAACCAGTTCTGTCCTCTTTGGCGCAGCTTCCTGGCAGGAGGTGGATACAGCATTTTCCTTGGCACACCAGGACCATTCAGGTGTGAAAGAAATATCCTCCCCCTACTCTGAATGCAGCCCAGGTCTATTCAGCTCAGCCCTGACTCACCCTGGAAAGGCAGGACACACCTCAACCCCCCAAGTGGCTGTCTGAACAGACTGCACATCCCCAGCCCCTGTCACTCCAAAGCCAGACAGTCAATACACAAACCAGCAGAAGCACACAGGATGGCTTAGCAAGAAACCACCCTCTTTCTAAAAGTGGTATTTTCAAACACACAATATAAACAATCATCTTTACTAAAAGATGCATTTTTATATTCTGAGTTCAGGCATACTAAACTCCATCTTTCTATCTTGTCCCAATGGGAAGTTATATTTATAAGATATTATAAATAAACTCCCATTCTATCCTATGGGACAGATAGCCTTTCAATAGTGAAAAACGAAATTAGCAGTATTTCACTATCAGGACATGCCACACACATCAGGACATGTCCTACCTTTCACATACACTGCACCCTACCCACAGGGGTACCTAGGGCCTACCTTAGGGGTGACTCGCATGTAAGAAAAGGGAAGGTTAGGGCCTGGCAAATGGGTGCACTTGACAGGTCGACATGGCAGTACCAAACTGCGCACAGACACTGCAGTGGCAGGTCTGAGTTACATTTACAGGCTGCTCATTTGGGTGGCACAATCAGTGCTGCAGGCCCACTAGCAGCATTTGATTTACAGGCCCTGGGCACACACAGTGCACTGTACTAGGGACTGACTAGTAAGTCAAACAAGCCAATAATGGAAATACCAATTCATAACATATTACAGGGAGCACTTGCACTTTGGTACTGAACAGCAGTGGCAAAGTGCCCAAAGCATCTAGACCAGCAAAAACAAAGTCCAACACACAGCAAAAACACGGGAGGCAAAGGCAAAAATACAGGGGAAACCCACGCCAATGATGCCAGGTCTAACAGCAGCAGATTGGCCTTAGGCTCCGCAGCTCAGAAAAGCTGCCACCGATGAAGCTGCTAGGTTGGTGTACTAAGCGTTATCGACTCTGGTTGTAATTGAGGCCCCCGGACTTGCCTGAAGGGTGTAGCTGCAAGGTGGTGAGATTTGGCGGGGGATCTCCTCTCAATATATTTTTTAAACAGAGTTTATGGGCATTTGAGTTATATGCATTTTCAGTATTACAATAACAGGATTTGTGCATACATGTAGAAATTACATTGTTGTACTCTTACTTATTCTTATGGGATCTCCTCTCAATAGCGTTGCTGTGTTGGTGACGCATCCTAGACCTCACGGGTCTGGCCGGCCGGTTCTGGGTCGTGCCGCACTCAAAGGTCTCTGTTGTCCTCCCCGAGCAGTTTGTTTCCATGGTGGGGTTTGGAGAGTACCCCGTAAGTCGTCACTACTCATGTGAGTGTTAGCGGACAGGCCGCTCGGAGGCTCAGTATGCCTCGAGGTCCTGCAGACTGGTTGTCTCACTGGCAAAAGGCCGACCTCTGGCCTCGTGGTTCAGGAAAGTGGCCGACAATGAAATTGCTCTATCGGGACATCAAGAGCCACTGTCCCGGATGCCAATCCACACCCCCGGACACCCCCGTGGGATAGGGCTGTAGGATGATGAGGTTTGACTGGCCCTGGGGAACGATTTGGCAGGATTAAGGTGGCCAGGGAAGCGGAGCTCTAACAGTGAGCAACCGCCATGTTGGCTGGTAAAGCCAAGCCTCATGACAAAAATCAGTTTTGAATGATGCAAGTAGAAACGTACATGGTTCAATTCCATTACAAGCAATCAAATTTTACAGCGCTACAATGAGGGAGAAATACAGAGAGGTACAGTTCCCTAGAAACTGTCCTAGTTAATGCTCGGTTGGCTGCTCAAGATAGAAACACCATAAAAGCTCTTTTTAGACAAACAATTCCAATTAACATTAGCAGCAGTGGTGTTGATATGCAGGCAGAACGTGTAGTAAGTACTGCTGTTGCAAGCAAAATAATCAGTCATAGTAGCTGTGGCTGGTAGTGGGTCAAGTGCCAATGACTACAAAATAGGTCCAGGTCGATGTATGGCTCCTTAGAACCAAGGTCTGTTTTATCTGCATTTAACTTCAAAAGGTTATTCATCATCAAACATGCGACTGAAGCAAAATATTCGAGGTTTCAGGGGAAAGTCACTGACTATCACTTTGTTGTATCAGTAATTTAATATTAACAGGTTATTTAAAAAGTAAAGCCAAAAAGGACAAATTAAAGAAACTAAACTGTTTAAGTAAATGTTAAATAACTTCAGAAAGAGTTCAACAATTTGTAATCAATCTGTTTTTATTAAGTTTAAAAAGAAAACTTATTTTCATTTACACACTACTAAACATAAAATTACAAAAGTACACAATGCAGCTGTGACCTCTCTACCACGACCTGACCTAGAGCTCTGTTCAGTCTCTTAGTTTTAAGAAATGTATATATAGCCCACCTCTATGGTCTTTGTCAAACAGTTCACAAATGGTTGTTTTCCTATTGTTCTCATTGCTATTGTTCTCATTTTAAACCCCTTCTTAGTGCATTTGTGAAACAGTTCTAAATGCAAAAAGCGACTCTTAAAAGTAGGGAGACGGAGCAGTCCAAGGCTGACTCAGATGGGTATTGTAGCCAAAATCAAAGAAGGGGCAGTTAGACTTGCTCCTCTTTACAATTACCAATAGTCTTTAAATGTTAAATTTGAGAGTTCATCATTGAAGTGGAATTCACGTATAGAACAGATCTGTACTGATCTGGAGATTTAATTGAAATAGATCAACTTCTATCTTCTGCTGAGGTACATGAAAGATTTGGCCTTCAAAATATTGACTTTCCTTCACTCTCTTAAATTGAAACATACCATTTCCCAAAAATATATATAAAAGGGCGTGCCTGCCCGCTTACATTAGCAACAACAGCCAGAGTCAAAGACCATGCTTTTGTGCATCATTTACACATTTATTCCTAACTCTAAATACATAATGAAAATCTAACAAGATTTGATCAAAGAGTTAAAACTGCACCTGAATTCCAATTATATACTCTAGCAAAAGATTTTTTGTTCACCTTTTAGGTAAATAACTTCCACCTATATGGCGCTGTCCAGATTTATGCTGATCCATCAAATACTATCAACATCTTATAAAATAATTCTTAGCAGGTATAGAAGAAGCTGACCTACGCCGTCATTGCCATAAATCTACTGGCATCCTGACACACACATTTTATGAGCGAGAGCACATTAATCCCTTGTGGAACAAGGTTGTAGACAGCTTGAGCACATATCTGGCTAACAACTAGAGATAAAACCTGCATGGTTTGGTCTTGGTTTCTGGAGAGATCCAACCTGAATGCTAATAGAAAAATAGAATCTATTTATTGTCAGACCTATTTTATGCTATTCCCTTCAGGTCCATTTTATGTAACTGGAAAAATTCAAATGGATTATTAAAACATTCATTTGTTTCATGGGCTTGTTACGTGTTTAAGTGTGACTCCAACTCCTATTTAAAAACATAAAAGTAAAGAAGATATAGAATACACTTGATTTAATTTAATTTGAAGCTTATAGAGCGCACAGCTACCTCCAACGGAGGTGTCCCGGCGCTAGCGGATATAAAAATAAAAGCAAGTTGCCACAGGCTACAGAAGCTTAGGGAAGGTCAAAAAGCCAGGTTTTTAGAGATTTACGAAAGACAGATTCCGAATTAGCCTTCCTAAGATGTTCCGGTAAGGAATTCCACAGCCGAGTGGTTCTGACTGAACGACCGGCCACCAAGCCTCGCTTTTACAAAGCGGGGAGTTACTAGTAGGCCTTGATGATTGGATCTCAAGTTTCTTGTCTGGAGATATTTGCGGAGTCTTTTTCTGAGGTATTGTGGGCCCGTTTCTCTTGTTGCTCTGTAAGCTAGAGTCAAAGCCTTGAATTCTATCCTCCTCTTTACTGGGAGCCAGTGTAGGCTCCTCAGATGGGGGGAAATATGGTGTCGTATCAGGATATTTCTAATGAGCCTAGCGGCTGCATTCTGTATAGTCTGCAACTTCCTGATCAGGTAATCTGGCTGACCCAAGTACAGACTATTTGCATAGTCTAGCTGTGAGGTAATAAGTGCATGGACCACTGTTTTTCTACATTCCATGGGCAGCAGGTGGAGAAATCTTCGTATGGACTTCATTTTCCAGAAACATGAGGATGAGACCTGATTTACCCGAGTCTTGCATGAAAGGGTAGAATCAAACTTAAAACCCACATTTCTAGCAGAGGACACTGGCTGAGGGGGAGGGTTGAGCTCAGATGGCCACCATATCTCCAACAATCTAACCCCCTTCTCTGAATTACTTAGCAATAATGCAGCATGCGAGAACCCTTTCTGTGAGCTCAAAAATGCTAGTACTCCCAGTTTGTTGAAGTAGCAGCATTCTTCCTTCTGGACTCCATTTTCTCCCTTTCTTCCTCCTCTATCCTATTTCTCTCTCTCTCTTCTTTATTGGTCTTCTGTTTTATTTTATTTCCTAGGTTACTAACCGTAGGTTCTTAGGGAGTTATTTGTGTGTGTGTAGGTTTCAAAGCACGAATGAACAAGTTACCAAAGTATATACTGTGCTTTATCTTCAATTTATTGTGACGGAACCCAGCTCTTATAATTACACTATTGACATGTTTGTTGCAATGGATTATGTTAACTCTTCTATTTAACAGGTTTTCCAGCAGAAACATTTCTTAAATAGAAGTTACAGAATTTTCATGAAAATGCTACATACCCATTTAAAAAAGGTTTATCATTTATGTTTCAAAACATGATTAATAATATTCTGAAAAAATTATATATATATATATATACACACACACACACACACACACACACACACAGACGCGCGCGCGCGCACACACGCACACATATATATATTACCTACTGTCAGCCGCCAGTAGGTAGTTATAGTTAGGACCTAGTTTCTATGGGAAAAGCGTTTTTTGTTTTGCTAATAACTTTAGCTCAGTTTGATGATTTTTCACGAAATTTTCAAAACTAGTTCAACGCTCACTTCAGCTGCTGTCTGGAAAGTTTCGGGGTGATCCGTCGAGTGGGGGCCGAGAAAAAGAGGGGTCCCAAAACGCGTTTTCCCTATATTAATTCCTATAGAGACTTTAGACACGCTGGATGGAATTTAGCAGAAAGGTAGATCTTGGTCCAGAGTGCCTTTTGGTAGTTTGATGTAAATCCGTTCAGTAGTTTTAGAGATATTAACGGAAATCCAAATGTGTACATCTAGGGACGCAGTTCCTCTGCAGATCCGACAGTCCCCATGCTGTAATCTAATTGGCTGGCAACACTTCAACCAGGAAGTGTTGGCAGCCATCTTGGGACTCTGCTTGAGATGTCATTAGTGATGTTGCTGACCATGTCATGAGTGATGTAATATGTGAGGTCATAAGCAGTGCATTGTGGGGCGTAAGTTATAGTTAGCTCAGGTAACTAGAACTGTTGAATTTCACTGGTTTTGTACAAGTGAAATCTTAGCCTAACTATAACGTCCACTGAGTTTTTTGGCAAAGTAGCTTGGCCCTTTCGCGTACATGTTCTTGTGTACCAGACAGAGGACTTTGAAACGGATTCGTTTCCTGATGGGGAGCCAGTGGAGAGTGTTGTGATCACACATACACGTACAAGGTTTAAGGTAAAAGAATAGATTTATTCTTATTCTTCAGGAGCAGCCAAATGCGCACCTCAGACGTTGCGCTTTCCCCAACCGTCTCCTCCGAACTCCCAGCTCCCGAGCCGTGGAACCCACCCACAGTTCCATCTCGGGAGAAACTCACAATATAACATATCTTTCCCCTTTAGAAACAATAAAAATAAGAGCAAACAAAGAAATATGCAACAATAAAAACACAACTTTTCCCTTTAAAAACAATAACATAAGAAGAAATATATGCAATAATGACAACAATACAACAACAATTTTAACATTAGGAATATCTCCTTGGTACTTAACATCTGACGTAATCCGAAAATTTTTCAGGACAGCGTTTGATTCTGGAACTTCTCCTTGGAACCTCCTCCATACACCTATTGCATTCCACCTCTTCAGAACCCACACCAACTTCAGTTCTACCAGCTTTTTCAACATCACCGTTCCCACGCATCACCTGATCATCCACCAGCATGTCCAAAAAAACGTTATCATCAACCATCCTTCTCTCTGCCCTCTGACAATGTTTACCAATCCACGAATCCCTACACCCAGAATTTCTGAAAATAGAAATTCCATTTTTGTTCCAAACTTTGCCACCTCGAACCTTTACTGCCTTGTCGTAAACTTGCTCAACTTGTACCTATTCAGACCACTTAGGACACTCTTTTTCAATGACAACCGGTTTCCTGACACGCACCAAATCTCCCACACAAATCTTGACATTTGACAACTTTCTCTTGCCTTTATTCATATGACAACTCATTTTGTTGTGGTAAGCCTTAACTCTCTCCCTAATCTTGTTGTAATCAACACTGACCTCCGACTCACCACAACACTCCTTCAACCACCACAGAGCTAATTTCGATCCTGGTTTCCTACCCCGCAATAATTCGAAAGGAGAACAACCTGTAACTGAATGAGGCATAATGCGATATGATAGCAAAGTAGCTTGTAAAGCTTTCCTCCAAGGTAAACCACCTTTGCAAGCCAATTGAATGGACTCCCTTACAACTCGATTAAACCTTTCTGTTTGACCATTAGATTGGGGATAATAATTAGCTGTTCTTTTGTGCTCAACACCACACCTCCTCAAGTAATCTTCAAAAGATTTACCAACAAATTGAGGACCATTATCAGAAACCAACTCTTCCGGCAATCCCTCTCTACAAAACACATCCTCCAAAAATTCAACGATCCCATCAGAAGTAACTTTCTCTGTCATTCTAACTTCAGGCCATTTAGAAAAATAATCAACTAAAACAATGGCAAAGGCTTTCCTCTTAGGAACTGTACAGAAGGGGCCTAAAATGTCAATTCCCAACTTTCTCCATGGTCCCGGTGGAAATTCAATAGGAACAGACTCAGAAACACAAGGCTTCACAGATTTGTCGCTATTAGCACACAGACTACACCCCTTCACCATCTCTTCAACCATGCTATCCATGCCGGGCCACCAGTAAAACTCTCTAATACGTCTTTTAGTCGCGGACATACCTACATGTCCCATCTGGAACAACTTCTTTCTTAATCCAGCAGGTGGTACAATTTTGTCACCCCGAAGCAAAAAAAACCCATCATACATCAATTCATCTTGTATTTTAAAAAAAAACTGCTGCTTCACCACTCAATTTCCTTTCCTCTGGCCAACAATTACTCATGTAATCACACACAAGCACCAATTCCACATCTTTCTTGGATTCACTAATCCATACTTCTTTAGAAATTATGACAGATTCACCATTAATACAATCACACTGATTAATATCAGTCATAGTATAAGCAACCTCGCACTCATATTCCTTTCCACTCTCATCCAACTTTGAACTAACTGGTAAGCGTGACAAAAAGTCTGCATGGACATTCAGCATACCAGGAACATGCTCCATCCTGTACTGATAAGATTGCAGCTTTGCTGCTAAACGTGCCAATCTAGCTGTCAGATTCCTTCCACCTCCAGGAGATAGTACATACACTAATGGTTTGTGATCTGTTCTTAAAACAAAACGAGTTCCCCACAAAAATTGCCTGAAATGATCTGCAGCCCAAGTACACGCCAATAATTCTTTTTCTATAACAGAGTCATTTCTCTCCGAATCTCTCAATGTTCTAGACGCATATGATATCACGTATTCTTCTGATTTTATCTTTTGTAACAAAGTGGCTCCTAATCCATACTTGCTTGCATCCACCGTCACAATGCATTCTCTTCCCACTTCAAATGATCTCAAAAAGGGTGCATTAACAATCTCCTTCTTAAGATCATTGAAAGCTTGGTCTTGTTCAATTTTCCATAAAAAATCATTGTTTTTCCTTAACAATAATCGCAAAGGCTCAACCTTGGCAACATAATTATCAATACATTTTTAATAGAACTACGTAAGTCCTAAAAATGATAGTAACTGTTCCTTAGATGTTGGAATGGGTGCACACTTAACAGCTCTCACATGGTCTTGTTTAGGTTTGATCCCATTTCTTGAAATACAATGACCTAAATATTCTACCTCATCACGATGCAATTTGCATTTGGATTCCTTAAGAGTTAGGCCTTTCTCCCTTAACCTCTGCAGAACTCTCCTCAAATTACAACGGTGATCTTCATCCTTCCCATAAACCAAAATGTCATCTTGAAATGCAATTGCTCTTTTGACACCTTCAAGAGTCTCCTTCATCAGTCTCTGAAATACTGAAGAAGCGCTAGCCAACCCAAATGGCATCCTACAAAAATTGGAACATTCCATCTGGTGTCACGAATGCCATCAAATGACGTGATTCCCTATGTAGTTCACTTTGATGATACGCACTCGCCAGATCCAAAGATGAAAAAACAGTTGCACCTACTAAAGTTGACACAAGTTCATGCAAATTGGGTAACGGATGCCTATCAATCCAAATTTCGTTGTTGAGACTCCTAAGGTCCACACATAGACGAAGATCACCAGTAGGCTCCAGGGCTAAAACCACTGGAGATACCCACGGTGAAGATTCAATAGGCTGGGTAACCTCCTTACAACATAAGTCTTTCAACATAACTCAATTTTTCTCTGTAAGTCAACGGCACTTTCCGAACTTTATGCCTGACTGGAACAGCATTATCCAACAAGACAATTTTGTGTTTGAAACCACTGAACTTTCCTAATTGATTAGAAAAGACTTGAGGAAATTCTGGTTTCATATCATCAACAATGTCATCACTTCTATCGTGTGCACTACCCACCACAAACACCTGAGGAACAGCATTGGGATCTAATTTCATATTCAATTCTTGCTGATGCGGCCACCCCAAAATAGAATCCCCTTTTGCAGCCACGTAAATTTTCCCTTTTGTTTTCCTTTCCTTGAAGGATATACTAGCCCAAAAAAAACCTAGGAGATCTATCTTGTGGTCAGTATATCCACCAGGATGAACATCTGGAGCAATCAACTTTTCATTTTTCCACTTCGATTCCCACAACGCTTTACCAACAATAGTGTACCATGCACAAGAGTCAACCATCACCTCCACTTCAATACCATTAATCTGTACTACACATTTTGGAAAATTCTTCACATTACCATTTTTTATACACATTATGGTATTTGGATTCAGCTCATCATGAAATTCCCCATTAGACAAATAATTTACATTAGCATCAGGTTTGCTCCTGCATACCCTACCAAAATGACCCTTTCTTCTACAACGAGTGCAATTTTTGTCCAATGTGGGGCAATTTTTGAAATTTCCAAGATGGAAACTACTACCGCACCTGTAACACAATGTTTTCTACTTTACAGGAAACACTTTTTTCTCTCTCTCTAATTTTTTAGCATTAACAGAATGATTGATTTCAGTTTTTTTTCCTCTTCCCCTTCATTACTCGCTTTCCTTATTTCATGCACAAATTTCTCTGATTGTTCAATGCTTTTGGCAATGCTAATAGTGGCGCTCGATGACATATCAGATCCTACCCACAGCCTTTCTTGTACTTTTTTACTCTTGGTTTTCATCATGACTTGATCTCTCAATACTTGATCATAGGTTATAGTCTCAAAAGCACAAGAAACAGCTAACGCCCTCAAAGCGGATACATACTCCTCAACACTCATCATCCCCTTGTGCCCTTGAATAGAATTTAAACCATTCCATAACCGTGTTGATTTTCTTACCATAACTAGAGGATAATTGTTTTACTGCTTGCTCAAAAACATTCAAATCACCAGGATTCTCTACAGGAGGTAATGTGGAAAATTCCTTTAAGCCTACACCACCTAAAGTGTGTTTTAACAAAGCTAATTTTCTCTGTGGTGTACATGCGTCTCTTTCTAATACCTCCACATACACTAAAAACACAGGAAACCATAACTACCATTCCATATGAGGGTCACCTTTACACTGTAAAAATACAGGAGGTGGAGCTATGTTAGACATACTAAATACACTTTGCGCACAATATAATTTTGCTAAATATCAATATCAATTTGAAATCAGGATGTGGAAAAATGCAGTATTGATGTTTTTTTTAATGGTGAGCGTGTCACCGAGTGATTCCAACAGGTGCACGCTGCTTTTATTGGTTTAATGGTGAGCGTATCACCGAGTAATTCCACTGGTAATCAAACTTTAAATTTTCAACAACAAACTCCCGTAGATGAATACTTCAATTAATTAAGAGGTGAGTGCATCACCGATGAAGCATGATGTTCACAGCTTGCCAATATTACATTTTTAAAATGGTGAGCGTGTCACCGATAATTCCAACAAGTGAACGCTCTTTTTTGATTGTTTTAAATGATGAGCGTATCACCGATGTGTGATAAACTCTCTCCCCAATTTTACTGGGACACGAAGAGTTAATGCCTTCTCCTTGGCTACAGTCACGATAGCATGCGACTACATTCAGCCAATAATATAAACAGCCCTCCGGCTTACCTTACAGTACCTTTCACCGCTGGAGGTGCCGCTTTTCACAATTCTTCCGGTGCTCACGCTGCCTCCACTTTACAGCTCAGAAGATCGCCGCCGAGAACACGCAGCTGCCGAACACAACGGCTCCCAGCCATACAAGAAGCTGTTGCGCGGGTATCATCAGACACTTCTAGGCTGCTCCTGCCCAATCGTCGCCAAAAACGTGTTGTGATCACACATACACGTACACGTTTTAAGGTAAAAGAATAGATTTATTCTTATTCTTCAGGAGCAGCCAAATGCGCACCTCAGACGTTGCGCTTTCCCCAACCGTCTCCTCCGAACTCCCAGCTCCCGAGAAGTGGAACCCACCCAGAGTTCCATCCACAAGCTCGGGAGAAACTCACAATATAACAGAGAGTCTTCAAACTGGACGCAGATGGAGACCTCGATGGGAGGTTTAGTACCAGCCTAGCAACAGTATTCTGCAGGACTTGAAGTCTGGAATAGAGCTCCTCATTAATGGATGCCAGTAGGGCATTTCCGTAGTCGAGCCGACTTCTGATTAGTCCCTGGACCAGCGGCTTCCTTGATTTGATTGGAATTCATTGAAAGATTTTACGTAAGCTACGCATTAATCCGTAGCAGGTACCAGTTATATGATTTATGTGATTTTTCATGGATAATTGATTGTCAATCTTTACTCCAAGGAGATGGACAGGGACCAAGGCTCTGGGGCCACCAGTCGTTCGACCAAAATTTGAGTTCCTTACCAAAGAGGATGACCTCTGTCTTACTAGCATTGAGTTGGAGATGGTTAATATGCATCCAGTTATCAATGTGGGTCATACAATTTTTGAATCGGAGACTTGTGTCAGTAGGCTTGGGGCCAAGAGTGATCAGTAACTGGGTGTCGTCAGCATATGACACCACATCAAACCCGTAGGACCTGATCACTTTGGCCAAAGGTGTCACGTAAAGATTGAAAAGCATGGGACTTAGGATGGATCCCTGGGGGACTCCCATTTTTACCGGCCGACTACGGGAGACCAGGGTGCCCATTTGAACAGTAGAGGTTCGATCAGTTAGGTAATTTCTAAGCCAGTCTAGGGCTGATCCCCTGACTCCCATCTCCCAGAGCCGTTGTTCTAAAATGCTGTGGGAGATGGTGTCAAAAGCAGTCGACAGGTCCAACAGGACAAGCATTGCTGGTTGCCCATTGTCCTGGGCAAGTCTTATATTGTCGACAACCTCCACCAACAAGGTTTCAGTGCTATGGGCAGCCCTAAACCCCGATTGCAAAGGATCCAACAATCCATGGCTCTCCAAATGGGTAGTGAGGTGCTTGTTGACCAGGGACTCGAGTACCTTTCCAAAGTAAGGAAGCAGAGAAATTGGGCGATAGTTACTGGGTTCCTTAGGATCGGTAGAATGTTTTTTCAGAATGGGCTTAACCTGTGCTGCTTTCCATCTGACAGGGACTGCTGCTTGGGCTAAGGACATGTTAAATAGATCGGTGAGGTTCTTGAGGAGTAAGGGGGCCGGGATTGAAAAGAAACGAGGTGAGACCGGGTCTACTGGGGAACCCGACTTAATTTTAAACAGGGCAGTTGAAACTTCATCTTGAGGTAAATGCGGTGAACTCTTCTAAAAGAGGAATGGTAGGCTTAAGATTGATGTTAGGATCATTGTCAAGATTTTCTAAATCATGATGCGGGAAATAACTATGAATAATATTGATCTTATCCTCAAAAAAAGTGGACAACGTGTCTACCCATTCTTGTGAAGATGGATTACTGGGCTGACATGGGGAAGGATTGGTAAATTCCTTTAGTATTTTGTGGAGCTCCTTGCTAAAGTTGGCAGCTTTATCGATCCTATTAATAAAATATAGTTTTTTGGCTAACTTAATATTGTCTAGGTAACCTCGATGGATAAGTCTATACATTTGTCGATCTTCAGTGCTTTTGGTTTTTCTCCATTTGCGTTCGGCTTTCCTACTGGAATGTTTTTCAGTTTTTAGTAATTCAGTTAACCAGGGCGATACCTTTGGCTTGAACTTGACCCTCGACAAAGGTGCAATGGTATTCAAGGTCAGTGTGATTGCTGCCTCAACGGATGTTGCTGCAAAATCGATATTTTCAGTGCTTGGTAGGGGCGGGAGGCTAAAATGGGCCGAAAAGGAGGCAGGAGTGACTTTCCGCCAAGGCCTGCTCCATCTGTGCTCACTGTTAAAATCATTTTTGATGGTGACTATTTGTAGGGAAAATTTCAGTAAGCTATGGTCGGACCAGAGCAGAGGGATGGGGGACTCCACTTTGACACTGGCAGTGTTGGTGAACAAAAGATCAAGGGAGTGACCTGCCAAGTGGCTAGGTCCCGTCACCATTTGAACTAGTTCCAGTGTATTCAAATTAGAGATCAGTTGACTCGTGTCAGTGTCTTTTTTTAAAAAAATTTTTTTTTATTGTTTTGTTTTCTCACAAACACCATAGTTATACATACATAGAGCACAATGAAATCAAGCGATCAAATTATAACCGTACACAGCCCAATTATTCATCCAAAACATCCGAAATTGGTGCCCATAAACATTGCCCCCTCTTTTTTCCTCCGCCCTTTTAGTTTATAAATTGAAGACTCAATATTATATGCTGCAAATAAGCGTGCCCGCCAATTTGTGAAGGTCGGAGGATCAATATTAATCCATTGGGAAGTTATGCATAGGCGGGCGATGGCCATAGCGATAAACACGAACTCCGACACTGCGCTTGGCCAATTATTTGTACTACCATTACCTACACCAAAAATAAAGAGGGTAGAAGTAATTGAAACTGAAAACCCTAGGATCAAAGAAAGAAATCTCTCAATACCATAAATAAAATCTGTTAATTTTGGGCATGAATAGAACATATGTAACGTATCTGCTGCATATAAATTACACCTACTACATTTTACTCCCCTTGTACCCCCATTTAGCAATCCTCGCAGGAGTATAATATAAATCAAAAATTGTCATGAAATGTTGACTCTTTAAGTTCCCCGTAATCAAGATCTGATTTGCTAATAACAAAGAGTATTCAATATCAATCTGTCTCAGTCCCCCCCACCTTCCTAGCCCACTTTTCCGACTGTACTGTCAAATCATCTGGACATGAATTAAGAAAAATAGCATATATCTTACCTAACCGACTTTTTTTTTGCAATAATTCTACCAGGGGTATTTTATCAAAATCATAAGCAGATCTATAGTTTTCTCCCCTCAGAAAACTCCGGATTTGTAAATATTTAAAAAAATCCCCTCTTTTCAACCCATACTGTTCTTGCAGAATAGCATAGGATATAATCTGTCCATTACAAAAAAGATCCCCCATTACTTGAATACCCTTTTTCCCCCATTGAGATGTGATCTGATCCCGAAAAATTGGTGGTAATGATAGTGTAGTCTCCAATGTGGAATAAGCATTAAGGTTCGGGATCATAAATTTACGCTGAATTTGTTTCCACACCTTAAATGCGGCTCTCACAATTTTAAATCGTGTCTTTTTATAATAACTGGGTTCGAAAATCGACACAAAACAGCAGTTAACTTGATTCCCCAGCCCTAGTTCATAGATAGATGGGCGATTTGCCAATGGTATATCGGCTTTGGAGCCAACAAATAAGATAGCCATATGTTGAAGCATTGCAGCCCAATAATAAAATAGAAAATTAGGTATAGCTAGACCTCCTTTACATTTTGGAAGAATCAGCCATTTGGCTGCTCTTCTTGACCTCCGATAGCCCCATAAAAACCTTGAGCATACCCTTCCAATCTTTGTAAAGTGAGAGGACGAGAACTCAAGAGGTATTTTCCTAAATATATACAAAAACTTGGGTAAGATCAGCATTTTTAACACATTACTCCTCCCAATCAAAGATAAATGTAAATGATCCAACCTCTCAAGTTGCTTGTTGGTGGAGTCAATTATTGGATTAATATTTAAATCGGGAATTCTATCAATCTGCATAGTAATTGTGATGCCCAAATAAGTAGCTTCCGTAACAACTGGAAAATCATGAGGGTAGGTCATACCAGAACATAAAATTTGGGTCTTCTCAATGTTTAACTTATAACCAGAAAAAACTCCAAACTGACCAGCTAAAGCCTTAACAGCTGGGAAAACTGATATTATATCACTCGTCAAAACCACAATATCATCGGCATAGGCCAATGCTCTGTACTCTGTTTCTTCGATTTTAATTGGCTTAATATGTATATTGCTCTCTAGTTTCTTTAAAAAGGGATCAATATACAAAGCAAATAGCAGGGGCGAACAAGGACACCCCTGTCTTGTACCTCTATTGATAGAAAATGATTCTGATTCCTGACCAGTAATCCGAATCTTCGCCTCAGGATGTAAATACATTACCTTAACTGCTTGTATAAAACCCATGCCGACCCCTTTCCACTGCAAAACAGACCAGAGGAACCGCCAGGAGACCCTATCGAATGCTTTTTCGGCATCCAAAAGGAGAACTCCCAGCGGTGACCCCGTGGCCTGTGCCCAATCAAGAAAGGTTATAACTCGTCGGACATGGTCAGCGGTATCTCTTCCTGGAATAAATCCATGTTGGTGTAGAGAGACCAGAGGGGTAATTATTTTTCCTAACCTAACTGCCAACAATTTCGAATAAATGTTGCTATCGGCATTGATCAATGTGATAGGTCTATAAGAGGCAGGGTTTAATTCAGGCTTCATCTTTTTCTTAAAGATGATAATAGTGGTCTTAGACCAAGAATCTGGAATTTGATGGTCATTACGTGCGTGTTCCAATAGAATTGTAATATCGTGCTTAAGCTCCTGCCGGAAGGTCTTGTAAAACTCCAGCGGGATACCGTCAGGACCCGTTGCTTTTCCTGCCGCCAAGGATGTTAAAGCCAGCTCGATCTCATCCCACGTAAATTGAGTTTCTAATGCGATGTTTTGATCCTGAGTTATCTTTACCGTTTCTAGCTCCCCTAAGAATTCTCCCGAGTAGTCATTCCTTATCTCAGCGGTATCCAAAGGATCCTGACTATATAGTCGCCTATAAAAGTTTTGAAAAACTTTTAGGATTCCGGCCGGAGTGTCATTGATTTTTCCATCCACATCTTGTATTTTAGAGATTCGATTGGCAACTTCTCGTTGCTGAGTTCTTTTCGCCAACACTCTACCAGTATTTTCACCCAGCTCATATACCTCCGCCCTCTGCTGTGTATATTTGATTGCAACTTCTGTACTGAAATGCCGATTAATTTTAGATTTACAAATAGCAATTTTCTGCAGGGTATCCTCAATACCTACACCCCCCTGAATATTACTTATTAATTTGCATTCTTCTTTCCTTAATTGCTTTACCCAATTATCGATTTCTTCAGATATTAATTTTTGGCGTGCAATAGAAAAGCTCAGGGTTTCCCCTCGAACAGCCGCCTTAAATGCATCCCAAACCATGCAAATAGATGCTGAATTCCGATTAATGGCGAAAAACTCCCTTATCCATCTAGCCATATGAGAACAGTAATGCTCATCAAGCAAAAGTTTCCTTTCGAAAGTCCAGGCCTCTGAGCCTTCCTAATCCCCTGCATTGGGAATTCTATTATCAGCGGATTATGATCGGAAATCACACGTGGAAAAATCTCCATGCTGCTAATATCAGCCAATTGTGGTGATAAAAAAAATAATCTAGCCGTACAGACTTATTATGTGGGGCAGAAAAGTAAGTAAACCCCGGCTCAGATGGGTTCATTTTATGCCAGCAATCTACCAGCCCATGCTCTAATACCAATCCTTGAAGCGCTTTAAAAACTCTGCTTTTTTACCTTGATATAGAGAGGGCCCACCAATATCAAATTGACTATTTAGATGAATATTAAAATCCCCACACAATACTAGAGGGCCTGACCATAAAGCAAGTTCAACACTTAAAAATTAAGCACTTCAGGGTCATCTAAATTAGTCCCATACATAGAACACAGGGTCAAAGCTAAATTATTCATTTTCACTTCAGCAATTACCCACCGACCCAAATTGTCTGCTTTAACCCGTTTATATGAACATAAGCCATGCCTGGCTAGGATTGCAACCCCCTTAATATTTATACTCTGCCGAGTACAATAAAGCAGCTCAAGGCCAACTTCCCCCAGCCACCGACGATTGTTCCACTGTACATGAGTCTCCTGAAGACAGAGGATATCTACATGCATATATCGTAATTGTTTTGCCAGCACTGCCCGCTTCCTTCGATCATTGAGCCCACAAATATTAAGTGAACAAATGCGTAGACTACCCATCCTTGCTAAACTTAAAAAGTTCAAAAACCCTAGCTACACCCGGAACATACAAAGCACCCAGCTTTTGCTCTATCGAAACCATAATTTCATCTTCTCTAGACCAGATCCAGCTAGTAATTATACCAAAAATATGTTGGAGAAAACAAAACACATTACCCCCTCTCTCCCCCTAGACCCCCACCCCACACCCTCACCTTCCCTCCTCCCCAAACACCCACCTTATGAGGCATAAGGGCCATGGGCCCTCAGTGATTAAGAACAAGCTACACCCCCTCCCGCTCCCCCGAACGCAAAGCCCCCCCCCCAAAAAGCCATAAAAGTTCCTAGGAGCATCCTTCCCAATACATCCCTGTATCATTGACCCTGGCCAGCCACCTTGCTCCCCTGCAAAGTAGAGAGAAATTCTTTTGCAAGTATTTCAGACGTAAAAAATTTGATCGACCCATTAACTATCACTTTTAACTTTGCAGGATTGAGCAGGTACACTTGAACTCCTTTTTCTTGAAAACAAGGGATTAACTGACGGAGTTGCCATCTTTTCTCTACAGTCCCATGACAGTAATCGGGTCTTACGAAAAAGTCACAGCCTTTACCTTTCCGCTTCCTATCTGGTCTAGCCAGATCGTAAAGAGCTTCCCGAGCTAAACAATTATGAAGGCAGATCAAGATAGCCCGTGGTTTGTCACCGGACTGGTTGTTTCTCTTGGGTTGTTTAAAGGGAAAGCGATGAGCCCTCTGTAGTTCTTGTTTCTAGTCCCATTGCTTCAGATCCGGGAATGCTTCACTGAACAGTTCAACAACAAATTGATAAATATCCGTCCCTTCTGCTCCTTCCGGTATGCCCAAAATTCGGAGATTGTTTCTCCTTGCCTGATTCTCTAAATCCATCAATTTCCAAGTTATATCCGTTTTTGAGCATCCATAGATTGGATACTATTTTTTTGTGCCGCTAGTTCATCCTCTACAGCAGATATTCTTGACTCCGCTTCTCCCATTCTGACGGCAAAGTCAGAACATGTTTTAGCGACCCGTCGGATCGCATTCTGAACTTTTCGATATCCTCCTTGAATTCGCGCGCTCCCCGCCCGGGTCTCCTCTCTGTGAGCTAAAATATTCTGATAAATTGTGGTCAGCGTAATATCATCAGTTTTTTCTAAACTTTGACTTTGACTCTGACTTTGATTTTGTGCTCCACCTAATTCACCATTGCCACTCAGTTTGGGGGAATAGGAATAGTCCCAAACCATTGACCCCTCGAGTGGGGGCTTTACCCCTGCCGATAGAATCCCATTTTTTTTTGCGGACAGTTGTTATTTCTTGGGAAATTCGCATTCCCTCTTCTCCAAATCCTTCTTCCAATTCTTGTCCGGAATCACTTAGCTCACTTTCATCCTCCGCCCAGCCCCCCCCGGGACCTTCGTCCTCTGAAGACGGATCAGACATTGAAAAAAATGTGTCCCCGGTATCACCGTCTTTCCCTTCTTTGATAGTAGAGCGTCGCCAAATCCAATTCCAATGGGAGAGATCCTTGTAAAATCTGTAAAACATCCCTTGAGTTTGAGGCTGAGGTAGCCGATGTAGCCCCCTGAGTAGTATTAAAAGAGACTACATTACCCATAATGCATTGGTTCAGTGTCCCAGCCGTTTCATTATTTATATCAAACTCTGAGTCTACCATCAGTGACGGGTTGTTATGTATGTTTTCCTCACCAGTAGATCCTCTAATAACAGCCGGGCTGTGGTGCTCTGACTCAGTATTATTACTCCCGATTATATCACCCTCGGCAGAAATCGGGGCAATATCTTGCTTTGTCACCATCATGTCGCTGGATTCCATCACTGTCATAGAGATCACTACAGCAGGGTCAAGTCCAGATTTACTCTCCCCTAAGCCCTTTACTTTCTGCTGCTGGGCTCTAAACATCGTTGACACAGTGTGTTTTGGTCGCGTTGAGGATTCACCTCCACTTAGTCTGTCCAGTGCTTTCTCTGCGGTGCCTCCAGCCCCCCGCCGTCCGCCTTCTTTGGTAGTTCCTGCTCGGGATTTTCCTAATTGTCCTTAAGGTTTTCCCGGAGTTTCGGTAGCCGTAGAACCCCCCCGAGTCTTCGCTCCTTTCCCTGCTGCTGCCTTCGGAGCCATCAAAGAGCTTTGCTGCAGCCGGACTCCCTGAACCGCAGCCCGGAAAAGAGGACTCAGCGAAGTGAGCTGCGAGGGCGCCGGTAGCTGAGAGTGGCAGATCCACATCCGCCAGATCATAGCATCGAGGTCAGGGTGCTCCTTACTCAATTTCACCGCAGCATTTGCGGTTTTCGAAGATCACAAGGGGGGAGAGATTTGTCGGGGCAGCACAGAGCTTGCTCACACAGCCGGTGTCGGCCGCCATCTTGCCTCCTAAACCGCAATGTCGACCCTGCGGCTTTCCAACACCCTCCGCCTCAAGGCGGGGCTGACCTCTGACATCTCCACCGATCGTCAGTGTCTAAAGGAAGTTCCGTGTGGTAGTTAAAATCCCCAATGAGAAGAAAGTTGTCAGCTGCTAGTACATGTGGGGCAATTGTCTCAGTCAGATGGTTTATAAAGTTGGTTTTCGGGCCGGGAGGCCTGAACACTAATGCACCTCTCCAAGTAAAGGGCTTCATAACAGAATAGATGGCTGCCCACACAATGCCATGCACCTGACCCATCAGGCCACCATCCCAAGGCGCTCTGTTTTTTTAATCACTGGAATATATATATATATATATATATATATATATATATATGTGTGTATATATATATATATTTGTGTGTGTGTGTATATATATATATATGTATATATATATATATATACACACACACACACACACACACACACACGTTTTGCCATTTTTATTGCACAAAATGCAGTTGTATAAAAACCCTTATTTCACAGGGATCCAGGAAATCTGTGGAATATTTCACAGCTGCTGTGAGATACGGATTTAATCATCATAATGACAGCCTCCAAACCACTCTGCAGACCTTTGTTTTTTAACAATTTTTCTATTGAGTTTTGAAAGCATAAACAACATTTAGAAAACACTTGTTCACCAGAGTGCAAAAGACTGCTGTCTCGAACAGTATAAATAAATACACTGCCATAACTTCATTGCTACAAATATTACATATATTTAAGGGGGGGGGGGGTGCATGCTTACATGTGTCGCCACCTGTGTTTGTGTTACATTTTCGATGTTATGTTATTGACCCATTCTGTAGCTTATCTGAACGTCCCACACTCTGCAGCGCTTTAATACTTTCAAGATTACTACAATTATGGGTCATTGAGGACCAAATTATGGTGCAAAGCTATCTAAATTATGTAGCAAAAAAATGTGAATTATGCTGCACATACTCTGTCACTATAATGTTTATCCATTTGAGATAGAACCACTGTAGGAAATTGGGTTACTGGTTGGCGGGGCTGAAACCCCACTCAAGCAGTGACCACAATCCTTGACAGGTTGAGGCACAAGCAAACCCCAAATTAACCTGTGCTCAACCCTCTGGTAGCTTGGCGCAAAGCAGTCAGGCTTAACTTAGAAGCAATGTATAATACTATAAAGTATTTGTGCAACACTTCAAACAGTAATAAAATGAAAACAATCCACATAAAGGATCCCACACCAGACTAGAAACGTAGAGTCTATTTTAATAAAGAACATGAGACCAAAACAACAAAAAGCCAATCGGTAGAACCGGAGATATACAGTTTTCAAGTTTTAGTGAAAATAGTGCCAAAAAGCTTAATGCACCACTTGCGGCTATCAGGTCGAGCAAGACCGGGAGAAACTCACAAGTTCAGGCCATCCACAATGGAGCACGGGTCAGAAACAGGGAGCAAGTTAGTCCCGCTGAAAAGTTATCTTCTCAGCCCAGCTAAAAGAGCCCGTTCGCAGTGGAGGGGGGCAGAGAAGCATCACGGACGGTCGTCTAGCGCAAAATGCAGGCCGGGTGTTGCGGACAGGCGACGCTGTAGCACAAACACCCTGTTTTTGTCGCGGATGGTGGCGCTCCTAGTGAGTGGTTGATGCTGTATCGCGAAGGGTCAGGTTGATGGAAATTTGCATTGGCGGGCTGTGCGAGTAATAAGGTTTTGGCACCAATGGTGAGCCCAAAAACTTAATTTCAGCTCCACTGAGGCGACACCAAAGATCAAGGATCTGAGGGGTACCACCTGAGGATCAGTGACTTACTCCTGCTGGATCAGGGTGCTAGTTCAGTTGGCTGGGAGCCTGTCACTTCCCTGTGGTTTTGAACAGTAGGCCAGCAGACTAGCCCATGGAGTCACTCTGGGTGTCCTGGGTTCAAGTGCAGGTCCAAATCCCTCTGACTCGGCAGGAGGGAAGCAATCCAGCAGGGTAGCAGTCCAGCAACAGCAAATGTTGGGCCTTTCAACAGCACAGCAGTCCTCCTTCCTGGCAGAGTCTCCACATGTCCAGAAGTGTACTGAAGAGTTGGTGTCCGAGATTCAATATTTACACCAGATGCCTCCTTTGATGTGGGAGGTTTCCTTTAAAGTGGCAGGTTTCTTGCCTCCCATGCTTGGATCCAGACTAACTACAGGGGGGTATGCAGCCCTTTGTGTGGCGGCAGGACATAGCCTATTCAAGTATAAATAGGGCTGTGCCCAGCTCCACCCTCCCATCCTGCCAGTGATGGCCCATTCAGGCACACATAAGCCCTCTATTGTGTGGGAATGTCTGGGAGGAATACACAAAGCCCAACTATCAGCTACACCCAGTCATGTGACCCAAAGGCAGGCTGCAGGCACTGAATGGTTAAGGCAGGAAAATGCCAACTCTCTAAAATTTGCATTTTCAAAAGTTTCATTTAAAATCTGCCTTTTCCATAAGAGAGGAATTTTTATTACAATTCCAAACACACCAAACATGAACTGATTACTTGTTCCAAGATGGAAGTTACAACTTATTAAATGCAATAAGGTATTTCCAATGTTATCCTATGGGAGAGAGAGGCCTTGCAGTAGTAAAAAACAAATTTAAGAGTTTTTCACTATGAGGACATGTAAAACTTAAAAGTACATGTCCAACATTTTAAATACACTGCACCCTGCCCTCCGGGCTGTCCATGATCTACCGTAAAGGTGACTTATTTGTATTTTTAAAAAAAAGCAAGGGTTGGGCCTGGCAAGAGGTTTATCTTGCCAGGTCAAAATGGCAGATTAAAACTACACACAGGCTGCAATGGCAGGCCTGAGACCTGGTTAAAGGGCTACTTAAGTGGGTGCTGCAGGCCCACTAGTAGCATTTAATTTACAGACCCCGGGCACAGGTGGTGCCTCTTTACTAGGAACTTACAAGTATATTACATATGCAATTGGGTGTAAGCCAATTCTACTATGTTTTAAGGAGAGAGCACAAGCAATTAGCACTGGTTAGCAGTGGTAAAGGGTGCAGAGTCCTTAAAGCCAACAAAAACAGGTTCCGAAAACTGGAGGATGAAGGCAAAAAGTTTGGGGATGACCCTGCAGAAAGGGCCAAGTGCAACAAACACTATTTTGTGTGAAAACTGCAAATTGTGCACTTTATAAGGCAAATGCAGCAGATCTATAATAATGTAGTATAAGCTGAAGGCACAGAATAGCCTAAATAAGCTGACCCTCACCACTACCCATTGTGTTGTTATCAATATATTCAAGAAGGGTAAACAAAGCTTAGACATTCCACACTGCCTCAAAATAAACATGCAATATAAAAATACATAACAAGTACCATGTATAATATGATCCTATATTGACATGTCAACATGTTTGTGACACTTATAAGCCACCCAGCCTTTAGCCATTGATTTCTGATGTCACCAGAACCCCTCAATGGCACTAATGGACCATATTATACATTTACAAGTTGTGTAGTCTCTCTTATATATAAATGTACATTTTCTGAGTTCCTTTTTGTGATTTCCTGAAGCAAAATCGTGAAATGTGCCTATGAACACGAGACACTTGCCATTTCAACCTGAAATCAGGAACTGCTTCTCGCTATTCTAAGGAAAAATGAATTGATTTTAGATTTTTCCATATAATATTTAGCTTATCGCAATACAACAAATTGTGTTCTCTTATTATATTTAACATTGCTTGAAGTCATTTAATTGCATCATATACAGAGAGTACACCGTCAAATGCAACTGAATCCACAACACATTCTCACAAATAATTAACTGCAAAAGATCACACAAGCAACCTAGAATTTGATGATGCTCACCATCCTTTTATAAAGCCAATCTCACTCATATTAACCAAGGCAGGCAAATCTTTCTCAATCATGTTAGCTAAAGCTTTATATGAAATACATTCAAGATTTTTCAATCACATTTGGTCCCAGTTTTTAGCCTCCTTTTGGTCTCTATTCTGTTTGTCTATAAAACATTGTGTAGTGTTGAGGTCACAGGTTACTGGTGTTTTGTGTAGAATGGTGTAATGTCAGGCATGGAATGTTGACATGTAAGTACTGGAATACTGCGGCGAGATTCTAGGTCAGTTGGAGAGAGGATGTTGGTGACTACACAACTTTTTCCTGTGTGGCAGCTCTGTTTGAATAAACAAGCTTGTATCTTACCTCATTTCTCCTCGCTCTCGATTCATCCTGGTGGAGGAGAACACTACATCTTTTTGTGGCAAAGAGCTGGAGCTGCCGCAAAACCCATGTTGGTGCTAGTACATCGCCATGACAAGGAACTAGGAGCTCCTGGGGAGAGGAGTTGGCCTAACGGCTAGGGCGGTCGACCTCGAATCTGGGGAACTGGGTTCGAGTCTCTGCAATGACGCTGAACATCCTGTGATTCTGGGCAAATCACTTAATCTCCCCGTGCCTACCAAAAAATGAATGTGCCCTCATGTAACGCAACTGGTGCTATGTAAAGCGCTCTGATACCCGATACATTTGGTTCAAGTTCGCGCTATATAAAACTATAAAAAATATTTAAAAAAAAAACAAAAAAAAAAACTAACCGCAAGTTATTTTTACCATGGTCTCCTCAAGTGAGGATGCTTTATCTGTTACTACATTGTGCAGCACATTTACAAGTATAAACTTTAAGTGTCAGGCAGCGTCGTGGTGCACTTTCATTTGTCTGTGTGCGCATAAATGGGGCCGTATTGCCTACATTGTAGCCACAGTACACCGTTAACACATTACGTCATCACGCTGAACGTCTGAGGTGCCCTTTTCATTTGGGTTCAGCCATATCACGCTTCGTCATCCTGCTGTGTGTCTGGGCTGAAATTTTCCTTTGGTTTCAGGCTATAGCTGCAGAGCAGCATCATTTTCTTTTGGGTCACAGCCATAAGGCCTGCTCTGTGTCACATGCATCAGCTGCCATTTTCGGTTTGGGAGGAACCGCCGACAAGCACAGTTTATCGCTACGCTTCAGAAGCGAGAACCGATCAGCTACTATCCAAAAAGGAATCTTTGTTTCTAGATATACCTAAAAAAGCTGGGATCCCCACTGTAAAGGACATCTTGTAGCAGTGAAAATACACTTATTTAGCGTGTCTTCTCCAATTCAGCGACACACACACTCTTAACAAAACTTCAGCTAATATTACCATTCATCTCTATACAGTGCTACACACCATTTTTGGTGTGTAAACTCCTAGTTATTCAGTGACACACAGATACTCACTATTATTAAATACTAGGTGTGGCTTGTGTACCACACGGAGGGATTTATTTCCTCTCCAAACTTTCAAGGACTTTCTAACTGTTATCTAGTATCTATTCACGCTGTTGTGAGGTTCTTCATAATGCTATCTGTAAATCCACCACCACCATTTTTGGAATCCATTGGAAAACCCCAGTGGGGTGGAGGAACAGGTTTGATGTTTTCTAGACTTATTTAGGTACAATTGGGGCTTCAAGGTTTCACACAGAGCGGGAAAAAGTTTGACTCTTACATTCCTTAAAATGTGAAGGTCGTGCCATTTTCAAACACTTACCAGAAGTGGAATAGGTGGATGAAGAACCAGTAGATGAGTATACTGATACTGTTAAGAAACTAGAGCTGTGTTTCGATGTCCAATACAGTATAGTAGTTTTGTGACACAAATTCCTCATGAGAAAGCAGCTAAGGGCCTGATTTAGATCAACAGTGACGGATCTCCCGCCTGCTGAAATATAAATCATATTATATTCTATGAGATTTATATTTCAGTGGACAGGATATAATCACCGTTGTGACCGAGTAACCTACCCACCAAGATCTAAATCAGGCACTTCAGTGGAAAAAATGTAGATATGTATGTGTTGGCACTCAGAAGTCTGGTAGCGGATTGCCACTTCGAGAATTTTAGGGATCAGTTGGTTCATGACCAATTTATCCGCCATTGTACAACCAAGTCCATTCAACAGAAACTACTGTCCAAGTAATCCAACTCTGGAAGAAACGGTACGTATAGCTAAAAACATAGAAACGTCACAGATCTCTGTGAAGGAGCAGGAAGAGAAAAGAACTGATGCTGTGGGTAATATATGCCAGAAAGGGAAAAATACTGTTAAGGACTCTGTTTATGCTACAGATGTTGCTAGATCAACAAAAGGGTTTTTTAAGCAAACGCATGTGTGTGTTCCATATGTGGTAATGTAGCACATTTCAAGAATGGAAAACAGTGTCCAGCTAGGAATGTCATTTACAGAAATATGCAATAAGTTGGGCCATTTTGCAAAGGTATGTCAGTGCCAGATGAAACAGACAGAAAGGGGAAGCGATGTAGTAGCTAATCTGGTTGAAGAAGACTATGACTGTCAGCGAGGACGTTATGTGTACAGGCGATCCTGCAGACTGTGTAGACCCATATAATGAAGTCTTGGTGGGTGACAGATTTGTAAAGCTTTTCTGGATTCGGGAGCAAGAATAACTATGGTAACCCAAGAGTTGTTCAAAGAGCTGTGATCTGGGAGAACCCTGAATCCCCCTGATCGTGCACCCGCATCCTATGAAGGGAGACGTATTGAGCTTCCAGTTTTTTTTTTTGGAAGATGTTTTAATCTTCAAAAATAGAAAAATCTTTGGTAAAATATACGTGGTAGTCAAAGAGTTGTGGATTTTGGGTTGGTTTCACCAAGGTCTGTTCAATATGTCCTGAGACCCGGCACCAAAGACGAAGTGTCCATAGTCCGAGATTGTTTAGTGTGGGAGATCACTGCAAAGTTTCCCTCTGTGTTCTCTGACAAGCTGGGAACCATTAAGGATTTCCACCGGATAGAAGTCTTAAACAAGGATCTGCATCTGTGAAGCATAAACTGCGTAGTGTTCACTTTTCTGTTAGGGAGGATCTTGAGAAAGAATTGATGAATGAAGTTGTGTGACAACAGAATCATTGAACCCATTGAGTCGTCCCTGTGGCTATCGCCTCTTGTTATAGCGTGTAAGAGGAGTGGCGAACTAAAAGTTTGCATGCATTTGCGTAGCCTTAACAAGACTATTTGGGTCGATTCACACCCTCTTCCTAAAATATCTGATCTTCTAGCTTTGGTTGCGGATGTGAAGTAGTTTATAGAATTAGACTTTGCCTTAGCCTACCACCAGGTTGTTTTGGAACCAGATTCCAGGCAGTATACAGCCTTTGTGTCTCCTATTAGCACTTTCCAGTACTGCAGGATGCCGTTTGGATTCGCCTCAGTGGCATCTGTTTTCCAAAGGATAATGTACCAGCTGTCTAGGGGCATAAGAGGAGTTGCCGCATTTCAAGATGTATCGATCTTTGCGCCATCCAAGGAGAAACATGATGTCATTTTTGATCAAGTGTTAACCATTTTGCATGAAAAGGGGGTGGGATGTGTAGAAAGCTGGCTCTTTATATAGTATACCAAAAAGAGGTATACTGTGCAAAGAGTCCAGGTATTCCCTTATAAGTGGATAGGGGCTTGCTCTAGCAATCCTAAGATGCTCTCTTAGGGGGTAGTGTGGTTGAGCAGCCTTAGGCTTATCAGAGAGGAGTGTTAGAAATCTGCAACACACACATAGTCAATAAATGATGCACATGACTCCATAAGGAGATCCACACCAATTTATAAAAAATAACACGTACCTTTATATATATTTAGGCACCAAAATCATCACAATCAGGCAAGTACGTTTCGTGATAGAAATAGTTGCAGGTTTGTAAAATTAACGCTTAGTGCAACTTCTGAAGCAGTAATGTTATCCTATGGAGAAAAAGACAATATACTGCATACAGGTACTTCACAGTGACTTACGGAACCGATCTCCTGGACTTAAGGTGAGAATGGGGCAAGGTCCAAGGCAGCACCAACAGGTCACCTCCGGCTGCACTGGGGCAGCTGGGTGCAGTGGTGCAATACAGCGTAGGGTGCCGAATGTTAGTCAATTTGGATCGGTCCGGTTGGAAAGAGGCTGCAGGTTTGGACTGGGAGGCCAGTCGTTCTGAACCAACAGGTGGTCTCAGGTCTCACAATGCTCGGGGACGTGGGCACACTTTTGGGCCTCTTCTCCTCGGGCCGGGGCGGCCGGGGGCAGATGTGTCTGGAGGAGTCCGTTTTTTTGTCACCCGAGACACGTGCGGTAGAGGGGGCCTGCAGCCAAAGAGGCTGCAGGTGACGTTGGGAAGTCCACAGCTGGGAAACCCAAGGTGGGCTTTGAGTCAGGAGCGTCTGGGGACTATGCTGGCACCGTTGGCCCACTTCAATTTGGGCTAGGGGGCATGGGTGGAGTGGTGCTTTCCGGTGACGGGTTGGCAGCCTGGATTCCTCGCAGTTCTTCTGGAGTGCCTCAGGATGCAGGGAAGCAGCTCCACTGCTCCATGGGAGTTCCTAGGCCTTGAGTGTAGGCTGGAAGTCCTCTCAGGCTGTTGGAGGCACAGGCAGCTGCAGAACAAGCCGTTTTTAGTGCAATTGTAGAGGACAGCAGGCAGGCCCCTAGGGTCATTGCACCCCCTATACGATACGACCACTTCCTGGGGGAAGTGGGCATAGCCCTGTCCCAGAGTTCCTAATTTGGCAATCACCAAGATGGCAGACTTTCAAATTTCATATCCACATCAGGTAGCCCACCTTAGGGGTGTGACTAACAAGAGGGCGGTACGCCTCTCTCGCTACTAATCTTCCTGCCTGTCCAGGCACGAAACGGGCCCCGATACTGGCGGGGGGGGGGGGGGAGATTGGGGATATCATCCTCTCTTCTTGTGAGGGAAGCCAGATTCACATACCAAATGTGGTGGGCTCTTTGAAGCTCCCTGCCTTGGAATGCTAATTTACAGGTCACCCTCTGCCCAAACAAGCTTTGTTCCTGACCTCCTGAGAACGTACGCCCTCACCCCTGGACGTCAGAAACTTGTCTCTGGTGGCAGGTTGGTTGGGACCAGTCAAGTCAGCCAGCATACTGGTAGTTGGAAGGTTTTCAGGGGGCATCTCTAAGGTGCCCTCTGGGTGCATGTATTAACGAATCCATCACTGGAATCAGTGTGAGTAAATTAATACAAGATGTTTGCTACCAAACATCTTAGGTTTCAGTGAAGCCATTATGTAGCTGTGGAACTCGTTTTCACCAGTGTCCAGCACATGCATTTAAAATGGCTTCCCTGGTCACTTGTCCTAGCAGTAATTGGACTGACCAGCACAGGGGCATATCTGTTCATGCAGATATGTCCACACATGCAGTACAGTGCACCCTGCCTTAGGGCTGTAAGGCCTGTTGTAGAGATGACTTACCCACGTTGCATGCAGTGTCTGCAGGCATGGCACACAGGCATGTGTGCAATGTCATGTTTTTACTTTTGTTTGCCCCAAGACACGCAGCCTGCAGTGGCAGTCTGCATGAGTTAGGTGCGGGAAGGCACAATACGTGTGCAGCCCTTATGGACCCTCCTTGGTACCCATGCCCTAGGTACCAGGGGATATCATTTACTAGGGACTTACAGGGGGTGCCAAAGGATTTGCCAGTTGGGGACAACTGCACAGTTTTGGGAAAGAGATCTGGCACTGGGGACCTTGTTAGCAGGAACTCAGTGCACTTCCAGTCGAAATTGCATCGAATACCAGGCAAAAAGTGAGGGTGATCGTGTCAAAAAGGGCACTTCCCCAAGATCGAGAAATGTGGATTTGTAAAAAAGAGGGTCGAGTATTGGGTCACATTGTACTTGGTGCTATAATTGAGGCACCGCCACCTACCGATAAGACTAGTCTCAAATCATTCATGGGAATGTGCAAGTTCTATGCTCGTTTCAGTCCCAACTATGCCTCTCACATCAACGCTTTGACTATGCTCTTGAAGAAGAATGTGTCTTTTAGGGGGATTCCACATGCCAGGACTCTTGAGTGGGTGAAGAGGCAGCTAGCCAGTTAAGAAATCCTCAAGCCATTTGATCGAAAGCATCCATGCTGTGTCACTGTTGATGCTAGCATTCATGGTTTAAGGGCTGTTCTCACCCAATGTTATGGTGATGTTGAAAACACTATTGGTGATGCCTCCAGGGTGTTGAGAGAAGCAGAGACCCACTTTTCTACCATCGTAAAGGAGTTGCAGGCATGTTGGTGGGGTATACAGAAAATCAAACCGTATATTTGGGGCACAAAATTCACTATAAAAACAGATAAGCCTCTGGGGGTTAAACTGTCCTGCGAAAAAAATCAAATAACAAACACCCAGAATGTCCAGATAGACTACAAAGTTGTTGCAGTACAATGTTGAAATTGAGCAAATCCAAGGGGAAAAGAATGTCCGAGATGATTTTCTATCTAGGTTTGCGGTCCAAGGAGATAGTATGGGCGATGGTGAAGATACTTTGTATGAGAACTGTGTGATTGATAGCAAAACACACAAGATGATGGACGGAATGTTGCACATTGGCAAAACATTCACCCCCAGTCACAGATCTGGGTTTAATCCATCGTTATTTTGCTCACCACGCCACCCCAGTTCAGACGTGGCCATATGCAAATCAGTCTTGACCCTGTGCCTCATGGGAACAGTCCAGCCCGAACTGCCAAGCCATGTCTTCCCTGGACCGGAATCAAGCATCCTAGGACCGGTTTCTGGCTATCAGCCGTCATCAGCCAGGATAGCTTGACTCCAGTGGCGTAGTGAGCACGGGACCCACGTCTGGGCATACCCTTCCCACATAGGGCGAACAGCAAAACACACAAGATGATGGACGGAATGTTGCACATTGGCAAAACATTCACCCCCAGTCACAGATCTGGGTTTAATCCATCGTTATTTTGCTCACCACGCCACCCCAGTTCAGACATGGCCATATGCAAATCAGTCTTGACCCTGTGCCTCATGGGAACAGTCCAGCCCGAACTGCCAAGCCATGTCTTCCCTGGACCGGAATCAAGCATCCTAGGACCGGTTTCTGGCTATCAGCCGTCATCAGCCAGGATAGCTTGACTCCAGTGGCGTAGTGAGCACGGGACCCACGTCTGGGCATACCCTTCCCACATAGGGCGAACAGCAAAACACACAAGATGATGGACGGAATGTTGCACATTGGCAAAACATTCACCCCCAGTCACAGATCTGGGTTTAATCCATCGTTATTTTGCTCACCACGCCACCCCAGTTCAGACATGGCCATATGCAAATCAGTCTTGACCCTGTGCCTCATGGGAACAGTCCAGCCCGAACTGCCAAGCCATGTCTTCCCTGGACCGGAATCAAGCATCCTAGGACCGGTTTCTGGCTATCAGCCGTCATCAGCCAGGATAGCTTGACTCCAGTGGCGTAGTGAGCACGGGACCCACGTCTGGGCATACCCTTCCCACATAGGGCGAACAGCAAAACACACAAGATGATGGACGGAATGTTGCACATTGGCAAAACATTCACCCCCAGTCACAGATCTGGGTTTAATCCATCGTTGTGTGTTTTGCAACTGTGTGATTGATACCAGAAAAAAAATCTAAAATTGTCCAAGAAGATTCTTGCAAATTATGGGATCAAAACATTATCCCAAGCATATTCATAGCATGTACGCACTACACTCTAGATTTTTAAATAGCACTGTCCTTATTGCCAGAGTTATCCCACGGGGGAGTGTTGGGATGTTCTCGAACAACTTCAGAAGTTGTTTGCTATAGTTTTTGTAAACTAACTAGCCAACTGGACTGCGGTACTAGGCAGAAAGACCCAATAGAGCAGGATTGCCACAGGTCCTCTTGTTTCAAGGTCTCACCCAGTGTGCATCCAAAATTCCAACTCAGTTGAGTTTCTAGAAAAAAAAAATCCTTTTGACTGAAGTCAACCACCTAGATTAAATATGGGTTCCACCAAGTCAACAATGGCTAATTTAGGATACTAAACTCAGTGCACAAAGCACAGTTTAATTTTGCTAATAGGGATTGGTACTCCAGGTCCAGTTAGAACACAGTTTCACATCAGAGTATAAAGGGCCTTCTTACAAATGGGGGTCTCTAGATGGCAGAGGTAGGTACCTTTGTCCAAATAGGGACCCTTGCTTCTAGTCAGGGTAAGGGGGATACACACTTTCGATAACCCCTGCTCACCCCCTTGGTAGCTGGGCACGATCAGACAGGCTTATCCCAAAGGCAATGTGTAAAGTATTTGTACCAACACTCACAGTAACACAGTGATAACACCACAAATGGACACCACACCGGTTTAGAAAAATAAAGGATCTTTATCTAAACTTAACAAGACTAAAACGACAAAAATCCAACATACAAGTATTAAGAAAAATTACTTTCAAAAGGTTTTAGCAACTGAGTCCATAGAAAACTATGGATGCGTGATTTCTTGCAAAGTACCTGTTGTTGCGACAAAATTCACCAAGCCAAATAGCCGCAGCGATGGGAAGCGTCAAAAAACAAAGAGATGCATCGATTCCTGAGACCTTCGTGGATGCAATGCGACAGTTCCACTGGACACAGGGGAGCGGTGCGTCGGGTCGGGTCTGTACGGGGAAGCGATGCATCGATTCTGAGACGACTCCGATCCGCGGGTGATGCATCGTGGAAAACTTGCCGCACAAGGACGATGCGTGGAAATCGGGGATGAGTTGGCGAACGTTGCGGCGGCGTCGAGCGGCGCTGCGTCGATTTCTTCAGCCGCGATCCCTCGATGCGGCGATTCTTGCAGCGGCGTGGCGAGGAGATTCTTCTCGCACCACGGCGCTGCGTTGGAAAAACAGTCGCAAGAAGAGTGATGCGTTGATTTTCTTGTTGTTGCGTTGCTTTCCAGCTCCCAGTAGCAGAAACAACCTCCAGAGGCCCCACACAGTCACAGGCACTTCTTGGCAGGTCAGAACTCCCAGCAAGGAAGATCAGGGGAGCTGGGGGTGAAGTCTTTGTGTTCCTGAGACTTCAAAACAGGAGGCAAGCTCTAGTCAAGCCCTTGGAGACTTTCCTCAAGCAGGGGACACAGCAAAGTCCTTCTCCTTTCCTTGGCAGAAACAGCAACTGCAGGCCAACCCCAGACACACAGCAAGCGCAGTACTCCTCCTCAGTTTCTCCAGCTCTTCTCCTTGGCAAAGGTTCCTCTTGATTCCAGAAATAGTCTAAAGTTCAGAGGTTTTAGGTCTAATACTTATACCCCAAAATGTCTTTGTTCTCTTTGTGCAAGGGTCTCTGAGCCCAGTCCAAACCAGTTCTGTCCTCTCGTGTGCAGCTGCCGGGCAGGAGGTGGAGACAGTATTGTGTAAGGCAGACAGCCCCTATTCAGGTGCAAGGGAAATCTCCTCCCACCACTCTAAATGCAGACTGGGCCTATTCAGGTGCTAGTGGGAACTCCTCCCCCTACTCTGAAGGCAGCCCAGGTCTATTCAGCCCAGCCCTGACTCATTCAGGAAAGGCAGGACACACATCAACCCCCAGGTGGCTGTCTGAGAGAATGCACATCCCCAACCCCTGTCATTCAAAACCAGTCAATACACAAACAAGCATAGGCACACAGAATGGTTAAAGAAGAAAATGCCTACTTTCTAAAAGTAAAAGACACACGATTGATGGACGGAATGCAGAACAAATCAAAACATTCACCCCCAGTCAAGAGATCTGGGTTAAATCCATCATTCTTTTGCTCACCATGCCACCCCAGTTTAGACCTGGCTGCTTGTTTCCGGTCCAGGGAAGACATGGCTTGGCAGTTCGGGCTGGACTGTTCCCATGAGGCACAGGGTCAGACTGATTTGCATATGGCCATGTCTGAACTGGGGTGGTGGAGTGAGCTAAAGAATGATGATGGATTAAACCCAGATCAGTTGACTGGGGGTGAGTGTTTGATTAGCTCAAGCGCTCCGTCCATCATCCCCTTTGGTATCGCTACTTTCTAAAAGTGGCATTTTTAAACACACAATTTAAAAACCATCTTTACTAAAAGATGTGTTATTTAATTCTGAGCTCAGAGAGACTAAACTTTATTTCTCTAACTTGTTCCAATGGGAAGTTACATTTATAAGAAGTTATAAATAAACTCCCATTCTGAGCTATGGGGCAAGATAGCCTTTCAATAGTGAAAAACGAAATTGGCAGTATTTCACTATTAGGACATGTCGCACACACCAGTACATGTCCTACCTTTCACATACACTGCACCCTGCCCAGGGGGGTACCTTTGTCCCTACCATAGGGGTGTCTTACATGTAGAAAAAGGGAAGGTTAGGATCTGGCAAGTGGGTGCACTTGCCAAGTTGACATGGCAGTTAACAACTGCACACAGACCCTGCAGTGGCAGGCCAGAGTTACCTTTTCAGAGCTACTCATGTGGGTGGCACAATCAGTGCTGCAGGCCCACAAGTAGCATTTGATTTACAGGCCCTGGCACACTCAGTGCACTTTACTAGGGGCTTACCAGTTAATCAAATATGCCAATCATGGATAACCAATCATGATAACAATTTACACAGAGAGCATATGCACTTTAGCACTGATTAGCAGTGGTAAAATGCCCAGAGTCCTAAAACCAACAAACACAGGTCAGGAAAAAATAGGAGGAAGAAGCAAAAAAGTTTAGGGAGAACCCTGCAAAAAGGGACAAGTCCAACAGGCCTTAACTGGTATTATATTCTTTTCGACTGGGCTTAAATAATAGGTCAGTCCCCTGGGTGGAAACAAAAGTTAGGAGTCCATATATTAAGAATGGGTGGTTGTTGTCAATACTTACAGGTTAGGTTATAAGGCCCCCCACATAACTGGAAGCAGGCATGTTCAAAAAGTGGGATTTAGCGTTAGAGTCCAAATGCAGCGTTAGTAAATAATATCTCCAACACCAAACTAGCGAGAGAATTTGTTCAACCGGTTTACGGAATCCAGATGATTAGCGGCAGCCAATGGGTACCAATCCCAAAGGCAGGGGCAAAGTGGAAAGAACTAAGTTTTTGAGGGGAGTGGTAGGAGTGGACATACACAGACACCATGAGGGTAGTGGTGGATAGGAAATACTAGAGAATTATTGTAGATGTAGCCCAGAAACCATCTCTTAAGCTCCACAAATGCAGGGCTGATCTTTAGCTCTGGGCAGATGGGCTGCATGAATCTTGTGACTTCTAGGATGATTAGTCCTCCAGAAAACTCTTCACTGTGCTGGCCTTACATGTCTGACAATTAGAGGTCACATGGCACACAGAAACCATCCAATTCAAATGTCTTAAAGCCAAGAACTACCCTTCACTCCAATTCCTTGGTGTAAATACAGAAAACGTATCACACCAAAATATAGCCTCAGAACCCATAAAGCCCTCAACTAAATGTCCTCAAGAAATATCGGACAACTGTTGCTGATCCCCATGCATATAAAAGTGTCTCAGCTACACAATTTGATACGGAGGGAAGGGTCATTAGCAGGTGACCCTCCAATGGCCAGATCACTTCATTCCCTTGCCCACCAAAAAAAAACAACAAAATAGATCAGAGGCACTAAACAGGAATGAACATGCTTCTAAACTGCAACCGCCCCGCAAGGAATTAAGTGACCAGCTTGATGGATAACTACAATAAAACCATGACACAAAGGATGAGGCACCCACAATGAAACTAAAAGAACATTCGAAACTCAGTACAAAGGTATTCTAAAGAGCTGAATGAATACACAAGAAACTAAGAGTATTGCAAAGGGTTTGACATTAAAATGCATCAATACATCTGACCAATGTATGAATTGAGAGGAAAAATAGATCATCTCTTAAGCAAATCCTTCCTTTTTTAGGTATCACCTGGACCAAGCCAGAAGCCATCCCAAACGGCTCTTGGAACTGGCAAAACAGCACACAAAACCTCACCTTTGACTGAATATCAATAACTCAAAGGAAAGATGTGAAGAATTCGCTGACTTGTTGCTGAGAAGATTTGTAAGATGGAGTTCTTCCTACCCTCTAAGAAATGACAACTCACTATACATTCCAGAGCAAATAAATAGTGTGATCTTGGACATTTTCAGAGAAATCACAGTAACCAAACTCATTACAGCGGTTTCAAACACTAGACATCCATCCCACTTCAATAATCCACTCCTTTTTCGGTCTAGGTAAAGTTCCAGAGGGCCTCATTTACAAAGTGCTTTAATGGTGGCAAGCCCTCAGATTCGGTCAATCTGAAGGTTTGAGACTGCCAAAACACTTTTTGAAATGTACTAAACCCAACTAATGATTCCATTGGACCATTTCCTACTACTAAAAAGGTTTGTGTAACTTAATTATTTTTTTTGAGAAAAACCGGCTGCATTGAAAAAAAAAAAAAGATTGCTTTATTAAAAAGCAATCACGGACATGGTGGTCTGCGACCCCAGCAGGCTGCCATTCCTCTGACTGTGGCCAATCGTAGTGGGATGCAATTTGCAACCTACCTCATGAATATTGATGAGGTAGGTCGAATTTCAACCTTCTACGATTCTATATTTTTTGAACCAACCTATTTGCACATACGTTGGTTCCCAAAAATAATTTGGTAAAAGTCTGTGCACAATTTACGACCACTTTTACCTAATCAATTCTTTGTTCGAGGCCCAGAGTACTTTAAAATAGAAAAGGATATGCCGTGCTTGAAAAAATACACCATGAACTAATCTCCCTACCCATTGTAAATACTTGAAAGCAGTGTTGCTACTCAACTCAAATATTAATCACGGACTACCACCTGTTTGACAAACCTGAGTCTGGATTCAGGGAAGTCTATAGCACTGAAACCCCTATTCTGCAAATAGTTCATGAAGCCTTATGCCTTTTGGGCAATGGTGACTCGTGTCTAACCCTCCTTCTTGACCTGTCAGCAGCCTTTAATGGGGGTCAACCATGAGACACTCTTGAGCACCCTCAGAGGAAAAAATTGGGTTAAAAGGTGCTATTAAGTGTGATTTTCCGCCTACCTAGAAAACCGCTCCCTGCAAAACAAAGCAACAATTTTCCGACCCTGCACTCATAGGACAAAGCATTTTTCAATGCTCAAGGCTATCTCCAACTCTCAATAATTTGCAAGTGAACTTCTCACCCCAATGCTAAAACAACTCAGAATATCATTTCAACACTCAGAATATCATATCATCTCTATGCCGATGCTATACAACTATCCCTGAGGTTTTAACCTGTTTAAGTATAAACTTAGAAAGCAATGAATCCTGGGTGTTTTTTCACCACTTACACTCTCTTACGACTTGAATTCTTACGCAGGTCTCCTCTGAAAAAGCAAATCCCAATCCAAACATGGGTTGACTCACATAACATAATGGACTGCACACATAGCATCAGATGTGTGAAATCTCTTGGTTTCAATCTTGCTAAACCTTCAAGCTCGCGAAAACACTACAAAAAAAGACTGCCCAGTACCAGTGCAGGCTCATACCCTGCACCAGACTTCAAAAGAGTGGTATGGTACAATCTCTGCTCTCATCAAGGTTTGAGTATAGGAATGCCCCATTTACAGATGTTCTTACACTACAGCTGCAACCTCTTAAGGCAACTCTACACATGTAGCTCAGTAGTGTAAAGCTTTGAACACATCACTAGCCATAACGACCCTTAATTGGCTTCCCATAGAATATAGAAGCTTTAGCAAAATATTCTGCATAACCCCCAAGGCAATGCAATGTGGTTTCCTAAGATACCTGGCACAAAAACTCAGCCTACTGGGTGCAGTCACTGCATGCTCCTCGAAACAAAGAGCCATCTCACATATGTTTTGGTAACACCCCAAAATATGTAATTCTATTCCACCGACAATGACCACTAACCCATTGCTGAGTTCTACAAAAATGATCTAAAACAACTTCCACTCCAGCAATAAACAATCCTATAATCATTGCAAGTTTTGAGCCTGGCATTAAACCCCAAGAGAAGAAATCGGTTTCATTCTCTTATTAACCAGCTCATGACCTGTCTCTTGCTATCACTTTTTCTGCAGGGACGATTCCATGAAAAAAAACGTTTTATTCTTCTACATTTGCTAATGTAACACACATACCCCATGTAAAGAGGCCTGGCACTAGGAGTCTAGCATGCTCTATATACATCTGTATAAATAAATACTATTGGAGCCTATCCGATGGGCAGTTAAGCTTCCATTCACTTAGTTGGTCACAGCAATAAGAATTCTCTAGGGTACAATACTTGCCACCAGAACAAAGGAGGATTGCCACCAACAAATGTGTTCCTGGCAAATATTTCTCTCAACTTTGACGTGAAGGTTCTCCTTGGAGCACAGATTAAGTATACATGCACATGGAGAATCTTTGTGGCAAGGGAAGTTTCCCAAACTTAGGCCTTGGGGAGTAGTGCCCATATGGAGTTAGAGGCACTTTATCATCAACAGAAAACCGCCATGATTATTCTTGTTCCTAAACTCCGCCCCAACCTAAATTTGTTCATAGCAATGACCTCTTTAATTCAGGCGCCATCCACACCCCAATGTGGTGCAAGGTCCCAGACTAGGTGCTGCCAGAGAGCCTTGGAAAGGTACCACCCAATCCTGTAGAACAACTGTGTTACCATGTGATTCAAGCTGAACTGCCATCCACCTCGACTGAAACAAAGTAAATACTCGCCAGTTGACTCCTCTCCTAGGTATGCTGGGTGGATTCCTTTACTACCACACACCCAAAAGACCAACTGCCTTCTTCAACACTCATGGGGTTAGCATCTAAATACCAAACCCACACCTCATTTGCCTCATGCATACAAACACTTATGGGCTACACTATAGGCTCAGACACAGAGAGGGATTGGAGAACTCTATAATTTACTGAATGAACTTTGACAAGTACAGTGAACTCTTAGATGTATGATAGATTTCACTCTGACATGGGCTGTAGGATAACGACAGTATTGAACAATAAAGACTGAAGTGATTAATCGGTCTCCATCTTTCTGCCACACAGCATTGTACAGGATGGTACAGACTATTCTACCTGAAAATGTTTCAGGAATACCAAAGCTGGAAAATTGGTAGCTCAGAACTACCTATGTTCCTTGTATATGAGATTCTGAATAATAGCCAACAGGAACATTTTCTGTTGACAAACTTCCCCAAAGTCCCAAGACAGACTGGATGTGTGGGAAAATTCTTGGTGTTAACAAGGGTTGCCTTGTTAACACCAAGAATTTTCCCAGAGAATAATGCACCAACAGGCTTTGCATTTACCTCTTTTCATTTTAACTGATCCACCCAAACTTTAAGTCAACTAAAGGAGTAGAAGAACAGCAGAATACAGTTCCTTAATTACTGAGTGCATGCCTTACTAGTGGCATACGTTATCATGTTGGAAAGGACCCTGGGCCTTACAGTTTGCTAAATAAGGTACTCTATCACAAACTCTAAAAACCTTGTCTCTGATGACTATGGTAGTGGGCTTTTACCGAGGATTTTGAGTTTTGTTCAGCAGTACACACAACTTTAACGTACCTCCAATCAGGGTAAACCATAACTTCAAGACCATGGTCTGGCCATCAAATTTTTATGACCCTCACACTCAACCCATGTCTTTCACTTAGCATACCAAATTGCATGGAACCTCTCTCTCTCAACAGAATCTACAGATGCATCAACTTTGCTATGCAATCCTTGATCATCCTGGTTTTGCAAAGACCATACACCCCTGGGTGAACTATGCGGAGAAATGTAAAATACTGCAAAATTAATCTTACCTGTGAGTGGAAATCTTTCGAGCATTCTTTTCATGCAGTTGGTGTCAGATTGGTCAGCTGGGTTTGTAGGCCTTAACACACCATCTTGTGGATGTGTGGCATCCACAGGGAAATAAGCAACATCTATTGCGACTCTGTGGTTAAGATCTAAAAATGAGAAGACATGTGAAGCAATGAACATCATATTAAGACAGGACAATAGAAAATGAACCATGTAATGTTGAAAGTTAGGGCATCAGCTTCATGTGGCTCCCAATGGCCAAGGCGACCAAAGAGGCATCAATAAAAAATTTCCTAGTAAGCATGACGGAAAGTTTCAATTCTATTGAGGACGCGGAGGCGAGGATTATGCTGTAACTTTCTTTATTCCTTACAGCCAGCAGTGTTTAACGTTACCCTTTCTTAACAAAAAAACCTAGCACTCCCATGGTGCTTCACATAGTTCATGCACAGTCCACCAATCGGCAGCCTCCGCTATCCCCGAGGGCGTGTGCTTCCTGTGGCAACTCCTCTTTCTTGACTGCGAACAGAAAAACCTTGCGTTGTTTCAATCATTCTTGGAACCCTCGGAACCTGGAACAGGTCAAACATAACGAACCATGATTCTGTTCCCCGTAACATCTAAAGTCAACTCAACTCTACGGTTTGAACAACGAGTAGGAGAACATGTTAACATGCCAGATAACACAGACAATCTTGTGAGCCATAAAAAGAGAAAGCAAACTGAAGCATACTTATACCATACGACAGAACATTCTTTCGACCGGTACCATCTTGTGTCCATACCGGGTGGGAACCAAGGAGATCGTCAGAGCCCTGGGAGGGGATAATCCTCGCCTCCGCGTCCTTAACAGAATTGAAACTTTCCGTCATGCTTACTAGGAAATTTTTCATTCTATGTCAGGACTGGAGGCGAGGATTTATGCTCGTTCAAAGCTTATCCACCACCAGCGACGCCATGTTTACTACTGGTTTGAAGTAGAACCTTTTGAACATCGAGTCTGATGACCAGTCAGCAGCGTTCAAAATGTCTTCCAGCCTGGCTCCCAGGGAGAAAGCTTTTGAAGCCATGGCTCCGCGATCCGAATGGGCACCGAACTGCGAGACATTTATGCCCGCCTCTCGCATCATCCATCGGATCCAGCATGCTATAGTCGGTGGTGCAACTGCCTTGAAGGGCTTCCGTAAGGAAATCAGCAACAGATGCTTTCGTATTCCTTAAGGCCTCTGACTACACACAGTTTAGGGGGAAGTATCAAAGGCTGGGTAAGAGATCACTCTGGAGTCCGACTTAGTTCTGCGGACTATGTGGAAGGTGACGCCTTGCAGGGTGTAAACCAGTCTTGAGATGTCTAGTGCTCTAACGTCTGACACTCTGGGGCAGGAAATGAGGCACAAGAGCATCGCTAACTTCGCCGAGTGCTCTTTACGGGGCAAATATCTATTGGACTGCCAGGATTGAAAAAGGTGGAGCACCTTATTAACGTCCCAAAGAGAAGAATACCTGGGTTCTGGAGGGAGTGTGAGACGTATGCCTCTCAACAGCTTGCAGACCATTGGGTGTTCCCAGACTGGGCGGCCTTGGATCGGTGTATGTTCCGCCGAAATCGCCGACCGATAGGAGTTAATTGTGCAGTACGCCAGACCCTGAGATGCTAGGGATGCCAGGAAGTTCAGGATCGCTACCACTTCGCACTCCATGGGATCCTGATCGTTCGGAACACACCAACTGACCCATCGAGACCAGGCTGATCTATACCACTTGTTGGTGCTGTCTGCCCACGCTGCTCCCAGCAGCTGCTGAGCCTCCTTCGAAAGGCCATGGACTCTCCAGCGATGCCTGAAATCCGCCAGGCCACTAACGGCATTCTCCCTTGTTGGAGCAAGGGATGAGGGTGACCCTGAGGATCCCTCAGAAGAAGAGGATCGCGGGGTAGAAGGATTGGAGAATCCCAGGAAAGTTCCAGAAGAACTGGAAACCATACTTGCGACCTCCAATACGGTGTGATCAACACCACCCTCGCGTGCTGCCTGCGGATATGCGTCGTGAGTCTGATTATCATCGCGAATGGAGGAAAGGCATATCCCGTTTCCTCGGTCCAATTCTGGAGAAAGGCGTCCGTCGCGGCCGCTAGAGGTTCTGGCTTCCAGCTGTAGAATTTCGGAATCTGGTGATCCAACTTGGACGCAAAAAGGTCCACTGGGAATGGGCCCCATGTGTCGTTGAGCCTCAGGAAGACCTGCGGTTGCAGATGCCACAGGCTCATATCCGACCAACTCCTGGAGCACCAGTCTGCCACCACGTTGGAAACTCCCGGGAGATATTCCGCCTTCACCGAGATGTTGTGGAAGAGGCAGAAGGTCCACAGGTCCTTGGCCAAGTCCGCGAACGCCTAGGACTTCGTACCCCCTAGGTGGTTGATGTAACGCACCGCCGAGATATTGTCCATCTTCAACAAGACGCTGCAGGACACCTTGTCCTTGGTCCAACACTGGATCGCGAAGGATCCCGCCATCAACTCCAAACAATTGATGTGGAGATGACCTTCCGCGACAGACCACTTTCCTCCTGTAAAGGAGTCCCCGCAACGAGCTCCCCAGCCCGATTTTCTGGTGTCCGACTCTATTACTAAGTCTGGATCGCAACCGAATTTGTCTCTGCCATTCCAGGCCTCCATATGGTCGAGCCACCACCTCATCTCCATGCGGACTTCCTCTGTGAGGGGAACCTGGTCCGCGTACTGAAGGCCCCTGCGAAGGTGGGAGGCCTTCAGATGCTGAAGCGCTCTGTAATGGAGTGGTCCCGGGAAGATTGCCTGAATCGACGAGGCCAAGAGACCCACCAATCGGGCTATCTGCCGCAGCGAGGTAGAGGAGCGAGCCAACATCCTTCTCAGCTCCCTGCGGATCTTGGTAATCTTCCTCGGACGAAGGCTCAGGGTTCGAGCCACCGAATCTATAGTAAAGCCCAGGAACGTCACCTGTCTGGAAGGGGTCAGCAGGGACTTTTTGTCGTTGATGACAAATCCCAGATTCTGGAGTAGATCCATTGTCTCTCTGAGGCGGGTAACGAGGCGTAAAGGACACTGCTCTAGGAGCAAGATATCGTCTAAATAGATGATGAGACGCAGACCTTTCGCCCGAAGCGTTTCCATGACTGGTTTGAGAACCTTCGTGAAGCACCACAGGGCTGACGAAAGGCCGAAGGGAAGGGTTGCGAACTCGTAGACCTGGTTCCTCCAGAGAAACTGCAAGAAACGCCTGTGCGGGGGGGGGGAAAGACGGGTACCGCTAAGTACGCGTCTTTTAAGTCCAACCGGACCATCCAATCGTTGGGTTGCAGGAGGTCGCGCAAAAGATGGATTCCCTCCATCTTGAAGTGACGGTAAACCAGCCACTGATTGAACTCCTTGAGATTTATCACCGGACGCTGACCTCCGTCCGTCTTGTCTACAAGGAAGATGTTGCTGAGAAACCCTGTCGGATGCAAAAGAGAAGGCACTATGGCTCCTTTTCGCAGAAGATCTGCTACCTCCTTGTCGATAAGCGAGGCCTTGTCTTGTGCGAAAAACAACGGTCTGGGACGAATGTCCTGAACAGGAGTGCCGTAAAACTCTATTTGAAAACCTCTGATGGTTTGCAGTACCCAAGCATCTGAGGTAATGGCTCTCCAATTGTGTTCGAAAAAACGCCAATCTGCCCCCCACCTTTAGGTGTTGAAAAGGAGAAAGGCTCACCTGCTGTGGCCAGTGGTTGGCCTCTGGCTGCTCCTCTGCCTCCCCGGCCTCTGAAGCCTCGACGAGACTGGAAGAACTCTTGCCTGCCGGGGTCTGTGGCCTTCTTGCCGTCTCTTTGAGGGCCTTCGGTATAAAATCGGCCGGCCGAGCGCCCTCTGCCACGACCGGCGCTGACAAAAACACGAGGGTGGAAGACCTTTTTGATTGATGTTTGGGCCTTGTCGAGGGACGTGAATGTGGAAACAAACTTCGTCAACTCCTTGATAAAAGGGTCCCCAAAAAGACCACCCCTCGCCACAGTGCCCGCCTCCGAAGAGGCCAGATCTCCAAGCTTGGGATCTACCTTAAGGAGGAATGAGCATCGAATTTCGGTAGAAAGGGCGCAATTAGCATTCCCTAAAAAGACTATCGCTCGCTGAGCCCAGTTGGAAATCCGCTCTGGCGATAAAGGGATACCTGCTACCTTGGCTTCCTCCGCCAATTCGAGTATCTTGGTGAGTGGTCCAGTTATGTCCAGGAGTTTGTCCTGGCAGGACCTCCAGGACCTGTCGATGCCCTTCTTCGGGTCCCTGACATATTTCTGAAGGAAGGTCGCCATTTTAGGGTCGACCTCCGGCGTTGTTGCTACCTTGCCCGGTAGGGCCGGGCGAGGGCACTCTACCCTAAGGCAGGCCCTAACCTCCTTGTCTAGGGGCTTGCGTAACCTTCCCGCAACGAACGCCGTAACCTTTGGGGAGGGAGTCCACTCTGAGGACCGCGGGTGGATTAAGTCCTCTGGCACCAACATGTTGGAGGGTTCCGACGTATCCTTTGAAGTGTCTGATGGGGACACAGTAGGGCGCCAGGGTCTAGAGGGGCCTGCCTCATCCGGAGAATCCCCCAGATTCCTCTTCGTCATCCTGACCGTACTCTGGGGTGTCAAGGATGTCGGGGTAGTATCCTGCTCTACTGGAACTGATCTTGCTAGGAAAGCACTTTTTAACCGTTCAAACGCACCCACGTCGACTGATGAGGTGCTCCTGCGCTTCTCTGCGCGTTGGGGTCTTTCTGCCTGTATAGCGTATGCATACTGCATGATGTGGCGCTCAAAGGGACCCATAGCTGCCTCCACCTGATGAATGGACGCATCCACGGCGTCGCAAAACTCGTCATCGAGGGGAATGACCTGCAGGGATTCCTCCTCCACGTAATCCACCTCCATGACTATGAGGATATAACTGGTACAAGGGTGGAAGGGACCAATACTGTACTCGTGACCCCTAATGGCAGCAAAAACGCTCTATGCGTTAACAGGTAATAGCCTGATATTAATGGCAGATTTTTGGCAGTGAAAATCACTTAGAGTTTGGACCACTGAGCGGCTGGCAGGAAAAAGGCCTGACTGGGGGCGACTCACCCTACTTTATACTGGGTGTCGGTTCGGTCTTGGTCCGCTCCCCACCACAGCAAGCTAGCGCTTGAACAGGAGAGAAAAAAAGGAAATGCGCTAGGAGAAAAAAAAAAAAAATACATTTAAAAAAAAAAAATCCCCTAATGGCGATGATACGGCCCCGCTAGCGTCGCAGGCGTCACGCTGTGGGAATATTAATGTACAGACCCGCTTAGAAGGCGTTAGGGTTCCCAGACCGTTGCAGGCGGATATCGTGCATCGGGTGAAAAAACGCGGGCCCGCGATTGAACTCGCCGATCACACCACAGAGAGCGGCAGGGATCAGCGAGTTCGATCATGCGCCCCCCTGCGATCCGACGCGCACTGCACCCAAGCCTTGCGAAGGGGGGCCGCGAGCGGAGCTTCGACGGTGCTCCCGCGGCCCCAGACAAAAAAGAGAGAACAACCAAGGTGATAATTAGGCGCGGAAAACAGAAGCGCTACGTCGCGCACCAGAAGCCCTGAAAAGAAAGGCAGTCAAAACAAAATTACGCACGAACAGGGCAAGAATATGTTCCCCCCCCCGCACCGCTAAGCGTGGGGGGGGGGGCATTAACTGGCAGCGCGATTAATAACGAAGCGCGCAATTAAAACAACATTTAAGGGATAATGATATTCTACAGAAAAACTGAGAGAAGGTAAAAAACGTCTTAACTGCTGGCAGCAGGAAAGAAAGTGGAGTTGCCACAGGAAGCACACGCCCTCGGGGATAGCGGAGGCTGCCGATTGGTGGACTGTGCATGAACTATGTGAAGCACCATGGGGGTGCTAGTTTTTTTGTTAAGAAAGGTTAAAGTTAAACACTGCTGGCTGTAAGGAATAAAGAAAGTTACAGCATAATCCTCGCCTCCGGTCCTGACATAGAATTAGTTCACATTATGGCATATAAAGAAAAACTGCCAGATTATGGAAAAAAAGAAGTATCTATGTAACAGTTCTTAAAAGAATATTGTGATTGGTAAGAGTCATATATAGAGTTTCATGTTAACATTAAGTTGGTCCTATTCAAACCAAGTTTCAGAGTTGAGAGGCTTACTCATGAACCCTTAATGGGATCTATAGGATGAGGACTGCAGAAACAAGGAAAAACTTTTTTGAAGAGATAATTAATGTAGAAAAATATGCATATTAAGAAATGTGTAGTTGCAGACTCCTGTAAGCTATAAAGCAAAAGACAGTGTTAAATTCCTAGCCGTTCCTTTACAAATTGTTTGCTATAAATAGGCTCCACATGACAATACTTGCAGTCACAACTGGGATCATCATGGCAGGTGTTGGAAATGGGCCTTTCTAAGGTGCTTTCCCTCTACTTTTTGATTTTGTCCCTCCTGGTTTTCCACTGATCTATGTGCTAGCCTTAGGAATTTGAGCACATTTGACACTGCCACTCAGTGCCATAGCGCTGTGCTGGTCATATACATACTGGTGATTGGTGTACACATGAATGGCTGATTTGAGTTAGCTGCAAGTCCCTTGCCCAGGGGTAAGACACATACCTAGGGCATGTAACCCAAAGGCTCCTCCGTGGGCAAGCAGCACTGGTTGTGCCACCGACAGAGGTAGCTCTTCAAATATGCCACAGGTTTGCCCCACGGGGCCTGTGTGTGCAGGGTGCCGTTCTGTATATCTCTCGCTACATCAGAGTACTCTCTGTGTCGGGAAGAGGCAGGGCATGTACGCGTGTGCGCTACATGCACTGGTAGTGAATGGCACCGAATGGTGTGTTCGGTCCTGTGAGGCCTGCTTCTCGCATTGATTAACGTGGGGACCAGTGGAAAGGCTATTCAGCAGTATTTCCTAAGCGCAGAAAAGTAGCAGTATAGTGTTTGATATTGATGAGATAGTAAGGGCAAATCCTCTCCGGTCGTGCAAGTGGATTCAACATTACTATTGTGGACATTTCTGTGCTTGTGGCATTGTATGCCTGTCAGCCTGTTTCCAGTACACATCTGGGTGCTGGGGGGACAGCTACATCTGTGCTTACCCGATAGAAGGCCATAAACTAGGTGCTCTGGGGAAACTGCAGACCTCTGACTTTGAGGGGCCTTCCTAGGACATATATGAGGGTGTGGAATTGGCACCTGCATTCCAAGGGGCAGGGTCTTGGCCCCACTAAAGATATTGATCAAGCCTCCCGGGGTAGGATGGCAGACAGGACAAACTTTAGAGAGGGCCTGTGCATTTCAACGGTAGCCTTTTGAATTGGTCTCATCTTCAAAGGCCATTGTGGGTTTAACTACTGGGGCTCTGCCCTCAGGAATTAGAGACGCTCTTGGGATTGGAACCATACTACGCTGGTTCAACGCTGGGACATCGACAAGAGGAACCATTGGGACAGGAGGGACTGCAACTGGATTACCTGCAGACTTGTGGTGGCCTGGGGTTTGTCGTGCTCCAGGAAGGGGACTACCACTTGGTGGATTTTGCCTGGATGTTGCTGGCCTGCAGCTAATTGCCAACTGTCGTGCCTGTGTCCCTAAGCACTCTCCAAGGGCCGATTGGCTGGCCTCCAGTCCACAAGATCCCAGGTACACAATGGATCTCCCTGTTTCCATGAGATCAAAAGGACCACACAGGGTGTGGCAGAAACGGGTGGAAGTGATCGTCGGTTTGGACAAGGACCGTCTTGACGTATGCAGTAAACACACTGTGCAGAGGAGTGTGTTGGTAAAGATCAGCTACCCAGCTGGGGTGTCGGAACACGAGGAGTTCGACGAGTGCTGGGGAAGTTGCAGAGTCCGAGGGACCCATGCTTGCAACAGAAAATGTGTGCTAGCTCGCACTCTGTAGTGTGTGGTGCCCGAGGGGTGTTGGGTAAGGTTTGCCAAGTCTGTGAGACCGGAGCTGGAAGCCTAGACTGTCTCCGACCTCCAGATCAGGAGGACGACAGTGCCTTACATCGTGGCCTCTGTCTGAGGTCTCCGGCTCCCTCTCACCAGACCCACGCCACAAGGTACTCTGTTGTTGAGAATATCGTGCCTGGACCAGAGGGCTCGCTACCTGGATCAACTGTAGCTCGCACCACCACCTGAGGGAAAACAATTCTGCAATTTGGAAGTGCGCCAGCTTCTTCTGTTGCAGTATTTTGCCTCGTGGGGGGTGTGGGGGGGGTTAAGTGATCCCGCACTTGTGAAGGTGCCGCTAGGTGCCTGAAGGCCAAATCTGAATAGACGAAACCGAGTAACTGTTTCCTTCCGCTTTAGGTGATCCCGACAATCTAATCAAAGTGTTGCCAGCGGATGCAACATGAATCGTTGGCTGGTGTAGTTTGAGGGGTTGGGTCACGATTTCTTGACCATTACAACTGCATGGGGTATGCAATATTGGGATTGGCTTTTTTATGCTAAGGTTTTAGCGGGAAAGTGGAATACCTCTGAACAGACTGCATATATGTTTGTCGCTTTTGATGTGGGATTGCTTGGATCGTGAACACCTTGGGGAAGTACGCACATGGATTTATGTTGCTTGCGTGGCTGAGGGGATAACAGGACATGTGACTACCTAGGACTAGTACATATATGTTCATGCCGTTCCGCTGCTAATGGGAGATTTCAACAATTGCATATAACTGTAAAGCATATATCCAATGTGTATGCCGTTTTGATTTCAATGTGTGTGTAATACAAAGACCAGTGTTTTATACATATGGTGTGGAGTCTTTTTGTAGTGTACTCCGTGTTTTGCGAGAGTGGTGTTGTGCTGATACTTTAGACTCTGACCCGGAGGATAAGCCTGACTGCTCTGTGCCAAGCTACCCAATGGTGAGCAAGGGTTATCGGACAAGTGTATCGTACTCATCCTATCTAGAGCGATGGATTCTGTCTGGCTTTCATATATCCCAGCCAGCCAGGAACCACTGGGTCTAACCAGCAGGCTGCACTGACGAAAGGAAACTTGTGCAGAAATCCCACTTTCTGAAATGATGTCACTTTTTGAGGGCAAGTGCAAGTTCCATTTCAAACTCAACAGGCTGTAAAAGCAGTTGTACTTTGCATATAAAGAGTATGATATGAGATTATTAATTTCTGCATGGAGAAATGTTCTCGTATCACACCAGCCCACAAAGAACTCCCCTGGCTTCTAGTGGCACACAGAAAAAAACTCAAAATAATCTCTACAACCTCTCGAGTGGGCATTGTACCTGAACTTTCTCATCAATGAACAGCTTGTGGAAGTTAGCCTACAGCAGTTTACTTACTGAACTTATTTACAAAGCTTTTGCATGCTGTCCATCAAGCATTTGTTATCCCGAGTGGGACGGGTATGCCCAGACGTGGGTCTAGTGCTCTCCATGCCACTGGAGTCAAGCTATTCTGGCTGATATGGGGTGAAACCCCGAAACCGGTCCTAGGATGCTTGTTTCCAGTCCAGGGAGGACCTGGCAGTTCGGGCTGGACTGTTCCCATTAGGCTCAGGGTCAAGACTGATTTGCATATGGCTGGATTCAAACTGGAATGGCATGGAGAGCAAAAAAACTATGGAGTTAGGCCCAGATCTCTGTACTGGGGTGAATGTATGACATTGTTCTGCATTCTGTCCATCAATTGTTATTTTTGAGTTCTTTTTACACCATATGCAGGCATGCCCATCCCAGTGCATATGTTTGCGCATGCCCACTTGGCGCAGCGGCCAGGACGGCTGAACCGGGGCACAGGGTTCACAGTTCGATCCCCGGCGCCGGCGAAAGCTCAGCCCAGCACTGTGGGACTCTGGGCAATAGTTCGTTTAATCTTCCCTACGGCCCCCAGCGCCTTGAGACCCTTAAGGGTGATTAGTTTGCGCTTTACAAATACTAGATTACTTCCTTGAATTTTTTAAAATAAAGGACAATCTGTGTGATTGGTGACCTATGGTTTAAAAGGGGGGGGGGTCGCAGGATAAAGCGGACAATGGAAAATGAACTGAGAGTATTACAGTCACCACAAAGGTTACTTTATCATACTCTGCACCAGGGCTCTTTACCATTCTCAACATAATAGGTAAATTCCACAGCAACAGAAATTGAGAAAGAGAGGAGGAGAGAAAAGGCAGTATTATGCATCATAGGCTTAAGCAAATAGGTTCTGCTGTATTTCCTGGCCAAATGTAACACTGCTGTAGGTGGAGGCCCCTAGCACAAAGTTTTGGCAGAACAAATAATCTTCAATGGGCACATGCTTGGAGAAAGCAACCAACACAGTCTTAACCCTAGTGTAATGCGCCCCTACAAAACAGGGAGGTTGGTGTCGATGTAGATTGACGCAATGTTTGAAGCATGATGTTATCCACTCTGCAATGGTGTCCTACCCAGATGGTCAGCTGGAAAATTGGACCCCAAATGTCACAAAATATTGGTTTGACGGATGCAAATCAGTGATTCGGTCGAAAACTGTGCCCAAGATGAATGTCACATTTAGTTACACAAGGTCTCTGCAGCCAAAGAAGCATTATCTCACACAGGTGTAACTATGGCAGCAACTATGGGATGAAGAAAGGGTGAATCCAAACAAGCACTGTTTCTTTGAAACATTATGAAGAGGTCTAGTGTATAAAGGACTTGAAGTTTACCACTTATGCAACTGTTCAATAATATGGGCAGCCAAAATGCTGTTTTCTGTCAAAGACGTTTTAGGTGGCAGAATGCCATTGGCTTGAAAGGCCTGTGTGCTTGACAAGCAACGAATTAAAGTCTATGGAGGTGCTGAACACTGCCATAGAGTAAAAATGCGTTTGGCCACAGATCCCTCTTGCCATCCTCGTTAACGAAGGAGAAACACTTTGCAGATGTGTTTCGGCAGGCCCCTGTTGGAAGATGGTTTTTTAGTAGGTGCAGGTAGGTACCTACATATGGTAAGAACACCACAATCTCAAATTAGGTCCAGTCAAGTCCTCAATAAATTAATCCTTGCTCAACCCTTGGTAGCGTTGCTGTGAGCAGACAGGCTTAACTTAGGCATGTGTGTAAAGCATTTAAAAACACTAATACATTAAATAACAAACAACACACAATGAAAATTCAACAATCTATAAAAAATAGGACATTTTTATGATTTAAATGACACTTGACCAGTACAAAGTCAAAGTTTCAGGCCGACCTCAATGGAGCGCAGGTCCGATACAGTGAGCCGTAGGAACCATTCAAGTTTTTACCGGCTGGCTTAGCCACTTTTTTGGAGCTTTTTCTCTCTACATCGAGCGAGGCTGCTCGTCAGGCCGGCTTGCGAGTAGACGACGGTAGCTTGCTTCCCGCGAGACCTCAGTGAAATTGTGGAGGTCTTGGAGCTCTGGAGCTTTCAGCGGGTCGAACCTGAATTTCAGGCCAGGTCACGGTTCGACGCCGGTGGATTGGCTCTCAACGACGGGTCGGTCAACTTCTGGAGCTTTTTGACAAACATTCTCCAATTGATTCCAAACTTCAGGATCTTCTTCCAGAAGGTCCTTTTGGGCTCCTGAAGTGTCCACAACACCAATACAAGGTTCCAGAATCTCTGTATTGCTCCTTGGGAAGTTGGGACTACAAGACCCACAATGCACCTAGCCAAATCCTTAAAAGTCCACTGAACGCTGCCTAGCTGGGTTCTTCTTGGTGGAGATGGTGCAGGTGGGACTCTGTTGATTACAGGAAGTCCACTCCTCAAACGTTTAGAGTCAGGCAAAGTACTTCTTTTGCTTTAGCTTAAAGTGTGCAGCAGGTGCAGTCCTTCAGGGTGCAGGCCAGGGGTTCAGCATGGCAGTCCTTCTTCTGGTTGTTTCTTCCAGGCAGGCATCTGAGTTGCTGGGCAGCTCTCCCATATATATCTAGGCTTCTGGGCTGGCAGGGTGGGGGGGCACCCCTGACTAATAGGGTGCCACCCTCAATGATGACCACTTCTCCTGAAGTGTGGCAAATTCTTGTTCCAGAAAGCACTGTTCTTTAAAAACAAAAATGGAGAAAATATCTCCTGGAGCTTCATGTCTGGCTAACCCAACCTACATGTGTGGCTAACTTTCCCTAACACTCCCCTTCCAGCATCTCTGCTAATTCAATTACAGAGGCTCCCATCTGGCTGATGTTGCAGGAAGTGGCGGTGGGCCTGGTTCCTGCCCTCACTGTCTTTCTCCCTTTTATGACCAGTTTGGCTACGCAGCCCCTTTCCAGCCTTTTGCTCTGCAGCATCAGATCTCCTCCCATCAGATGTCTCCTTGGTCTCAGCCCACACCACTTCATATCTAATCAAGAGTGCTTGGCTCAGCCTGTCAAAGACTGGCTAATCAGAAGAGGCTGCTCTAGAGCTGGATTCAGCCACATCTGGAAAGCAAGTTCTATAACTTTTTTTCTGTCGTAGTTATAATAAATCTAACCCTGGCAAGTTGCTGAATTTATTCTATTATTTAGACACTGCAAAGTATCATCTTAGCTCACAATTGTCAATAGTTAGACTTTATTAATATTTAATAAAGCCTTCCCCTGTTAGCCTATGGAGCTAATGCCCCACAACAGGGAAAAACGAAATTGGCAGTTTTTCCTCACCAGGGGTTATAAAACATATTTTACAATGTCTCTGCTTATTTTAACTTGGCACCTAGGGTAGACCTTAAGGGTGACGTATATGTAAAAATAAAGTTGTTTAAAGCTTTGGAAGTACCTTTAATTCCGAAGTCAAATTTGGACTTGGTTTTATTTTAAAAGCAACCTGTAAAGCAGGGCTGGCTTTTAAAATGACATAAGGCAACCCAGAGGTGCACACTTAAGTGCATTAAATCTACTGGGCCTCTGAACCTACATGCCTATCATATGCTAGGGACTTACAGGTAGGTTGTCAGTACCACTTAGAATTATACCTAAATACCATGTTGAAATGTCAACTCCTTAGGAATCATGAACTAAAGCTGAGCAATGGTAGACAGGGATGTAATGCTGGCCTTCCCTTCACAAATAGAAGTTCTCTCCTCTAGGAAGGTGGGCATGGTTACCGTGCATTAATTAGTCTCCCTGATCAGGAAAACTCACAAAATCAGAGGGGTCAAAAGAAAGATGTATAGGCATGCCATTGTCCAGCCCATTATCAAGACGTGCTCAAGAGAATTCTGTCCCTTTTCCATCCAAGACACAAATTGCTCACATTTGGTGTTGAGGTGGGCTTGCAGGGCACCTTCAGGCCTAATGCATAGAACCTGGGACTTCTTGAGTAGTGATCTCCAACTCAGGTGATCAGAAGAGAATCCTGATCAAGCTGTCCGCTCTAGTGTAGAGTATCCATGCAAGTCTTGTTGCAGTGCCCACTCCTACAAAGCTGCAGTGTGTGCCGCATTTGCGTGGACCATAACCTTCATCCTAGATTTTAGCACTCGGACACCCCCAAGAACACTGCCCTCACCTCCACTATATTTTCGTGCAGGGACACATCAGATTTACCGTAAAAGACAAAATGACAGTGCCCTATACTGAGAGAGTTGGTTTCCCATCATGAATTGTAGGCTGTTTCATTACACTGTGCACATCCAGTTGTTGCTCTGTACAGCTGCTAAAACCTGGCTATTGTCAGCATGTTGAATGTCTACAGAGGAAGTACCTGGTTCGAAGTGTACAGACACAGGATAAGGTGGACCCTTCCCCATTCATTTATCGTTACAATGAAGTGGTGGGATTAATACTGCTGGTCTGTTCTGGGGTGGAACAAGCTCAACTGTACATAAAAACAGGAGCCTCTCTGCCTTCTGCAAATGTTTTTGGGACACTAACTGAGGCAGAGGCAGCATGGATGGTAGAGGCTGTGGAAGCTATAGAGCATAGCTTTTCATCAAAACTAAAAAGAACTACGCATCTCCGGTGGTTGCGCTGGTGTAGGATGGACTTCCTGAATCAGTGCGACAAAGGATGGTTGGTCTATGGGGAACACACTAGGACTTGTTTGCCTCAGCTGAGGCTGCGAAAGTGGGTTTCCTTCCCCTTGAAATGTCTTCACTTGCCTGCTTCTGACAGAAGAAAAGCATTAAGTATGGATTCCTGGATATGGAGGTCTCACTAGCCTTTGAAGACTGCAAGGCCTTTAACTGGCTGGAAAGGAAGATGTGATCTTGCCAGTACTGCTTGAATGGCAGTAAGAGATTGGACAGTGACCATTCCCATCTTGTACTGGTGGAGGACCTCATTAATCATGAGATCAATCATTAAAAGGGAGGTCAATGACTAAGCAGGGCTTCTTGCTCCTGGTCCAAGAACGTAAGCGCACAGGTCAGCCATGGGGACCTTGCAGGTCCCATTCACAACACAGTACCTTTTCTCCGGGCCAGAATGTGGTGTGGCGACGGGCTGCGCTGGGCTGTCCTCACGTAGTAGAGACCGACTTGGCGGTATGAAAGCAATGAAAGGAACACAGAGGCGGCTATCTCTCTCAGCCAGGCCCCTCACATCAGGGTTGCGGCGAACGGCTGACGAGGAAACACAGCGTGGGTTTCCATTTCCCAAAGGCGGGCCGACGTCGGTGAACTCTGCCTAGCCAGGCAATGCGTCTGCAAGGAATGCAGCTAGCTCGCTCGGCACCCACTGTCTTGCAGCAAGAGGCAAAGATGAGGCGCCGATCCTTAGCAAAACGGAGTGCTCAGTCCTTGATAAAGCAAAGTACTCGATCTTTCACAAAACACGCTGGCAATCAGGCACACGCTGATCTTTGTCAAAGTTCAGCTGCTGGACTCACAGGTTGCAGAGTCCCACGGCAGTGGTAGGGAGGTGAAGTCTTTGATGACCCTGAGACTTCATGAACAGGGGGCAAGCCAGCAAGCCCTCAGAGTTACTTAAGATTCAAAAGATTGTTGAGAGTAGGTTCAGTCCTTCTCACTGGCAGGCAAGAGGCAGCAAACGCAGGCTAAAACAGCAGAGCAAGTTGCAAAGTGGCAGTCTGTTGCAAAGTCATCCAGTGCCCTGGGCACCCCGATTTTATTTGCTGACTGGTACTGGTGGTAATGGACTGACTGTCCCTGGGCTCTGCCTAACCAGCCCCAGGATCAGTGCTATGCTGAAAACTGTTAGAATACAGTGAAAACACCCACACACACACACGAGGGTACACTATGGGTTAGGGTACCCCTATGATTGGCATGACCACCCCTATAAGTCTCTAGTACATAACAGGGCAGGGGGATTAAAACTACCTTTAAGTCCCTAGTATATAATCGGGCATGGTAGTATTGAGGCCAGCAGCCATTTGTGCACTGCTGAGAGCCTAAGGTCAATTTAAAAGCAACCATGTGTTGCAGAACTGCTTTTAAATGTAAAATGTGCCCAAACTCAATATTGGTGTTCTGGGTACTTAAAAACGACAATACAATAATTTGGCATATTAAGTACCCCCAGGGTCTCCCCTAGGTGCCCAAGGTTTGGGGGGTCAGGTTCTTAGAAGGTGGACCCTTATAGACAAAGTTTTATATGCCGTGGGGATAGAGGAATTGCACATTTCAAATCCCTCATTGTAGTAAAGTGCTTCCCAAAATCGACTTTTGTGCTATGAGCACCGTGGAGTGAGGATCTACTTATTTTTTGTATATTCAGGACCCTTAAAGTCTCCCCTAGGTGTCCCAGGGATTGGAGGTCATGTAGCTATAAGCAGGGTCCTTATAAAAGCAGTTTTATAGTCCCTGGTGTTGGAGAAGTTGGACATTTCATTTTCCCCATTCTAGATCCCCAGCCACATAGGTTAACATTAAAATAATTTATGAATTCTTAACTACTGCAAGGGACAACCGAAAAATATTATTCAAGGACTTAGGAGAATGGTATTGATAGATCCAACAATGTGCTGTTGTTGAATTTATCCTAAATTGTACAGAAAAGAAGTTAAGACTTTCTTGTCTGCGAGCCAAAATTCAGCCTTCCAGAGGTCTGCCCTGATTTGTCAGAGTTAAGTGGATTAGCCAGGCTGCTTTGATAAAGTGATAAGTATCACCCAGGGAGAGAGGCTATCTCTTGTAAGAGGACCCTGCTCCAGAGGAATGCCAGAGCAAGGGGGAGGGGTAGTAAAGCATCAGCTTCAATGGTAGAAAGGGACAGGCATCGACAGCAGGTCCATCTACCCCCTTCCACTCTGAACCCAGCCAGATGGCAGGCTTAAGGAAGGAATTTGCAGATGTCAGGGCGATGGGAGCTATGGAACCGAGTCATCCTGGAGATTGGTTTAGCTAGCTCTTGCTTCTCTGATGAGATTTCAGCCATATTGAATTTCGGAAGAATAGTGCTTCCTGGGAAACGATTGTGCCACACTTTGGAGGAAATGGTCAAGCTCTGGGGTGTTGCACTGCACCTCATTGGACAGGAGCGCCCTCCTGCTTGACCTCAGAGAACACTGAAAATGTTTAAGGTCCAGGGAGAACCTGGCTTGGCAGTTCGGGCTGGACTGATCCCACGAGGAACGGGGTCAGGACTGATTTGCATATGGCTGGTTCTGAACTGGGGTGCGAAGTGAGCTAAAGAACGATAATGGATTCAACCCAGATCTGTGACTGGGGGTGAGTGTCTGAAAAGTTTCAGCGCTCTGTCCATCATCTCCTTGTGTTTGCTTTGTTTGCCCTAAGTTGGCAGGGTATGCTCAGACGTGGGTCCCTTGCTCACTTTGCCACTGGATTCAAGCTAGCCTGGCTGTTGAGGGGTGTTACCCCAAAACCGGTCTCAGGATGCTTGTTTCCTCTCCAGGGAAGACCTGGCTCGGCAGTTTAGGCTGGACTGTTCCCATGAGGAACAGGGTCACGACTGATTTGCATATGGCTGGGTCTGAACTGGGGTGGCGAAGTGAGCTAAAGAACAATGGATTCAACCCAGATCTGTGACTGGGGCCAGTGTCTGAAACATTTCAGTGCTCTGTCCATCATCTCCTTTGTTTGCTAAGTAGGTTAACTTGCCAGGTCAAAATGGCAGTTTAAAACTGCACATACAGGCTCTGCAATGGCAGGCCTGAGCCATGTTTAAAGGACTAGTGAGTGGGTGACACAATCAGTGCTTCAGGCCCACTAGTAGCATTTAATTTACAGGACCTGGGTACACATAGTGCACTTTACTAGGGACTTATAAGTAAATTACATATGCCAATTGTGGATAAAGCAATGTTACCATGTTTGAAGTACAGATCATATGCTCTTTAGCTCCGATTAGCAGTGGCAAAGTGCCCAGAATCCTAAAGCCAACAAAAATGAATTCAGCAAAAAGGGAAGAAGGAAGGCAAAAAGTGTGGGGCAACCCTGCAGAAAGCGCCATTTCCAACATTGGAGCAATAACATTATTACAACTAAGGTTAGCTTTCCTAGAATGCTTGGGATTTGAGGGTTCCAGAAAGCTTGGTTGCGATTGATAGCAACTTTGAGAAAGTTGTAAAATTCTTTGTCAGGAATGTTGGAGCTCTTTTCTAGATATGCGAATGAGTATAAAGGATGTCAAGGGATGTCCAGGTATGCCAATGGTGAGTTTTACTGTCAATTTTAATTAGTGAGTTGTGCCATATAGAGTTGTAGGAGGAATGCTTAATTTAGACTACACATTTGCTAAGTGCTTAACTGCCATTATCATGTCTCTGATTATGTTTGAGGAGGGTGGGGGTTTGAAGTGTTTCTTAGAGATAGCAGTTCTTGAAGTGAAGGGGAGAAAGAGTCCTTTCTCAATACTGGTCCAGAAGGGAGGTGGGAGCTTCGGGTTCAGTTGACACCAGTGGATAGATTGTTTAAGTAAAAATGCCAGTTGGAGTTTACTGTTGGTAAGACAGAGTGGGTTTACAGTTTTTTTTTTCTTTATTCAATGTGTATCCCGAGGCTTTGTCATATGCATCGATTAGCTTCAAGATTTTCGGTATGGCTGTATCTGCATCTTTGGAGAAGATGAGAACATAGTCACTGTATGCCACCACCTTGTGGGGCTTTGAGTCGAACGGGATACCTTTTATGATAGTATTATGACATATTTCAGTTAAGAGGGGCTTGATAGCAAGGATGAAAGTAGTGGGGACAAGGAGCAGCCTTGCCTGGTGCCTTGGGAAAGTTTAGATTTGTCTGACAGAGAGCCATTTATTCTCTGGCCGACAGATTGTCCTAAAGTACAAACACCATACGCTCCTAGGCCGATCCTAGGTTGAATATACAGATAACAGATCCGAGGAAGGGCCGTGAAAATTTGTTGAAGGCCTTTAGGTGTCTAAGGCCATAGCCACCACTGGGGATTGTAGTAAACAAGCCGTTTCCAATAGATGAGAGCCGGATGTTATCGGAGCCAGACTTCCCTGAATAAAACCTGTTTGAGAGGGATGGATTAATGAGGAAGTCATTTTTCCAATCTTGTAGCTAAGATTTTTGCGTAGATTTTACAATCTACGTTAATTAAGGATATGGGCCTATAACTTTCGGTATCTAGCTGGTCTTTATTTTCTTTGAGAATGACTTAATATGGCCTCTGAAAAGTTCAGACTTGTTCTATCATTTGAGGAGCAATAGTCAAAGCTGGATTTTAAATGTATTGTTAGTTGTGCATGGCAGGTTTTGTAGAAACTACCTATAAAGCCGGCAGGCCCCAGTGCCTTCCTTATTTTAAGTGTTTTAACTGTGCTTTCTATTTCTTGTATCTCATTCGGTTTATTTAAGAAGATTTGATCCTCCTTCCTGATCGCCACGATTTTGTTGTTTTAAAAAAAATATTTATTTTGATTGGTTTTCGTAGTAAACAGAACAGGTCTTGAGGTGATTCATTATAAAGACAACATTTTATACATTTAGTGAAAGAGACACTTTTCTGATGGGAATTATGGGGTGCATATTCGAAGGTTCATCCGCACCCGTCGCTGTTTTTCCCTGCCATTTCGATTTATGGTGCGATGCAGATCTCTCCTCTATATAGATTCCATTTACCCCAATTTTTATCAAATTTTTTAGGATACCCTCTGTTTTTAAACACTTCCTTATCAGCAATCATACATTTATCCATATCCTTTGCCCTTCCCTTAGAGGTTGGTACATCACCAGATTTTGTTGTTTTTGAGGTAGTTATCGCAATCAATTAGATCAGATTGCCACTCAGGGTTGTAGAGCGCTTTATAATATTCCGCGAAGCAATGGGCGATTCGTTTAATCTCGGTCTGTGTTTTCCCTGATTTATTTTTAATTGAAGTTATCGAGGAGTTCTGGCTTTTGACCTGTAAGTAGTTAACTAGCAATATCCCAGCCTTATTGAATTCACATAGTTTTTTAGCTTTATTTGTATTTAGCCAAATATGTGCTCTCTCGCTTGTTAGCTTGTTGTATTCATATTTCAGGGCTTTGAGTTTATTAATTAATTCAGTGGCGTGGTTTGAGATTAGGAGACGTTCAAAATGTTTCACTTTGGATTCTAGCTCTTCCAGTTTTTTATTGGCTATCTTGTTTTTGTTGGTCATAATACTGATCATCCTACCTCTGATTGATGTTTTAATGGCTTCCCAGATAGTTTCTGGAGAGAACTCTGAGGAGGAATTTTCCTTGAAGTAGTTTACGATTGTGGAACTGATTTCATCCCTGCTGATTGGGTCTTTCAGTAGTGCTTCATTGAGACGCCATATTCTCTCTGGATTTTTGGAGTTGGAGATTGTAATATCCAATGAGATACAAGCATGGTCTGAAATGATGGGTTCTATCTTAGGAATGATGCAGAAGGGGGTGAGTTTCTGATTCATTAAAATGTAGTCATCACCGCAACACAAGTCTTTCCTTATTGCAACAATGAAGTAACCTTATGTAAGGAGGGGTCCTCCAAAAATCTCCACACCCAAGCGTTCTAGTTTGGTATACTGCCATGTTCATTGGGGACGACAGATGCTTCCGTTCTTGAAGTATAGGGTAGGGGGAGGGGGGAGGGAAGGGACAGGGGACCGTTGTCCCGAGTTTTTGTTACTGTACCTTATTTACCACACCAGCACTCTTCTACAGCAGCACGTCATTCACATGCACTATCCGCACGGCGGAAATGCACCTGCAACCCTACAGCCTACATACACCGCAATATGTTTCGCACCCAACTCAAACCTCACAGGCCCCCCATCCCCACTTCTACCCACCGTGACAGGTCCAGGTAATGGCGGAGACCTGCTCCGTGTACTATCGTGGAATACCAATGGGCTGCTAGACAGAGTTAAACGGACTGCAGTCCTACGATATGCACAGCGCCATGTGGCCGATCTACTACTCCAAGAAACCCACCTCCTAGGTAATAACTATCCCTTTCTGGCACGATACGGCTACAACAGAATTTGGCACTCAGGTTTCACCTGGGGATCAAGGGGTGTGGCAATCCTTGTGTGACGCAATCTTCATTTTGTGCTTGCAGAAGCCACTTATGACCCTCAAGGATGTTTCATGGCCCTAAGAGGAACCATAGGGGGTAACGTCCTTAACCTAGTTTCCATATATTCCCCTCCGTCGCTACTTGCTTCCACCCTCAAACGCACCACAGACCTTATCGCCTCTCTACCCCCTGGGTTGACAATAGTCGGGACGACTTTAATGCAGTTATGCACCCAGACTTGGACACCGCAAGCACCCCATCTGCCACAAGATCCACCCACGCTAAACTCTTAACAAACTGGGCAAACACCCTAGGTATCTGCGACACCTGGAGAGTCTGGCACCCCCATAGCAAGCAATTCCCCCACACCTCTGCGGCGCACCACACGCATGCACAAACTGACTATGTCTTCATGCCCGCCCTAGACAGCCAGAAAACCAGAGATGTCACCATCCTCCCCAGAGGTATATCTGACCACTCGCCCATACTTCTGAGAGTGGGAGACCCCCCTGACACTCCGCCCGATCTGGAGGATGAATGCGTGGTTCCTCCAGGACAACAACTTTAAAGAATCTGTAGGGGCAGAACTCCAGCAATACTTTATCATTAACCAAGATTCTGTTTCCTCCCCGGTCACCCTGTGGGAAGCAGGCAAGGCCACCATTCGTGGCTTTGCCAAGGGCCAGCTCAAACTCAAACGCCTAACCCAGAACTCACAGGTCACTCTATTGGAGGCTCGAGCAACCCTTCTTGAGAGCAGAATGCCGGGGCAGCAAGGTGATCCACAAGATGGACGGCTTGCGCTTCTAAGGGACGAGATCAGGGAGACCTCCATGGAAGCCGCCAAGCTCCTGTGGAGATCTTCTGTAGCCAGGGTGTATGAATGGGAAAATCCTGCATCGACTGGCTACATACCCCATGGCTAATGGCATAATTCCAGAGATTAAAGACATGGATGGTACTGTCCATTGCTCACCCTCGGCGATTGCTCAGAGTTTCGCTGCTTATTATTCCAAACTTTATTCTGAACAGTGCCCTAGACTCTCTCTCCCTGAACTAATCAGTCGGGAACGCCTCCACCTCCCTCGCCTCTGCGATACTGACAGGGCAGACCTTGACCTCCCTATTACGCAGGAGGAAATCAACGAAGCCATATCCCGTACCGCATCGGGTAAAACTCCAGGCCCGATGGATTCCCGCAGGAATACTATGCGGCCTATCGAGAGACACTTGTTCTGCGTCTTATTGGCGTGTACGCCGAAGCTGTCGAAAAGGGCTCATTTCGGCCAGAAACAGATGCCGCTACCATCGTGGTGATCCCTAAAACACAACCACCCTCAATAAACTGCACCGAATATCGCCCAATCTCGCTCATTAATGCGGAAGATAAAGATCCTAGCTAACCGACTGCAGCACTATCTTGTTAAACTAGTCCATCCTGACCAATGTGGTTTTATGCCATCTCGGGGTACCAGACATTGCCTCAGATGCCTCCACCTAGCCTTAGCAAATCGCCAATTACTGACCCCCTACTTAGCACTTCTCCTCATTGATTTTGAAAAGGCCTTTGACTCCGTGGACTGGCGGTACCTGTAGGATGTACTGACGGCGATGGGTCTGGGCCAGCACTTCTGCGCCCTGGTTAAGGTGCTATACGCCAGACCACAGGCGCGAGTGCTCGTCAACGGGGCACTGTCGGTGCCGTTTCCTATTAAGAGAGGGACGAGGCAAGGTTGTCCCCTCTCACCGCTCCTGTTCGCCCTGGCGATGGAGCCTTTAGCCTGCCTTATACGGTCCGACGACCGAATTAAGGGATGGGTGGGGCCTGGTTCTGCCGAGGACAAAATCGCTCTATATGCGGACGACGTCCTGCTCTTTGTGGCGAACCAGCCCAATCTGGTCCCCACTGTCTTCGGGCCTTGCACTCTTTCGGACAAGCTTCCAGTCTGCAACTAAACCCCACTAAATCTGTCTTAGTTCCTCTTCACATCTCGAGAGATTGCTTTGATTGGCAATCCACCATACCCATTAGAAGGCAATCCTTTAAATATCTTGGGATCTGGGTGGCCCTGCTTCCTGACCTTGCGTGGTCACTCAATGTTACCCCATTGGTGAAGAAAACCCGGGAGGACCTCCACAAATGGCAGACACTAACACTTAACCCTCTGAGACGGGTCACCCTCTTCAAAATGATGATACTTCCCAAATTTCTCTACATAATTCAAAATACCCCGTTTCAGTTCCCGAGGACCTGGTTCAAAGAACTGGACAGCCTGACCACTAAATTCCTATGGGGAGGACGGAGACCTCGTATGGCCCTATCCCAGTGCCGGATCCCACCCTTTGTCGGGGGTATGGGCATGAATTTTTTATATTTGTACTATTTGGCAACCCGCTTGCTCACGTTGCATGACTGGTTCAATGGAGGATGGGCTGATCTGGCGTACAGAGTAGAGTTGAATGACTTGGGCCTACCCAGGATCCAAGCGATGCTGTATGGGGGATCTATCCCCAGATCTCTGCCCATGGTGACACGGGGGGTTCTCTTGGCCTGGCGCGCCTCCTTGCGCCACACGCAATGGTCGAGCAAATTGACCCAATACACGCCGCTCTGGCAGCGATCCTGGCTCCGAGAAGTCAGCAATTTGGAGGGATTCAGGACCTGGGATCTCATAGGCATCTCACAGCTCGGGGACATATGGGCAGGAGACCACATGCGCACTTTTCAAGACTTTCAGACCAGGTACGCCTTACACTCCTCCCAATTCTACAAGTACCTACAATTACGTCATGCCCTCCACAGCCACATACCAAATGGCACCTTACTGCCAGAGTATAGTCCGCCCGAGGCGCAAATCATGACAGGTAACCTGGGAAAGCGAGGGATCTCTCCCATTTACCGATCCCTAACAAACAACACCCCAAACACGCTAGATCGACTTAGGAACCAATGGGAGGGATGGATCGGGCCTCTCAAGGAGGAAGACTGGAGGGATGCACTGATGGCGAACAAAACAGTCACCACGTCCGCCAGACTCCGTCTGGTCCAATTATATTATTTGCACGCCGCATATCTAGCACCAAAACGCCTGCCCAGTGCAGGCCTGAAGCCAACTGCATCATGTACACGCTGCACGCAAGACCAAGCAGATTTCTTCCACATGGTATGGTCTGCCCCATCATCGCACGATACTGGGACTCCATAGAGAGGGAACTGACAGAGGTCCTGGGATGGGAGGTCTCCACAATCCACTAAACGTGCTCCTGGGAATCACGGACGGCTTAGACGGATCCAGATTTGATAAACTATTTCTGAACACAGCTATGATAGTGGCAAAAAGAGATATTGCTGCCAACTGGATAAACCCTGCCCCACCCACTATAACGATATGGCGCAGGGGGGGGTGGACTGGTGCGCAGCACAAGAGAAACCTATGTATGAGGCCAGGGGGTGCCCGGCGAAACACTGTAAAGTCTGGGGCAAATGGCTGGGGCAAACAGAGTAAGAATCTCACCTTGGGAATATGAGCTGTATGTGCGAGTTTCGAAATTATGCATCTCAGGTGCATTTTATGTTTATGTAACATGATGACGTCCTACAGTTGCTGTGAAATGCTGCTTTTGATTATTGCTGACTTTACCTGTTTTGCAAAACCAATAAAAATGGATTATCAAAAAAAAGTAGTCAACCCTCAAATGGGAGTTATGCGGGTGGGAGTAAAAAGTACATTCTCTGTCTGGTTGAATAACCTTCATCTGTCTGTCAGAGCATAGGTTTTTAATTTGCTTACATTATTTTCCTGGTCTAAGTTTGCAGGGGGATAGTCTGTCGAGCACTAAGTCCATAGGAAGGTTAAAGTCACCTCTTAGTAGTATATTTGAACCATTTGGGATTTCATTTAGACTTTTATTTACATTGATCTAGAATGAGGGGGGGAGTCAGTGGTGGGTGCATAATGTTAACTATAAAGAGCTCTTGGTTGTGTTTGGACACTTGCGAGATGACTCATCTGCCTTCTATGTCATGTATGCTTTTGATGCCTGCCGATCCAGCAAATACTGTGATGACTCCATTTTTAGGTCGAGCCTAGCGGCAGCGCATTCACTGCTCACTCTGCGAGGCATGTTGTATTAGGGTATGCACTGGAAGCCCAGCCCACTCTCCACCCATATTTGTCGTTGGCTTGTGTCATTGTCCTTCATAAATGCTGGCTTCTGATTGGTAAATAGGCTTGTTAGTCCCTCCTTAGTACCGCATTGTCTTCATTTGTAACCTCCCATGGCGACTGGCCCTTTTATATTGGTTGTTACACAGTACTGTTCTTAAGTCTGTCAGCACTATTTTCTTTATAGAGTTTCTCTAACTGCAGGTACCACGTGCTTTGTTTACATTCAGTGCACCATGCACGCTTTCACTTTTCAAGCAGCCGGGACAAAGGCTGGAACCTGGCTCCCCAGCTCCCAAGTCCACAGCTCTGGCCGTAAGGCCACAACCTCTCACTCGCTTCATGCCGCACTTCGGCTCTTTTTAAGGGCTGTAAATATCCAGCATTACTATCACCCAATTCAATTAATTTATTTTAAAGCGTTCGAACGACTTTGGGTAATATCCGCGCTATATAAAAATGACAAATAAATGTTGACGCACGTTACATTTTTCTTTAATTGGGTTATGAATGGGTGGATGAATTCCTTTAAGTAAACGCCTTAGAGAGGTGATGGCGAATGCGATAATTGGGCCATGCGCGTGCATCACGTGTTCAATAATGGTAGTAATGGTGTTCCGTGTTTAGCCCTCCTCCACTGGTCACTGGCCCTTGCTGGCCTGCCTTGTGCCCGTGTGTACACAGCTTACATGTCAGACAAAGTGCGAGGAAGGTCCTGCCCTCCGTGAAGCCTTCTGTGTCCCATTAGTTGAAAGTACACCAGGTGGGAGAGGCACAGCTCCCACCTGGTGGAAGCCTGGAAACCCGCCATCCATCCCCCACTAAGGAGGCAGTCAGAGCAGACAGCTTGCCAAGGGGTTTTTGGCTGCCTCCGGCTGTAGGAGGCGAGTACAGTCGGTATATTTATCCTTGCATAAAGTTAATGTTAAATGCATTTTTACGACTGTTTAACCGGCAGCCCCAACAAGCTGTTGCGGTCCCGCGGGTGGGAGGAAGGGGGCAATTGAAGGGGGAGGGGGGATGACACTGCTCAATACCCTACATGTGTAGGGAAATAGATGGTGCGTCTGTGTATCACTGGTGTTACTAGATAATTCCATGTCCCTGGGACACCTTGTTTCCTCTTCAGGCCATCAATTTAGCAGATCGGTGCATTATGGGAGCTGTTAATTTGTTCCGCTCAATTAAACAGTTGATTAATACAGCTAACGCAATGATTTGCACAAGCAAGGCGCAGGACTCGAAAAGCAGTGCCCCAGTAGCACAGAGTCATCCAGTAACCCTCCTCAAAGCCACGGATGCTTCCTGTGTTTTACTCAAATAGGCCCCTGTTCATCACTGCGCACATCCTTAATCATCTGTCTGATATGCCTACATTGGAGCCATTCTCCTGTTCACCAGTACATAGTACTGTTTGATGGATGTAATATACAGCTAGGCCCCTGTTTATTCTGCACATGTATTTTATGGTCTGTCCCCGATTATCGCACCAGGGTCGGTTCTGAGTTGTGTAATATCAACACCCATAAGTAATCACTTACCACACCACGATATTGTGTGATCTGTGTCATGTGCAGTCATTTTTATCACTTCGGGGGTGTTGAAGTGTCTGTGTAAAACACAGGCATGTCCCGGTTCATCCCTGCACATGTATGTTCAGTATGATCTGTATAATATACAGCTTTTTAGGTCTCGCCCTGAAGCCAGCGCTTGCGCTGGGTCTGGGCGAGACATTTTGTAAGTCTTTTGAAAATGCGACCACTTTTTTTTGTCCTGGCCTAGAGCATGCGAGTACGCGCACAGTAACGCGCGCATTCCTCGCATGCTCCAGGCCATCTGGCTTTCCTTTCCAACCCTCCTCCCCCTCCCCCACCACAGAGCGCGTCTAGCACCCGCGCGGCCGTGTCACTTTCACGGCCGTGGTCACTTGCCCTCCCACTCCTCCCCCTCCCCCACCACAGCGCGCGGCCAATGCTTGTTGAAAGTGAAATTGTTTGCACACCCACCCCACCTATTGCAGCGATGCCACGCCAGTAGTGACCCTTCTTGGCAATAAAACACACAAATAGGAGATTTGCACGCCCCCCTCCGTTTGGCCGTCAGACATGTGTACAAGCTGCCGACACAACATGTTCTTCCTGCGACTGAAGGGTCGGGGTTGCCGGCTGCATCGGACTCCCATCTCTTCACATGCAGCAGGGCAGGCATTGCAATGGTCATCTTTCCCTGGAGAGGATGCCAGTTGTAAGCCTTTTTGAAAGCCCCACGCACATCCTTTTTCTGTGCTGAAACTGTGTATGTGACTTGTTACCCATCGTCTTTCACCTTATCGGCCGATTTTAAGTTGAAGGTATATTTTTTCTCCAGGCCGTGCTCGACGGGCCTCTCGCAGTCAGTTCAGGCCATGTAGTGCTGCTTGCCAGCCTCCTCTCGGGATGGGTCGGTGTTTCTTTTGCGACAGCGTCAAGGTTTTCGTTTGAGTTTCAGCATCCCTGCGACAACGACGAGGATGTGTGCGTGTATGGGGGTGTGGGGGGTACGTTGTCTGTCGGGGATGCTTCACAAAGTAAAGCTGTCGAACAGTGAATCGTATACAAAAAGTTCTCCAACCTGCGTAAACACCAAATATAAAATGTTTGAAAAGGTGGCAATTAGGAGGCCGCCTTAAAACATTCTCCAACTTGATTCGTGCATTTCTGCGCAGCTTAAGACTGCTCTTGCGGTCTGTATTGCTTAATGGCGTCCTGTCTGGAATGCGGAGCTTGTCCCAGCCACTCAAAATGCTGGGATTGCTGAATTGAACTCCTATTTGCCTGCAAACTAGACTCAGTGAGTGCGAAGCAAGACTGTGGTGCAGATAGCCACAGTTGGCTTGCATGCGTGCCTGTGGTTGTTGAGTGGGTAGCGGGTGTTTGTTGTGTTGTTGCAAAGTGCAGTTGGGTATTAATCACTTTTAATTGTCCGTCACCTCATTCTGCTCCTCGGCTCAGGCCCATCATTCATCTGTATTGCAGGACAGACTTTTAGGAGGGCAATTCATGAGGGGCTAAATAAAACCTTAACACAAATGTTTCTTCTACCTGCTTCTTGTGACTTTGACGGTTCACTAAATCATTTTGTTTACCCCTGTTGACTGTTGTAGCTGTAGGTTGAGTTAACAGCGGCCTGTGGAGTTCATGTGTAGAGCAAAAGTTGTATTTACTCCATTTTTGTTTTTTTCCAAGGCCACCCGCATTTAAACTTTCCAACAAAGATCTTTCTCACAAGATGTCTACATTGGAAGACAATGTAGACATCTGATGGCAATGGTTAACTTAAACAAGCATTTTGAATGCAATAGGTCTCGCATTTGCGAGACTTTGAGCTACTGGCATTGTAAATGACAAACCTTTTATCTATGTGTTGGTTTTGAAAACACATAAATAAAAGGCATTGTCATTTACAATGCCAATAGCTTAAAATTTCGCAAATGCGAGACCTATTGCATTGCAAATGCTTGTTTATCATACTTTCAGCTCACTCTGCCAGACACTGAGACATCGGGGTTGGTGACGTTTTATACAGCTGACGCTTAGCTTTCGCCGGAGTTCGTGCTTCAATGAAATAATTTAAGGAATGTTTTAAATAATACTCGCACTTAAGAGGCAGAACCTCTAGAAGGAAGTAAGACGGCAGCCGGATATGTATTGTGTGGCATGGGAACTCCAAACGTGCTAAATCTGTTTGTGCCAAACACGCAACAACGCAGATTGGTACTGTAATGTCTTCAGTATGGCATGGGGCTGAAGGGGGCTTCTCTGAATGTTTTATGAATACCTTACTTTGGACGGCGCGGAATGCCAATGCAAGTGGCCCTATGTCGTTTAGCCAACATGAAGTGGCCTGCCGGCTTACATTTCGATCTGGCGCCTTGTCATTGAAACAGGAAGAAGGCGTTCTTTCAAACACGGGGCACCCTCAGTGGACATGTGAAAAAACATGGGAACGTGAATCTGTCACAAATCATAAACCGGTAATAGTAAAATAAACTGGCTTTAAAACGTTCATTTTTGAGGCAGAGATGACCACGGTATCCAGTATTACATGAACAGCTCTGGCAGATATGTTGCATGCGTCCTGTGCACAGATCTGAAGTTATGTTCAGCTGGAAAGAGGGCTTGTTGCTCCCCCGGGTTGGTGAAGGAGAATGACTTACGGGCTTTCCTAAAGTTTAAGTCTCAAATGTTCCCTATATTAATCTGTGAAACTCATTATTGGCTTGGGTTACAGAAGTACTGTAGGTCTGTTCTGTTACAGACAAATGTAAACTATCTGTTGATGATTGGGGCCAGTTATTAGCATTTGTTATTGACTGTCTTTGCCTAGGAATTGTTTGGTTGGTAACTCATTGCCTGCTTGAATAGCAGAGTTTTTCGGCTGTGCATCCAGGATGGCTCAAGTGATTTCAACAATGGCCACTAGCAAATTCCGCAAGGTCATACGAATGGCAATAGCGCTATGCAAATTTCGTCACCCAGCTGCATAAAAAAAAGTAAAAAACAGTGTCATTTTCAACACCAACAGCTCTAACTTTCACAAATGCAAAACTGATTGCATTGCAAATGCTTGTTTATACGTACACTCCAAACCAAAACACATGGGTAAAAGACATTGTCATTTACAACGCCAATAGCTCTAACTCTCTCAAATGCGAGACCTATTGCATTGCAAATGCTTGTTCTTATTAGAATCGGGAGAGCATGCTAATTCTGAGTACCAATTATTTAGAAGATTTAGGGCAATAGAGTTGTCTATTCTGGTTTCTTGAAGTAAGAGAATATCGCCTTTCAGCTTATGGCAGTATTCTATGATTTTTCTTCTTTTAACAGGATGGTTCAGCCCCTTTGTGTTGAAAGAGAGAACCTTAAGGGTGTTGTTAGGCATGATATGGATTGTATAGATGTTGGTGACATTTAGGTCGTTTAGATATATAGTTGGTTCTAATCAGGCTGCAACACGTATTACAACATGTGGGAATAAGGGGATTTCGAGGGTAAGAATTGGTATACCCCCTCGGACAGAGAGGGTAGATTAGGGGGAGTGAGTAAGAGCAGGAACGTGAGGAAAGAAGCATGTAAGAAGAGAAGCCAATTTCTCATCCCTAGATAGAAAATAGGGCAGTGGAAGCCACAGGTTCACCCAGTAGGAGCTCAAGAGGTGTGGGGGGGAGGGGGGGGGGTGTGAAAGGAGGTATGGCAGCAGGGGGAGGGGTTGGTTAATGGGTGAGTTGTATGAAGGGAGCATGAGGACTCAGGAGCCAGAAATTAGTCTTGGTGTAAATCATTATTGGGGAAGATAGCGCGATGGTAACCTTCTGAAGATTCGTTAAGTCACATGTAACACAGTTTGGTAAACATCTTTAGCATTGGAAAAACAACACTGTCTAATAATTGGATGATGTAACTTTGGATCTGGTAGTTTTGTACAGGTATCTTATAACCAAACAATGGTCATACATCATTTATGAGAGAGCAGAACATGCAGACAATAACAACCTATCCCAATTTCATAGTTCAAGGTTGGTTAGTGACTTTTAGAGAACGGTTAGGTATGTAGTGGAACAATACGTGTTTCTACTGAGTAACATCTTTGTAAGAATAGCAGTTATGCATAACTTGCAGCAAGAAACAAACCATGTTCATGGTAAACATATCGAATCATATTTAGAAAACTTTCTTGTCAGACAATAATTCTAAGATAGTGCAAAGATAGTGAGCCGACCTGGAAGCATCAATCTACCTTAGGGAGGTATCTATCCGGATCCATGTGATTCTAATCTGAAAATAATCATGTGCTGTTCATGATAATGATAAGTGGGACAATGGGTGATGGCGGTGTCATGTTATGATAACTTGCGAGCAACTGTTAGTTCTAGGGGAATTGGAGTGAGTATGGTTTGAGGTGTAGCTTAGAGGTTAGTAGACTGGAGTGACTGCAGTTTGAGTGAGATCAGAGTGAGTAAGTTGAGATATATGGATGTTGCAAGTTTCCCACTCAAGGAGGAGAATATGGGCAGAGCTGTAAGTTGTTAGTGGGATACAGTGGTAAAGAAGTGTTAGATGCGGAAGAGGGTCATTGTTCTGGTTTCTCTCCAGGATAGGTGGTTTGTTTCTTGTGTTGGGAAGTTAGTGGATTATAAGTACGCAGGATTTGACCAAGCACCATGGCGCTGGTTTGGTATCGGTATTACATAGGTGCATGAGTAGAGCACAAGAGTTATGGAAATAAACAGTGCAGGTAAGTGTGAAGCGGTCAGTATTTGTGTGCATGGGTATACAGGCGTCTGTGTTCAAGAGCGTTGGGGCACATCAAAACACATAAGGCATGTTAAGACAAGATGTACTTATATAGGTTTGAGGTCTTATCTGTTGAGGTGCGGAATACATCGATATGCCCATTGGAGTGGAATAGGTGCTCGAATCAGGTTATCGTTTCCTGTAGTTGTCAATATAAGCTTGGAGGTCAGCGGGATCATCAAAAATTAGTGTCTTCCCTTTGTGGGTGATTTTTAATCTGGGCTGATGAAGGCTGATGAAGGATTCAACGTCATTAGTGGGTTCCTCAGAGCCAAGAAGCCTTTTCTACGGAAAACAATCTATTTTGCATAGTCTTGGAATATTCCAATCTTGGCGTCCTTCCAGATTAGTGTTTGGATGTTCTGATATGTGACTTTCGGAGTGTTGGAATCTGTGTGGTCTAAAGATTAGTGAAAAAGGTATTTTGGCACTTGGATAGGTTCTAGATGGCACTCTATGTGCCCTTTCAATTTCAAAAGATAATTCGAATTTGATGCCTAGAGTTTGTTGCATCCATTGTTCGAGGAAGGAAACACATGAAGTTGCTTGATGTTTTGTGCCTTCTGGTAATCCAACGATTCTGAGATTTCCTCTCCTGTTTCTGTTTTCTAAATTTGTTATACTTCTGGTGAGGATGTGTAGTTGTTTCAAGTTAGCACGTGCGTTCTTCTTGTCCTTGAAATTCTCACCCTTTAAATTGTTGATATTAGATTTGGCTTCTCCTATTCTTGTAGAGAGGGACTTGTAGTCATTTTGCAGGCCGGTGATCTCTATTTGCAGTAGATCTGTGTTTACTTTGGTGCTTTGTGCCAGTTCTTGTAGCGAAGAGAGGTTGCGTAGAATTAAGTTCATTTTGTCGTTAGTATCTAGGCCCTGTTCTGTTTTGGTTGGTGATTCAATTGTGGGTGGATCCTGGTTTGCTCTTTTTGAGTGATGCTTTCGCTCTTTGCTGGCATGCGATTCTTCTGGTTTTTATCTTTAGGTTCCTTCTTGTCTGCCATTGTGATATTAAGCACAGATATCCAAATAGTGTTAGACCACAGTACGAAACGGTAGTAGCAATAATTTAGGTAGTAAACAAGTTGTGTCAGTACTGTATAGTGGTTCGGTATTGCAATGGCAGAGTCGCTACTACAAGTCAGTCATACAATTCACATGCTAGACAAGACAGTGAAGGCTAGGAGTGTGATGAGATCCACTAGATGAGTCTGGTGAGGACCTTAGCCTTCGAGGGTGTTAGGAGGTTGCTAGCGGAGATGCGGGCCTGTATCACTGTGTCTTACACTGTTATTTACACTTGTTAACACTAGTTAGAGCTTGCTGTATACCTCAAATATCAGAAGACAGTTAATGGATCCAAATGCTGCTTACCCAGTTAGTGTTGCATTTTTCTTATAAGCCCTGGCACTAATATTCTCCAATTTAAATTGTTATCATTACCCCTTTTTGCAGCTGTTTAGCCACGGGATTAGGAGAGTTATTTTATTTGGTTGTGCAGCACTGCTGCGAGGCAAAGGGGAATGCCGAAGGGATGAAAGACCAGTTGGAGAGAGGAATTCCGAGTCAAGGCCCGACTCAAGGGCTTTTCATGGTTCCGCAAACCGCTGGGTGTCTGCAAGATGCCTATGAGGCGTCAGCTGCAGTTGGGGAGAGCCTGCGTGCAGTGAATGAGGAGCAGCTGTCCAGCCATGTGTGTCGCTGGGATGCCATCCAAGTTTTTGGGCACTGTATAATGCTGGGCACGCCACACTGACAGTATTGGGGGAGGGCAGTAAGATAAAGCTCTCAAGAGTAGGAGTTGGGAGTGTGGGCCCGATGAGCCCCAGGCCCTGAAGAGTTCTATAGGGCTACAGGGGACTCACCCCCGCATTGTTCAGATGAAAATCTCCAGCCTCCATTTAATACGATCACCGTGTACTCAGAGATAGCGTCAATTTGAACCCGTGACTGTCTCCATCGCGTTGGGAGGCGCAATAGATTTCAGAACAGTTCTGTCGGCCCCATTTTGTGTAGATTATCGGGGGAGGTGGTTGTGGTTGGAGTTGCGTGACATAAGGACCGGCAGATAAGGCGTGGGGTGAGAACTCACCTCCTGCTTGGGCGATAAGGATGAGCGCTCTACCTTTTGTAGGTTTCTCTTGGATTGTTCGGCGCACTGCAAGGAGCGGGTTAGTGGCTCATCATGGGCACTATTTTATCATCCTGCCGTTCGTGCTGCTTGAAATCTAGGGCGCGGCAGGCTCTGCTCTGCTAAAGGGAGAGCAATTCAGGCATCCGGGCTTCTTGATCGGTGTTTGGCTATACCAGGTGGACCCTCTTGAAAGGGGAGATGTTAGAGGTGCTTGTAGGCGGATCTACATGGAAAGCTTCCATCTTTGAAAGGCCAGCAGATGTGATTGCGAACAATTTCAGGGTTAGTACTGGGGAGAGTGTTGCTATCTGGTTCAGCTGGACTGGTACCAAGAGCTGGCCCTTGGGTCTCAGGAACTGAACTGGGGATGGTGGGAGTTGCATTAGAGCAGCTGGGAGCTCTAACAATAGAGGTGCAAGCTGCTCTGTGTCTTGGCATATGGGGCATCTCCGGTCTACAACTTTGCGTTCTGAGCATGTGTTGAGAACAGCATGGAGGCAAATTCTATAGATGGACCAACAGAGTCTGGGAGAGATAAGGCCAGGGTTTAGACATGTCTGACCTGCATGTATTGAAGCCCACGACCTCCAAGGAAGGAGCAGATTGGGGAGATTACACTGGGGATTGCATTCTTAAGAAATGGACTCCGGAGAACCCAACAGCTGTACCCAAGAGAAAAACACCAATTCCATCTTCGGAAGTTGATTGTGCCCCAAAAACATGACTAAGTTCTTTTGCTTCTTATTGTGGCTCTTGCAGTTTTCAGAGCACTCTGGGTAAGTACAAGTGGGTAAGTCATGCTTTACTAGATTATTTAATAAAGTTTGAAGAGCCATAGTTTCTCACCCAAAAGCTTGTCTGCTCTAGGTGTTTAATGCCCTTCCTATGGAGCATAACAAGTTTAGGCTGAAGCAGTGATCAAGTACCGGGGTATAGATGGTCTTTTCACTGGATGCTTTCACCTCTCCCAATTTTAGAGACAGTGAGAAAGACCTTTACAAAGGATCAGAGCACCCTTAACTGCATGCATGTTTTCCCCCAAGAGACACCGGGGTGGCATGAGTCAGCTGTAGGAAACAGGCAATGGCACAACTACTTTTGCTGAAAGCTTGAAAGCAGCAGCATTTGCTACCCAATCTGAAGGAAGAATGTGATGGAGAGAAAAAAACTGCAAAAAAGTAGACCCTGATAAAGGAATTTATTGAGCATGGAAGAAGCAGATTCCGATCTACACCAATGGGTAGAAAATGGCAACTGGTAAGGGAATCACATACTCCAGGGATGGAGGCTTGCCGAGGAATGATACATACAGTACAGACACACAAAAGCTCTAAAATTAAATAGCTATTGAAGCACTGTCCTAACCCAAAATAAGTAGCAGGAATGTCAACAGATTGTGAATGGGAAGATCAAGGACGTAAAAGTAATAATTCCATTTGAGGATTCCTTGAAAAGTGGGCTAAAATATAGAATTCTTAGTAGAAATAAGAAGTAGGTCTGATTGCCAAACCAAGTGACAACTGAGTCGCATATTAGTGCTACCCATGCACGCGGACGTTCATTTCTTTTGTAAGCTTGTCCTTGCTCTCAGATGCAGAGCCCATCAGCAAATTGGAAGGACCTTTTTAGGTGGAAAAAAGTGGTTAGATTAGAGTATACACAAGAAAAAGCGTCACCAAAGTTAAGTAACTTGTTCTTCTGATGGATACCTCTGACCGCAGATTCCTCACCTTGAGAATATATACCATAGCAGCACCTCCTAATGTAGTGGAGCTGTGAAATGGCTGAAATTAAAAAGTCCTGCAAGACCGAACAGGCAAAATTCCTATATAGATGGACCAGACTGTCGATGCAATAGTGCTTATGAATGTGTGCACTGCCGCCCATGTAGCAGCCTGACGGATATCCAAAACAGGCATGCCACCACAGTGCTAGCAGCCTTGGCTTTGGTGGAATGAGCCCTCATACTTTCTAAAGGCTGCTTCTTAACCAATGCATAGCAAATCTTAATTCAGGGGACAATCCATTGTGATATTGTTTGCTTCTACATCGTCTTGCCTTTCTTTGCTCCAGAGAACCCCACACAAAGCTAATTGTCCACCCGATGTGATTGGTATGATCTGTGTAAAAGCTCTTTCGGGGTCGCCTTTATTTTTGGGGGATGAGGCAGAGCAAAGAATATCATAAGAGTGAAAGCTTGTCAGACATAAAAAGACTCCTAACCTTTGGCAGGAACACAGCTTGAGTTCTTAGCAACAGTTTGCCTTGAAAAAAGGTAGTATAAGATGGCTGGACCAAGAAGGCCTGAAGCTCGGAAGGGAGATCAAAGGAGATCAACTGCCACTGCTCAATAACCATGCACGTGCAGGTTATGCAAAACGGGTACAGGACCCTGCCCTGCTACTACGACAGAAGATATTCCCTAAGCGGGAACCTGATGGGAGTTCAAATGCTCAAGCCCAGAAGTTCTGGGTACCAAACTCTCCCAGCCCAGTTCGGAGCCACTAATAGGACTTGGGCCTGGCCATTCCAGAACTTATTCAGAACTCAGGGCAAGAGAGGTAGAGGCAGCATACAGGAGTCCCGTGCTCTGCTTTGGGTGTAATGTGCGCTTGAGATATAGCCTTCTTGGAAACTCCAATGAGCAAAATTGTTGACACAGCGTGTTCTCAGCGGTAGCAAAGAGATCGAGTTGGGGTTCTCCCCGTTGCTGGAAGATTCCCTGCACCATACTCAGGTGTAGATGCCATTTGTGATCTGCTAGGCACTACTGGCTACGTTTGTCTGCTCCGGTGCTCAAAGATCCTGCCCGGTGGTTCACGACTAGGGAGATGCGCTGATGACCCACCCAGTTCCAGAGGCACAGAGCCTCCTGTTGCAGGACCCCAGCCTCCTTGTTGCAGTACCACATGGCGGTAGTTGTCTGTGACAACCTGCACCGACCTCATTTTCATTTCAAGAAATTCACTGAAAAAACCAAAGGTTACAGGGACGTTATAGTTAGGCTCAGATTTCACTCGCACAAAACCATTGAAATTCAGCAGTTATCTGAGCTAACTATAACTTACGCCCCTGCAATGCACAGCTTATGACCTCACATATTACATCACTCATGACATGGTTAGTGAACACTGATGGCATCTATGATGACACCATCCAGTGAGTGTAAGTATTTTGTAAAAGTTTCTGAGAGTTCAAGATATATACTAAACTTATGCATAAGTTAAGTTACTATTCTTTTTGTACTATTGAGTGAAACGGTTTCTAATATATGTCATTTGTGTGGCACTGTGACTGTATCAGTGTGGAAGTGGGTGTCTGAGTGGCTGTATGGGTGAGTGTGTGAGTGCCTATATCGGTGACTGTGGTGGCTGTGTGAGTGACTATGGCTGGATGAGTGTGTGGGTGTGAGTGGCTGTATGGGTGACTGATTGGCTGTGGGAATGGCTCTATGGGTTAGTGACTGGGTCCGTAAGTGGGTGGGTGTGTGAGTAGCTGTTTTGTATAGTATTTGTGCGAGTGGCTGTATAGATGAGTGAGTGGGCGCATGAGTGCTTGTATGGATGTGTGAATGGGTATGTAAGTGGCTTTGTGTATGAGTGAGAGGTTGTGCGAGTGGCTGAGTGAATGGGTATGTGAGTGGTTGTATGGGTATGTGATTGGTTGTATAGGTGTGAGAGTGTGTGAGTGGCTGTAGGGGTCTGAGTGGGAGTGGATTTCAGGGTGTGTGAGTAGCTTTATGGGTCTGAGTGGATGTAAGGGTGAGTGCGTGGTTCTGTTGCATGAGTGAGTATGTGTGTGTGTCAGTAGTTGTATGGGTCTGTGAATGGGTATGTAAGTGGATGTATAAGTGGGTATATGAGAGGTTGTATGGGGGTGTGAGCGGTCTGTGGATGATGTCATCAGTGATGACATTTGAGATATCATCAATGATGTCATCAGTAATGTCACTGACCATGTCCTGAGTGATGTAATATGTGAGGTCATAAGCAGTGCATTGTGGGGGCGTAAGTTATATTTAGCTCTGGTAACTATAACTGCTGAATTTCAATGGTTTTGTATGAGTGAAATTTGAGCCCAACTATAACGTCCTTGTAACCTTTGTTTTTTTCAGTGAATTTCTAAAGTTTAAAAAAAAAAAAAATTCCTATCTGTAACCTTTTGAGAGTGACTGCCTGTATAGGTAAGTGCGTGGGTTTATAAGTCTCTGAGTGGGTGAGTGAGTGGTTGTGTGGGTATCAGAATGGGTTGGTGAGTGGGTCCGTAAGTGTCTGAGTGGGTAACTGAGAGTGTGCAAGAGTCTGATTGGGTATGTGAGTCTGTGAATGGGTGCATGAGTAAGTGTATGAGTATGCGAATGAGTCAGAGTGTGTGTGTGCGCGAGTCGCTCAGTGGGTCTGTGAGTGGGTGAATGAGTGCTCAAATGGATCTATGAGTGGGTGCACGAGTGTCTGAGTGTGCCTGTCAGTGAGTGCAGGAGTCTGAGTGGGTTTGTGAGTGGGTGCATGAGTGGGTCTGTCAGTGGGTGCCTCTTCTCGTTCCTGCTCTCTATGCTGCCTTTCTTCTCGTTCTGCCTGTTATCTTGCCTTTTTCTGCTCGTTTCTGACCTTTATTGTGACCTTTCTGCTCGTTTCTAACCCTATTTTGACTCTTTCTGCTAGTTTCTGACCTTTATTCTGACTCTTTCTGCTTCTATTTGTTCGTTCCACTGGAAATACAGCTCCGACGTGCAGGAGCAATAGTTTCATCTCTTTCCCTGCCAGCATGTATGTGGCAGGAAAAGAGATGAAACCTCCGCTTCCAGGGGCGGGAGCACTTTGACAGATCTCATCCGCTGGAACTGGAATGTGTGCTTTAGGTTGGCGGGAGCTGTAACAGCTTCCTCCAATCAAAAGCAGACAGCTATGCCCCGGGGTGGGTACCTCTGAACATAGCAGGAGCCGGCCTTGTGGGTGATGGTCGCCAGGGCCATTAGTGGCTCCAAGACGGGGGCCGCGCGGCCCCCACTCCTTTGATTTTTAAGGGCCTGCCCCAGGGAGGTGGCGGTGCCATCTCCCATTTATTTATTTATTTAGAGTATTTGGTCCTGGGGAGGTGGTGGTCCTCCTGGGGATGGGGTGGGTGTTCCGCGAAGCCCCCCCCATTAGGTGTTTTTTTCAGCCCCGGGTAGGTGGTGGTTCCCAGAACTCAGGGGGTTGGGGCGGGGTCCGTGCGGCTCCCCCTTCAATGATTCAATAGACCTGGCCGGTGGTGATGGTCCCCTAGGGTTATAGGGCCCATGGAGGGGCTTTTATTATAAATAAAGCCCCGGGGAGGTGGTGGTCCCCAGGGCTCCATGAGCCTCAGGAATGGGGGCCCAGTGCGCCCCCCTCCACCTTTTAAACAATGCTCCCAGGACCTGGCCCACCCTAGGGCTTTTTTTTTTTTTGCCACAGTTGCGGATCTGCTGCAATTTTTGGTGTAACCTTTTTTTTCTAAAATGCATTTTTGTCCTGGCTGGGTCCCTCTGGGACCTCAGCACCAGAGCTAAGGGGTCAGGGCATTCCTACCCTGCTCCCTTTTCTTTCTTTTTTACAACCTTTCTTCAGGGACTCGGCTGAAGCAGAGTCCCGAGATGGCTGCCAACACTTCCTGATTGAAGTGTTGGCAGCCAATCAGATCTCAGCACGAGATCGGGAGGGTTCACGGAGCGGTCGCGTCCATAGGTATCTAAATCTGTTTTTTCTTTAATATCTCCCAAACCACTGAACGGATTTGCACCAATTTACAAAAAGGTCGCTTTCTTGACAAACAGCTACATTTCTGCCAAATTTGATGTAATTCCTTTCAGCGGTTCGAGCTGTAGTTGTATCTAAAATTCATACGTGAATGAACATGGGAAACGCACTTTTTCTTGACCGTTCCTTTTTTCTCAGCTCTCGCTTGACAGATTGCCCCGAAACTTTCCATGCACAAAAAGAATCACCAGCACACTTTTTGGGGGGAAAATTTCATTAAGATTCGTCAAACGGCACCAAAGATATAGGCAAGTCAAAAAACACTTTTCCTATTGACACTAGGGCCTAACTATAACTACCTACTGGCAACCGCCAGTAGGATTTATATATATATGTATATGGCTTTCACTTACTTGTGATATACTTACGTTTTCGTGGAAAGGTATGCGTGGTAAAACCATATGGTAAAGGCATATGCGTGGTAAAGGCAATGCATGGTAAAAGCATTGCGTTGCAGTGGACACGTGGTAAAGACATGCGTGATAATGGCATGCGTGGTTCCGTCATACATCCGTCTGCCACTGCTCCAATTGAGGTTGAGCAGCCACCACTGCAGAACATTTGCAGTCTCCTTTGCAACTTGAATGAAATCTGTCAGAAATACCTATTGGGCTCACTGAGACTGCAGCTCCCACTGCACATCTTACATGTGTAATCTGGCATGGTTGACCAGCAGGATGCAGGAGCTCAGTAGACTAAGAAGGCTCAGAGCTATCCTCACTGAGACCTAGGACAGAGGCTGAATCATTGGGATCATAACTCAAATGTCCTGGACTCGATCCAGAGGGAAGGCCCGAAAGAGCATCTGGATGACTTGGACGAAAGGTGCGACTTTAGCTAGTTAATTGAGAACCTCAGTGATGTAAGGAGGTTGGCCGTCACCTATATGTGGCCCATGACTGATTGTGGCAAGCCCGCTTTTACCAGCCAGTTGCTGAAGTATGGGAAGACTGGTGTACCCCCAACCTCCAAAAATGGGAAGTGATAACTGCCATCACCTTTATGAACACCCGAGGGGCACTGGTGAGGCCGAAAGAGAGCACAGCTAATTGAATATGCTTGTGTCCTACCTTGAACCACAGGTAGCATATATGGGCCCGCAGTACAGAGATAGGAAAATAGGCATCCTACTGGCCCATCCTGTCTAATGGATCTAGGCCAGAGTGAGCATCTTGAATTTGTCCTTTCCAGGAAGGAGTTGAGAGGATAAAGCTCCAAAATAGGACAAATGCTTCTGTCCTTCTTCGGCACACGGAAGTAGCGAGATTAATATTCAGTCCCCATTTACAATGCCAGGACCCTCTCTATTGTTCCTTTGGCCAAAGCAGCCTGCACTTCCTGACACAGATGGTCCTACAAAAGCTGCTCTGATGTAGGCGGCAGGTGCAGCAGGTTAAACAAGGAATGGCAGGATGCAGCCCCGTTGGAGCATTTGAGGGCCTATGCACCAAACCCCTGGCATACGCCAAAAAGGATGGAGAGATAGCCGAACTGGTGCCGAAAGACGCAAAGAGCATGCCGTTGCTTGGCGGTTTTTAAAACGCTCCAGAGCAGAGTCAGCTTTTCCACTTAATAGATGGGATCCCTTAAAAGGCATGTCCATTCAGGATGCTTGGATGACCCCGGAGAAACCTGTGGACCTTAACGCGTGGTGCTGAAGAACCACACTCATCCTATTAGCCCGTCCTAGATAATCAGTGGTGCCTAGGACTGATTGGATAGCTTTCCAGTTCATCTGGGCACAGTCGTTGCAGGCCTTGTTGTCATTCGTTGAACCCAAACACTAGAGGCACACCTCGTGGGGATCCATCACAGACATCTGTTTGCAAGAGTCCCTACAAGGTTTAAACCCTGTAGTCTTAGGAAGTTACATATTCCATTGCACAATAGTAGAATTGAGATATCAAAAACTGATAAGAAATCTCTTTAAGATAAGAAAAGGAATGGAGCAACGGATCCACATCCAAGGTGCGGAAAGAAAGGAACTGACGTCCGCGCGCATGGATAGTGCTTATGCGCAGCTTTAATACTTCTGGAGTTTAATGAAGTTGTTGTGGAGCCGCACAATGCTACCTACTGGGGCAGAGGACCACTGCTTCTTGAGTTTCTGTATCCAGTCTAGTACCTGGTATATTCAAAAAGTTAGGAATCTGAAATTAGAAGTATCCAGCAGAAATTCAAAGATTTTCATGAAACCTACCATCAAAACCACAGCCATGATCCGAATTATCACGTTATGCAGAACGCAAAAAGTAATCTCAAATTAATATCTCCTGGAAACACATGACAGCCCATGATTTTTACTTTGTGGGATATGGTCAAAAAGTCAAAAGAGGATTCATGCTTAAAGCCAAAAATATGACTTCAGTTTGCTCCTGCAATGCTGCATCCAGACAAGTCTGCTAGGAGGTATGTAGGAGATCAAGGATGTGCACAAGAAACTAACAATGATTGCTTCAGCAGTGACCTTGAGATAGATTTGTATGTCGCTGGGGAAGGACTGTCACCCCAGCAGGTAAACAAAACAAGTAAAGCTTAGGGGTAAATGGATATGAATTAAGAACTAAAACAAGGTATATCCTTGTGGGAACCCAGGAGTCAAAACAGCTTTGTCAGAAAATAAGGGGCAAATTTTAATATTGGGATTCATTCATTAAGGAATGACTGAACCCTATTCCTGGGCACAATAAAGGGCTACCTGCTCAGTAAGACGGTGGTCCCATGTTTGCAGTGTAAAATAATTATTCAGTGATTGATAAAAGTTTTAAGTTGTCCGTCAACCACATTTTTCCAAATCGAAATCATGCAACAACAGAATACAAGTTTTTTTGTTTTAACAGGGACACTACTATGCCTTCCCAAAAGAAGGCAGGGACATATGATGGGGGTAAAGACAATAATATCAGAAGTTTTTTAAAATACATAAGGGTGCAGGATCTGAAATTTTCCAATAAGGTAAGAATAGTTTTCCATGAGGTGGGACACATGATACCTTAATCTAAGTAAAATGACAACTGCACATATCTTACCCTGGATTGTCAAAATATAGTATCCAAGACTACTGGCAGGTTTGAATTGGTCAACTGCTTCATCTGATTGGCAGTTTTTAGCTTTGAGTTTCGCTGGATATACATTGAATTGTTGCATAAGGAATTCTTTATGTCTGTAATCAAACTGACGTGGAATACTTTCTGGAAGAAGAGGGCAGTATTTTAGATGCTCGATCAAGTTAAGGTTGACATCTGACCACAGTTCACTTTCCCATTTTCCTTCACCTGCTTCTCTCTCATCAGAGGCTTTATTTGTTCTTTGTTCATCTGATAAAAAGAGAAAGGATGAAAACTATTTATATTCTGGTGGCTAAATAGTGTGAAAGCAGCAAACAGTTGTTAAAAAAAAAGCAGACCAGGTATAAAACAAACAAGCTTAAATGACAATTGCTTATAATGTTGCGGATATCTTGGGTAAATTTTAAGAAGTCACTCTAAGGTTGAGGGCTCTTTTATATCCATTGAACAGGAACTGACTCCTTCCTGTACCATTACAGGACTAGGACGTTCTGAAATGGGATCTGGATTTTACCTTCTCTATTGTTAGACTACAGATAGATAATACATGATATGCATATCTGACCTTCACAATTAGTATGCATTGACAACTATATTTGTGGTGAAATCTAGGGTGACCCACTGGAAGAAAATAGGTTCACAAATTCTAAACACTATTTGGCCAGCAGACAGTTTACCAAGGAAGCCTCATTTCCTATATCAAAGAAAGAGGGGGAAACGTTATTTTGTTAGGTAAGGCAAACCTAGAGATTCACTCTCACATGGACTAGAACAAAACAAGCAATTTCTTGCCCTCTTTGCCTCATTAAAAGTTGCCCATTATTTTGGGACGAGGGGAGGGAGAGATACTGTAGCTGGAATTAACAATTACGGACAGTATCCCCCACACATGAATCTGGGTATTATGACTGAAAGGCCCCAGAATGGGGAATTAGATCCAGGACCCAGAATTGCAGGATTGTTTACAGTGTATAGTTTCTGATTCTGCAACCTGTTCTGCTGACATTTTCCACCTGCTCCGAGTAGGTGGTTTATGACAGCAAACCTGCATGGGGTTTGTGTGCAGTTCTGTATATGGCAATCCTGAATATTGGACACCTGGGCCACTGAGAGTAGACATGAGTGGTATCCCCCTGAAATACTGCTTCGGCGGGCACTGTTGCATAGACTAAGGCAATGACCTGGTTCTACAAGGTTTGGCTTTCCAGCCCATGGGTGCCCAAACTTAGTTCAGTGCATCAACTCTTGAGTGTGAAAGTCCAGTCTATAGTAGCCCCACACAACCCCAAGTCACATACTTCTCTGTGCGGTGTCCGTGCTTTCTGGGTTACTAACAGTCCCATAAATAAGTTGGGGATGCAGTGGGAATTAAAACCCAATTTCTGCAAGTACTGCATTAAGAAAAGGCACTATATCTTTAATAGTGTTTATTTCAACAGCCTCATCCTGTTGCTTAGTACATGAGTATTAACCACATAGAATACAATTAGAACAGCGCGTCACTAACAGTGAGAATAGTATGAACTTTTTAAACATGATTGTATTGTTCCTAGCAGCCTAACACCATATAAACCATTCTTTTGATCACCATGCCACCCCAGTTTAGACCTAGTCATATGCAAATCAGTCTTGACCTTGTTCCTCATGGGAACAGTCCAGCCCGAACTGCCAATCCAAATCCTCCCTGGACCAGAAACAAGAATCCTGGTACCGGTTTCGGGGTTTCACCCCTCATCAGCCAGGCTAGCTGAAATCCAGTGGCACAGTGAGCCAAGGACCCACGTCTGGGCATAACCGGTGCACTTAGGGTGAGAAAGGAAAAAAAAACACACAAATGATGGACGGAATGCGGAACAAATCAAAATAGTCACCCCCAGGCAAGAGATCTGGGTTAAGTCCATCACTCTTTTGCTCATCATGCCACTCCAGTTTAGACCCAGCCATATGCAAATCAGTCTTGACCCTGTTCCTCATGGGAACAATCCAGCCCGAACTGCCAAGCCAGGTCCTCCCTGGACCAGAAACAAGCATCCTGGGACCGGTTTCGGGGTTTCACGCCTCATCAGCCAGGCTAGCTTGAATCCAGGGGCACAGTGAGCTCCATGCCACTGGAGTCAAGCTAGCCTGGCTGACAAGGGGTGAAACCCCGAAACCGGTCCCAGGATGAATGTTTGCAGTACAGGGAGGACCTGGCCTGGCAGTTCGAGCTGGACTATTCCCATGGGGAGCAGGGTCAAGCCTGATTTGCATACGGTTGGGTTTAAACTGAAATCGCATGTGGAGCAGAAAATCTATGTATTTATGCCCAGATCTCCGTACTGGGGTGAATGTTTGACATTGTTCAGCATTCTGTCCCTCAATTTTTCTTTTTGCATTAGTGGGATTGCAGCACGGATTGTGCCACCCACTCAGTAGCCCTTTAAACATGGCTCAGGCCTGCCACTGCAGAGCCTGTATGTGTAGTTTTAAACTGCCATTTCAACCTGGCAAGTTAAACTACTTGCCAAGCCCAAACCTTCCCATTTATTACATATAAGTCACCCCTATGGTAGGCGCTAGGCAGCCCTTTGAGCAGGGTACAGTGTATTTAAAAGGTAGAGCATGTCCTTTCGAGTTCATCACAGCTATTTCACATGGTCTAACAAGTACTATCTCCAACTTAATGGAACTTCGATGGGGTTCGCAGGAGCCCCCACGTACGCAAATATACGTTCATGGCGAAATTTGAATCAGAGTACATCTTTGAGAATACAGATTGGACGACGCATTTACGCTTCTTTTGTCGATACATTGACGACATGTTCCTAATTTGGACGGGCTCTGAATCCACACTTAAAGAATATCCAGCAACTTAATTTGAGGAACCCGAGAATACAATTCACCCACACAATCAGCAGAACAGGGTTTCCATTTCTAGATGTTTGGGGTGAAGTTAAAGAACAAGTTCTCAGTACCAGATTATATCAAAAACCCACTGACAGGAACAGTGCTTTACTTTATCAGAGTTTTCACCCTCCTAATCTCTTGAAGAATCTTCCATATTCTCAATTTTTACGAGTGAGAAGATTAGTTTCCAATGATGATCAGTGCTGTGCGACTATCCATGAGTTTAAATACAAATACAAACAACGTGGATATTCCAGTGATTTGTTAGATAAACAAGCATCATTAGCATTGGCAAAAGGAAGGAATTACCTTTTACGCAAGAAACAGAGAAAAGATAATTCCTGCATTGCATTTGTCTCTAAATTTTCAACCAATTCTTCAAAACTTCGGAATATCATTCTAAAAAGATGGGAGCTCCTACAGCAAGAGTCTGATTTCAGAGACACTTTTGTTTCTAGACCTCTATTTGCTTATACCCGATCAAGAAACATTAAAGACATTCTTTCTGCAACCCATACCCAAAACAAAGATGCCGGTGGCATGCGCAAATGCTCAAATTGCATACATTGCAATAATGTCATTCAAGGTAACATCATTTCACATCCACATACAGGTGAAAAGATCAAACTGTCATTTAAAGGCGATTGTAACACGGATCACGTAATTTACACCATTAAGTGTCCCTGTGGATTGCTTTATGTGGGTAAGACGGAAAGAAAACTGAAAACTCGCATTTCTGAGCACAAAAGCCGGATTCGCAATAAAAGTACCACTTCCTGTTTAGCAATGCATTGGAATGAGAATCACCACACAATAGCACAAATCAAATTTCAAATCTTAGAAGTTGTCAGGAAGCACCCCGGGGTTGATATTAATAAACATCTATTGCAAAGAGAGGTATTCTGGATGAAACGTTTAGATACACTTAACCCCCGTGGGCTCAATGATAGATTGGAAATGAGCTGCTTTTTATAACTTAGTTTGCATAGTTTACATTTTTTTTTTTGTTAAATGCCTTTCTTCATTAGGACATTTTAAACCTGTTGTCACCAATACATTTCACTTCACCTTGTTTCCTGCTTGAATGCCTATGATTCACGTGTTATTTTTCTGTTATCAGTATTTCATGGGATTAATTTTGTTCTTTCACCTGTTCAGATATTTTCTATCTCTCAGATCTGTCTATACTCTTTGTGTTTTGTCAATGTGCACGTAATTATTTGTTATGCACCAGGTTTATGTTCACGTTTATTACAGATAGAGACCATTGATCAGGTAGCCTTGGGTTTCACAATGATAAGCTGTGCACTCTTTACGTGGTAGTTGACTAAGTGGTTGACTTCAATTATTTTTAGTTTTTGTTTTTTAAAAACCGCGCTACATGAGACACAGAGCTAAGAGTTTCACATAAGCTGGCGCACTAAGGATTTTGGTCCTTTGGGTTTTTGTTTTTATGTCCGTTTTTTTTTATTCGAATATGCGTGTTTACGTTACTATATGGTTTCAAATCGGTTTCTTAAACGTGGGACCACACAGTATCATGGCGTCCTTTGTGGCATTAGTTACGTCAGTCGTTTTTGAAGTGGTTATACGGGAGCGCACCCGATCACGTGATTACGTATGATCGTGTTCTTAATCTCGCGTGACTTCACTTCTAAACAACGTTGATCTTATTTGAGCGTCTCAGAAGCACTGTGATCGGTAAGCTGTTTGTCAGCATGTTTGGATTTATAGTTTATTGCTTACTTAGGTTAGGTCGCTAATATGTGTTTTGTTTGACCACAGACAACGCCTCGGTCGAAATCCCGCCATAATTTAAGGTCGGCATAGAAGACTACGGGTTATACTTTTCAGTAGCCGGCAAGTCAAGTACAGGGTAAGGATGGTTCACAATATCTACGGCTTCTAGTTAGGGAGAATTAGCCCACATTCTTATCTGTTTTTTGCTCATTTTTGTTACAGAATTTGATACGTGGCAATAAAAAGGTATGTTTATTATTTGTTCGGGTTTAGTAGCATTTTGTGACGGGCTGAAGCTTACGCTAAGAAGTTCATGTAGTGTGTATGGTTTTATTTTTGATGACAGGACGGGAGATCTTTGAGGCTTGTGACTTGCTTCTAGCCATTGCTTGAATTTTCATTTACATCTGTATATTTTTGTGAGTATTACGTTTATTTAGTTACCAGGGGTCAGTGCGGAGAACTTTGAATCTTTACTGTCTTTTTCTCTGGCTGAATCTTTCTATTCCCACACTGTTAGATATGGGACGTTTGGTACATACTGATTCTCATCATTTCTTTTTCAGCAGATATAATTATGCTTTTGGCACAGGTGTTGGAACCTAATAGAATGGTCTTTTGGTCTGCTATGTACACTTATTATTCTAACTGCTTGCTCAATTCATGTTTTTGCAGCAATGCCCCTGAAGAAGGGACAATTTCGGTCCCGAAATGCATTGGGCCTTCATCATCTGCTTTGTTAAATATTTTCCGGTACGATGTAATACAACCATGAGTAGAATTGTTAATTCCTCAGACATAATGTAATTGTAAAGAACGGACTATATGTCAGGTTGTTTGACATGTTTTTCTGTGTCAGCCATCTTTAAGGCTAAATGTATAAATATACAATAGATAAAAAGTTTGTTTGTGAAGTCAATATATGTTTTGTGTTCTAGCATTAAGTGGAAGTAAATCAATTAATCGTTGAGCGCATCTGAGTCCTGGGGTCAGTTTTGACCCTTTGGCCTTTTTCGAATTTATATTTGGTGTGAACAGGTACACACTGCCAGGTGCAGCACACGGATCAATTTAGTTGTTTAATCACGGAGTACAGTGATAAATGAGGAGTGAATAGCCCACATTTGTTCTTTACTAACTTATGCCAAAATTCTTCAGAACTGCAGCTTCTGATGACTTTCACTATGAAATATAGTCTGTTCTTTAATCTCTTGAATTGCACTGCCAATGGTTTTTCTAATAGTGAAAGAGCATACGTTTTAGATAACTTAGTGCCTCCACTCTTGAAAAGCCATTTTGATGGCCAACAGTTCCAGTTCAGCAATGCTGTATTTCTGCTCTGTGGGGAGTAGTTTTTTTGAGAGAAGGTGGTTATGGGGGGCATTTGCCCTGTCTCAGCATCTCATTGTGATAACACTCTGTCCACGGTGTACTGAGAAGCGTCTGTGTTAGAAATTGGTTCTCTAGTTGGCAGAGGTATACACCCTGTCCAAGTATGGATCACAATCCTAGTCAGGGATTAAATTAACCTGTGCTCACATTCTGGTAGCTTGGCAAAAGAAATCAGGCTTAATTTAAGAGGCAATCTGTAAAGTATGCAACACCTAAAAACAGTACAACAGTGAAAACGCCACACATAAATAAACCACACCTGAACAGACAAACAGAGTTTAATTTATTGAATAAAACAAGACCAAAACAACAAAAATCCAATAAGTTGAACCAGAGTTATGAATTTTTAAAGAATATCTGCAAATATATTGCTTAAAAGCATAAAGCTCCAACCGGGGCTATCTTGTCGTGCTTGACCGGGGTGAATCCAAAACGTTCAGGCCGATCGCAATGGAGCGCAGGTCAGAGGATGCGTTGACGTCGAGATGCAAGGAGCAGGGAGGCGATGCGTCGGTTCCGATCTTTAGGATTCATAGACGATGCGTCGTCGTCGAGCCGTGCACTCGGAGATGTGTCGTCGTCGAGCAGCCCTGGATGTAGGCGTCAAGCCGCGCAGCCGGTGATGCGATGTCCTCGAAGCAGATGATGCATCGGCGCCGAATGAGATGCGTCGGTTCCGGCAGGCGCAACTTCAGCGATGCGTGGATTTTGAAGATGGGGCAGCACAGAAAACCAAGGGCCCAGGACTAGATTAGCACCAGTTGGCATGGTAGGACTCACAGATGGCAGAGTCCAGGTGCTGTTGCAAGGTTGCTGGAAGTCTTTGATGCCCTTCAGACTTCAGACAGGAGGCAAGCAGACAAGCCCTTGGAGTCACTTTGGGTTCAAGTGGTGTAGGTCCAGTCCTTCTCACCCAGGCAGAGAGTGCAGCAGGCAGGTCATCACAGCAGAAATGCAATTCTTCCGGAGCAGGAGAGGGGCAGTCCTTCAGCAGCACAGCAGACCTCCTTCCAGGTAGAGTATCAACAGGTCCAGAAGTGTACTGATTTCGCAGGGTCAGAAGCCCTGTTCTTATACCCAGTAGTGCCTTTGAAGTGGGGGATACTTCAAAGAGAGATTTGAAGTGCACAGAGGTCCTCCCTTCCTGTCCTAGCTCCAGACTCGCTACAGGGGGTTAAGCAGTCCTTTGTGTGGGAGCAGGACACAGCTCATTCAGGTATAAGTGTCAGCACCGCTCTCCCATCCAGCGCCGGATGACCCATCAGGATGTGAATGGCTCATCAGACACACCTAAGCTTTTTGTGTGTGACCATCTAGAGGGAATGCACAAGGCCCAGCTGTCACCCTTCCCAGACGTGTATTGGAGACAGGCAGCAGGTACACAGATTTTAAGAGCAGAAACATGCCAACTTTCTAAAAGTGGCATTCTTAAAGTTTTAATAATAAATCCAATCTTACTACTATAGAGGTAGTATGATTACAAGTCTATAGGTACCAAACATGACAGTTCCACTCCTTCTCAATGAGAAACTACACTTATTAAATGTAATAAGGAATTCTCAATGTTAACCTCTGAGAGGGGTAGGCCTCACAGTAGTGAAAAACAAATATGGGAGTTTTTCACTACCAGGACATGTAAAACTAAAAAGTATATGTCCTGCCTTTTACTTACACAGCACCCTGCCCTATGGGCTACCTAGGGCCTGCCTTAGGGGTGACTTATGTATAAGAAAAGGAGAGGTTGAGGATACAAAAGGGGTTTTAAATGACAAGTAGACATGGCAGTAAAACTGCACATACAGGCGCTGCAGTGGCAAGCCTGAGATGTTTAAAGAGCTACTTTTTTTTTTTTTTAATTGACATTTTTAAAACATGTTAACAACAAAACCGGCATAGCAGTCAGTTGCATCCAATTTTTCTGCATGGTATTTATGACATACATCTTATGAAATACGGCACTTACAATGTCGACCGCTCTACGGCCCGATTCTACAGGTAAAAATCAAATCTACCAGACATATCGTACATATTTTCTCCAATCAGCCTATGGTATTTACTAGATACCTACAGCTAATTCGTGCCCAGCATCTCTACTAGTATGGGCTCCCCTATAATAGCCCCAACATCGCTGAGACCGTAAACAAGGAACAGCGGCCTGGTTCCCCTCATGACATCTTTATGCAGTACTAATTGTGGCTACTAGTTAACCTGTACCTCAGTATCATTCACTTCCTCCTGTGTGTGTTTAAAGAGCTACTTAAGTGGGTGGCACAATCAGTGCTGCAGGCCCACTAGTAGCATTTAATTTCATGTTCCTGGGCAGATATAGTGCACTTTACTAGGGACTTATAAGTAAATTAAATATGCCAATTGTGGATAAAGCAATGTTACCATGTTTAGGGGAGTGAGCACATGCACTGTAGCATTGGTTAGCAATGGTAAAGTACCCAGAGTCCTAAGGCCAACAAAACAGATCAGCAAAAAGTGAGGCAAAATAGCCAAAATGTATGGGGAAGACCACACTATGGCTGTCAGGTCTAACACGTGTCCCCCTCAGCTGAAAGTGGAGAGAGCTACCCAACCTCTTGGGAGATCTCATCACTAAGGCAGAAGAACCTAGAGAGACCATCAGCATCAGTGTGGTCTGACCCAGGTCTGTGTTTCACCGAAAACTACATTCCCGGTAGGGAAATGGACCGCCTCAACAATTTTGGATTCTCACCCTTCATTTGCATTAGCCACCTGAGGGGCCTGCGGCCTGTCTGAATCTGGAATTGAGTCCAAAACAGGTATGGTCTCCACTTCTTCAGTGACCAGACCACAGCAAAGACTTGCTGTTCAATAGCACTCTACCTCTATTCCCAGGGTAGTAACCTCCTGGAGATGAAAGCTACAGGTTGGTCATTAAGCTGTGACAGTACTGCCCCTATGCCATGCTCTGAGGCATCAGTTTGTACAATGCATTCTTTGGAAAAGTGAGGGGCCTTGAATACACGACTGGGCACATGGCGTGCTTCAGGGAGTCAAATGCTTTTTGTCATGCCTCTGTACAAATCAAATTTCTGGGTTGTTTCTTTGATGTCAGTTCAGTCAAGGGGACAACAATGGTGCCATAACATTTGAGAAACCTGTTTTATCCTGTGAGGCCTAAGAATGCTCTCACCTCTGTGTGAGTCTATGGGGGCTCAGAGGCCATGTTGATTTCGATCTTGGCCTGGAGGGGCTGCACCTTACTGCTCATCAGGTGTCCCAGGTGCACCACAGACCCCTGCCCTACCTGGCACTTACTGGCCGCGATAGTCGGGCCTCCATTACGCAGGGCCTGAAGCACTTCCTGGAGCTGAAAGAGGTGGCCCTTCCAACTGTTACAGAAGACAGCTATGTCTTCTGAGTTAGCAGCACTGAAGGCCTCCAACCTGAAAAAAACCTGGTCCCAGCCTCTGTAAGGTGGCAGGGGCGTTCTAGGGTCCAAATGGCATCACTCTAAATTGGTAGTGGCCCCCCTAATTCCAGCATTTTTTTAAACCTCTTCCTTAATGCTGGGCCTCACTTTGATGAGCAGCCTATAGATTATATTCTTGAGAGGGGGCTGTCTCCTGTGAATATATATCATGGGTACACAAGTGTGTAACCCAAGGAGTGAGGAAAAATAAAGAACTGTCCCACTAACTGGTGACAATCCCTCTGCTGTCCAGAAGTCAAAATGCAGGAAAGGTTCACACCCTCCACTGACCCATCCTTCTCCTTGGAGGCTAAGAGGTCAAGGAGAGGTTCACGCTCCTCTTCCTCCTCTCCATCTGGGGTCATGAGGTCCACCAAGTAGGTGGCCTCCTCTTCCTCGCAACAATCTCATGGGGCCCAATCCTACAATCTTAGAGGGCCCCAAGCTCCATCACCCACACTTTTTGCCCAGGTTGCAATTGCACAGGGGCAGCCGTTTGGTCATACCACTGCTTCATCACTTTCTGGCTGTTCTCTAAGTTATCTGAGGCTTGCCACAACTTGACCATCTGGCTTGTGAAGGCCAGCAAGTAGCTCACCACATCCTGGGAGGTTTTCTTGGGAGCTTGCTCCCACTCTTCCTTCACCAGATTGAGAGGTCCCCTTACAAGATGACTGTACAGAAAATCAAAGGGGCTAAACCCAACCCCCTTTTGTAGTACCTCTCTGTAAGCAAAGAGTAGGCACAGCAAGAGGGTGTCCCACTTACGCCCCAGAACCTCAGGTAGGCTCCTGATTATGCCTTTCAGGGTCTTGTTGAATCTCTCAACAAGTCCATTGGTTTGTGGTTGGTAGGGGTGGAGAACTTATAGGTAACTCCACACTCCTTGCACACTGACTGCATGTAAGCAGAGAAAGTTGGCGCCAATCAGACAACGCTTCTATGGGGAAACCCATTCGGGTAAACATCCCAATCAGGGTACTAGCCACTGCGGGTGCAGTAGTAGACCCCAGAGGTATGGCCTCTAGGTACTTAGTGGCATGATCCACCAGAACCAGGATAAACCTGTGACCAGAGGTGGTCTGGCGATTCATGGGCTTTAGAATGTCGATGCCTCCCCTCTCAAAGGGAGCGCCAACAAACGGTAAGGGAGATAGGGGAGTTTTCATCTTCTGTCCTGTCTTCCCACTAGTCTGGCAGGTCAAACAGGTTTGACAGTAGGCATCTGAAGAGACCTTCATCTGGGGCCAGTAAAAGTGGGGGATACGTCTGGCAAAGTTTTGGTGCTAGCCCAGATGTCCTACCAGGGAAATTTCGTGAGCAAGCACCAGTAGGAAGGCCCTGTAGCATTGGGGGAACACCAGGACCCTTGTTGCCCCAGGCACAGGTGCCTTAGGCTCACTATACAGGAGGTTGTCCTGCCAGTAAATACGGTGACTACCAGAGGCATCACCTTCTGCCTGGGCTTCGGCCTGTCACCTCATGACCTAAAAGGCTGGGCACTCCTTCTGAGCTTTGCAGAAGTCCTCCCCAGTGAATCCTCCTTCTACTTGCCATCTAGCAAGTTCAGGCAGGTCACCAAGGAAGTCAGTGTCCTCTCCACTGGACTGCGGGCGGTCTCCTCCGGTGCCCCATCCACCTTAGTTGGGAGACACTCAGGAGCTGGTTTCCCACTCCCCTTGCCCTTCCTTTATTTGGCAGCTGTCTGGGCCATTCTTCCAGGCTCCAGACCTTCTTGACTCCCTTCCAGGGCAGCCCTGGACCTTTTGGTTGCACACGCCCACTCAGGTACTCCCAACATTTCCACGTGTAACCCGAGCTCTACTTCCTTCCAGGTAGTGTGCTCTAGGTCATTCCCTAGCAAACAATACACAGGCACAGCTCACAGTTACCTTCAGAAGTCCTGAGACCCCCCCCCCCCCCCAAATGGAACAAGGGCTACTGGTTAGTGACCCTCACGGTTGTCTGCTACCATAACCAGGTGGAATACATTGGGTAAACTCTGCTCTGGGGCCATAGTCATGCTGGCACCTGTGTCCCTCAGAGCTTCAACATCTTGCCCATTGATGGTAACTCATTGTCTATACTTTGCGGTATGGATGGCAGATGGCTTTTTGGGACCATCTCCACGTCATCCAGGGACACTAGGGTAACCTCACGGAGTTACCCCCGCCTAACTGGGACAAACTCTTCCGAAAGCACTACACTCGCCACCCCTGGTGTCTTACCTCGAGTGGGAGGCTGTGCCTTCTTTGGGCACTTGGGATCCCCTAGTAGTGCCCATACTCGTAGCACTCATAGCACTTAAGGGACTTATTCTGACTGTTAGTGAAACTCTTTTTCTGGTGTCCAGATCAGGACTGGGACCCTTTCTCTTGAGAACTGTTTTGGGGGCCTTAGGAGATCTCCTTTTTATCCCCCCGCCCCCTTTCTGGCGAGCACCCTGGCCACCCTTATGGGAGTCCCCCTAGCTGCCCTTTTGGACACTCTGGTGCTGACCCAGAGGTCAGAGTCTTCAGCAAGCTTCCTGGGGTCAGTCCGCTTGCTGTACACTAGGTGCTGGTGCAGCTCTGGAAAACAAATTTCAAGTATGTACTCCTTCATAATTAGGTTGTACAGCCCATTAAAATCATCTACCTTTCTGCCCTCACCCAGCCCTTCAGTGCCCTGCTAGAATAATCAAGGAAATCCAGGCTTTCATGGGAGTGCAGCAGGTCTGGCGTGCCACCTCTAGTGTCAGGATTGTGTCCCTCCCCACTGTGGTCCTATACCTCCACAAACTACCCCCCAATACTCCCCAGGAAACTTGTACACCCTTAGAGTCACCTCATAGGCTGAGAACCACTTATCTATGTCACCCCCACAGCATAACGGGGCACCACATCTTTTGGGATACAGAACTTTTCTTCACCAGTGGACACTGCAGGTATGATGCCACCATTACTACTCAACTTGCATGGCCTTGATGTCCAGCTGTCTGAGGCGTAGCTCATGGTCTATCTTCCTTTGCTCTGCCTCCCTGGCCAGCCTCTTTCCCTCCATAGCTTTCTCCTTCTAAGCTTTCTCCTTTTCTATTGAAGCTTTCTCTCTTTCCATCTTTAACTTACCCAGTTCCAACTTGAGCTTTCTCTTCTCCCTCCTGCCCTCCAGCACCTTGGGGAACAGGCCCCTGGATGATACAATGGTCCCTGCCTTGGAGAGGGGCGGGGGGGGGGTGAAACCACTGCTCCTGGCAAGACATTGCCCCCCTGTCCCTCAGGCAGTCCCAGATTCTCCAGTGAATCCTGGTCCAGCTCCTCATCATCCAGTACCTCCTCCTCCTCCTCTTCTGGGGTCACAGGTACTGCATTCCAACCTTCTATCCAGGCCGTCGGCGCCTTTTGAAGCTCCACCTTCCTGGTGAAGCCTTTTGTAGAAAGCTCAAACCCCTTGCAGAAATCTTTGTGCTGGACCACAGTGTAACTTTCAAGTTTGGCCAGCTCAAAATCCATTTTGCAGGTGCAGATGTAGAACCACTAGTCAGAGACATAGTTTTAGGAAACAAAATGCCAATCAGGGAGAAACAGAAAAATTAAAAATGCTAATCAGAGAGAGAAAAAATGCCAATGAGGAAGAATTGACTTGAATTGGTCTTAGATGTGATTGTTAGTGTGCACTAAATTACTGTAAGACACTGCACAAACACAAGTCCTATCCTCACCACTGATCACCAATGTTAGAAATTAGGTCTCTAGTTGGCAGAGGTATACACCCTATCCAAGTAGGGACCACAAACTTAGGGTAAGTCAGAAACACACCCTAAATTAACCTATACTCACCCTCTGGTAGCTTGGCACACAGCCGTCAGGCTCAACTTAAGAGGCAATGTTTAAAGAATGTGTACAACACTTAAAACAGTAAAAAGTGAAAACACCACATAAAAATATACCACATCTGGATAGATAAATAGAGCTTAATGTATTGAACAGAACAAGACCAAAATGACAAAACTCCAATAAGTAGAAAATATAGTTTCTTACCCAATGGTGTAGTTTTGCAGCTTGAAGAATTTTCTGGATTTGCATGCTGTGCATTATTCCGCCATCTAGTGGTTGGTTCCGGAACTCTTCTTAAAAAACTTTTGCCCCTTTACTTTTTTTTGTTGCTGGTGGGCATCGTCGGACCTCTATTTGATGTCCTTTTGTGACGTAGTCGTGCTTCCTCTGGTAGCTCCCACCTTTGGTCTCCATCTTCAGATTCTCTTTTTTTCCCCTCTTGCTCCCTCTTTCATCTTCTTGGCGGCTGTCAGTGGGTTTGTCTTGTGAATCCATAAAATTCTTCAAGCTACAAAACTACTCCAACAGGTAAGAAATTATACGTTTTGCAGCATTAATCTTTTCTGGATTCACATGCTGTGTATTGATTTTGCAGCAGTTTGTGACTACAGCTGTGGTTGGGTTGAAGATGAGCATTGATTTGAAAACAGATGTTATAAGACCCTTAGTCCTACTTGTGCTTCCTTGTTCATCTGGATATTTACACAGTAGTGTTTTGTGAAGGTGTGTACTGATGACCAGGTAGCTGCCATACAAACGTCTTTTAATGGAGTATTTGCTAGGAAAGCAATGGTTGCTCTTTTCTTTCTTGTTGAATGTGCACCTGCAGTCTTTTGTAATTTTTCTCCTGTGTTATGGCATTACTGAATGGTTTGAGCTATCCACCTTGCAATTGTGTTTTTCATTACTAGTCTTCCTAGAAAAAACTCTTTGCAAATGATATAAAGAGCTGTTTTGTCTTTCTGTCTGTCCTTTTAATGTAATACATTACTGAACGTCTTGCATCTAGTGTGTGTAATGTCCTTTCTGCATGTGTCCTTGGCTTTTGAAAGAAACATGGTATCTTTATGCTTTGATTCATGTGGAACTGCGATATAACTTTTTGGCATAAACTGTGTTTTGGTTTTCATGAAAATCCTATCCTTGTGTACTTGGAAATATGGTTCTTGAAGAGTAACTGCTTGTAATCCACTAACTCTGCTCAGTGAGGCAATGGCTACTAAAAACACCGTTTTTAGCGAGAGCATTTGTAACGTAGCATTGTGTAAAGGTTCAAATGGTGCCTTCATTAGTTGTGTGAGCACTATATTTAAGTTCCATGAGGGTGCTGGTAAGTTTTTAGAGGAGCAATTCTCTTGGCTCCTTCTAGAAACTGTTTAATAATTGGTGCTATAAAGAAACCTCTCCCAATGTGGCCTTTTGTGTAAGCCACAATTGCTGCTAAAAGGACCTATAAGGATGCATAAGTGAGCTTGCATTGTAGCAGATGTGTTAAATATTTTAGCATTGTTTTATCTTTCGTGTTCCTTTTAACTAATCCTTCTTTGAGGCACCAAAGTGAATATCCTTTCCATTTCGCAATATTGCACTTTCTAGTTGTGGGTTTCCTAGCTTCTCTTAGGACAGGCATTATACTCTCTGGTTACTTTAAATGCATTTTAAGCCTTCAGGAGCCATACCACTAGGCTGAAAGACTCTGGTTCTGGGTGAAGCACCCTTCCTGCTTGCATAGATAGCAGAGCCTTGTCTGTTTGCCAATTTGTGAATATTCCCCTGGGATAGTTCTATTAGTTCTGAGAACCAGGTTTGCCTCGCCCATTGCGGCGCAATTAGTATCAGAGTCATGCCACTTGTTAGACTTGGCATCTCTGGTGTGGTTTCCCCTGACTTTGTGCCTCTACCTCCAGTATTTTTGATGCTGTGCTGGTTTTCGTTTTTGCGGATTTAGATGCTTTGGGCACATTGCCACTGCTGATCAGTGTCAAAGTTCAAGTTTTCCCTGTGTAAATTATTACAATTGGTTCTCCCTGGTTGGCATATTTGATTTACTATTAAGTCCTGTGTAAAGTGCACTGAGTGTGCCAGGGCCTGTAAATCAAATGCTACAGTACGGATTGTGCCACCCACATGAGTAGCCCTGAAAAGGTATCTCAGACCTGCCACTGCAGTATTTGTGCGCACCTTGTTAACTGCCATGTCGACCTGGCAAGTGCACCCACTTGCCAGGCCCCAACATTCCCTTTTCTTACATGTAAGGCACCCTATGGTAGGCCCAACGTACCCCCCCTGGGCAGGGTACAGTGTATGTGAAAGGTAGGACATGTACTGGTGTGTGGGACATGTTCCTGATAGTGAAATACTGCCAATTTAGTTTTTCACTATTAAAAGGCTATCTGCCCCATAGGATAGAATGGGAAATACTTTGTAACATCTTACAAGTATAACTTCCCATTGGGACAAGATAGAGGAATAACGTTCAGGCTCTCTGAAATCAGAATTTAATAACACATCTTTTAGTAAAGATGGTTTTTAAATTGTGGGTTTAAAAATGCCACTTAGAATGGTTAAACAAAAAAATGCCTACTTTCTCTGTGTGCCTCTGCCTGTTTGTGTATTGACTGTCTGGTTTTGGAGTGACAGGGGCTGTGGATGTGCATTCACTGTAGACAGCTACTGGAGGGGTTGAGGTGTGCCTGGCCCTTCCGGGATGACTCAGAGCTGAGCTGAATAGAGCTTGGCTGAATTTAGAGTAGAGGGAGGAGTTTTCCTTGCACCTGAATAGGGCCGGTCTCCCTTGCACAATGCTGCCTCCACCCCCTGTGGTCATACTGCAACAGTGCGGCCAGAACTGGTTTGAACTGGGCTCAGAGATCCTTGCACAAAGAGAACAAAGACATTTTGGGGGTATAAGTATTAGACCTACAACCCCAGAACCTTAGATAACTTCTGGACTCAAGAGGAACCTTTGCCTAGTAGAAGAGCTGTAGAGCTGTGAGGAGGAGTACTGCCCCTTTGCTGTGTGCTGTGCGGTTTCTGCCAAGGAAAGGAAAAAGACTGGAACTTTGCTTTAAACCTGCTTGAAGAAGATCTCCAAGGGCCTGTGTGTGCTGGCCTCCTGTTCAAAATTGTGAGGGAACCAAAGACTTCACCCCTAGCTCCTGCTGCGGAGAGTTCTGACCTGTCAGGAGGTGACTGTTCCTCTGGAGGTTGTGCTTGCTGCTGGAAGAAACCTAAAGAACTGAAGAAATCGACGCATCGCTCTTCTTGCAGCTGTTTTTCCGACACAGCAGCTGTGCGAGAAGAATCTCCACGCATCGCCGCTGCAGAACCAACGCAGAACCTGTTGCCGCTACAAGATCCGACACATCGAGGGATCGCGGCTGAAGAAACCGACGCAGTGTGGCTCGAGGCCGCTGCATCCATTGCCGATGCATCCTGGATTTCCACGCATCGCACCTGTGCAGCAAGTTTTCCCGACGCATCACCAGCGGACCAGAACCGTCTTGGAGTCGACGCATCACTTCCCCCCTACAGACCGGATTCGACGCATCACTTCTGCGTGCAGCATTACTGTTGCATCGCCTCCCCATGGTCTCAGGAACTGATGCAACTCAGTTTCTCGACGCTTCCCATCTCTGCAGCTGTTTGGCCTTGAGAATTTTGACGCATCTATAGGTACTTTGTGGGAAATCACGCATCCATAGTTTTCCATGGACCCAGTTGTTTGAAACCTTTTTAAAGTCATATTCTTATAACATTTATGTTGGATTTTTGTTGTTTTGGTCTTGTTGAGTTTAGCTAAAGATACTTTATTTTTCTAAACCGGTGTGGTGTCCATTTGTGGTATTATGACTGTATTACTGTGTGTTTTGAGTACAAATACTTTACACATTGCCTTTGGGATAACTCTGTCTGCTTGTGCCAAGCTACCTAGGGGGTGAGCAGGGTTATCTAAAGTGTGTATCCCCCTTACCATGACTAGAAGCAAGGGTCCGCATTTGGACAAAGGTACCTACCTCTGCCAATTAGAGACCCCCCCTTTCTAACACCCCTGATCCTGTATTTGCTGATCACTCTGAATTAGCGGTATCGGAGGAAAAGCGTATGCAAATCTCTCTGACCAATTTATCAATAGTACATTCCCTGGGGACTGTTGGCAATGTTGTCTGGAGGCAAGCTATTCTTGAAATGGTCTTATGTGCAGTCTTGTGTTTGGTATTAAAGGGATGCAGAAAGCCATCATTCCTAGTAGCTTCCACACTATCCTCACTTTCAGAGCTTGCCCCTTCTGGCACAGATGAGTTTCCTTTAGTATTTAAAGTGTTCTCTTCTTGCTGGGAAATACTCTGCGTTGGATTTTACTTATCCTGGTCCCCAAGAAAAATCTTCTGTTGTTCTGATTCTGGAGAGGACTTCTCCTTGTTTATTGAGAACCCTAGCTGATATAGAGTCTTTTTTACTTGCATAATGGGATCTTTGTTATGTTATTTAAATTTGATATAGCGCACGACTCGCGCATGAGCATCTTGGCGCTGTGGCCAATTTAACAAGTATCAGTAGAAAGATGAGAATAGGAATTAGAATAGGTAGGCTTTCAACAATAGGTAGGGATAAATGTGAATGCCTTGCCTTCGAAAGGTGCACTGCTACTGCTGCTAGACACTTCATGGATACTCTTGGTGCTGATTTTATTCCGAATGCCAGCACCTTGAACCGATAGTGTCTCTTGTCTACCATAAATCTGAGGAATCTATTGTGGCTTGTGTTCATGGGAATGTGTAAATACGTGTTTTTTTAATCTACTGCTACCATGTAATCCCCAACTTGTCGCTATGGTATTACCTCTTGCAGCGTTGAATTTTTTTGTTTTTATAAACTTTAGGTCTAGTATAGAGCGTAAGGTTCCATCTACCTTTTGGATTAGGAAATATGTTGAGTAAGTTCCCTTGTTCTTTGCAATTGGGGGCACTAATTTTATTGCATCCTTTGCTAACATTTCCTCTACTTCCTTGAGTAGATGTGTGGTTTCCTCTTTTGAATGCACCTTTCTCCTTGGACCCTTGATTGGAGGAGGCTTGTTTAATTCTATGCAATAACCATATTGTATTATGTTTAAAACCTATTTGTCTGAAGTGGTCTTCCTCCACTCCTGAAGAAAGTTTTAATACTCTGCTTCCTATTGGTGTTGAATGAAGCAGGTCTTGATGTTGTATATTTGTACCTTGGGTTGTTGTTTGTTTTGTTACTACACTCCTGGATCTCTTTAGAGTCTCTTTTCAGGTCTTTATTGAGTCATTTATTTGCTGGTGGGGCTTCTCCCCTTTTGGGTTGTCCTCTTCCGTGTGGGCGTCCGTGAAAGGACCGTCTTCCCTGCTGGTACTGCCAACCTTGTTGTTGTTGATTTGCAGACTTCCTCCCTGATTTATTTGCTGGTATGTTTGATTGAAGGTTCCTGCATGGCAGGTGCCCCTTCCCGAGGGTCTTCAAGATGGTAGAAATCCTTTCCGAATATTACCTCTGAACTGCAAAGCCCCCATTGACTTTGCAGTTTCATTGTCCATTTTTTAACTGGTTAAGAGTCTTGCCTACTGCATTCCCAAATAGCTGTTCTTCATTAAATGGTGGATTCAAAATACTAGTTCGAACTTCAGGTTAGAACCCTGAAATTTGTAGCCAGGCATGTCTTCTTTCTGAGACGCCGCTCATCATCTGCCTGCATGATGTGTCGGCTACATTTGTACAGATTTTAAGCATTTGTCTGCGATGTTTTTGCCCCCCTCTACAAGGTGTTCTACCCTCTTTTGGTATTGCTCAGCGATATGTTTCATCAATTGCCCTCTTTCTTCCCAATGTTGATAAGTGTGACGGTTTAGCAATGCACTGGAATTTGCAATACACCATTGTTTTGCTGCACTTCTCGTCACCTTTTCGACCCATGAGGTCCATCCTCTTAGACCTCGGACTCTGAAGGAGGCCCTGTGTTGCTCATGATGTTCTCTTTTTTCTTAGCAGTCGACGTTATTATATAATCTGCTAGGACAGTACTCTTTATGTAGATCGGGTCTTTGGAACAGTGTTTGTATTTTTACTCTGCTCTAGGAGTAACTGTCCTACATGTTGCAGGCTCTTTAAAAGCTACCTTGCCTTAATCCAACACACTTGCCAGCATTGGGAGAAATTGGTTTCTTGATTGTGTAGGCAGGAGCGTTTGTAATAGAAAACATGAATGGGATTTTTTCTCCTCTAGTTGGACCCTATACCGGTCTGCTGCCTTTTTATTTACTTGGTTGTAAACCCCTACTATATCATCAAGCTGTGATTGCCTCGAAGGATAAGTATCCACTCCTTCTTCTGGTGAATAGGGTTTGAGGTCCTGCCATTGTGTCTCCTGGTATTGTAAAGCATCAGACCCCTGGTAAATTTGTTCCTCCTCATAGAAGATTTCTACTTCAAACTCCTTATGAGGTTTGGGAGTTAATGGTGGCTCTATATATCTTCGACATTTTTGTCCCCTTGATCTCTTGATGTTGAGGTCTTTGTAGGGATTCGAAATTCTTTTAATTTTTCGCCTAAGTCTTTCTTCTTTTGTAGAAGAATCTCTATTTCGGCTTAGAGCCTGCTCTTCCTCTCTAACTCGGCCGCTTGTTCGGCATCAAGATGTTCGGGTTCTCTCTTCGACAACGAAGAGTCTTTTGAAGACAACATGGTCGACAGACAGTGTCCTTCAGATTTCGACTGCTCTTATTTCTACATCGAAACGTCCTTTCCTCGACCATCCTTCGACTTCTTGGATTTTTTCAGGGGTATTTACTGCTGCGGTGTCCTTTTCGAAGGATCCAAGAGTATTTGTATCTACGGTCGTGTCTGTGATCATCCAGCGCGTTAACGCCGAGGCTCCCTTTGAGGTTTTAGAGTCAGATCTTCGTGACTCATGTAAGTTTTTCGAGGACGACGGTTCTCTTACCTCGGTTCGAGATGTCTTCTTGCCCCCTTGTGTGTTGACGTCCATGATGCGGGTATCGGCCTCCATGTACCCTTCTGGGCCTTTGGCGACATTGTCTTCTTCATCGCTTGAGAGACCCAAGTCTCAAAGTGATGGTGGGGGATGGTGGCCCTGCATGTAGTGCTGGGCTCTTCTCTGCCGCTTTCTTACCCATAGAGTCTTGGGGGTGAATGCTAAGCAAGCATTGCAGTCTTCACTTTGGTGGTCTACAGGCAGGCAGAGGTTGCAGACCAGGTGCTAATCTTTTTGGGCAAACTTATTATGGCACTTCTTGCAAAGCTGAAATGAAATCTTCTCCGTCACCACACGCAGGGAGCACTCTACACGCGCATTCTCCAGGACCATCAGAAGAACCTTAAACTTCTCGCAAAATACCCTCCGGTACCTTCCTAGAGGTTTCCTTCCTCCGGTCAACTTTTGGTGGACTTTTCCCGATTTTTCTTGGAAATTTTTCTTCCAGTTGTTGGAGTTCCTTCAGCTTACATCCAGAGCCAACAGTGGAAAAAAAGAATCTGAAGATGGCGACCAAACATGGGAGCTTCCGGGGGAAGCACGACGACGTCACAAATATAGTGGTTGCGCTTGATCGGGGTAAATCCGAAAGTTCCGTGCTCCATCGCGGTCAGCCGGGTCAGATACAAGAACCAACCCTGTCCCACTGAAAAAGTACCTAGGTTGGAGGATGCATTGAGGGTGAGATGCAAGGAGCAGAGAGGCGATGCGTCGGTTCAGATCCTTAGGATCTGTAGGCGATGCATCATCGAGCTGCGCACTTGGAGATAAGTCGTCGTTGAGCAGCACTTGCGTAGTCGGTGATGTAGAGGTCCTCAAAGCAAGTGATGCGTCGCCCTTCAGTACTAGGCCACGTCACTGGGGCAGGCCTCAACACTGGTTGATTCTCCTCTTCTGTTCAACATTTAAATGAGAGTTTTGGCTTATTAGCTGAATGGACTGAGGTATCTATCATCTTCTATGAAGACGAAACCCAAATGTTGGTTATTGGAGACGATGGACTCAGTGGCAAATTCACTCGGGGGGTCAGGACAGTGTGGAGTGGTGGTTGAATGTAAGCTGCAACCATCAAAATCTTAGATCTTTTAACTCAAAACATCATCTTCAGCTGCAACAGATCCCTTTGGCTCAGTTTCATGGAGACAAGCTCCAGACCTTCCATGAGGTTGAGAAATTCTGGGTATATTACTAGGCTCCCTCTCATTTACGGCACAGTTTAATAATGTTGCTTCTTTTTACCTTGGATCCTTTCAGAGAATCCATTCTTTCCTCCTCTTCTCACACAAAGACTTGCAATTAAATGTTTTTACCAGGAAAGGATTTGGACAGGCCATGCAGTGAGAATGCTGGTGTGGCTTAGGATGTTTCACTTAGAGTCCAATAATATCAAATAAACTGGTTGTTCACAATGAGGAAGAGGTTCTTAGTAAGCATTTGTGTATTATGCACAGGATTTCCATTGAGCTAGCCCACACCTTCATTGCAACATGATGTCACCTTATTATCTAGGGCACGGATTGAATAGTTGTGACCCCTGGGGACACCTAAATGACATCCATAGAAATATATTTTATATCTAATAAAATTATCCGTAAAATATTCATTGACTATTGACTAAAATAACCATCTTTTAAATGATTAGAGAAAAGGAAACATAATGCTCTAAACAATGCGTAATACCTGCTTCACTAAATTGGGACCCCTCTTCGATGCTTTCTTCATCAAAAGACCTTTCTTTCGAAGAGACAAGTTTATTACTGGAAAAAAAAAAAAATTAAAATGTGAGCATGACTGGTTCTAAACTTGTGTATCTGTTTTTGTATTGTATTTTCAATTGTTATGTACGGTTTTTAATATAACATAAAAGAGTGTCTAGGAGATGAGATAAATCCTCTAACATGGAACTACAGCAAAATGTAGAGAAGGAAGGTTCCGTACAGACATCCGAAAACTTGGTCAGCTCACAGGTTTACTTCCCAAAATGAAACTCAAAGAGCAGAAAGTAAAGAAGGAAGGTAAGAGGCAAAGAGAAAAAGTTATAAAAAATGGAAATTGTTTGAAATAATCAGACAAGCAATACACTATACAATCCCAAACATACATACACATTACAAATAACCAATACCCAAAGGGAATCACACCCCAACACCAGTAGAAACACAACAAGAACGAAGACAATAAGCTTGAAAGAATCAATTTGTTCAAAGTGATTCCACACATCCAATTCATCACACTCAAATGTCGAGGACTTTGAAATCACTTCAAAGAAAATGATTGGTTTAAGCTTAATTTGTTTAGTGATTTTGGGTTCTCCAATATCTGAATGGGAAAAGACATCTGCACTCCATCCTCTAACTGGCTTTTGTATTTAATAGTGGGAGGGGATAATTGGTTTACATTTGGGTATGGATTATTTATAAAGTATATATTAGGAGCCAAAATTGATGTTCCATAATAGCCACACAGTACAATTCACTTCAACAGAATGCCCACAATTCCATGAATCTGAGACGGTGTTAAACCCTAATTTCAAGAGGCAAAATGCCCCAGAGGTAATACACCTCCAAACACAATAAAAATATCACAAATACAGTTAATTAAGCAGAAGGGCCCTCTCAATAACTGAGTTCAAGATCAGTGTAATAGCTTAAGTATTTATTACAAGAATTCAAAAATACGGCACAGAATAATTGCCATGAAGGCTCTGCAAATAGAGCATTACAGAGAAGGGCAAAATTGAAAGTCCCAAGCGGGCAGCAAAATTATAACCGAAATGAACAGCATCCCTAGCAGCACAGGAAAGTTCTTTGGCTCACCCCCAAAATTAAAGTTTTTATACATTATTTTCACATATAAAATTACCAAAACTGCAGATTCATCGTGGTATGATCAAACGTGTTACATTCTCAGCAAATCAGAGTGCAGTCTTATTAAATGGCATATCCCCATAGCACCTAAGCACTATCCCACTACATGAATATTGATTCTGCTCACTCTATGCTAATGTCATCTAGAGATAGTGGAACACACTAGATACATGAACACCAGCAAGCTATTATGAATAAGCAGGGCACAGTGAGCTAGCAGAAGGTCCTTGAAGTAAAGATACAGTTTTACGACCAGGCAGGGGAACATTCGTCGAGAACAGCATGAATAATGACGATGGAAATAAACCAACACGATTCTGCTTGAGTGTGTGCCGCAGAAATAACAAACAGTGAAATGTGCATGAGAAGATTGGGGAGACATCCATTGTGAATAAAATGGCTGCTAGACCCAAACTGAAGCCAAGAAAACAAAGATCAGGAAAATACGCTTCTACATATCATAGGAAATTCCTTTAAAAAACAACCATATTAAATCAGTGTGTACTTGTGTAATCAAAAGCAAACTACATTTTGCACATTCATTATATCGCGTAGTTTGAGACACTTTAAATAATTCACTTATTAATTTAGTTGTTGGAGTGACAATGAATATCACTAGCAATTGCACAACTGTATTTTTTTTTTCCTCCGTTGGTATACTATTTGCTCAAAGCCTGTCATACTGACAACATAGGGCACGACGTGACAAACGTGAACCATTAAGCAGGTGGTATCTTTGTATAGTAACTGCTTTGAAAATGGACCCTCAATCTGTGCTGCGACGAATGTACAAATTGGTCCTGCTGTCAGGTGACCATTTGGGGAGTACATTGCATTATACACAGATAGCACAGGAAAGTACCATGGAAATAATCTGAGTAGACAGGAATTCAGTTGGTTTGAAAGATGGAAAAATATGGAGCACAGAAAGAATTTAAGTGACGGGAAATATCAAAGCATCAAGAGAACGAAAGAGCAGATGGATATTTCTTATTGAGGATATCTTTCACAAAGTTCTTCCCTGTTCAGGTCACAGAGCAATGCAATTTTTGTCAATTATTGTATCCGTTCAGGGAAGACGCGTCATATTATGTTGCTTTTTATAGCTTGCATCCTCTTTGACCTGGTATGCCTTACCTGGATCACTGATTACCAACGTTTGATATGTCTCAATGGACTTGGTGTAGTACAGCAACATGGATAAGGAGAGTGCTGGTTGTTACCCACCCGATGTCATAGCGTATCGTTGTACAAATAAAACTTTAATAAACTAGGTTTTATCCACTCATTATTGCACATACCAGCCTAGGAGCCTTACATTGAGTGACACTACATACGTGAGGTTCTAGATTCTAGCAGATGCCCTCTCAAGACTCCTCCCCATGGATGGACGTCTTGGTGATTGGCAGGCATATTCATGATTCAGGTCCTGAAGTGGGAGCTGGCAGTAGGTGGAGAACATTTTTGATAAACATATCACTGATTGCGCAAGCTGAAATCTCCAGAGGTTTTGGGGGTGCTCATCGCCCAAGAAATTATGAAGAGAACCTAATGAAATATTCTAATCTGTCAGGACCAGTGGCTAGGAGTATGTCTGCAGCAGAAAATTTAATATGTAGCTATGTGAAAATTGGGTATGCGTCACCAACAAATCCAACCCACAAAGCAAGCTGCTCTTTCACGGCCTAATGGGGCTTTTCCCTTGACTACAAACAGGCAAAATATGGTCGCCCAATAACGATAAGAAAGTAACATTTCATTTTTAACACACGAAAATGGAGCTTAAGGTTTACCCTAATCATATTTCTTCATAATATCTCATTTAATCAAAGTGCGAAAATAGCATTTGCATAAGCTCTAAACATGGTGTACTCCTATTCAAAGCATATGATTTTACATGTCAAACAATTCAAAGAAAGAATAAAAACATCATGTGCTGAATAAAATTACAACTGAGTAAGAAACAGACTTACTGCTGCGCTTTTGCATCATGCTGTGTCTTTCTTCTCTTGATCGGATTCCGAGGGACTTGTTCCTGCGAACTTTCAAGGGCACTAAGTGCAGGAGTATCTCTTTCATCATGACCCTGCCTCGCTTCTCCTTGGGGTCTCTCTTTCAACAGAAGGCTAGGACTTCCTCCAGATCCTGCAGTCTCATACAGAGAAGACGAGAGTTCTTCTTCCTGCAAGAACCATTATTTTACAGCTATATCCATCACTCCGAATGTACTACTGATAAAATATCTGTGAGAGGTACTTAATGTACAGAAAACGGAAGAATCGATTGTGACATAAGACAGATAAAGGATGCTGAATTCTAATTAAGCATATTATCACTTTTTAGAACTGTGGCACTTCACTATTCTCAGAAATAATTGTTTAACAGTGCTAGTATATCAGACTACATGGTATGCGTATAAATTACAGAACATATTAATGCACATTTGAAACTGAAAAAACAACAGGATACTACTCCTGTACAGCAGGACAGCAAAAAGAAATTCCCATCAATTCTCACAATATTTTATCACCTAGACAACCCATTCTTCAAGGAGTATGAATATTTATTCGGGAGACAATGCCTGTATTGTTCTTTAAGAGACTGTGTTACCAACAAAGGCAACGAGACGTTAAGTACTGCAACTGACGTGATGACAAGGTGCATTTAAAAAGACAATGCTCAAATAAAAATAAACTGAACAGAAAGGAAAAGGTTTAGAAGTAATTTGTAGGGTATTTATGACATAACCCATTTACAGGGTTGACTGGTCGTTTTTCTGCGTCACACTCCCAGATATCTATTTCTTAAAAGATCTAGTCATTCAGTGTATTTTACAGTACAATGTTTTATGAGGCACAACTCAAGTTATAGAGGTCTAACAGGTTAAGTCAGTAGATAGGACCTTTGTGTTACACTAATCTTGCAGGTTAAAATCTCAGAAGTCTTAATGATGTTTAATGATAATAACACTGTCAAAACCTACTAAGCTACACCGCATTAGCACCAATAATCACCACCATTATCAATAACTCACTTGCCCTTGGAGAGGAACCTAAAAACCTCAAAAATGTCAACCTTGAACTACTCTCCTGAAAAACAGTTGACAACTCAGACGATACCTTTAGTTACAGACCTACATCCAGGCTACCCTGTACAGCAAAAGCTCTTAAGGTATTGGTCTCCAGACACCTTGGAAACAACATTTACTTGAATGACTTCCAGTCTAGCTTCTAACACATCGTGGAACGGAAACCACGCTTCCTTAACATCAGAGGAGCTGCTCACCACTAGCCACAAGAGTCTAGGCTGCACTGTAAGAATGATGAACTTGTTGCAAGCATTCAACACCATTGATCACAAAATTGAATTTGATCAATTAGCTGATGTTGTCGAATTAAGTGGCTCTGTACTGTCCTGGTTTAGATCCTTCTTCAAAAGCTACATATCAAATCAAAGTTGGCACATTTTTCCCAAATTCGACAACCATCCCCTGTGGAGTTCCTCAGGAGCCTAACCTGTCACCAGGGGCCGTATTATACATGCAGTGCATTTTCCTTCATTGCGCCGGGCGCATCTTTAAAAAGGAGCGCCCGGCGCAATGAAGGAAAATGCGCGGTATTATGATGGATGCGCTGCAACCAGGGCAGCTGCGAACTCGCGCTGCCCTGGGGGCAGCGCATTCATGTGAACAAAGGAGCGGCTGCTTTGAAGCCAATCCGTGCTTTCACAGTGCAGGCGGCAACCCGCCTGCACTTTGAAGGGGGAATAGAGATCCCCTTCCAGGCTGATGCAGTGAGTGACTGCACCTGCCTGCAAGGGGATGTCTGGAGGGGTCCATGGGACTCCTTTTCTCCCCGCCAGAAGGGTGCCCTCAGGGGGCGCACTGACAGTGTGCCACCTTTGAGGTGGCGCACTGTCAGTGCGCCTCCTAAGAGTTTCTTTGCCTCTGCACCGGCAGCTGTAATACGGCGCGGGTGCAGAGGCAAAGAGATTCCCTCATTTGCATGGAGCATGGCCCCAAGTAAATGAGGGAACGCCCTCCGAGGATAGCGTTTGCGCTTTATGTGTGCCAGCGCTATCGGTATTAATCCTGGCACTAATACCGCCAGCGCTATTGGCAGCCCCTTCTGTAATACCAAAGTGCCCTGGCAGGCGCAAACACCCGTTGTGCCCCCGGGGTACTTGCAAAATATGGCCCAACATCTCTTAAACAGCTATATGGTGCACCTATTCCATATGCTTGATATTCATGGTTTACGCTACTATTTGTATGCTGATGGCACACAGATCCATCTCAACTTGAAAGATAATGCCTTTTCACTTGTATCAAGTGTCCATGAGCAAGTTCAGATGCAACAAAACTGCCTTAGTCTCAAAAGCCCAAAAAACTGAGAACATACCCTATGGGATCAGTGAACCCTCTGTTTCTTTTTTTTACCTGGCAAGACTCTGCACATTTCTAACAGTGGCCACCAAAGTCCATAATCTTTATGATTTGTCAAGTACTGATCTCTTCCTCAAACACCTACTGAATGATGTTACCAAGAATGTGTTTCATCCCCTCTGCCTTCTTCATGGAATACCCCCTCTTCTGCTTCTCACGCATAGAACTGCCTTAATCCTAGCTGTAGATTTAGCCCATTTTTCTTACTTAAAACCCCTGCACATTGCCATTCAAAGAAGTTTCCCCCCCCCCCGATTAAACTGCAAAGAGTCCAGAATTATGCTGTTCGACACGCGGTCAGAGTGACACATACTAACAATACTAGATCTGCCCTCAATGCACTCCACTGACTTGCTGTCCAGCAGAATTCTTAGTTCAACAAAAGCGGAGTCCAAAAATCTATCCATGGCCATGTCACAGGATATTTTAAGAGTCTTTGAACCTTTCCAGCCTCACAGGTGCTTCTGATTGGCCTCAAAAGATCTACCAATGGCCCTTACATACAAGTTCAAATGACCTTGTGATGAAACATTTCACAAAAGTTTCGAGGCTGAACTCAATGGCACTCCTTATTCCTCTACATTCATACTCTAGAGAACGTCCTAAGATTCAGTAAAAAAAATCTGTAAACTCGGGTTTTCTTCACACTCTACAGCCAATCGATTCTGCAATACACTGCAAACCCTTCATCCTGCTTCTTCAGTCGGATCATTTACTATTGGACTGTAACTAGGGTTTATCCCTCACAGCACTGTAGACATAAAGTACCTATAATATCACCACGTGTTCTCAGGTGGCAGACTGTTGAATTACTCTCTCAAAAACCTTTGCATGTATATGCTTGGACCTTCTTACATGGCTTCTTCCCTTACAACCCTTTCCAAGGCGCTCTGAAGTGGCACTATACAGTGTAAGGCACCTCACAAAAATCCTTAAACAAACAAATGAAAGTCATGAAATGCCGACACATCAGTCATAAGCGGCTTCTACAGCAGAACTTGTGCTCTCTACACAAGGAAGTGATTCTAAACGCCAGCACTAAGGAGACGCAAAATCAATCACGACTCGGTAGGTAGAAATGTTCATTCTGATACTCCACGTCAACAGGTACCTACCTTACTGTTACATACACAATGGTAAAAGACGTTGCACTGCCATCCTATGTCCCCGTTTGCCACTGATGCATACCTGATGCCAGGCATGCCCAACACAAGCCAGTGACAGCTACCATAGTTGAGAGCACGGCGTAAAGACGGGCATAAATGAACCATTCACGGACGGAACGTGGAAACTTAAAGGAGCCAACACCTACCTAAACACCCGTTCTCCCCATCACTCCCTAACGTGTCTTCTTTCTCGGTGTCCCACTACTCCTGGCATCACCACGTTGTCTGGTGGTCCGCTTAGCAACAACGCACCCGAGCTTGCATGGTGCATCAGTGTGGCAATGTGAAAAGATCAAACACAATATAGACAAACCAGATATCGCCAGGGAAATCAAAGGTGGTCAATGGAAAAGAGGATTTCCCAGGGAAATCATTTTATACAAACTGTTGTACATTCAAAAATAAAGGAACAAGCCTGAACGGTAACCATCAGTAGAAACATCACACAGATAGGCACGCAATATAAAATGCATACAATGTAATGTGTGTGTCAAAATAATTAATCAACTTGAAGGAAACATGGAGGAAAATGAAATACAAAGTCATTGTTTTATTTACCGTGTGAAGGGAACAGGCAGGGAACTACAGAGGGCCAGAGGCTCAGCAGAAATGGTAATCGCTGCAAGTCATGAAAACTAATGGTAAATGCAAGGGACATTCAGCATTGGCCCCACGTCTTCTCCTCTCATAAGCTTCACCTCCACTATGTTTAGCCAAGGGGGCTTGCAGGTGACAGGGCTGCTTCAGCTTTTGAAAGTGTTTGGAAAGGACCATTGTTAACTTCAAGCATTGGCTCTCCTACGTGCCTTAAGTGCACATATCCACGATGTGAGTTTGAGAACAATGATATCGTGCCCAAACAAGCATGCTCTCGGTGTATTTTACTAAATGGACTTCCTGAACAAAGCAGCAGATGAGTTTGTGCTCACAAGCTGAGTCATAGCCCATTTTTCAACTATAGAAAATCACACAGGCGCATCTGAGTACCAGAAAACAACTAATTCTGGATTTTAGTAAGGATAATTTGTTGTAAAAATGGGTATAAAGCAGTCCTGTAATTTTGCATAGCCATGAGAGAACCACCATCCTGTACTCCTTCAAGAGAGCCCCTGTAATTAGAATCTATTTACCAGATATCGACTAGCTAGCTGCCCAACTTACACCCGAGCCCTATGGGTCACTTTGCCTACTAACCTGGAGGTCTGTTTGACTTAGCAGCAGTTAGAGCAAAGGAGAAAAAAGGAGTCACTGACTGCAGTGAACACTTTGGAAGCTAGACAACCTTGAAGTGAGTCTGTCCTCTATCAGGCTTCAAATTCTCGGGGTTTCCTTGGGTGGATACAGCATTGTTGAAGGGAGACACTTAACAGCTGAAGAAGTTGTTGAATATCTGGCTTTCATAGTTCCTAGACTTACCTGCTCTCACAACAATCTACCACCAGGCGGGACGTTATCAACTCTTATTAGCTCTCCACTAAGATTTTGCAAGCTACATAGGAGTCTGTGAAGACCTTCTTGACAACCCTGCTGATGCCAACCAGTCGATGTACAGAAGGGAAAAAAGGACATACGCATGGTAGACACTCAAACAAGACCACCAACGTTTTTACATTTAGTGGCCTCAGAATCCTTGCTGTTGTTTTGTATTGGATTTCTCTATCCCTACGTTGGCAAAGTACATGAATTATTTTGTATGGTTCTAAAACCTCACCGAGTCATATCCAAACATAAATAGTCAAATGTTTAGCAGCTGAAACACTTGCAGCAGTGGCAGTTCAAGTGATAACATTGGGTAGACTCATATGCCTCTCAATGTGAACACTGATTTCTGTCACAGGAAAATTGAACTATTTTATCAAGAAGAAACAAGATAAGATTGAAGGTATTACAGGAAGAAGTAGAAGATGCACATGTATGACTCAAGTTTAATGATAGAATCACCTAAAACACAACGAGGATGAAATGTAGTAAGTGTACAAAATCTGGTTTCGCAAAGCTGTGCAAGTTTACTATTTGCAGCAGGCACAAATATATTGATTAATGTATTTTTAAAAAATATATTTTTATTTCGGAGAGTTTAATGATCACATGGTCAACATCATAAATATTGAATGTAAAACTTAAAATATGCTTATTAAATAAACATACATAATACCTATACATTCCATACATCATATTACATATTAAAGGTGGATAAAGATACGTTCTAGAGGAGAACAACAAAGCTGCCTTCTTGACATTTCAGGATAATATAGGACACTGATGAATATTGCACATTTTCTAGTGCACCATGCCCCACTGGCCATCGTATTTCCAGGATTAAAACATTTATATTGCATCGTAACTTTTTACTCCTTTTATGAAAAAAAACCTCCAGAACAATTTATACTTCGAATAAGAGCCCGACTTTAGAGCATACCTTTTTTCCATTTCCTCAACCCTGCGCATTTTATTTAACCACTGCTGGAATGTTGGGGTGGCTTCCGGTTGCCAATTCTGCAATATCAAAGATCTGGCAACTAATACAATAATAAAAAATAAATGTCCTGTCGAGGGCTGATGCGCATATATGGAGAGTATTCTAGAGCAGCAGTCTGGGCATCTATTACCATCGCTGGTTCCAAGTAGTGAGAGCAAAATCTCTCAATATACTCCCAAAAATGTTTTATTTTCGGGCAATCCCAGATGATGTGGATCCAGCTACCCTCCCTCATACTGAGCATCAAAGCATAAATGCACAAGTTACTAACTTGTGTAACGATATATCTGTAAGAGACAGTAGTTAGTGACAGATTCCATACCTTAGAATATCCCCAGGCGTCAGGCTGGATACGGAAAGTTTTTTGCGTAGCAGTACCCTTGCGCGTCGGTAGGCGGCGTCGTGCGGCTCCGCGTCAGTCGTCGGCGTCGCCGGGATGACGTCGCGGGCAGTACTTAGACGCCGCCCCTGCGCGCTGACGTCAGTTCTGTACACGACTTTCCGCGCCAGGAACGCAGAGCCATGCAAGAAGCTGACATTGGTGTCTGAAAAATACTAGGGCCCTGAAAGGGATGTCAACCCTAGAAATCAGTTCGCAGAACGGGGAGGATGGGTGGGGCGGTAAGGAATCTGTCACTAACTACTGTCTCTTACAGATATATCGTTACACAAGTTAGTAACTTGTGCATTTGAAAGAGACACGTTAGTGACAGATTCCTTACCTTAGAATAGATACCCTAGCAATACCAACCCCGGTGGTGGGTCTGCGAACAAAGATCAGACAAGGAAGTCCCGGAGGACAGAGCTGCCAAAGAAGCCGTCCCTCCGGACCTGGCTGTCAAGGCAGTAATGCTTGGTAAACGTGTGCAGCAAGGCCCACGTAGCTGCCTGACATATATCCTGCAGCGGAACACCGCGGCCTAAAGCCGTGGTAACAGCCGTTGCCCTGGTGGTATGGGCACGCAGCCCAACAGGAGGCTCCTTCTTAGCCAAAGAATAGCAGGCTTTGATACACAAGGTTACCCAGCGGGAGATGGTTCTCTTGTGCACCGCCCGACCTTTTTTGGCACCCACGTAGCCAACAAAGAGCTGGTCATCCACCCAGAAGTGTTGTGTGCGGTTGATATAAAAGGAAAGCGCACGTTTTGGGTCCAGACGGTGGAGCCTCTCTTCCTCTCTGGAAGGATGCGGAGGCGGAAAGAAGGTGGGCAAAGTGATGGTCTGCCCAATGTGGAAGACAGTAACCACCTTTGGCAAGAAGGACGGACGCGTCCTAAGAACAACCTTGTCTGGATGGACAGACAGAAAGGGAGGTTTGCATGATAGAGCCTGGAGCTCACTCACCCGCCGAGCGGAGGTGATGGCCACCAGGAAGGCTGTCTTCAGAGTAAGAAGACGAAGAGGACAGTTATGGAGAGGCTCAAAGGGAGCGCACATTAAAAAGGTAAGAACCAAGTTTAAGTCCCACTGAGGCATGACAAACGGAACAGGAGGGAAGAGGTGTGTAATGCCTTTTAGAAACCTGTTAACAACAGGGGACTTAAAAGAGAGGGCTGATCAGGGAGCCTGAGGAAGGCCGAGATTGCACAAAGATAGCCCTTGATGGTACCCAGGGCAGAACCCTGTTGGGCCAGAGAAAGAAGGAACAGAAGAACCTCAGAAAGAGGGGCAGAGAGGGAATTCACAGCCTTTGCTGTGCACCATGCCACAAACTTGTTCCACCTGCAGGCGTATACCACCTTAGTGGAGGGACGCCTGGCTGCCAGAATCACATCACAAACTTCGGGAGGCAAGTCGAAAGGAATCAACTGCCGCCGCTCAATCTCCACGCAAGCAGGTGTAGACTGGACAGGTTTGGGTGGAGGACCGTCCCCTGCTGCTGCGACAGAAGATCCTCCCGAAGAGGCAGACGGATCGGGGATCGACGCTCATACTGAGTAGCTCGGGATACCAAACTCTTCGAGCCCAGTCCGGAGCCACAAGGATGACTTGGGCCCGGTCACGCCGAATCTTCTTCAACACTCTGGGTAGAAGTGGTATAGGCGGAAAGGCGTACAACAGACCGCAACTCCACTCGCGACGAAAAGCGTTGCCGAGCGAGTGCCGCCTTGGAAATTCCAACGCGCAGAACTGATGACATTACGCGTTCTCTTCGGTGGCGAATAGATCTAACCAAGGGTCTCCCCACTGTAGAAAGAGTCCTTGCGCCACTTCCGAGTGAAGACGCCATTCGTGATCCATCATGCACCTGCGGCTGAGTTCGTCCGCCCTGGCGTTCAGGGAACCTGCCAGGTGTTGAACCATCAGGAATATGCCCTGATGTTCCAGCCATGTCCAGAGGCGCAGAGCCTCCTGACATAGGGTCCACGACCCCACCCCGCCTTGTTTGTTGCAGTACCACATGGCGGTGGTGTTGTCTGTGAACACCTGCACTACCGTCCCTTTGACAGAGGGAAGGAATGCCTTGAGTGCAAGTCGGATCGCCCGGAGCTCCAGAAGGTTGATATGGAGCCGGGACTCCGCCGGAGACCAGAGGCCTCTGATCTCCGCCTCTCCCATGTGACCGCCCCATCCCAGCAGGGACGCGTCCGTCACAACTGTGTGCTCTGGCTGGGGAAGGGAGAGGGATCTGCCCCTGACCCATTGCCGGTTCGAGAGCCACCACTGCAACTGTCTTGCAGTCCCCTCCGAGATCTGGACGTGATCGGACAGGTTGCCCTGGCGCTGCGCCCACTGGAACTTCAGGTCCCACTGCAGAGCCCGCATATGCCATCTGGCATGATCGACAAGCAGGATGTAGGAGGCCATGAGGCCCAGCAGCCTCAGGGTCATCCGTACCGAAACCCAGGATAGAGGCTGAAAGATCGGAATCATAGCCTGAATATCCCGGACTCGCCGTTCGGGAGGATAGGCCCGAAACTGCGTCGTGTCCAGAACTGCTCCGATGAAAAGGAGCTGTGGAGAAGGAAGCAGATGCGACTTCGGCACGTTGATGGAGAACCCCATCGAGTGCAGGAGTTTGGCCGTAGTCTGGAGGTGGGAGACAACTGCCTGGGATGAGCCCGCCTTCAGCAGCCAGTCGTCGAGGTAGGGGAAGACTGGAACCCCTGCCCGGCGCAGATGAGCTGCGACCACTGCCATCACTTTCGTGAACACCCGAGGGGCGCTGGTAAGGCCAAAAGGGAGCACGGTGAACTGAAAATGCTCGAGACCCACCGTGAACCGCAGGTAACGCCGGTGGGCCGGCAGGACGGGGATATGAAAATATGCGTCCTGCAAGTCCAACGCTACCAACCAATCTCCAGGGTCGAGGGCAGTCAAGACCTGAGCTAGGGTGAGCATCTTGAACTTCTCCTTCCGGAGGAAGCGATTTACGTTCCGGAGGTCCAAGATAGGACGCATGTCCTCCTTGTCCTTTTTGGGCACCAGAAAGTAGTGGGAGTAGCAACCACGACCTACTTCTGGGGTCGTAACGCACTCGATGGCCCTCTTGGCCAAGAGGGCCGCAACTTCCTTCTGAAGAAGCACCAAGTGATTCCCTGACATGCGGTGGAATTGAGGTGGCGTGGCTGGGGGGGGTGGTCTCGAAGGGGAGGGAGTAGCCCCTTCGGACAATGTCCAAGACCCACCTGTCCGAGGTGATGGCACGCCAGTGGTGAAGGTGATGGCGGACCCTGCCCCCTACTGGCGTGCTGTGCACCTGAAAGGAAGGACTAGGAGGGCTTGAGGCCGCGGACGGGGCGGGGTTGGTGGCCTGACCCGCACGCTGGTTGCCTGACCCGCCACGGCGGGAGCCACGTCCTCGGCCACGCGAAGACGCTTGCTGCGCGGGCCGGTGGCTGGGCAGCGGACATGACTGGGCGCCCCTTCCGTGGCCACGAAAGGGGCGAAAAGCAGATGGCTGCGGTGGGCGTACAGCAGAAAGGCCCAGGGACTTGGCCGTAGCCCGTGAGTCCTTAAAACGCTCCAGCGCATGGTCTGCCTTGTTCCCAAAAAGACCAACCCCATCAAAGGGCATGTCCATAAGAGTGTTTTGGACATCACCCGAGAAACCAGTGGTTCTCAGCCAGGCGTGACGCCGCAGCGCCACTGTCGTTGCAATCGATCTGCCCAGCGAGTCGGCGGTATCAAGGCCACATCTGATGGTGTATTTAGCCGCATCTCTTTCTTCCGCAATGGCGCGGGAAAGCAGTGTCTGGACCTCCTCAGGACACTGGGGCAAAGCTTTGCGCCACCGAGTCCCACAGAGAGTGGGAATATCGGCCCAAAAGGCAAGCGGTGTTGACAGACCGCAAGCCAGCACTGGAGGAAGAAAAGACCTTCTTCCCAAATTGATCCAGGCGTTTGGATTCCCTATCCGGAGGAGCGGTAGGGAAGGCGGTTTGGGAAGCAGAGGCTTGGACAACCAAGCTCTCAGGAGAGGAGTGTTGGGAGAGGAACAGGGGGTCGCCCGGAGCGGGGCGATGGCGTCGGGCCACGTTCCTATCCACAGGAGCCCCTGTGGCGGGCTTGGACCAGGTGCCCAAAAGCACGTCGGAAAGCGCGTCATTAAACGGCAGCAGTGGCTCCGAGGAGGTAGCCGCCGGCTGAAGCACTTCCGTCAGGAGGTTAGTCCTGACAGCCACCGTAGACAGTTGGAGGTGTAAGGCCCCAGCTGCTCTACGCAACACTGTTGCAAAATTTGCTCCCTCCTCCGTTGCCACGGAAGGAGGAGACAGCATGCCAGAGTCAGGGGAGGTGTCCAGACCACTGGCATCCCCAAGTTCCTCAGCCCAGTCCTGTTCGAACTCACACTGCTGTGTGAGAGGGTCATCCGACCCCTCACAGTTCTCTTCGTCCTCCTCAGGTTCAAAATAAGGAGGAGGGACACGCGGGACCCAAGGTCTCATCGGCGTCGGAGCCGACGTCGGTCCGGCGCCGTGTCCGGAGAGAACCGGGGAACGACGCCGGCCGGAGCCCCGGGCGGCGTCGGGAACGGCACCGGAGACATCGGCGTCGGTGTAGTTAGGTCAACCGGCGTCTATGGGGGTTGCGGCAGCACCGGAGCCGGGATCGAGGCCGGTGCCGGGCCGGGACCGAGGCTGGTGTGACAGGCGGCGCCGGGACCGGATTCGCCGGCGGCGCCGGGAAACCCCACTGCAGGCCCGCGGGCCCGAAGGCGCACCGGGGGACCTTGAGGCCCGAAGAGGCGGGCCATGGCCGACAGGAATTCCTGTATCTCGGCCGGAGTCGCCCCCGAACCCGGGAAGGACGGGTAATGCGGGGGCGGCTCCACAGGCACTCTCGGAGCCGCGGGGGCGGTGCCGACAGGAGCCTCAGCCGAGTCGCGAGACCGGCGAGGCGAAGTTGTCGAGCGATGACGCTTCTTAGACTTTTTATGCTTCGACTTACCGGAGGAGTGCGAAGACTTGGACCCAGACGACCGATGAGGACTCCGCGACCGGCCCCTCGACCTCTCACGTGACCGGGGATTGGTGTGGCGCGGAGCCGACTGCCGGACCTCGAGGAGCTTTCGAGACCGCTCTCGCAAAGCCTTCGGGTGCAAGGCCCGGCAGTCGGGGCACGACTTCGTGTCGTGGTCGCGGCCGAGGCAGTAGAGACACTCTAAGTGCGGGTCTGTGATCGACATCATGCGACCACAGGCGTCGCAGGGCTTGAAGCCGGGCATCCCTACTGACACCTTCGGAGTCGAGAGACTCGTTTAGAAAAACAGTGAAAAAATCACCAAAAATTTAGTCAAAAAATGACAAGGGCACTGCTCTTCCCGGATCTGCGCTTACTGGCGCGGAAAAAGAAGAACTGACGTAAGCGCGCAGGGGCGGCGTCTAAGTACTGCCCGCGACGTCATCCCGGCGATCCCGACGACGGACGCGGAGCCGCACGACGCCGCCTACCGACGCGCAAGCGTACTGCTACGCAATAAACTTTCCAGATCCAGCCTGACGCCTGGGGATATTCTAAGGTAAGGAATCTGTCACTAACGTGTTTCTTTCAGATAAGATACCTGAGAGTATATTTTATGCAAAAAATACAGGAGTCCTATATAAGAGCCATTTGGCATTCTTCTAAAGTTGGCCCCCTTAAACAGTGTAACATTATAATTATTGATTTGATTCCAGGCTGCCAACGAAAGCTGGATATTTTCCTTGGTCTGCCACTTATCCCATGCTTTCTGATAGGTTTTCATAATACTATTCTTTCTAAAGATAAATATCCAACAATTGATGGATCTACATGTGCTAGTCTCTATCAAATCTTCTGAGGTCCAACCTTGACACAAGCACAGCCAGATCTATATCTTTTAGGAAATGCCTAATCTGTATATATGACCACTGTAATGTATCCTTGAAATATCTAATGCGGGGCTCAATCTCACTCCAACTCTTCCAAAGATCTCTATTAATAAAATCTAAAACCGTACTATAGCCATTGCTTTCTTGTTTATGTATCATATTTTTCTCTATCAAGAGCCGGTCTCCCATAGATATATCAGCTAGGCACGTAGAACCATTAACAAACGGTATATTATAACTTAAATAGTTGTGTTCTCTGCTTTATTAACCTTTGCAAGATCTTGCATCTAATTTTCTTGGGGTTTCTTGCAAGTCTCAAGAAGTCTAAGATTTTGTATTCTTGGAAAATCCTTTCTATAAAAAAAATTATCTATACAGGGCATCTTGGAGGATCTAATAAATCTATAGGTGTTGTGTGCAAAGTTCGCATAGTAATATTCCCTCAAATTTGGGAGAGCCAGACTCCCTTCATAGTTGGTCTATATAAGGTGTCTAGGCGTTTTGTTTGCCCAAACAAATGCTGGGAATAAACCCTTTAGCTCTTTGAAAAATGTCATCTGTAGAGTACATGGTACAGCGGAAAACAAAAAATTACATAAAGGCAATATGGACTTACGAATTAAGGCAACACATCCCACTAAGGAAATTGGCAGATGTATCCATTTAGCCAGCAATGCCTTAATCTTATGAATTAATGGAACATATTTCAATACATTCAAATCGTTGACATTCTCTGAGACCCAGATCCCTAGATAACGTTTTGGCGGTGTATTATTTGAGTGGCACAATTCTGGCAGTAGGGTATGCTGTGCGCAATTACATAGTAAAACTTCAGTTTTTAACTAGTTTATCTTATATCCACCTAGATCTTGAAACTCTTGAAAGAACCCAAAAACATGCTCCTGGATGCTTTGTCATCAGCATCTAATTTAATGTTTGACATCCCATTTATAGGTGCACCCGCGTTTTCATTGGTTCTGATTGCTATCGCTACGGTTCTATGAACAAAGCAAAGAGTATTGGCGATAGGGGCAACCCTGCCATGAGCCCCTATTAACTTTACAAGTCCCAAAATGTCGAGTTGATAATTACTTGCGCAGTGGCTCCTTTATATAAACACATTATTATATGAATCAAGTTTTTTGGAAGCCCAAATTCCCCGAGAATCATAAAAAGGCTCTCCCAGCTAGATCGAATGCCTTTTCAGCATCTAAAATCACCACCTGGGCGGGCACTTGGTTTTGTGTCATGAAATCTAAGGCTTCAATTAAAAAGTTTGTATTTGAGAATAGCTATAACAAACAAAAGGGAGGGACTGGGGGCGCTTAAAGGTCCAGCATACATGCCCCTGAGTATATGTATTACAACAAAAGGTATGCAGTTCCTGGAGAGGGTTGAATGGAAACGGAGAGGACTGGTCGGTGTAAGTTAAGGTCCGAAAGGGGGAGGGGGGCTGCAATACCAGACAGGCTCCCTATATGGGGCTCTTTGTCAGAGATCTTTAATTCCCAATGACGTAAGATGCAGTTTTTAATTGAGATTAGTGGACTCGCCGATTAAAATTTATTCTTGAGCACCACTACATCCCATTTTATCATTCTCACCCCCACCTTGCACCCATACATCTACACCACAAGGCCCCATACTCGCACCGCATCTTACGGCATTGGGAATTAAAGAGCCCCTCATAGGGAGCCCGTCAGGTATTGCCGCGCCGACCGGACGAGGAGCAGGCCCTATGATGAAGCATGGCACCCAGTCATGTGTAGTGTGTGAGGGCCCTAGTTCCGAAAGTGGGACCCCCCTCCCCCTTTCGGACCTTAACTTACACCAACCAGTCTGCTCATTTTCCATTCAACCCTCTCCAGGAACTGCATACCTTTTGTTGTAATACATTTGAGAATAGCTGCCTACCTGCCACAAACCCGCATTGATCGGGGTGAACAATGGAACCTAGGACTCTACTCGATTGGTTAGCTAAGAGTTTGGTAAAGATCTTATAGTCCACATTAAGTAAACTGATCGACCTAGAAGAGTTAATGTTTTCCTTTTTTTTAATCTTTCTTTAAAACGCTCACTACAACCGCTGTTCTAAAGGAAGGCGGGGGCTCGCATCCTTTTAGTATGTAATTTGCAAGTTTTAAAATTTCGATATTCAAAATTGGTGCAAACATCTAATATAATTCTGAAGGGATACCATCTTCCCCAGCCGATTTACCATTAGCCAATGATTTAACCACTGTCTCTACCTCTTCTAAAGAGAATTCAGCTATCAATTAATTTGCTTGGTCGTTTTCCAACCGTGGAATAGGAAGCTTATTTAAAAATTGCTTCAACCGCTTCGTATCAATCTGTTGATGCAGATTGTGTATATTTTTGTAATGTTTGAGAAAGGCATTCTGAATCTCTAGGGGGATCTGTTAAGTGGGTCTTAGCTTCTGTGTCTAATAGAGATGTAATCCTATTACTTGCTTGTTGTTCTCTAGACTGCCAAGCCAGCAATTTACCCGCATATTCACTTTCTTCATAGATTTTTTGAAGATATGCGGAATTGGCAGTAATGCTTTGTGCATAGTAATATTCCTGGATGCGTATTTTGGCTGGTCTAAATAGTTCTTTATTTACCGCAGTCTTAACTTGCATGAATATTACACTTGCCTGATGCAACTCAGTTTCCAGCTTCATTCTTTGCAAAGATACCACTTTTCGTTTTTGAATCCCCTTGGTGGTAATATATCCCGGATAGTTGCCTTGAATACCTCCCAGATGTTCTCTATTCAGACAGTATCAGTGTTTATCCTAAAATAATTTGAAGTCTCATTATATACTTCCATGCACCATTCCTCATCCTCTAGATTAACTTTATCAAAAGTCCATCTTCCAACTTGACTCTCTATCCTAATTTCCGTGACTTACATTTGAACCATGGCATGATCTGAAAAAGCATTTTGTATGCATTCGTATTTAATTCAATTCAAACTATGTGTGGAAAGAAAATAATCTAATCCTGAGGCGGAATTGTGTTTAGCTGAAAAACATGAGAATTCATGCTTTTGCGGGTGTTTATCTCACTAGAGATCTACTAGGTTTAGTTCACTCATACAATCTGTTGATGCTCTGGCCATTTGTGGCTTATTTTGCTTAAGAGCAACGGTAGAGGAGTTCCGGATTTTGCAAAAAGTTAAAACCCCCTCCTACAACCACCAGCCCTGGGATGTTCATTAAGGCCTGGTTCAGCTCCCTGAGGGGAATAGGGTTATCCAATATTGGTGCATATATCGTAGCTAGGGTGAGACTCGTTATATTTAAGATACCACTAACAATAACCCATCTCCCTTCTGTATCTGCCTGGGTGAAAGTTACTTGGAAAGGTAGGTGCTTGTAACAATAAATTGCCACACCCCAGTGCGCCGCACTCGCATTTGATAAACATTGAAAACCAGCCCACTGCTTAAGGAAATTAAGCAATATTGATTAATGTTAAACAAAAAATAACCAAATATTACAAAAATATTCTGAACTTATATTAGAAACACATATGTTCTTTGAAAAGCATTGTGTTTAAGCAGGCAGAACATGATCACTTACAAACAGTTCTAACTTCCATTAATAACCTCAGTATTCTGTTCAAGCTCCGTACCTCAACTGCTTCTGGTCCAGAGACTCCTTTTGCTATACTGTCATCACTGATGCACTGTATTGCAGCAATTATACCTTGTACGGCAATGCGTCTGTGTTCCCTGTACTGCAGCTCTTCTATTTCCTTTTTCAGTTCACCAAAAGTTGAAAAAACGATTTCATCTGTAAAATACATTAACTCATAAAACAGAGTAAAAAAAAGTATTCTTTTGAAAGGTACAGTATTATTGGATGGGCAAAGAAAATGGGCGAAGAAAACATATCTGCACATGCAACTGTGAACCAGTTTTTTACACGTACCACTAATGTGCATACTCAATTCCTGTGATGTATCTAAGCCACCTCCTATGAGGGCCTGATTCTTAACCCCTTCGCTGCTAGGCCTTTCACCCCCTGTGCTAAGCCTTTTTTGCCTATCTGGGGTAGTTTGCGCTTAGGCCCCTATAACTTTTTGACCACATTAGGTATCCACGCCAAATTGGCATCCTTTTCTTCCAACATCATGGGGATTTTAAAGATACCCACGGTTTGTTGATTCCCCTGGAAGAGACCCAGAAATTAGCCAAAATACAGCGGAATGTTTTTTTTTGTTGGGAAAAATGGGGAAAAAGGGCTGCAGCAGAAGAAAGAGTCTGGTTTTTCCGCAGCAAATGGTACCAACAAAGGGTTTGTGGTGCTGAAATCACCATCTTCCCAGCTTTCAGGGACTGACAGATTTTTGTCAGAAAACCAAATTTTTTACACAGTTTTGGAATTTTACTGGGACATAGCCTATTTTTGCTATTTTTGTGCTTTCAACCTCCTTCCAGTTAATGGTAGAAATGAGTGTGAAAGCAATAATGGATCCTGGAAAGCTATACATTTCAGAAAAGTAGACAACATTCTGAATTCAGCAAGGAGTCATTTGCGTAGATCCTTCAAGATTTTTTTATAGAAACTAACTGCTGAATATAGGAAAAATTGAAAATGAGTTGAAAAAAACAGCCATTTGTGCCAACGTTTTCACCTGTAACTTCTTCTAAGACAGATTTTTTTAAAGCAATATACCGTTACATCCGCTGGACCCTTCTGGTTGTGGGGATATATAGGACTTATAAGTTCACCAAGAACCCGAGAAAACCAGAGCCATTAACTGAGCAGCGTCTTGCAATGGTTTTTTATTGTGTACCGGGTATACAGCAATTCATTTGGGAAAATAAAAACTGTGAAAAATCTCCGAAATTGTGGGTACCCATACTAGCATGTGAATTATAGGACATTTTTCAAAGTGACTTCTTTTTTACACACTGTCTTACATTTGGAAGGCAGAAATGCATCGAAAGTCAATAGGTAATAACAGTTGCTCTACAATTCTGTGTTCCCCCCAAGTCTCCCGATAAAAATGGTACCTCACTTGTGTAGGTAGGCCTTGTGCCCGCGACAGGAAACGGTCCAAAACGTGACGTGGACACTCCACATTTTTACAGTGAAAACTGACCCCTTTTTAGGTCGAGCCTCGAGTAGCGCGCAAGCGCTGCTAGGCGAGACTTTATGTTAGGGGTTTCAAAGCTGACCAGACGCTCAGAGCGTCATGGCTTTTCATGCGATTACGCGCGCAGGGCCGACATGTGTTTCCACTATCGTGCCCAGACGTGGGCGCGATAATTGGAAACAGATGTCGGCCCTGCGCGCGTAACCGCAGGAAAAAGGCCATGACGCACGAGCGTCTGGTCAGCTCTGCAGGCTGCCGCGCTCGCTCGTTTTTGTTGAACTCACAGCTGAAGATTTATGGGAGTTCGCAGATCCCAGGTCATAGACTTGTGCCAGGGCGAGCATGTGTATGTCTTGGCCTCTGCCCAACAGGTGCACAGTGAGCTCTGTGTTCAGCGGCGCGTGGGGGAGGGGCGGCCCTCCCTGGGCCGTGTGTTTATGTTATTTAAAAACGTGCAGCTTTGGTAAACAGTCGCACGCATTCACGGAGACGCCAGACGATGCACACAACGATTTCACCAGCTGTGTCGTGTTGTGCCTCGTCCTGAGTATGCCTCTACAACACACTGTCTCTGTTACGGTGCATCGTTGTGTTTTTCTTGTGTACACACGTCGGTCTCGTTTTGAAAAAGTAGGCCCTTTATTTCATAAGAGTTCGTTTTCTTGGGTTTGTGCAGTAGTTAAAATATGCCCTGGTTTATTTATATACGAATCACGTGATACGGGACCGCTCGAATTGTTCACTGACACCAGTAACACGCGCAAAGCAACCAAAAATACAAATAATGTTTTGTGGAGCCCTGGCGCAGTGGGCGGTGGCGAGTAGAGTTCATTTAACAAGACGGAGCATTCTTAAATGTGCCCCGAACTGTATCAGGGGTTTCCAGGGGACGTAGGCGCAGCCCGGACATCTGTCTGCGCAATCTAATAAAGTGTCGCCCATTTCAATGGGACTTCATCGGCCCTACTGAAACTAAAGGCGCATATGGCCCATAATTGGCTGGATGGGCCGGGTAGTTAAATGATTTTTCTTTGCCCCCTCGCATCAATAATGGGGGCAGACAGAGCCCCAATTGTTCCCCATTGCGGGACATTGTGCGCCTGGATAAGTGGATGTCGGCCGTGTCTGCGCGGACGGGCCATATGGCTACGCACGGATTGGGGGAAGGGTCCGAAGGGAGGGAGGAGACGGGGGCTGAGGGGGTTCGTGGAGGGAGGGCGCGTTAGGTACACCAGCAGGCTAGGGTTAGAGGTATTCACCCCGCAGAACCCACCTCGAGACGAGAAAGCTCTTCAGTGCATTAGTGTGGCACTCGGAGGGCACGAGGGCAGGGAGTGCACGCACAGGGAGAGCTCTCGTGAGACGTGCACATATCTCAGGGGCCACGCACAGCACTTTATCGTACACACTCTGTGGCGACAAGGCCGCGAGAGCAGATCCGGCTCTGTGTGCACTTCTATTATCAGCGCTTTATACACAAATTACGGCGACATCGCTCCAAGAGCAGACCCGGCTCTATATGCACTTCTAACCGCTTTATACACACATTACGGCGACATAGCTCCTCACACCCTCCATTGCGACAATCTTTTGGGGCCCTGCTCCCTCACTTCTACCCGTTGTATTTCTCTCACTCCTTTCTGCCTCCTCTCCTCCACCTCTTAGAAGTATCGCCTCGCTTGTAGCCCCCTGCACCCCCTCAAGTACAGCCCCCACAGCCCCCTTGTCTGAGCCAGGTCTCCATCCCCTCCCCTCTCCACGTCTCTGCCTGCCAAGCCTGGCCAGGAACCAGGGTTCGGAGGGGCGCACAACACAATGGGAATCCCCTCGGCACCTGCCCCATTGAAGGCAGAGAAAAGCCCATACACCCCGCAGGACCCAGCTGCTCCCCCGGCTCCATTGTCAGCCTCGCAGCCCAATAAATGGGCGTTCAGTGCTCCGAGAGGCCCTTTAAACGAGTGGCCAGGCGCGCCTCAAGTGCTGGGGATCAGTGCGCCATCCCGGTGAGCGCTCACTGAAGACACGCTTCTGTAGCGCAGCGCTGGGCATGCCGCGGACGTCCAGCCTTTCATTCAGCTTTCCGCCATTCGTCCGCTCTTCAGCATTTTACTGTTTCCAATAATATTCGATTGAAAGGGGTTAGTCTGATAACGGATCAAGTGTGTTTCAGTTTACCTCACCTACCTACCGAATCGATTTGTTAATATATTTCACCCTCACTTTGTCTTTCGTTTGGTCTGACTCAGTCGGTCTCTCTCGAGCCCCCCTCGCCTCCCCCCCCAGCACCTCTTAACTCCTCTTCTTCCTTTTTCTCACTCTTTTGCTCTTCTTCCTGCCCTTTTCCTGAATTTGCGACCTTCCCTGCTTCCTCTCCCATGCCGCACTCCCTTCTCGGTTCCTGCCAGTTACTTAGCCCAACCCATTGCCCGAGAGACCCCCGCTCCTAATTCATGTCCGCCGCAGCTTGGATGCACAGCCCGTATGCGCCCTCCCGTGCCCAGCGCCAGACCCCTTGCTTTCACTCCCATCACTGCTATGTCTCTGCTTCCTCTCCTCACCCTGAACCTTGAATGCACCTTCCAGTGCTGCTGCTACGCCTCGGTAGTCGACTGCGAAGGTGCCTTACCCTGTTCCACCTGACACTTTTCCTGCACCTTCCCACACCTTCACACCACCCTCACATGCACCGCACACAACACTCCTCTCCCTCGGCCACGCACACCTACACACCTCTCCCCACCCCTCCCTGTTCTGCCTTCTCCTCAACAACACCTCCCTCAATAAACACGCTACTGAAATTTGGGACCTGCTGCACGACCACACATTGAAACTGCTCTTCCTCACAGAAACCTGGCTGATTCTATCGACATTACCACACCTATTCCCCAGGCACAAGGTTATAAGACAGGACAGAATTAACAGACCCAGCGGAGGACATGTCATCGTTTTCAAAGAGCTCATCAAGTGTTCCACTGCCTCAGCTAGCACCAACAGCACTGATGCTGGATGTGTTTATTGTGCCAAAATGGCTTCTTTTGTCATCTTCAATGCAAGATGGTGCACACTCTGAAATCCGTAAAAGTGCACTCTCTTAATGCTTTATTTTAATAAATATATTTAGGGTGATCACCAACCTCTAGTTCAGTGTGGACACTTTCTCCAGTCCTTGTCTTCTCTCTCTGTACGTCACACCTCTCTTTCAATAAACCTCAGTGCCCCACAGCACTTACCTCTCATGACCTCAACTTGCCACCTCTCTCCGATCCTACCTCTAGATCTCTAGCTCTCGGTCAGCTCTCTGCCCCTCTCTTCTCCTCAAGTGCCTCTCTCTCTCTCTCTCTCTCTCTCTCTCTACTTTCTCTTCTTTCTGCATCTTGCTGCTCTGTTTGCATCTCATCCCCCTTCATTTCTCTTCCATTTACTTCCCCTCCCTCTTAATTTCATCTCTTTATCTTACCCTTTCTATCATATTTGCCATCTATACCTTACCTTTCTCTACCTCTCGCATGCCTCTTTCTACCTCACCATTCTCTCTTTCATTTCTCTCTCTGCCTCACAACTCACTGCCTCATCTCTCTCTTCCCCACCTCTCATACACTATCTAAACTCTCAATTTACATCACCTATTGGCCTTCTATGTCTCTCTTTTTATTGATGTCCTCTTTCCCTCGCCTTTCCCATTATTTTATTTTTTTCTCACTACAATGCTCTCCCTACCTCTTCCACTCCATCTATCACTCCCTTTGCTTTCATCTCTTTCTATCTCCTTCACTGTTTCCGTTCACTCTCTCTGCTTCCAATGTCTCGCTCGTTTAATACATCTGTCTTACCTCTGTCTCTCTCTCTCTCCCTATTTCACCATTCTCTACTTCTCCTCGCACTTACTCTGTATTAGCCTGATCTCTCTACCTCATCTGCACCTCTTTTTCTCTACTTCTCATATCTTTCTATTTTTCATCCCACCGGCTCTACCTGCCTCGCTACTTTGTTTACCTGACCTGTCATTCTGTGCTTCACCTTTCTATTTGTGCTATCTCATAACTCACCTCTCTTCCTATCTTATTTCTCTCTAGACCTTGCCCCTCGGGTTGGCACCTTTCTTACCAGCCTACATTTAAAACTGCATGCCAGGCCTCTAAAACAAGCATTGGCATAGTCAACAGGTCTCGCCTTTGGGACCTTATAAGTTTTTAGACATGCAACAGTTGATGTTATTGCACCAAGGATATTGTGCTGCATAACTAAATACTTATAAGGTCCCAAAAGCAAGACCTATTGGCTATGCCAATGCTTGTTTGCAAAGTGCCTAGCTGTAGATTTTGAACCCTAGCTCTGCCGAGACCTAGGGAAACCTAGCAAACCTATACATTTTTTTAAACTAGACACCCAGGGGAATCCAGGATGGGGTGACTTGTGTGGCTCTGACCAAGTTCTGTTACCCAGAATCCCTTGCAAATCTCAAACTTTGTAAAATAAAAAAACACATTTTCCTCACATTTCTGTGATGGAAAGTTCTAGGGTGTCTAGGGTGCTTTCTGGCCCCCGGGGGGGGGGGGGGCAGAAAGTCTGGCTGTGGCAAGATTTAATGGGGGGAGCAAAGGCCCTTGCCCAAGGGGCTGCTCCCCCCTCCCTAGTGGGTAGTGGGTGGATCCCTGCTTGGGGATCCACTGGGGAAGGGTACCATTGGAAAGGTGAGATTCCCCCCTTCCAACGATACCTCTCCATAGTGTTTCGGTGCTCGGGGCATGAGATAGCCCGACGAGCACCGAAATAATGTAACTAAAACTAAGCTTCAGTTTCATTTTCAATGCAATGTCAGAGCGCCATGCGCACGATCGTCATTGCATTGGAAATTAAAAAACAGCCTCGGGAGGTTGGGACCCCCCCTCTCCCCCCCCACCCAGGGCAACAAAAAAAAAAAGGAAATCCCTCTGCTGTCTGCAGCAGAGGGATTTAGTGCCCCTGTACTCATGACGGAATTGTTCCGCCATGAGCACAGGAGCACCAAAAGGGTTGAAGGTTTTTGCGCAAGTTAGGACAACTTCGGTGTGCAATACAAAAAGAAGCCTTCCGGTGGGGCTACAAAGAAGTAAGGTTTTAGACCTGTCTCCTTGCAAACCGATTTGCATATATGAAAAGCCTACCAGCGTAGTGCAGTTTCCAAATACGCAAATCTAGGTTTGGAGTACAAAATTAAGAGTTTCTGAGAGGCACATCTGCAAAGATACGGAACAATTAAAAACCCATAGGTTTATGGGTATTCACCAATAATTGTAGGTAGTTTCCAAGACTAGATATGAACACAAATTTACTCCAGTCACTGACGCATGTAGTGCTTTAACAGAGTGGAAATAAGGTAGGAACACAAATCAATAATATTAGGCTCCATATAGTTCTTAAAATTATGATTTCCCACCTCGGAAGACTGGGCATATACATTTAGGGCGCCATTTTGAGTTGCTGTGATTCACAAAGGCAAGTGGGAACATACCAGGCCCAGAATTAATCAATCCTGGCAGCATCTACATCCCTGAATAAGGGCATTCCCAGTAAAAGGCCGCAGTTAAGGAACACTATGGGGACCAAGAAACACTGGGACTTTACTGTATGCTGACTCCCAATTCCCTGGCCTTTTCTTCAATGGTTCCCACCTGCTCTGAAAAGAAATGAAAAACCAGGTCAATATTTCAGACTATTTTCCTCTCTACAAACAAATTTTGGTGCGTGTAATAGCAGTTTGAAAAAATATTTCATTTATGCTAAGATGACTTGCGTCCAGCTGAACTACAACCTAGTGTACCGTAGTGTACAGGTAGGCGAGGCAGTGTCAAGGATGTGAACAGCCTTTCCCCATGCATTTAAAAAAACAGAGATACTGCCAACGACATCAACTAAGCCTCAAACTTTTTAGATTATAGGCCCAGCAAGGACTCTGCACAGGAACCCGTTGAGGACTTCTCTGCATTGGGAGTTCTGAACAGGGTGTTAATAGCTGTGTGGAATTAACCAAAAGCAAAACATTTTTTCTGAATGATCCTGAATTCAGAAAACGGTGGTCACTTGTGGCATGGAAGTGCACAAGGGACTGGCTTGTGCTCATCGTACAAAGAGCCAATAGAATCTCTGACGCCCTATTAGTACAAAAATAAAATCAGCGAGACTGCTCTGAAAACTCAACTCACTGCAACAATGTTTATTAAAAAACTTGATGAAAATAAGAAAAACCATCAACGAATTCAAGGAATTCCGAACACAAACCAAGATAACCAAGTTTCAAAAAGACCTGAAGATATGTCCTTTAATGAAGATATGGACAATGGTAATAATTACAAACAGAGAGATGGAGGAACTCCCACACAGAGGTAGAGGCAATTTCCACCACCCCAACAGACCCAATACCCACAAAACTTTTCTTTGGGTGGAATCCATATGTCCATCCACCCTTTCCACCTCTACAATTTGGGTTGCCCTATCAACAAGCACCGGCCCATTTTTTAGGCAGAGGAAAAAGGAGAGGACAGAAGGTAGCAAAACCCAACCTCCAATGGAAACCCAAACCGAGAAGAGCAAAACCCAAAGAGAATAGTAAACCTAAGTGACCATGTCTTTTCTGAGCAACAAATCCAGGTACCTAAACGCCTAGGATTTGTGCCCACCCCCAGATTGGACATTTTCTAATTTAGGAAGGAACTGGCTGAATTCTTCCACCATATTTGCAGGTTGACCTTTTTCATGGACCAACCAACACTATCCAGTGACACTGAGAAAAACACTGGTCTCAGAAATAAATCGAACTTCTATACACCTACCAGCGCAATGCCCACAGAGGTTCTGGCCTTCGAAAAGGCAGTAACCCATGACATTGACAGTCTGAGAAACTGCAACACTCCTGTCTACCACAACCTCAACAGACTGGAACAGACAGCGATGGGAGAAATCAATGCCATAGACTACATCATTATAAAACAAGCCGATAAGGATGGGGCCACAGTAATTCTCCCAAAAGAAATGTATCGTACTGAATGCTTAAAGCTTCTGCACGTTTAGAGAAATTACAAACGGTCGGACAGATATCCGACAAAAGACGTCATGAAGGACATACAGTTCGTGGTAAACCAAGCAAAGGAAAATGGCTGGGTGACAAGCCAAGAGGCTTTGGACTGCATTCCTGCTGTCAAGGGACTCGGTGTCCCAGAACCCTTGAAGGAGAGGAGGAGGAGCCTGGGAGATCCCACGCGCTGCGCCCGTCAGAGCCCGGAGGAGGCTGGGCTGGGCCGCCCCTCTTGGCTCTCGAGCTTGGATCCCGTGGTAGGAGCCAGGAGTGTTTGGAGTGCAGCTGTGTGGAGTCCCTCGGCAGAGATCTCCTAGGATTTGTGCCCACTCCCAGATTGGACATTTTCTAATTTAGGAAGGAACTGGCCGAGTTCTTCCGCCATGTTTGCTTGTTGGCCTTTTTCATGGACTAACCAGCACTAACCAGTGACACTGAGAAAAACACTGGTCTCAGAAATAAATCGAACTTCTATCCACCCACCAGCGCAATGCCCACAGAGGTTCTGGCCTTCGGAAAGGAAGTAACCCATGACATTGACAGTCTGAGAAACTGCAACACTCATGCCTACCACAACCTCAACAGACTGGAACAGACAGCGGTTGGAGAAATCGATGCTATAGACTACATCATTATAAAATCAGCTGATAAGGATGGGGCCACAGTAATTCTCCCAAAAGAAATGTATCGTACTGAATGCTTAAAGCTTCTGCACGTTTAGAGAAATTACAAACGGCCGGACAGATATCTGACGAAAGACGTCATAAAGGACATACAGTTCATAGTAAACCAAGCAAAGGAAAATGGTGGGTGACAAGCCAGGAGGCGGATTTTCTTTATGAAAAATCCCCCAAAAGTACCATATTTCTACATTTTGCCGAAAATCCACAAATTTTCTCATCCTCCTCCTGGCAGGCCAAAAGTATCTAGCATTGGACTACATTCCCGCCGTCAAGGGACTCGGTGTCCCAGAACCTTTGAAGGAGAGGAGGAGAAAACTGGAAGCACACCCGGCTGAAAAGCGATGTTTACCTCCCGCGGCGCGGGACGCTTTGTTGTACATTTTTGCTGTCAAGGGACTCGCTGTCCCAGAACCCTTGAAGGAGAGGAGGAGGAGGAGCCCGGGATATCCCACACGCCACGCCCGTCAGAGCCCGGAGGAGGCTGGGCTGGGCCACCCCTCTTGGCTCTCGAGCTTAGATCCCGTGGTAGGAGCCAGGAGTGTTTGGAGTGCAGCTGTGTGGAGTCCCTCGGCAGGGATCTTGAGGGAGGGAGCTGCAAGTAAAGGACCTTGTGGGACATCATTACCGCCTCTCTGCTCGAGCAGGTAGGAGACGGATTTACTACCAGCTTGTGTGTTGGTTAGGGGGGTACTGGTACTGTTTGACACAGCCTGCTTAGCTCTTCATTTGTTGCGAGCCCCTGCCCGAGAGCCATAGGAAAAAGTTAAGGGACCGGTTGCAGGTGCCCCAGTGCCTTCAGTATCCACGATGGATTCCTTCCTTTAAGAGCTGCAGGGATCATTGACAAGGAGATTGAGCTGGTGGCCCGTCGGCTCTCGTTCCCCTGTAACTCGCCCCCCCCCCCTCTAGTCCATCAAGTACGTCAAGGGTCAGTGTAGACCAGACTGCAGAAAATGTTAGGTCTGCCCAGACAGACCTAGGACTTTCAATCTCACCTGCAAGATCCACCTGTTTGGGGGTGGAGGGTGGTTCGGGCTCAGATGAAGTGTCAGTTACAAACACTGGGTCTGAACCCCCTTGCTCGACCGCTCGAAGTAAGGGCGCAGAGCTTACCTTTGAGACAGGGAGCACTAGAGCATGGGTAGGTTCGGCAGTTAAAAGGATAGGCCCCCTGACCGGAAGCCAAGCAAAACGTCCAAGGGTGGAGGGGACAGCGCAATGTGTCAGCAAACTGCAAACCCTGACCAAGGAAGACATGGCAGCAATGATGGAAGGATGGCTGGGTTCGTTGCTGGCAATTATGGACCTAAAATTAGATCCCATTCGGCAACGCTTAGCAACAATAGAACTGGAGTTCACGAGGATTAGTCAGCATAGCCCAGTGGGGGATCACGACTCTCAGAGCAGGCCTGGGGGGGGGGGGCATCAGCCAGCTCTCGGTCAGAGAGAGCCAGTGCAGACGATCAAGGATTTAGTGGACAGATGTATTCATCCTATCTAAATTCAGTGTAAGGTAGTGACACTCTTCCCTCCCGGTCACGGCTCGATTTAAATCCCTTGATGGTAGACCCACTGGGTGTAATGATGGTCCCGAAAACTCAGCACCCTAAAGCTTGCCCTGGGCCCACCAAATCCTCACTGGGAGAGATATCGAGAAGAGGGAGGAGCTTGCATGGAGAGCCGGGTAGTAGACTCTATGGGACAAAGGCAGAGGTTACTTGTTCTACATCTTCCCCCAGCATCCACTCCGTATGTAGTGGTACTTGGGAATGTTCCGGCACTTCCCCCGGGTGCCGCTGAAGACTTTGACTAATTGAAGAATAAAGTCCTGCACTGGCTGAATCACAATATGATACTGGGTCTCAGGATGGAGAGATTTATTAACATGGTGCGCTGAGTTTCCTGGTTTGGAAGGTCCACAAAATACATGGAAGGAGACTGTAATCATCAATTTCAACAAACGTCACCTGGCAGTGAGGGTTCTGCACACAGCTACACAGAGTAAAACTCGTGGTGCTGTCTCGTCCATTGTGGCTTTTCCCCTGGGGCATTTCTACAGTCCCTTGAGCAGTGTGAGGACACCTAGTGAGATGAAGCAATTGTGGTTCCCTGCTTATCCTGTTCGCCCTCAGCCTGTCAGGAAGATGGTATCTCAATATACCCCCCTCTTTAATAGATTTGCCCCCCTGGAAACACTGGACTACTGCGATTTTCTCACCGTGATGGAACCAGCGGAGCCATTATCCTCTCATCCAAAGAAGACACCATGCCTTTCAACTGGTTCAGGGGAAGGCAAGGCCTGCAAATTTGTATCATGGAACATAGCCAGGTTAGCGAGCAGATTCACCGACCCTAGCTGGAGCGTATTCATAAAAGGATTTGACGTGATATGTCTCCAGGAGACATGGTCTAACACAAACAGTTTTTTTCTAGAGGGATATAAGACCTTCTTTGAGCCTGCCATCCCATCTAGGACGGGAAGATCTAAGGGCGGGCTGGTAATTTATGTCTCCTTAGCAATACGCTGTCGCCAGACGGTGCTGCCAACCGATAATCCTTGTCTGCATGTGTTGTTACTTTCTCTGGGGTCTGAACATTTGTTGCTATTGAACTTTTATAATGCCATCGCTGTTACTCCAGATGTTTGTAACATTTCTAGGATGGGATCCTTTTTAAGGAAATGACCATTAAGAACCTTCACAATGGCCATCTAATGATTGCAGGAGATTTCAATCTTCACTTATGCGGGGACCCAACGGCGTCAAACCCCTCTGACATAGGATGCCCGCGTTTAATGGGCATGTATGTAGAGCATAACAAGCAGGGAGACATTCTCAAAACCCTAGCTGATGAGTTTGATCTGACCATGGCAATGTGCCGGTTGGACCGAGGCAGGAAATCCATCATTCTCATCTTTACAGGGAGGGGTAGCGCATCTATTATGGATTTTATTTTTGTTTCAAACCCTTTTTGCTGAACTTCTCCATTGAGGATAGTATTTACAGAGATCACAACCCGCTATGCGTTACGACCAGTTGGTCCCCATTAGGGAAATCTAGGACGACAGGAGCCAGGGGGACACTAAAGGCAACAGATCAGGGTAGAAGGTTAAGGTGGGTACAGATAACCCCGGACCTTTTTTAGGAGTCTCTACTAGCGAGGTGCAACAGGGAATTAGATATCTGTGCAAAAGGGCGGGTAGTGCCGGGGATCATTCTTAAGGCCTTCTCAGTCATCTCATACACCATTGGGGAATTATTAAGGGTACCATCTAGGTACCCGATGGATCGAGCTCAGAGATGGTTTGACCGTGATTGCTCCAGTGTGGCCAGGAAACTGAGGGGAGCGTTAGGCACCAAACCAAGGGATCCAGCCTTGGTAAAAGACTGTAGAGGGCCATACAAAGCGGAATTAGCATGGCGCAAGGCCGAGTTGAGGGACGAGGCATGGAGTAGGCTCTCCGAGGCTAGCACCTTAAAAAATAGCGAAAAGTTCAGGAGCATCGTTAATAGCCTTCTTTTGGTAGGAGATGCCGCACAGGCTCTTGATGCACATATCACAGAGAATGTACGACGTTACCCCGCAGCCCAACACTCCGCATACCATCACCCCGCAATTTTGACACAGCAAATGCCATAACTCCGCAAGATATTATAACGAAACCAACATAACGAAAAATGCATTTAATCAGTTAAAAGTACATTTTCAACGCACGTTTTCACAACGCTTGCTATTGCCACGAAAATTAAAGGCTAATGTAACTTAACTACTGGCACTACATCAAACGCATGTGTCGCTTGCTAATATGATGCAGAATGCATGCAAGGTCTGAGTATTGTTGCCGTCCCAAGATTCTGCGCAGCATAGCCAGCTTTTCATTGTCTATCTTTCACAAACCCTGAAAACCATTTTAAATCAGTGCCGTGTGATATCATCGGGGACTCCAACATCAGGCTTCCATGACGTCACCCACTCAAATCTCTCTTTACCTTATGCACGATCCTGCTTCCGTCACTCACACCTTCTTCTCTTCTGCACATACAGTTCCGGCAACTACTTGCAGGGCGCGTGCGTGCCTTTCAAACACTTCACAAATGGATACGCGCTGAAGTGCATACACTACATCGAACGCATGTGCCGCTTGCTAATATGATGCAGAATGCATGCAAGGTCCGTCCCAAGATTCTGCGCAGCATAGACAGCTTTTCATTGTCTATCTTTCACAAACCCTGAAACCCATTTTAAATCAGTGCCGTTTTTACTTCTCTACTTCTTATCTATATATGCGTTGTAATAGGATATTCGTTGTCATTGTTTGCGGGGTGAAAGTCTATGCGGGGTAAAAGTATTCGTAATAGTGACCGAGGCGTTATAAAGGTATGCGGGGTAAAAGGATTCGTTGTAAGGGATTCGTTGTCAAGGATATTTACCATCACAGAAGAGGAATGGGTTGGTCATTTCGAGAAAATGTTTAGAAGCCTGATAGAAGCTAGCATAGTCGACTGTAGGAGAGAAGGGAAATCGGCCCTTGTTATCTTAGCTGATGAGGTTAGAAAGGGTATTGAGGGGTTGTCTAGAAATAAGGCTCCTGGACCAGACGGTATACCCCCGGATCTATACATAGCTAACCTTCAGCTGTGGGTGCCAGTTCTCACTTCAATTATCAATGCAGCTATAAGAGGCGATCCACTTAGCACCTGGGTTATATCCACCATCGTTCCAGTTTTTAAAAAAGACAACAGGGACAGTACTCTCTGTTACAGGCCAATATCGCTGTTGGGCTCAATGGTTAAGGTGGTCGGACGTATTCTATTGGATAGGCAAACTACATGGGCAGATGATAATATCTTAGAAGACATCCAATATAGTTTTCGTACGGGGAGGTCAACAGTGGATCAATGCTTGAATTTGTACTCGATTGTAAACAAGTACACAGTTGCCCGGCCCAGTACGATCTATCTGGCCTTCATGGACCTGTCCTCCGCTTTTGATCGGGTGAATAGAAGTAAACTATGGGAGACACTACATTGTCCTTTTCTTGCAGAAGCTCCAAAGGGACACCAAAGCGGAGGTACGTTATACTAACGACTGTAAGGTGACTCGTCAGTTTCCAATCCAGAGAGGGGTTCGACAGGGTTGTATATTGGCACCGTTTTAATTTAATTTATACATTAATAACTTGGAGAAGGAATTGATAGCTACACAGGTGGATTTTCCCCAGGTGGGAAGGCGTGGTCTGCCGGTATTACTGTATGCAGATGGCGCGGTCCTTATGGCCAGGACTACGAGGGGGTTGCAAACTCTACTTAACTCCTTCCTGATGTTTATGGAAGACCGGGACCTGTTAGTGAATAACTAAGTCATATGTGATGCAGATGGGACATAGTTCAAAAAAGCCCTTTAACTTTAAGGTCTGGTCTACCCCAGTCCCTAAGACTAGTGTTTTCTCTAACCTGGGGGTCATGCCGGATGCCAAGTTAAACTGGGGCCCATTAAAAAACAGAAAGCAAGGGTGATTCCTACGCGTTAATGCAGCCATTTTTAACTTTGCCTCCTGTTTGGGCAAAAAAAACGATAGGCGCACTCATGAAGCTCTATAGAGCCAAGTGTATAACGCAGGTGACGTATGATAGTGAAATCTGGGGCTGTATCTATCATGATGAGCTCCAAAGAGTTGAAAATAGGTTCCTGAGACGGTGTCGTGTAGTTCCTAGGAATACCCAGGACCTACACGTTTTGGATGACCTAAACTGAGGGCTTGGTGTCCAAACCGATTCACGACACCCCCACAGGATACGTCAGCCGTTATACCAGCTAGCTCTACAGTGCTACTACCACCCCCCTGTATCTTACAGTGGTGTAGGTAGTTTCTGGCAACCACTGAACAGGACAACCCCGATTCCTCAGGGATCGTGGAAAACAGTACAGTACTTTTCGCTCAGTCACTCATGCTTACTTATTCTCAGAAAATACACAGGATGGCGGTTAGGACGTTTCAATAAGTATTTATTGGTCCAGCGTCAGTCTTGTGTAAAACATATTTGCTGTGACAATCAGGGGACAGAAGCATACGAAAGAAATCGCAAGTATTAATATAGCAAACAGTAGATACATTTCTACCATAGTGCTAAGAAGATGAACATATACAGTTCAGATAAGACAGTAGAACTTGCATACTCCTATAATGCGCACCCTACGAAATTTGCCTAAATGTAACTAGCCTAGATATGTAGGTGTAGCATGTATATGTGTATAGATATATATATATATATGTATATAGCCAAGAATCCCCTAGGGAAGAACCAACCCCCTCACCTGATGGTAGAGAATTAAGGACCCTGTCTCTGCTTCGAGGATGGCACCCCGCAAGGGATGTCAGACCGCTGCATGTCGAAGATTCAGTATGCAGGACCCCGTGTCAGCGTGTAAGGAATTCTCCTCTCTTTTGCAGGGGGGAATAAGGGTCTTATATACGAGAGTGGTCACTTCAGGGTTTCTTCTAGAATCTATATGTTTTGAAAACAATCAAATGTTTTTCTAAAACAATGCGATCATGCATAGCGGGCCTGTTGACCAAGGATGAAACAAAGTGGTGACCCTTATACAGAATAATTATGCAGTGCCTAAGGACATGTTTATGTACGTCAGGTACAGGGATTATGATAAAATACTAAGAGCCTGGTGTCGAAGAGACGGGGACAAACTACTAAGTAAAAGGTCACCTGTTCAGAACTGTTATTGTCGTTTAGATGGGACAATGTATGTAAAAGGGTGCATTCTTGGTGATTTAAATATCCATTTTGACCAGGCAGGTTCAAAGGACACTCTAGATATATCAGACATTTTGTCCCTCGCTCAACTCACCCAATGGGTTGGCCTTCCAACCATTTAGGGGGCCACACCTTAGATCCCATCTGCTCGAACTTCTCTATTGCAGTTGAGGCTCCTACTCCTGTGTCTTGGTCTGATCACTTTTTAACATATTTCTCCTGGGTTTCACCGGATGGTAACCTTCCATCCCCGGTCTGAGCGTGAGCCAGTGTTTGCTAAAATTGACCCATCACTATTTAGCCAAGCTTTTGGTTCCACCAGACCTCCTCCTGCCAGAGATCTTGCAGCTGGGCTTGCTGGGTTCAAAAGCTGGATCTCGAACACTGTTGATCTCACAGCTCCAGCTACCCGGAACAGGCATTACAGGGACTCCCAGTTTAACCCCTGGTTCACTCCTAAGCTGAGGCTACTGAAGCAGGAGTGTAAGAAACTTGAGAGGAAATGGCGCAAGGGTTACTATCTCGAGGATAAACTCATGCTGAGAATTAAACATAAAGCCTATTATACGGCTATTGCACAGGCTAAAAGCCATTACTATGGGAATAGAATTGACGCAGCCAAGAATAACTCTAAGGAAATCTTTTCTATAGTTCAAAGTTTCCTAGCCCCAAAAGCTCAAGCTATTACGATCCCATCCTCGGACGTGTGGTTTGAAGATCTCTCCATTTTCTTTATAGAGAAAATCTGCACTATACAGGCGTCCTTTTCCACCACTAATAAAGTCCAGGATGTCCTCCTGGCCGGAGGCACCCCATTGGCCCCTCCCTCTCATTCGCTGGCTGCGTTCACCCCCATAGACCCTCCCAGTTCCCTAAAAATTTTAAAGGGCCTGAAATCAGGATCCCCTTCGGACCCGTGCGCAGCTAGACTTCTGGCTGACGTGGCGGAGACGGTTAATCCTGAAGTCAACAGACTTATTACCATGTCCTTCTCTGAAGCTCTTGTCCCGGCCGCGTGGAAGCAGGCCAAGATCCTCCCTCTTTTGAAAAAACCCTCACTTAATCCGCTATGTTCGTCGAATTACAGACCGATCTCCCTTTTGCCCAGTATGGCCAAGGTTCGTGAGAAAGTGGTCACTAGACAGCTGACTGACTACGTTGAAAGCTCAGGCCTTCTCCACCCTGCTCAGTCGGGCTTTAGGGCCTCATTTAGCACGGAATCGGCCCTGGTAGAAATCTCCGAAGCCATCAGAGACTGCCTGGATGCCGGCGGGAGGGCCGCTTTGGTGTTGCTAGACCTCTCTACGGCATTTGACACGGTTCCCCACGCTCTGCTGCTCTCCCGACTGTCGGAGATAGGTGTATCAGGCAGCGCCTGGGGCTGGCTCCAATCCTTTTTGGAGGATCGGACACAGGAGGTATGGCTCCCACCATTTTCCTCATCACCAAAGAAAGTGACCACAGGGGTCCCACAAGGCTCTTCTCTGAGTCCTCTTCTCTTTAATATTTACGTCACCCCTCTGGTTCAGTTGGCGGAGGACTTGGGAGCGAAGATAATCGCTTATGCCGACGACACACAGCTCCTGTTCACTTGGAGGAAAAACGAAGTCTCTACTTCGGCCGCCAAACACTGCCTGTCCACAGTTTTCCGTTGGCTAGCGGGGGCCAAATTGAAATGCAATGAGGAGAAATCGGAAATTCTCTTATTCGGCAACTTTCCCGCCCGGTTTAGGGAATCTCTCTGGCCCTCCGACTCTGCATTGCCTTCCTCCTCAAGGAACCCAGTTAAGAACTTAGGGGTCTGGTCTCAACCCAGGTCAAGAAGCTGGCAGGGACTTGCTTCGGCCTCTTAAAGTCCCTCAGGAAGTTTCTTCCCCTTCTTCCCCAGACGGGAGTCAGTGATTCGAGCCCTTATTCTTTCTCGGCTAGATTATGCCAACGCTTTATATGCTGGCATTCCAAATTACCTATTAAATAAATCGCAAGTGGTGCAGAACGCGGCGGCCAGGCTGCTCGTGAACGTTTCCGCCAGATGTAGCGTGAGACAACACCTTTGCGCTTTACACCTCTCCTAGAAACCTGGGGACTCGTTTCGAGCAACTATAAAACGCAAACCGTACATTCGTGTCCACCATCTTTCATATATCCTGCACCCTGCCCTCTTTTACCTTTTGTATATTATTGTGATTCCAAGCCTATTGTACATTTCTATGTTTCCTGTAAAGCGCTCTGATACCCTAACGGGTCAAGTTCGCGCTCTATAAAACACAAAAATAAATAAATAAAATAATACACTGATCGCCCATGGCAGAGAGGGTCAGATTTAAGATCCTTGTTATTGCCCACCGTGCTCTTTATGCCACTGGGCCTGGCTATCTTCAGAAACGGTTTTCCTTTTACACCCCTGCAAGAGAACTGCGTTCCTCTACTCAACTCCTGGCCCAAATCCTGCGTTTCCGCTTGCAAAGGTCAGGCGGCAGCTCTCTAGCTGTGAAGGCCGATTTGGCCTGGAACGATCTGCCCTTTGTGCTTCGGGGCATTCAGGACCCGATTCTCTTTAAGAAGAAGCTGAAAACTCTTCTATTCCCCTAATCTTGGCGCTTCTTCACTCTCTTAAGGTTCGCGCCGGGACACTCTTGCAGTATCTGTGCGCGTTAGAAATACTAAATAACATAACAAATAACATAACATACATGACAGGACTATCCTAAAGGATATGACAACGGCTTTTGTGTGTACCTCAGGGAACCTCTACTTTTATCGTACATGAAGAATTGGGTATGTCCTATTTGTCAGACCTGTTATCTTTTCGCCCCCTATCCTATTGGCTCAAAGTATGGTTAAGTAACAGGACTGCTTTAAACAAAGAGATCCTAAGGAATCGCCTTGCCCTAGACCGTGCTCACCATATTCCCTGGTTTAAATACATACTGGAAGGATTTAGGAAATTAGGAAGAGTGGATCTATTTAGCAACCCGGACACAATCAGAAGGAAAGACCTGCTTTGGGCCAAGGAGTCCTTTTTTAGACAGTGGGCGGTGGACAGGGAAGAATGTGAACTAAGGAAGCCCAGTGTACGTAGATTTATCATTTTAAAAACTGTAGAACCTGCGGAACCATATCTTCTAGGGCTTCCTAGCTCGTATGACCATTTTTTACTGACTAGATTTTGCTTTGATCTATTCCATCTTCTTCTTGCTCATCCATGAGGGAGTAACAAAGGCGAGACCCTGCTGCCCTGTGACTGCAACGGCAAGTCTCCATAGGACATGCTTCATTTTTTAATGTTTTGTAGCAATTACTAGGTGCCAAGAAAGACTTATTTAATTCCAATTTTAAAAAAAGCTAATTTTAAACAAGTGCGTCCTGCTTTTAACTTTTTATCAATGCTTTCAGAGACCACTGTATGGCATGTTCTTAGCTTTTTAAAGGCCGCAGTCAAGCTCAGATCGAGCTGTGACTAAGTAATGTGGGTGGGGCAGGCCTGGACGCAAAGTTATTTTGTATCTATTTAATCTGTATTATCTGCATTTTTATAATGTGTATTCTTGGGCACCCTGTTTTGATGTAATCTTGACGTTTATGGTTTTTTCTTACAAAAGCCAAATAAAGTATTGTTGTTGTTGTTATCTGGCATTAAATCACTTTTGGAGCCACACTCCAAATTTACTGAGCATTTTCTGTGACCAATGGTAACGAATAGTTTCTTACCTGTCGGTGTAGTTTTGCAGCTTGAAGACTTTCTGGATTCACTATGCTGTGCATTATTCCGCCATCTCGTGGTTGGGTCCGGATTCGTAGTCTTTTCTTTTTTTTTTTGTTTTTGTTTTTTTGTTGTTGGCCCAGGTGGGCGGCGACGCCCCACCATTTGGTGTCTTCGGTGACGTCGTCGCGCTTCCGGCGGAAGCTCCCACCCTTGGTAGCCATCTTCGGATTCTTTTTTCTTTTCCTTCTTACAGTTTTTGTTGTCTATGTCTTTCACTTTTTATCCTTCAATTTTTGTTTGATCCCTCTAAACTCTGTATGTAGTCTAGTTGTACCCTTAACCTCCTATGTTATCTTCCTGGCGGAGGCGGGTGGGATCGCTAGTGAATCCAGAAAGTCTTCAAGCTGCAAAACTACACCGACAGGTAAGAAACTATTCGTTTTGCAGCGTGAATCTTTCTGGATTCACTATGCTGTGCATAGACTTAGTAGCGGTTTTGTTATTGCGGTGGTTGGGTGGAAGATGAGCATTGGTTGCTGAAAATGTGCTGTAAGACCTTCTGTCCTACTTGTGCTTCTTTGTTCATCTGGATATCAACACAGTAGTGTTTAGTGAACGTGTGCACGGAAGACCATGTTGCCGCTTGGCAAATGTCTTGTATAGGTGTGTTCGCTAGGAACGCAACCGTTGCTCCCTTCTTCCTTGTTGAGTGAGCCTGGGCGGCTCCTTGTAATTGTTGCCCTGCTTGCTTGTGGCAGAGTTGTATTGCCTGTGCAATCCATCGTGCTATGGTATTTTTTGTTACTGGTCGTCCCAAGAAACTGCTTGCGAAGGAAACGAAGAGTTGTTTTGTTTTCCTGCATTTTTTAGTCCTTTTTATGTAGTGCATTACTGCCCTTCTGGCGTCCAGCGTGTGTAGCGCCTTTTCTGAGGGCGTTGAAGGCTTCTGGAAGAAACTTGGTATCTGTATAGTTTGATTGATATGGAACCGCGACACTACCTTTGGTAGGAAGTGCGGGTCCGTCCTCATGACAATCCTGTCGTTGTGTATTTGCAAGTAGGGCTCTTGTAGTGTCAGAGCCTGTAGTTCACTGACTCTCCGCAGTGACGTGATAGCCACTAAGAAAGCCGTTTTTAGTGTGAGCATGTGCAGTGTGCTCTTGTGTATGGGTTCAAAAGGTGCTTTCATCAACTGTGTTAGTACAGTGTTGAGGTTCCAGCTAGGGGCTGGCATCCTTTTAGGGGAGCTATTCTTTTGGCCCCTTCCAGGAATCTTTTGACTACTTGGGAGGTGAAGAAGCTCTTCCCCGCTTCTCCCCTTGTGTAAGCCACAATTGCTGCTAAGTGAACCCTTAGTGATGAGTAGCTCAGCCCGCTTTGTAGTAGGTGCGTTAAGTATCTTAGTACCGTTGATTCTTTCGTGACTTTTCGTTGTCGACCCTCTGTAATGCACCATTGCGAGAACCTTTTCCACTTCGCAATGTAGCATTTTCTTGTAGTGGGTCTCCTTGCTTCTCTGAGTACCGCCATGGTGCTTGGGGGTAGTTTGAGGTGTGCGAATTCTAGGTCCTCAGGAGCCATGCTGCTAGGCTGAGGCTGTCTGGTTCTGGGTGGAGCACTTTTCCGTCTTGCATTGTGAGGAGGTCTTTCCTTCTGCTGAACCTGTGTGCTGGTTCCTGCGCCATTTCCATTATCTGTGAGAACCATGTTTGTCTGGCCCACTGAGGTGCCACCAGTATGAGTGTCATGCTGCTGCTCCTGCATTTGCTGAGTACTTTGTGTAACAGTGGTATCGGGGGAAAAGCGTAAGCAAATTCGTTCGACCAACTTATCCATAGGGCATTCCCTAGGGACCTTTGGTCCGGCTGTCTGGATGCGTAATGTTGGCATTTTGCATTCTGGTGTGTTGCAAAGAGGTCTATCCGTGGTGTTCCCCACTTTTGGAACAGTTGCTGCACCTCCTGTTGGTTCAGTTCCCATTCGTGGGATGCAGACGTCTGCCTGCTGAGTCGGTCTGCTTCTATATTGTCTATTCCTGGGAGGTGTATTGCTAGCAGGTCTATCCTTAGAGGGATGGCCCATCTCCAGATCTGTTGTGCCAGACTTGACAGCGGTGCTGATTGTGTCCCACCTTGCTTGTTGATGTAGAACATTGCAGTTGTGTTGTCTGTTTGTATCAGCACTCGCTGGCCGTAAAGCTGCTTTTGAAAGGCTTTTAAGGCTAGGAACACAGTTTTGAGTTCTAGGTAGTTGGTGTGTTTCACTGCATCTTGTTGTGACCAGAGCCCCCTGACGCGGAGTCTGGTCATGTGCGCGCCCAGCCCTGCTGTGAGGCGTCTGTTGTGATGGTCACTGTTGGAGTTGGCTGTGTGAATGGCTTCCCTTGTAATATGTTCTCTTCTTTCCACCACGCTATTTCTTTCTGCACTGCGTGTGTGACAACCACTAGATCTTCCCAACTCCCTGTGGCTTGTGACCATTGCTGTTGTATCCATTCCTGGAACGGTCTGATGTGCAGGCTGATATGCGGGACAAGGTGGATGCATGATGCCATCATTCCCATTAGCCTGCTCACCGTCCTCACTGTCAGAACTTGCCCCTTGCGGTAATGACGTGTTTCCCTCAGGAGCGCTATAGTTCTCTTGTCGCTGGGGAACACCTTGGACTGTGTGCTGTCTATTTGTGCCCCCAAGAATATCTTGATTTGTTGGGGTTCTGTTGACGATTTTTCCCAATGTATTGAGAAACCTAATGTGGACAGTGTTTCTATGACTTGTTTGGTGTGATCTTTGCAGAGTCTGTATGATCCTGCTTTTACCAGCCAGTCGTCGAGGTAGGGGTATACATGTATGCTCCTTCTCCGAAGGTGCGCTGCAGCTGCTGCTAGGCATTTCGTGAACACTCTTGGTGCGGACTTTAGTCCGAAGGCTAGCACTGTGAACTGGTAGTGATCGTGGCCTATCACGAATCTTAATAGCCGTTTGTGTTTGCGGTTGACGGGTATGTGCAGGTATGCATCTTTTAGGTCTAAGGTCGCCATGTAATCCCCTTCTTGGATTTGGGGTATTACTTCCTGAAGTGAAGTCATCTTGAATATTTGAGTTTTTACGAACTTGTTCAGGAATCTGAGGTCCAGTATTGGTCTTAGTGTATCGTCTACCTTTGGCACTAGGAAGTACGTTGAGTATATTCCCTTGTTCCTTTCGTTGTTTGGAACTGGCACTATTGCTCTTTTTTGTAGCAGTTCCTCTGCTTCTAGGCGGAGGAGGGCTAGTTCTCTTGCGGGTATTGACCGATGTCTTGGTCTTCTCCCTGGCGGGTGTTTTTGGAGGTCTATGCAGTACCCGTGCTGTATGGTGTTTAGTATCCATTTGTCCGTGGTAATTTTCCTCCATTGTGTGAGAAATTTTCCTATTCTTCCTCCCACTGGTGTCGTATGCTCGGTGGTTATTTGCTGTGTGCTTCTGCTCTTTATCTTTTCCTTTTGCGGACTTCCCCTCAACCTTGGTGTTAACGGTGGGGGGCTTGTTCTGTGTGTGGAGTCACTTTGAGGCGGGCTGCTGGCCCCCTCTTCGGGCCTGTCCCCGTCCGTACCCGCGCCCTCGAAAGGACCGTCCTCTGGGTTGGTACTGCCAATTCTGCTGCTGTTGTCCCTGCAGGTTTTGGCCCTGGTTGTTCCCTTGGTACCCTTGTTGTTGTGATTGGTGTGAAGTGGTAGGTGCATTGCCTCCTCTACCACTGGCTCGCCTTGAGGGGTTCCCTCTTCTCATTCCCCTGAACTGCAGCGCTCCCATGGACCTTGCAGTTTCGTTGTCCGTCTTTAGTTGTGTTAATTTGTTGTCAACTGTTGCTCTAAACAGTTTCTCACCGTCGAACGGTGTGTTGATGATGTTGCTCTGTACTTCTGGTTTGAAGCCGGAGATCCTGAGCCATGCGTGTCTCCTCTCAGTCATCCCCATCATCATTTGCCTGCTGGAGTTCTCTGCTGCGTCCAAGGCGGACTTTAGGCAAGTGTTCGCGATGGCCTTGCCTTCTTCCGCTAGGTAATTGGCCCTTTGTTGGTGTTCTTCTGGCAGGTGCTTAATGAGCTGGCTCATTTCTGCCCAATGCTGGTATGCATGCCTGCTGATGAGGGCGTTGGAGTTGGCGATACGCCAGTGTATGGCTGCGTTCCTCTCCACCTTACGTCCTGTGAGGTCTATTCTTTTGCTCTCCTTGTCTGGAGGTGGGCCTGTGTTGGTGGGCACACCGGCCCTCTTCCTGGCTGTTGCAGCGATAATGGAGTCTGCTGGTACAGACCCCTGTATGTATGCAGGATCTTTTGTGGAGTGCTTATACTTCTTTTCGCTCCTCGGGGTAACCGCCTTGCAGATTGCTGGTTCCCTGAAGGCCTCCCTTCCCTGGTCGAGAACGCCAGGTAACATGGGTAGAAAGTGGCTCCTTGTCTGTTGGGGGAGCAGGGTTTCGAAGAGGAAACCTGCTTTTGTTTTTTCCTCCTGCATTTCGACCCCATAAGTCTTTGCAGCCTTCTGCACGACCTCATTGTAGACTCCGATGTCGTCTGGCGGCGAAGGTCTCGAGGGGTAAGTGTCTACCCCTTCTTCTGGTGACTCTGTGTCGAGGTCTTGCCAGTCTAGGTCTTGTACTTCAGAGGACGCCGAGTCCCTGTAAGACAGCATCTCTTCTTCGCCTTCGGCCTCGAAGTAGTAGTATTCCTCGTCCTGGTCTTCGAGCTGTTCGGGTGTCCCGGGGCCTCGACGACTTCGGCCTCGAACTCCTCGACTGCCTCGAGGGCTTGCTTCGACGGAATAGCGTATTGTTTCATCTTCTCGTCGAAGTCTTTTTTGCGTTGCAGGATGCTCGCCATCTCTGCCTCGAGCCTCCTCTTCTTTTTCGCCATCTCGTGGGCCTTTTCGGCGTCGAGTGGTGCAGTGCCTCTCTTCGCGGTCGTCGAAACAGACGCCGGGCCTTCCTTTCTCGGTGTCGAGGTTTCCTTTTCGGGGACGACCTTCGACGCCTTCGTTTTTTCGGAGGCTTTCGCCGATTGAGAGTCCTTGTCCAAGGATCCGCTCGGCTGTTTGTCCCTTGGTGCTGTTGCTTTCGTCGAGTGTTTCGGCGGCAACGCTCCCTTCGAGGACTTTGCTACACTTCTCGGAGTGTCGCTAGGGATTCTGGCTTCACTCTTTCGAGCGTCGCTTTGGTGTTTTGGGGTCGACGACTCCCTTACCTCCTTCGACGTTTTCTTTTCGATTTCGACGACAGCGCAGTCCTCTGGTCCCTCTGCGATGTTGTCCTCCTCCTCTCCGCTCGAGAGACCCAGGTCTCGGAGAGATGGTGCTGGTCCCTGGCCCTGCATGCTGTAGTTCGCCCTTCTCTGTCTGTCTCTCACCCGGAGGGTCTTCGGGGTGAACGCCGAGCACGCGTTGCAGTCTTCGCTGGCGTGGTCGAGCGGCAAGCAGAGGTTGCAGACTGGGTGCTGGTCTTTTTGGGCGTATTTGTGGTGGCAATTTCTGCAGAACTTGAACGGAGTCTTGTCCATAACCGCGCTTAGGGAGCCCCCTGTGAGCGCATTCTCTGTAGGCGTCGAGATTTCGGTCGTGGACCTTCTACCTCGTCGTCCTTCTTCTCCGGTACTAGTGTCGTCGTCCGGTGTCTCAGGAGTACATCTTCTGTGATGAAATTTCGACTTTCGAGATTCTTCGTCCAAACTTTCTGGAACTTCTCGGCAACGATCCAGACCCCACGGCGGAAAAAAGAATCTGAAGATGGCTACCAAGGGTGGGAGCTTCCGCCGGAAGCGCGACGACGTCACCGAAGACACCAAATGGTGGGGCGTCGCCGCCCACCTGGGCCAACAACAAAAAACAAAAAAAAAGAAAAGACTACGAATCCGGACCCAACCACGAGATGGCGGAATAATGCACAGCATAGTGAATCCAGAAAGATTCACGCTGCAAAACCCAGATGCTGTCATATGTCAGAAATATGTCAAAAACATGAAGGACAAGCTTAACATACTCCAAAATATTGACTTTGATTCCATTACTGATTGTCTTCTAACACTAGATGCAGAGGCCTTGTATACGAGCATCCCACAGGAAGCCTCCCTCAAGGTCCTTGAAACATTACTGAAAGAAATACCATGGAATTCCATCACACCTATTGATTTCATACTAGAGTGCGCACACATGGCCCTTACCAGGATTTATTCACAATCGGAGGATCAATACTTCTTGCAGACACACGGGAAATCGATGGGCGGCACATTTGCCCCAAACAAAGCGTGCCTCTATGTTCATGATTTCGAATCTAAGCATATTTACAACACCAATTCATACATTCCCAAAATATATTGACGATATCCTGATTATATGGTGAGGCAATAAATCACATGTTCTCAAATTTGCAGAATGGTTACGCTCTCAGGATCATTTTCTTAGATTTACCATTACGATAAACAGAAAAGCAATCACATTCCTGTATCTAAAAATCTGGGCACATGGAAATCTCACAACTGAGGTATACTACAAACCTAAAGACTGTAATAACTTGCTAAGATACAACAGCTTCCATCCCAAGTCACTCAAGGACATTCTACCAGTAGGGCAGTTTCTAAGATTGAGGCAAAACTGCACTGACAAAAATGATTATTATCTACTTGCTCACTTTCTAACCAAAAACCTAAGGCTAAGAGTTACCCGTCAATCTGATCGAAAAAATTAAAAAGAAGGGCTCGCAATAATATGAGACAATCCGTGTTGCAATCATTCGAAAAACTAAAGAATGAACGTCTCATTTGTGTCGCTACATATGGGACACATTCTAATCAGATGAGGCAAAGGGTCTCCAAACATTGGAAGATTTTGACTTCGGGTCCCCTAAACCTTCAAAAAACAATTCTCTTCTTCAAACGGGGAAAAGCTCTGAGAGAAATTTTAGTACATACCAGACACAAGCCCATTGCAGCAAAACAAACCTACTATTCGGTCACTGCGGAACTTGACCCCTCTGATAGGCCATTACCTATGCGGCCATTGCAACATTTGCTCTTTACCCAAACCAGTAAAAGAACTAGATCTGGGACTACGAACACCTTGGGCCCTGAGACAACACACTAACTGTGACACCACCAGCATGGTCTATGTCCTCATCAGCCCCTGTGGCCTTAGATACATAGGCATGAGCCCCAGAAAGATTTGCACCAGAATCAATGAGCACAGGAGCACCTCCAGGGGCAAGAAAACAATTCCCAAACTGATGCACCAATATAGGTCCATGGGAGAATAATTTCTTGCGGTTTATAATTAGCAAACTACCATCACATGCATGCGAAAAAAAGTTGTTTACTTACGAACAACGATGGATCTACAGACTTGAGTGCAACAACTGGTCTAAATGATGAGATTCCTTAGTCACAACTGGAGGGAAAACAAAGCTAAGTCTGTGAATTCCCCCACAAACATCTCTCTCACCCTCCACCAGTTAGTGGATGCCATACACAGGGTAGTATTTCTCCACTCGACATGTACTCTCTTCTGTAAAAAATAAATGAGGAAAGTCAAGACCCCATTGTTATATGTTATTTTTATTTATGCGTTATTTTTCCATTTTGCTGAGTGTTTCACAAGATACATACTGTTTTAACACAGATCTCGCACTCAATTTGGTTTTAACCATAGGCCATTCAGATTGAATAGCCCTACATTGTAAATCCGGACTTAACATTGCATTTTTTCAGGCCTAACCCAAGAAATGGTTTTGTTGCTGCTCCGTAACACAAGTCCCGTCCTTCCAGTTACATCGTATGCCATTGGAATTTAATTTCCCATGAAGCCCATGGTAGCGTCCCGGTGACGCATCATTTGACAGCGCGGCGCACCAACCCAGTCACCTGCTTTCTCCCCCTTCATCAGACCAGTCCGCACAAACACTAATTGTTCATCAGCAATCTGTTGCGGGAAGCTGTAGGTTCTAACAACATGCTTCCAACCTTAACGAAGTAAGTGATTTGAGGTCATGAGCCCCACACCTATTATCAGTCTGAGACATTTTGACTATGTGATTTGAGCCACGAGTCTCGCACGCCCAATACCTTCGGTATATGGCTCCCTGCACCAATTATCAATCCGTGGCATTTTGGCTGAAGGGCTCTCTTGGGGGGGCTGGCTCAATCACCATACAGAGTGGCATCTTGACTAGAGGGCACGCTTGGGTGGCCAGCTCAATGACGTTTTAGACGAATGTTAAGTATTATGGCACGAATCCAAAATTTTGGGTTCCTAGCGCTTGCAAACATGTAATGGCATATAATTGACGAGTCTTTCTCCAGTATACATGTGCCCACACTAATCACAATATCCACCTTCGGAGTGCATTTCATGAAAACAAAGTAAAAGCTTTCAGCCTCATAGGTCTTCCCTATTTCCTACAAGACCTTGCATAACAAGTTAGCCATATTTAACAGGTACTAGTCCCAGTGTGCACAGTGTGCTGTTACCAGACATAGTGCAATGTAACTAACTAAATTATGCCCCTACCAATGAAGTGTGTAAAAACAGAAGGGTGCCATCCTGCCAGATCTGCATGACTCCTGAACCACCCGAATATAGGGTAAAAAGTGTGTGTTTCCGCATGTTTTCTTAAATTGCTCTTTGTGTATGCACACGTGTGTCGTTTTGCAGTTGTCTGACGTGCCCCACTTTATAGCTTATTGTGTATATTACAGCAACAAATCTATACATAAATAAAGACCATTTCTTTTTAATACCAGTCTGATATAAAAATGGGGCTTTTTGCCGGTCGGTGGCTACCATTGATGCGCCCCTCACTTAAGTTTATTTCAATTTTTAATACAATATTACTGTTGCTGCCATTCACAGTCCTGTACCTAATAACTTTTGGTGCATCCATTATATTGTTAGGTTTTCTGAAGTACAGTATCTTTACTCAAGGGGAGAGCTGTAGGCCTCATTTATATGCATGGCATGACTTCTTAGACAGGCAGGGTCGCTAACAGCCCTTAATGAGGACTTAGACCCAGATGGGCTTTAAAGGCGGACCGAAACATGTTGGCTTTATAAGGGGTAATTGAGACATTGATACTCAATAACCCCACTCTCTGTTTTTATTCATGTCTAGGGTACACACCTATTAAAGGAAATTTCCTGTGGTATGCCACAAGACATTTTTATCTCTTATTTTCTGGATCCCTGCCACAAATCCAGCCATGGTTTATATAAGAACTCCTATATTTTTGGTTGAATCTGCCCTGGTTGTACCATACCAGGGTGTGGATAGGCTCAGATGATGAAGCATGCCATTATTAAGTGGGTGAGGCGTCTACTCCAAAATCTTTGAATTTCCCCCAGGACCTTCTTTTCTGGCAAATTCATCCTAGTTGTCCTTTTGTGTTTGTGCTTTAAAACTTAGGCAGTGAGTTGCACTGAAATCTGCCCATCTATACCACAAGCCGGACAAGGGAAAATGATGCATATGATACAACACAGTTGTAAAAGGACCAAAAGTATAGCCCACTATACAAATTAAACTAAAGGGAAATAAACAGAAAATTTCAGGTTACGATATTCAGTGGGGTGGGGGTGGGTTACATTAGTTAAACTGAATTACTCATAGTTAGTTACACACCTCATCATGTTCCCCTCTTCCCCACTCAAGAAACAGAGATACTGCCAACAGCATCAACTAAGCCTCAAACGTTTTAGATTATAGGCTCAGCAAGGATACTGCACAGGAACCTGTTGATGACTTCTCTGCATTGGGAGGCCTGAACAGGGCATTTACAGCTGTGGGGAGTTAACCTCTTTTTCCAAAAGCACAAACTAAACAATAAGCACGAATGATGGAACATCAAGAATAAAGTCAGGCTTTGATGATGCTATAATAGATGGGAAAATAGATATAGATCAGTGGGGCTGTATTTCACTACTGCCACATTCGATTAATCTAAGCAATTTGAAAATGCATCAATATTTACCCAATTGGCGCTTCTTAGCTCTCAATCTGGCAAGTATATATATATAAAGCGAGATGCTTGCTAGATTTGTATTTCCTAAAATCTGCTGTATATTATTCAGTTCTGCATTTTGACAATGTTTCAAAAAGTCAAATTTTAGTACAACATGACTTGCCATTCAAAAAGTAGGACAACATAATGACAATATATCCATTAAAAATATTTGGAAAACAAACAAAACGGAAGGTTCGTATACCATAAAAAGAAGAATACCACCAGATTCAAGATTATAATCTTGAGGAGTTAACGGAGTCACTGGCAATGTTGCATTTCATGAAGTCAACATTTAGGGTAAATACAAAGACCGAATTAGTGCTAAAAGCACACCTTTGCTGTCTTTACGATGCGGTGAAAAAGTATCCGGAGCCAGTGGAAAGTGGCAATATCCTCCTATGGAGCTTTTCTCCAACAGCTCCGCTTCGGTCTGTGTTTTAGTCCACCGGATGAAGCGTTTAACCTTCTCGTTTGTAATGTAAGGCTGGCCTCTGTGAAACCCTGACAGAAAAAAGAACCAGTTATGAAAAGGAGAATTTAGTGATGTGTGTGTTTTAAATCGAACACAATATATATCATATTGTACAAAGAAGCATAGAGAAGTCGAACAACGGGGTAAAGGTGTGCAACTGAAATCATATCCATATTATCACTAGATTACACTAGACTGGGTTTTTCTCACAATTGGAAAAAACTGCAATATACAGGACAAAGAGATACAAATCACGATATGAAAATTAAACTGTGGAAACAATATTCACATTTTGCCCATAGCCATTAGGCTCTTTGCTGCAATGAGCATCTAACAGCAACAGTCACTTTTTGAGACGCTCGAGATGGGGTAGGTCACCGGTACATTGTCACCAGGACTATCACGCTAAAGTATAGCGTGTCTCCAGCGCTCACTCAAGGAGGCATACAGATTACCCATATTGGGTCAGCCTTTTGGCATCTATTCTTAAAGTACATCATTTTTGGGTGCTTAGTGTTTGGATTCCGTATGGTTCACCGTTTAGTCCCAAACACTTTGTAGATTAGGTTCACTCGGTCCTGACGAATTGTCCATTGATCTTTACGGAGTCCACGACGGCAAAAAACATGTAGATGTTTTTAACTCCTTTGCTACCAGGGATCATTGTCTCCACTGGTGGCCATCACATTTTTAATTGGACAATCAAACTCTCAGAATAAAACCCTTCTTAGAGAACTGCTTAGCCTATTTTTCAATCACTATTCACTTACATCTACATATCCTACAATCAACACCCAGGGCCCTACACCTGCATTTCACAGAAGGTATTCGGACAAAAGATCTCAGTAAAGAGCACCCTCGAAGGTGCCCGTCGGGCATTGCAACGCCAGCCTGTTGAGGAGCAAGCCCGATGATGAAGCCTGATACTCATTCGGGTGTGTGAGGGCCCTAGTTCCAAAAGGAATCATCCCCCTTCCTTTGGTTCCTATATATCCTACCTGATACCTTTCCTCTTAGGAACTGCATACCTTTAATTGTTACCATCTAACAGCAAAACTAGGAAGGGAAGGCAAGGCAACTTGTCAGGAAAATGGGTCCAGGGTCTCAAAAATATAAATAAAAATCTATTTTGTTACAGTGAAATTGTCTTATGATCAGTAGTGTGTGAAATTCACCATTTTTTTTTAATTAAACAAAATTTCTGGAATATTATGCTAACCATAAACCAGCCAAAAATTGCACAAGATTCAAACAGCAATGGCTCAGGTTCTATTCATTCACGCCACTTCTGTGATCCTGCGATAGGAATTTTCCCCGAATGGACAGAAAATTATGAAATGTGTTGTAATGGTATAATTTCAGGTATTTGGTCCAACAGGTGTAACATACAAGGCCGGAAATTACGCTAGATTTCAATTGCGTACCAACAATTTAGCCCAGGTTTACTTGTGATGCCCAAAATATGCACTTGTGTTCTTATTCACGAGTCTACCTACGGTTTAAAATTCTGCTATTAATTCAGACATTGGTTTCTGGCCTCACAGGGAACATGTAGTAACATGCCTTGACTCAGGACTGTGCTCATTCCTGAATTAGTGGAGGCAAGTTCTGATAGTGTCTTGAGTTACTCTTCTTTCAAAGTGTGAGTCTTACGACTTATACTTTTCAAATATCATCTCTGAACAGCAATCATGCGGTATAACTTAGAACAGTTTTTGGGGGGCGTGGTCTCGCCAGCTGCAAAATGGCTGCACTCTAAGTGGGCTCTGCCGGCCGAGACCAAAATCCGCTACAATACTGGTGACATAGGGCACCTACCTGCAAATCGACACAAGCGCTGTACTGCTGAGGTGATCTGGACCAGAATGAGCCCTTTCTGGCCGTTCTAGACCACTGCTAAGTCTGAACAAACTACTGCGACCTGCTCGACTGCAGGCGCCGCCTGAGCTGCGTGGAGTGCATCGAAAGCGCCGTCGTAAGTCCGGGGGTCCGGGAGGTGGCGGCGGACTCGGGGGGCGGACTGGTCCGGTCAGGCCTGCCTGCTGCACCGACGTCCGGGCTGCCCGTGGCCCCCCCACCCCCAGGTGGTGGACTGCAGGAGGGAATCACGCCGCGCAACGAAGTGCAGAGGTGCGAGTCGCTGTGAGGCCCGGGCTGTGCAGAGGCGCGATCGGAGGACGCTGCGGCCGGGAGGCCCCACGGTATAGCCGGCTCTGCGAGGCCTGTGGGCAGGGCTTGTGGACCTGGCGGCGGCTGTGTGCGACTGGGAGTCGAGGCCTGGAGCTGCCTGTGGCTGAAGGCCCTGCGCCTTGGGATGTGCTTTAGAACAGCCGCAGACACTGACAAAGAGATGGCGCACATTCGAGAGAGGCTCGGGGGATCCGCTGAATCCGAGGAGGTCAGGTGAGGAGGTGCTACTCAGCGGGGGAACGAAACAACGCTACATGGGCACCGATGCAAGACTGCCCTCTCTTCACCCCCCACCCCCCTTTCCCCGTCGGAGGCACTGCCTGATATGTGACCCCTCCCCCCCCCCCCAGGCCTGGAGGGGAAGAAAAAAACGGTGGCCCTCCCTTCCTGTCGCTGGCCACCTACCTTTAGGAATCCTAGTCAAGTACGCGTGTGGTAGAGGCGGCGAGGACAGGGTGACAACAGGACGAGACCCCGACAAGGAGAGTTTATTAATACACTAGCATTCACTGGCAGCCCGCAGACATTCCACTATTGGACCGCTTGCTCCCTGAAACTCCCTGAAGCTCCCTGAAACTCGACCCCTCCCAATCCGGATTCCGAAGCAATCACAGCACCGAGACCGCTCTACTCGCCACCACAGACGACATCCGCACCCTCCTCGACCAGGGACACACCGCAGCCCTGATCCTACTCGACCTCTCTGCAGCGTTTAACACCGTCTCCCACCGCACACTCACCGCCAGACTCCACGAAGCCGGCATACAGGGAACCGCCCTCGAATGGATCCGCTCCTTCCTCACCGGCAGAACCCAAAGAATCAGACTGCCACCCTTCCTCTCCGAACCCACGGAAATCAACTGCGGAGTGCCCCAAGGATCGTCGCTCAGCCACACACTCTTCAACATCTACAGGGCCCCGCTCGCCGCCATCGTCAGACAGCACGGACTCAGCATAGTATCCTATGCCGACGACACCCAGCTCATCCTCTCCCTCCCCAAGGAGCCCCTCACCACCAGATTCAACTTCCAGGAAGGAATGAAGGACGTCACATCCTGGATGAGCAGCAGCTGCCTGAAGCTCAACTCGGAGAAGACAGAGGTCCTCGTCCTCGGACCCTCCCCCTCCGCATGGGACAACACCTGGTGGCCCACTGCCCTCAGCAGCCCTCCCACCCCCACGGACCACGCCTGAAACCTCGGCATCGCACTCAACTCCTCCCTCTCCATGACCTAACAGGTCAACGCCGTTGCCTCCAGCTGCTTCAACACCCTCCACATCCTCCGAAAGCCCTTCAAATGGATCCCCCACCCCGAATCAAGGAAGACCGTCACCCACGCATTCATAACCAGCAGACTAGACTACGGAAACGCCCTCAACACCGGGATCAACAAGTCTCTGCTCCACAAACTCCAGACCATACAGAACACCGCAGCCAGACTCGTCCTCAGCACCCCTCGACACGAACACAACACCCAACACCTGCGCAACCTCCACTGGCTCCTTGTAGAGAAGAGTCACTTTCAAGATACTCACCCACGCCTACAAATGCCTCCACAACACCGGACCCCAATACCTCAATGAGAGGATCTCCTTCCACGTACCCAAGAGAAACCTCCGATCCGCCAACCTCGCCGAAACCCAGCGCATCCGCAAAGCCAGGACAGGCGTAAGAGCTTTCTCCTACATCACGGCCAAAACCTGGAACGAGCTCCCGATCAACATCAGACGCGCCCCCTCCCTGAACATCTTCAGGAAGACACTCAAGACCTGGGTCTTTGACTGAACGGAGCTGCGAACCCCCCCCCTCCCTCCGCACCTTGAGACCCCCACCGGTGAGTAGCGCGCTTACAATCCCCCTGATTGATTGATAAGGTGACAATAAGGGGAACCTGTATCGCTAAGCAGGCAGGAGTTCTGAAGGCGCTAAGGGGGTCCCTAAAGAAGCTAGAGTCGGAAATACGAAACCTAGAAGAGGAATTCAGCCGTGACCCACGATTGGAGACGCTGGCTGATATCCGAGCCAAATTATCAGAGTATCAGGAAGAGGCTGACCGGGAGGTAAAATATCTGGGACGTGAAGCGCAGGCGTGACAATATGGTGAGGGTGAGCGCCCTGGGAAGACCCTGGCTGGGCTACTGCGTAAACCACATGCCTCAGAGTATGTAGCTGAACTGTGCGACGGCGAGGAAAACTTGATCACATCCCCTGAGCACCTTCCATCTGTTATGTCCTCCTTCCTCGCCCGGCTGTATTCTACGGGGGAGACAAACTACACAGAATCATTGAAAGACTACTTAGACTCCATAGAATTGCTTTGGTTGTCCCCAGCCCATCGCGAATACATGGACGCCCCGATCACTCCCGAAGAAGTGGCACAAGTAATATCAAGCCTTCCGGGTGACAAAGCACCAGGCTCGGATGGCCTAACAGCCGCATTCTACAAGGAGTACGCGGCATTGCTCATCCCCCATCTCATTGAGATGTATCACGAGTCGGTGTCAACGGGTTGTCATAACGTTACCACTGCGATTCCTACAGACCTCTTTCCCTCATTAACACAGACAATAAAATCCAGGCGAAACTTCTTGACAACCGGCTACAACAGGCTACAACCCCTAATGCCATTGATAGCGCGACCAGATCAGTCGGGGTTTATACCGGGTAGAGCGACATCGCATAACTTCCGCACCATATTCACGGTTATGTACCATCTCAGTCCCTCCCTACCGGCAGTGGCGGCCCTGTTAGATGCTACAAAAGCATTTGACTCCCTAGAGTGGTCCTTTCTTTTTTCCCTTGCTGGCACGCCTAGGATTCAGCCCTGGATTCATACAAAAAATCCAGATACTGTATACTCTCCCCTCGGCGAGAGTGCGACTCAACGGACATATATCGGATCCTTTTGCCATCACGCGCGGAACCAGGCAGGGATGCCCGCTCGCTCCCCTGCTGTTTGCGGTAGCTATGGAGCCGCTTGCGGCTAGACTCTGCCAGCATCATGCTGAGAGAGGGATCGGCTTCACCACGCGAGGCTTGGTAGTCTCAATGTATGCAGACGACATTGCCCTGTACGTCCACGATCTGCGGAAAAACCTTTCACCGCTGATACGGGAGGTGATCTGTTTTGGTGGATATTTGGGCATCCAAGTGAACTGGACCAAATCAGTACTATTTCCGCTTACAGATGAGAAGCTCCCATTTCAAACTGAGTATCCATACAAATGGGCCTCCGAACCGACTCGATATCTGGGAGTGTGGCTGAGCAGAGACCCAGAAGAATTGTGGAGGGTAAACTACAGGAAAGCAATGGACTGGCTCGAAACGCAGATTCCGATATGGTGTCCATCAAAGGACGCATCGCTATAGTTAAAATGGTCGTCTTGGCGAAATTCCTGTACCTATTTGTTAATGTCCCGCTACCCCTAACAAACTTGATCACTTTGATATGGGCAGGTCGCCAACCTAGGATAGCATTTGAGCTCCTCACCTTACCACAGTCGAGGGGAGGGTTGGGGGCACCGGATCTTCAGTTATATGCATACTGCGCCCAAGCGAGCTATTTACAGTTTTGGCTATACCCGACACCGTTTCAGCCACACGTGGCAGTGAAGGGTGATCGTGCGGCACAGTTGCCATTGAGCACAACACTCTTCAAATCCTATACACCAACCCAGGGGGAAATTAACAGTAGAATGTGTTCGATGGACATGGGGCGGCATCCGCAAGTGTCTGGGAGTGGAGGGCTTGTATGCGCCATCAGCGTCAGCGGCAAACAATCCAGCCTTTCCCCCGCTACAGGATAGAGGGGTGGCACAACGAGCAGTGTCCTTGGGTGTGCGTACATTTGTTGATCTATACCCTGGCGACATTTCTCCCCCCATTTACGGGCACAGAGGAAAGCCGATTAACTTTCTCTGATACACTACTATATCAGCTCAGGTCGACCTTTACTCCGTGACCAAAGCTGCCTCCCAGCTGGACACATCACGCGCACGCAGGGCCTGGGAGGAGGAACTAGGACAGTGGACTGGCTTTATTGTTGTGCACAGACGAACGTCTATCCCCTAACTAACGACTCCGACTGATCCACTTTAAGTTTATTCATAGATTATATCGCACGCCTGAACACCTCCACAGAATTGGATTGAGAAATGACTAGGCCTGTGTGCGCTGCTCCGTGAGACCTGCTACTTTCGCCCATCTGGCCTGGTCGTGCTCGGGGGTGGCGAGATACTGGCGAGACGTAGGTGAAATAATCGCGGATATGATTGGGGCCCCCTTCTCATTGACACCTACACGATGCCGGACGCACACCGAAGACTGATTGCACTGCTGCTGGTGCTAGCTAAGTGCAGGGTAGCGATACACTGGGGGCGGAAACCGGTTCCCACGACACGTGCCTGGCTGCATGATGCAGCGCAATGCCAAGCACAATTAACCTCCTACTGGGAACTTCTAAACCCGCCCGGAAGACATATGGGAACCCCTGGTGACATCCTTGAGGCAAAACAAAGCTTCTGCACCCCCGCACCCATAGGTGTCACGCCGGGCCACGGGCCTGTCCCTGACGGTCACACAGCCCCGGGCGAAGGTAATTAAACCAGGCTCAGGGGCGTGTGTGCATGGCACCCGAGGGATACCTAGGGTCAACCTGTTTAGCCATGACTGTATACAGATATGCACGTTGTAGTCAAACCTTGCCATGCCGGGGCTAGCTACATCTGGAAGAAATGGTGATGTATCTCTTTAGGTCTGTAACAATATTCCAAAGTCCTAACTGTATGTACGGATAAAATTTCAATAAAGGCTTAAAAAAAGAAACAAAAAAACTTAGAACTGTTTTCAAGTGTTCTGCACTAGGAAAATCTGAACCACTTGTTCTTTGCAGTTTCGTATTGTAATTGGCAAAATTAAGATGCGCATTCTGCGGAACTCTTCCTAAGTAATCACAGATTAATAAATAGCAGCGTAAAGCAATATAATTAGTTTCCCTGGCACAGTTGTGCCATTTTACTCTCTATTATTCAGCAAACACTATTTCAACACTTGAGATGATCACATTATCGTTTCTTTAACGTTCTTACTATCTGTGTATTGCTCCACTAGTAAGACTCAACGTTGTTGCTAACAAAATCACATTTCATAGTGGAAAGGACCTGAGAAGTGGATTTCAATACCTTATGCCACAGTTAATTTTCTAGTGTTGACAGAGTTTGATGAGCAGACAACAGGAACTTTACAGGATAGATAGTATAGCAAATGTGATTTACGTCGTATGTATTGGCCCATACTCTGATCACCTAAATATAAAGATCTAAGGTACACCCAACCTGATCAGAATGGGTGAACACAGCAAAGAATTATGCTATAGGCAGAACGTTATTATTTTAGAACTGGACAGTCAATACAATTTGAAATAAAGAAGCCTGCCAACTTATGGATAGGATACACAGACTTTAATTATTTGTTTAACTGTGGCAGATTGGCCTTTGAACATAATTCGTGACTCAGTTCAGAACACAAAAAAACAGGACAGTTTCACATTCACTGTGCAGTCTATGTAGCCTAAATGCATGAAACTAGACAGATATATGTATATTTCAATGAACTGTCATTTTAATATGGTGTTTTTCTCCACCATCATAAAAATAAGTTTAATTAACATTCCATTTCTTTGGGCTGCCATTAGTTCCTTAATTGCTATGGGTATCTCTGGTACTATTCTCTAATTTTAAGAAATAACCATGTCTTTCTATTGTAGAGCTCGTCTGGCAAAGAAAAGAGTACGATAATAAGGCAACTTCATAATTTGATTAGGAGTGCCAGGTGGTGAAAAATAACGTCCTGGATAAAACTACATCTTTCGGTAGGAGGCTTGATGGAGATTTAGCATTTGCAAGATCACGGTACACAATCATTTATAGAGAATACGTTTTTGACAGACCAAAATGGGGTCATTTGAAATTTGCAATCAGGGAAAAATGGATCTCTCTTTTAAAACTATTAATTACATGGAGTGGTGGGGGAATAAGAGGAAAAATACCCCTAAATCATTGGGATAAGCGATGTGAAAACATTTCAGAATATTTTCGGAAGTCTTGTTGAACTAGTCTTTTTCTTTGTTACAAGCGCAACACATTTTGCGATGTAAAAAAGCAAAAGCTCAGTGTTCGGGCTAGATCACTTTTTTTTCCTGCTGGATATCGTAATATAAATACATTTTAGAGCTCGTCCCACGGACAACTTTAGTTGTGTGCTGCAGAAGAGCGCCTATCTACAGTACAATATACAGAGTGGGCTTTGGGTCAACCCCTTTGCTAATGACTGCTTGGTGTTAATGTATGTGGATGACCTTGTTCTCTTATCAAGCAAGGTAAATGCTCTACACAATTTTCTTTCAATTATTGAAAGCAATTGAAAATTAAAAGGCCTACCTAAAGACAACTGTACATTTTGTCTATTGTCTTCCTTGCACCCCAAAAGACGTTTTCCACTGAATAAAATTAAGCTGGACTTGGTGAAATGTTTAGATTATTTGGATTTTGTAAAAGTGGAAGACAGTTGCAACACTTTCATAGAAAGAAAGCCAGTTTTGTCAAAAACTCACGAGAACCACTATCCTCATAGGGAAGCTTGCTGAAATTGTGCATTAACAGATTATTTTTTTGTTATTTCCAGAGAAAGTACACCCCCCACAACCTCATGTAATGCAGGGATGGTAGCTTCGTTTTTCCACCCCTGACACACACTCAATACAATATATTTATATGTGCTTCTAGGGTTCAAAAGCTGTGAAAATGGGAGTGAACACCTAGAACGTTACAGTTTTTGTTTTGTCCCTTCTGTTTTCCTGCCTCAATCCTAAAATATGGAAAATCGCCAGATCGCAATTACAAACTTTACACAATTTGTGATATATTTTTGACATCTTTTTCTGTTCTATAAACATTTTGATGCCTGTAATAGCAAATACAGATTTCTGTGTTATTAGATCTTTGGTACTGATAATCTTTAGAAGTGTGATGCACTTAAGGTGAGCCTCTAAAAGGCTAATGCTATTAACTATGAAGTCCGTTGGGTCATAGGATTGAGGAGCCCAAGATCGCATGGTGCATGTCTGGCATAACATCGGCTGCAAAAATGAACAAACTCATTCTTCAAAATGTGAAAGACAAGTTTACACAACTGCATCATTTTCTTCACAATAGCTACCCTGTTAAGGAGGTGACAAACATATTTTATCAAAACATTATCAATGTTAGTAAGAAACCAATACTAGGCAATATAAAAATTACAGGTATGGTAAAAGGAAGATTCTCCTGCACGGGTTTGAGTGTACTTGTACAATAAAAGTGTACAAGTAAACAACACTTGACAACCACGGATCATCTAGTTTGGAATACAATACAAAGGATAAATAATGTTGTTTTCATAACCTACCAGTAATAAATATTTGACTTTCACAAGTTGTTGTGAGATAAGCTGTAGCTGAAGTATTAGAAGCTGAGTCCTGTACCAATTTCATCTGTGTGCAAACCAAATAGGACACTAAAGAGAGCAAAAATCAATGGCAACAAATTAAAATTGATTTTCATTGAATTAACTACTTTTGCATATTTTCACATAAAAAATGTCCAGGCGAGGATGCTTGAATGCATCACGTTTGCTACAAATAAACACCAGGGAAGATGGTGATCTTTTCCGTAAACAGAAGAATGTCACCCCCCTTTCACTCAAGCATATGGCTCCTCAGTTTAACAGTAGGCCAATCACTCAAGGATAAGGAAATGGAAAAGTCCCTCAGATTCCAAATTATCATTGGCTTTTCAGATAAGCATTGTGGAGTGCTATTCTTAGCAGTTTCACAGTTATGCCATTAACAGCATTATTGCAATTTATTTTAGCTGAAAACATTTTGCAGGGATGTTTCACTCAGCTGTGTATCTGTTCTGAAATGAGAGCCCAGGAAAAAGTGATTTGCAATTTCAGTAGTTGTCCCAGCAAACCTCAGCAAAGGGAATATTTCCAAGGTCTGTGGTAGTGACCTTGCATCTGGTTGAATGAACTTGTTACCTACACAGCAATGATCTATTTGCTTTCTGACATCAGAGTTAACGGAGGAGGTTAAACAAGAAGCTATATAAGGTTTGGATGTCACAACTGAAGTACAGATAACATTTCCCACTGTCCTCCATTTTGTTAAGGAAGTACCTTAATGCTCTTCTGACATCTGATGTGTGAAGAGCTTTTTTCACTGTTGTGGCAGGGCTCACGTCTCTATATACCCCAAGAAAAAAAAATCAGTTCTGGGTGACACAGTATTATCTGCAATTCAAGTTTATGCTCATTTCCCCCTTCCTTCCTTTAATACCCTTATCTAGTCGTGGTTATAATAAATACCGTTGAATCCAAGCCAATCAACATTGACTGTACCAAATCACTCGAAATTATTCTAGACAAGAGTCTTACCCTTCACAACATACAATTAGCGCCTAATTTCAACTCCGCTTCTGAGGGATATAAAAGGCATCATCATGACCATAATCTATTACAATTCATCATAATATTATTCAATGATAATCACAGTTATGCTCACCGAGGCTTTTTATTAAGTGTAAACAAACCCAGCAAGTCATCGGTGCACTGCACATGAACTGAGAGATGAGGAAAGATCAGAATGCAAGTATTTTTAGTGTGTTATTTTACTGAACCCAAAGGAACTCAATTCCACATGAGCTCTTGGAAACAGCGTACCATGAGCTATTCAAAAATGAAAAAACTTCTTGTCATGTCTGTCATCTTGAAGCCTTTCTCTCATGGTTTGTTTCCAAGAGGGTTGTCTGTTTTCCCCCTTGCATTTGACTACTGCTGTTCCACTCACTACCATGTTTTTTCTCTATGTAAAAGATGTTCTGTCTTATATTATGTTTTTCTTCTCATTTGTAGCCCGAAACCTGAGATATTTCTTTCCCAATGTAGTTACCTGTTAGACCTGGCACCATTGGCGTGGGTCTCCCCTGCATTTTTTGCCTTTGCCTCCTGTGTTTTTGCTGTGTGTTGGACTCTGTTTTGCTGGTCTAGATACTTTGGGCACTTTGACACTGCTGTTCAGTGCCAAAGTGCAAGTGCTCCCTTTGTAAATTGTTGTTATGGATTGGTGTTTCCATTATTGGCGGTTTGATTTACTAGATAGTTCCTAGTACAGTGCACTGGGTGTGCCCAGGGCCTGTAAATCAAATGCTGCTAGTGGGCTGCAGCACTGATTGTGCCACCCACATAAGCAGCCTGTAAATGTGACTCAGATCTGCCACTGCAGTATCTGTGGGCAGTCTAGTACTGCCATGTCGAATTGGCAACTGTACCCACTTGCCAGGCCCTACCCTTCCCTTTTCTACATGCTAGTCACCCCTAAGGGAGGCCAAAGGTACCCCTGTGGGCAGGGTACAATGTATGTAAAAGGTAGGACATACCCTGATGTGTGTGGCTTGTCCGGATAGTGAATTACTACCAATTTCGTTTTTCACTATTACAAGGCTACCTGTTCACATAGGATAGAATGGGGAGTTTGCTTATAACATCTTATAAACATAACTCCCCTGGGAACAAGGTAGGAAAATAAAGTTTAGTATGCTAACTCAGAATGTTAAAATGCATCTTTTAGTGAGCGTGATTTTTACATTCTGTGTTTAAAAATACCACTTTTAGAAAGTAGGTATTTTCTTGCCTAGCCATCCAGTGTGCCTCTACTAGGATGTGGATTGACTGTCTGGGTTTGGAGTGTCAGGGGCTAGGGCTGGGGCTGGGGAGGTGCAGTGGCTCCAGAGAGTCTGAGGGAGTCAGGGCTGGGCTGAATAGACCTGGGCTGCATTTAGAGTAGGGGAGGAGATTTCCTTTCGCCTGAATGGGCCTGGTCTGCCTTCCACAATGCTGTCTCCACCTCCTGCCAGTAAGCTGCACCAGAGAGGACAGAACTGGTTTTGACCAAGCACAGGGCTTCTCTGCCACCAGAGAACAAAGGATTTTGTAGTATAAATATTGGCGCCCAGACCTCAGAACTTTAGATCATTTCTGGGAATCAAGAGGAACCTTTGCCAAGGAGGAGAAGCTGAGGAGGAATACTGCCCCTGTGCTATTTGCTGTCTGGGGTTGGCCTGCAGTGGCTACTTGCTGCCAAGGAAAGGAGAAAAGGACTTAGCTGTTTGCTGTGGCCCCTGCTTGAGGAAGATCTCCAAGGGCTTGAATTGAGCTTGCTCCTGGTCTGAAGTCTCAGGGACACAAAGACTTCACCACCAGCTCCCCTGAACTTCCTTGCTGGGAGTTCTGACCTGCTAAGAGGTGTCTGCTGTTGTTTTGGGACCTCTGGAGGCTGTATGCCGCTGGGAGCTGGGAAAAGTACTGCAACTTTGAGAAGCGAGATGCATCCGCACCGGTTTCCGACGCATCGCCGAAGAAATCGTCGCAGTACCTGCCCGCTGCTCTAAAAATCGCTACACGCCGCATTGAATGCACCGATATCAGAAGTCCGAGATCACCGTGCCGATTTCAACGCAAGGCCTGCTGTGCAGCTGCAAGAATCCATGCATCGTTCCGGATCGTCGCATCGTATCGAGGCGCCAAGTTTGTTGCATTGTTGGGGACGCAGTAAGAAACCGACGCATCACCTCCCCACGCAGTAAGAAACCGACGCATCACCTCCCCCGGAGCAAGGAACCGACGCATCACCTTCCCTGAGTGTAAGGAACCGGCGCATCACCTTCCCTGCGGCCCTTTTTGTTTGTTTGCGCGACGCATCCAAGGTACTTTTTGTGTGAAACGTGTCGCATCTATAATTTGCTTTGAACTGAACAATTTCTACCATTTGAAAGTCATATTTTTATTACTGTATTGTGGATTTTTGTCGTTTTGCATCTTCTTTGGTTTAGATAAAGATTACTTATTTTTCTAAACTGGTGTGGCATCCATTTGCAGTGTTTTCACTTACTAATGTATGTGTTCACAAATGCTTTACACACTGCCTCTGAGATAAGCCTGCCTGCTCGTGCCAAGCTACCATGGGGGCGAGCAGGGGTTATTTTAGAAGTGTATCCCCCTTAACCTGACTAGAAGCAAGGGTCCCTATTTGGACAAAGGCACCTACCTCTGCCAACTAGAGACCCCCATTTCTAACATTACCCTTGTATCTAACCTCGCTCCAACTACTGACTTCTATATAGTGCTTTAATGCAGCCAGGGTCTGCTTTGTACTAAAGGAGACAACAAATATATATGGAAAGATTCCTCCCAATGCAATAGGTAAATAAAGAATATTGGCAAAGACAACCTGGCTACTTTTTGATGATTCAAATACATTCCTAGGAATAATTTTGGAAACGTACACAAACATCAAAGGTTTGCAGTAGTGTTCTGCCCAACTTATTTTAATCCTTAGGTGGAATAACTTAGAAGATAAAGGTAATTTGTGTCTTCTTTCTCCACTGGGTAAGCAATTCTCCCTGTTTCTACCCTGGAAGCAGTCATTCAAACAATTTACTAAGGTATCCCGTGTGGTAATAGCTATGCAAGATGTTTGCAAATTCCTACTAACTTGCATGGTGTACCCTCCCCTTTTTCTGCCACAATCCCTAAAAGCATAGTGCAGAAAATCGTACATACTGCTGGATATTTTACCATTAAGATCTTAAGATTCCACCGATTCACACTTTGCGTATCACAACACACAATTTAGATTAGTGGTTATCATTTTCCGGCCACCTACAATAAAGGTGGGTCTCGCAGTTTTCAGAGGGTTTTTCCAAGTAGATAAACCTTTAGGCTGAGATAGGCAGAATAATGAAGGCAGCTTCCCATCTTAAAGATGTGAATGGGTGTTGATAAGCAAGCTGAAACGTAAACTTCATAAACTCAGTACAATACTGAGAGCACACCTGACGGAAACTTGCAGTCTAGAAAATCAGAGGACCATTACAAAAGGTAACTTTATGAAGTCTCTTTCTGTAAGCTGTAATTTTTAAGAAACGAAACCAGAGAAAGTAGTAAAGACAGTCCCTTTCTGCAGTACCAATAGAATAAAGCATCTAACCTTTAATCAACCATGTTACAAAAAAGCTATTATTCTTGGCCCTTTCCATGTTCTCTATGCGGAGGACAGTGAACCCCTTAATTGTAAGAGAAAATCAAGAATTCATTATTAGTGACTGGCCAATTTGAAGAGGGTTGCAAGCAGTCTAAGCTACTGGTGCCCTTAGACATGGTCATTACTTTTTAACAAGGTGCGTCTTAAGAAGTGTTGCTTATTTTTGGTCCTTTACTATAAAGGATCCGGTGGATAAACTGTTGTAGGAGTCCACAAACTGACTACTCCACCCATCAGAAAGGAAAAGGAGATGTCCACTAATCATGCCACGAAGCCACTAAAGCTATTAACACTGAGGAGACGACTAGTAATTGTCCTCTGGGGTGTTGATGATCCCATAAGCACCTAGACCAGTTAGATTTTTGTTTGGTTTCAAAGGGCTGAGATTAAAGGAGTCCAGCAACCTGGATGAGGATAGGAAGTATGGAATGAAGTGGTGGCTTTGGAGTATATTTTGAGATGCTGTTTTGGCTCAAGATTCTCATTAAATTACACTGTAAAAATCTATTTTACAACCTGGGGCAGTAATGGAAGCGAATGTTACTGCTACCAAAACAAATAAATTGTCATATGTTAATGTGAGATCACCCACGACTGATGAAGCAGAGGCTGTAGTTCGAGCTCACCTCTGATCCTTTGATATTTTTAATTTCTATTTCTCATCCTTACTCAGCGACCCATTCACAAAGCTATGCTGGTAAAAATCAGAAATCCACTACGGTTGGTTTCATCCTTCATTTGGGCCAGATTTTCAGCTGTTTGGCAATCCACAAAGAACCTCATCAGCACTCCTAGAAATCTAAAATGTGCACATTTTTTACCAGGTCTAAAATTGGCCTGAGTAAATGATACAGAAATCTTCATTACCACATGCAGTTTCTATTCTGCAAGAAACCTATTTCTACCGTTATGAAAGCATTTCCTCTACAAACTCATCAAGTATGGTTTTGCTACATGCAAAAAGCATCTTACTCTTGCTTCAACACAATCAATTTGATATCTGTTCCCAGAAGTGTTATAAAATACCTGCAAAAAGTTTGTGAAAAATGTACAAACTTATTTTTCAAAATTTAAATGACAACTTTACAAAACAGCATCATTTTCTAAGCAACGGCAATGGCCTCCCTCATTAGGCTTAAACTATATTGATCATAGAATCATCCCAAAAAAGGTATGCGTTTGAGGATGTAACAAGTCTTGCTGCTATCCCTATCCTTACTATGGTGAAAATCCCATCATACTATTTGTCCCGCACTGTAAGTACATGTTGTGCTTCAAAAATACCACAAATCCCGACACTGAAAATTAGGACTGAGATTTGTGAAATGCAGTGAAACAAACATAACTTGTACTGAATGAAGTAGAATAAAACGTTTTAATTTTGGATATTTTGGCAGCAGATTCTTTTGGTGACAGTGTTCAAATGCCCTATGGGTTGCATCATGGCCACACACTGTGCGTAATTTGAGCTGGTTGGAGATGTGCTCCACAGGGCATCATATTTGGGGGCTGGAATTTATTTTCCCATCATCAGATGCGGACTCGAAACAAGAGGGAGAAAATATCAGAAAAAGGGGTAAAAGGAGGAACATAAAGACTGACAAAGGGAGAAAGCAGGGATGAAAAAGAACTACCAAGCATCAGATAAAGGAGAATGGAGCATCTGATGGAAAGAGTCAAGAGGAGGAATCAAGACTAGGCAGCCTTGTATTCGGCAACTCTGACATTCCACAGCGCTGGTGGCAAGCTTCTTAGAAAACCTTGGGCGATAGCACAAATACTTTTACAAATTAAGCACTGGTTGGGAAGCTAATAGAACAGCAAGCTTCAGCATTAAACGTGCTTACAGAGGAGCTGTACAATTGTGCTGACTTGGAAGAGGATAGTTCAGAAAGACAGGAAGTCGACTAATCTACTTTTTACCCCTTCATTTGTGGTCTGGAAAAAGAGTTCATGATTCAGCAAACATGAAGTTTCAAAAGGCAGAGGCAAACCACTATATGCTATTGTATAGTGTTGCAAACACACTGACTATGGGCCTAATTACGATCTCAGCGTTCAGGGTTACTCCGTGACAAACGTGACGGATATCCCGTCCGCCAAATTACAATTCCATTACGCTCTATGGAACTTGTAATTTGGTGGACCGGATATCTGTCACGTTTGTGACGGAGTATCCCATCTGCCAAGATTGTAAGCAGGTCCTGTGTCTTCATCTGGGTACCCATTTCTTCTGCACGAGCAAACAAAGTTGTCAGTTTTTTGAGGTATAAGCTGGTCAAAGTACTTCATTAAATGCTACTTTAAAAAGTGATGGGAAGTGTCACTCACCAGGGAGCAAGAAGTCCAGGCTCAGGTAAAGCAAGGGATGCCGGTACCATGAAAATAAGGGACAGATGGGAGTACTGCTGAAATTGCGAAAGAGCCATGGGAGACGTAGTGTAAAAAAATCAATTAGTGTTACCTCGTGTAAAACTGATTAAGATAGGGATAACTAAGTATCCCCCCCACCCCCCCATCAGTGCCTTGGCCAAATGCCAGAGGGAATCACATCTCGGGGATCATAATAATGATACATGTTGAGGTTCCCTAAAGATTTTTAAAGGAATAATACATGGCAGCAATGACAATCAAGCCACAGTGTTATCACTTCTCTAGAGCATTAACACTATTAGCAGTACATACTTGGGTGAATGTTTTCAAATATGTCTGGCTGAGAAGATGCAAACAGCTGAAGCACAAAAGGTTGGTCTGAGGTCCCATCAACAGCCTGAACCCAACGGTACAACCAAAAACCTTCACAGTCATCTGTGGAGAAAGAATTTTTAAAATCATTTCCAAATTACTTTCCCCTTATAATCTTGACAAATACAACGTTTGACAAAAACCATACCTGGAAACCCAGCTCTACTTTTCTTTCTTTTTCTTTGTGCTCTTCCAACAAATGTCACAAGACCCATCACATCACAAGAGTGATTATGTGGTAGAGAATTTAATTCTGATCTGAAACAAACGACAAGTAAAACGAAGAACAACATTTATTATTAAGTCATTCTACACATATTGACTAGAAAGAAAGCCCACCTCCCCAAAAAAGGCTAAGCTGCGTTTTTACAGTTAAAGACAACATTATTTGTTTTCCTTTTTATGGTTTATACAGAAGCAGCATGGGTAATGTATGAACAGGATATTGCTACATAGATCAGTCATTTCAAACATTCCTTATTTACATCACCCAGCACAACTGCACCTTTCAATTACTTTTGTTTTTCTTCTCGAATATATCTGCCATAGAACAAACAGAAAAGTATTGGCAAATGTAAAAGATCTAGCCTGCATTTTGAGTCCCGACCAAAGCTTTTAAAAAGCTTGCTGCAGTGAAAAAAGCAAAGAACAATAATACAATTTATATAATTCACTAAGGCTCTGATGCAAAGCAGGTAATGTGCGATGATTCAGATTACTTCTCAGAGCTAAAATAGGCCTACTTGCACAGCAATTCAATCATTTGACTAGAGGTGGAAATATACACTGAACGGCTAATAGCATAAGGTGAGTGATAAATACTGCTCTGGGTGGAGGCGGGGGCCACTCAATGTACATGCTGAAGAAAAGGCAACAATAGGTTCAGACACTTAAATATCAAGTCAGATGTATAAATGGATCTAATGTCAAGGATGTAGTAATGGTTGGTAACCTGTGGATAACATAAGATTTGGGATTCCATAGTTAAAGTTAAATATCCTATCCACACTATTTACCATGAGACCGACATAGGCAGCTTATTACTCTATGAATTAACTAAATATGGAGAGTTGTATAGTTGAAAGAGCAAATAAATGATACTGCTCTCCTTTGATATAACCCAACGTTATACTTTGGCATAAGCTTCAGCATAGTAGTATTATGTGACAGTATGCACAAGCCCAAATGACAGTACAACACATTTCACTGTACTGTTTCTAAGAAAGGTTTTCACAGATGCCTTTCGTGTAAGTAACTGCACACTGATCTTTTCAGGAATTTACGTTTATTCTTCCTATAATACAATCAATCATGCAGCCCAATAGATTCAGGAATCCATAGTAAACACGTGGTTAAATGCAAGTAGTCCAAAAACAGGAAAAAAGGAGGTCGAGAATATCCAACAACCTTCATGGGAGAAGTCTGAAGCGTCCTGTAATTACATTCCTACAGCATTCTCTCTCCAACAGCAGAGAAGCATAAGGAAAATGGCGACCTTGTCATGGACGTCAATTACTTGTGCTAGGCATAGTATCCGTAACGCCTGGCTTGCTCTTCGATACCCAGGGCACTGCCCCTCCTACCCCTGATCGTTGTGGTCATAAAGGCTGAGGCAGAAACAGAAAGATAATCGTTTCCTAGATATGAAATCACAAATCTGATCAATCAATCAGGGGGAATTGTAAGCGCGCTACTCACCCGTGAGGGTCTCAAGGCGCTGAGGGGGGGGGGTCCGCAGATCTGTTTAGCCGAAGAGCCAGGTCTTGAGGGTCTTCCTGAAGGTGTTCAGGGAGGGGCGCGTCTGATGTCTGCTGGTAGCTCGTTCCAGGTCTTGGCTGCAATGTGAGAGAAGGATCTTCCGCCTGCTCTGGCTCTGTGGATGCGTGGGGTTTCGGCCAGTGCGAGGTTGGAAGATCGGAGGTTTCTTTTGGGTACGTGGAAGTTGATTCTGTCGTTGAGGTATTTGGGTCCATTGTTGTGTAGGCATTTGTAGGCGTGAGTGAGGATTTTGAAAGTGACTCTTTTCTCCACGGGGAGCCAGTGGAGACTTCGTAGGTGTTGGCTGATGTGTTCGTGTCGGGGGATGCCGAGGACGAGTCTGGCGGCGGTGTTCTGTATTGTTTGGAGTTTGCGGAGTAGGGACTTGTTGATGCCGGCGTAGAGTGCGTTTCCATAGTCCAGTCTGCTGGTGATGAGTGCGTGGGTGACTGTCTTCCTTGACTCAGGGGATATCCACTTGAAGATCTTGCGGAGGATGCGGAGGGTGTTGAAGCAGCTGGAGGTGACGGCGTTGACCTGTCGGTTCATGGTGAGTGATGAGTCGAGTACGATGCCGAGGTTCTTGGCGTGGTCTGAGTGGGTAGGTGGGCTTCCAAGGGCGGTCGGCCACCAGGTGCTGTCCCATGCAGAAGGGGTGGTACGGAGGACGAGGACTTCTGTCTTCTCGGCATTGAGCTTCAGGCAGCTGTTGGTCATCCAGACTGCGACGTCTTGCATTCCTTTCTGGAAGTTGAGTTTGGCAGTGGTGGGGTCTTTGGTGAGGGAGAGGATGAGCTGGGTGTCGTCGGCGTAGGATACGATGTTGAGGCCGTGTTGTCGGACTATGGCTGCGAGGGGGGCATGTAGATGTTGAAGAGGGTGGGGCTCAGTGATGAACCCTGTGGGACTCCGCAGGTGATTTTTGTGGGGTCAGAGAGGAAGGGTGGGAGTCTGATCCTTTGGCTTCTTTCGGTGAGGAATGATCGGATCCAGTCCAGGGCTGTTCCTTGTATGCCTGCGTCGTGTAGTCTGGCGACTAGTGTGCGGTGGGAGACGGTGTCGAAGGCCGCTGATAGGTCGAGTAGGATGAGGGCTGCGGAGTGGCCTTGGTCCAGGAGGGTGCGGATGTCGTCGTTGGCGGCGAGTAGGGCGGTCTCTGTGCTGTGGTTGCTTCGGAATCCAGATTGGGACGGGTCGAGGATGGCGTTCTCTTCAATGAATCGTGTCAGTTTCCTGTTGACTGTTTTCTCTGCAACTTTGGCTGCGAAGGGGAGGAGCGAGATGGGCCGATAGTTCTTGAGGTCGGTGGGGTCAGCTGTGGGCTTCTTGAGCAGGGGTCTGACTTCTGCGCGCTTCCAGTCGTCTGGGAAAGTGCCTGTTTTGAAGGTGGTGTTGATGGTGCGTTGTAGTTCGGGTGCGATGGCGTCCGCAGCTCTGTGGTAGATGTGAGGGGGGCAGGGGTCGGTGGGGGCCCCCCCCCCCGAGTGGATGCTTTTCATGGTCGAGGCGGTGTCTTCGGCCGTGATCGGTCTCCAGTTGGAGATGGTGGGCTGGCTGGTGTTTCTGGGGGGCGGAGGGCAGTCTGTGGCACCTGGTGGATGGTCGATGAAGTTGTCATAGAGGTTTTTGATCTTGAGGTGGAAATAGGTTCCAAGCTTGTCGCTGAGGTCTTGGGATGGTGTGATGTCTGTGGCTTCGCTGCGTGGGTTGGTGAATTCCTGAATGACACTGAAAAGTTCCTTGGAGTTGGTGGAGTTGGCCAGGATTTTGTTGTGGATGAAGTTCCTCTTGGTGGCTCTGATCTGGTTATGGAAGTCCGTCAAGGCGTCCTTGTAGGTGGTGTGGTTTTCGGTTGTCTTGCTGTTTCTCCAGTTCTTCTCCAGGCATCTGCAGGTGCGTCTGGCTTCTTGGAGAGCGTGGTGAACCAGGCGGCTTTCCTCGGGCGTTGTCTGTCGGGGTTGCACAGCGGGGCGAGCTCGTCTGCGCAGTTGAAGATCCAGGTGTGCAGTTCTCTGGCCGCGTTGTTTGCGTCGAGTGCCCAGGTGTGGTTGTCTCGGGTGAGGGTGGAGTTAAGTTGCTAGTCGGTAACCTTGCTCCAGTTCCTTCGAGGTGGGCGTGGGGCTGGTTTGGGTGCCTTGGGTTTGTTGATGGCGACGTGTACCGCAGTGGTGGTCGGTCCATGGCGGCTGCGTTGTGTGGCTGAATTGGATGCTGTTTCCTGCCGCGAAGATGGGATCAAGGGTGTGTCCTGCTCTGTGGGTCGGTGCGTTGACGAGTTGTTTAAGTCCGATGATGGCGAGGTTATCACGAAGGATAGTGGAATTGGGGGTCGCTAGGGTTGTCGAGGTGGAAGTTCAGGTCGCCAATGAGTATGTAGTTCGCTGAGGCGATGGCGTGGGGTGCAATGAAGTCGGTGATGGTGGTGGCGAAGGGTGTTCGGGGGCCGGGGGGGGTCTGTAGATGAGGGCTCCTCGGAGTGTGGCTTTGGGGGTGGTGTGGATCTGGAAGTGCAGGTGTTCGGTGGAGGGGAAGGTTTCGCTGGAGGTGGTAAGGCGGAGGGTGCTCTTGTGGGCAATCGCGAGGCCCCCTGCTGGGTGGTTGGGGCGGTCTTTCCTCTGGATCTTGTATCCGTCTGGGATGGCGGTGCTGACGTCGGGGGCGGAGGATGCGTTGGTCCAGGTCTCTGTGAAGAAGGCGATGTCCGGCGAGAGAGAGTCGAGTAGGTTCCAGATTTCCATGGGGTGTTTGTGTACGGAGCTTACGTTGAGGAGGATGCATTTTAGGGTGTCCCCGGTGCTGGCGTCGGTGGTGTTGGAGGCCGGGGTGGCGGTGAGGGTCTGGCGGCAGTGGAGGCAGGAGAACTGGCCGTGGGTCGTGTTCGGCGAGGCCTGTTGGCATTCTCTAAGTCTTCCATGGTTGAGTGCGAGGAGGGTGGTGGTGTCGTAGCGATGGGTAGTGGAAGGTCCAGAGTTGCTGGCGCTGGCCGCGGTCGGGTCGCAGACGGGCTTGCCTTTGGCGCGCCGGTGGCGCGACCGATGCGCGCGGCCGCCATTAAGTGTGGGAGGGAGGAGAGGCTGGGAGGCGGGAGTGGGGGAATTCCGGGGGGGAATTCCGGGGGGCGGGGGGGGGGGAAGGGGCCACAGGGGCAGCAGCGGCGAAAGGAACAGGCAGGCACGAGAAAATAAAAACAGTGGTGGAATTAGAGCAAGACACAGATGGGCACAATAACAGTGGCACAATAGGGAAAAATTAAGAAAAAAACGGCTGAGAAAGGGTACGGTGGTTGCAGGCAGTCTGGTCCCAGTTGGAGCGGGCAGTTGGAGCGGGCAGCAGGAGCAGGCAGCAGCCTCGAACCTCCCAAGGAGGAGGTCGGGGTCTGGAGGCAAGAGACGGCACAGCGGAGCTGCGGGGAGAGAATGGACCTAGACCGAGGGTCGGAGGTCTTACTGATCCTACAGAGGGGCTAAGGATGGGTCAAAGGCTCAACAGTGTGAGATTATCATAAACCGTATGTTTATTGTTTCAGCAAATATGCTCTATTAAAATACATATTATGTGAAAACAATCTCTAAAAACATATATACCAGAGCTACGTATAAACAAATCAATTAATCCTCCTATCCAAATATCGACAGTTTAACATGAAATAATCTGGGTAAATTATCTATTATCCTCCGACTAGCTAATTCATCATACTGTGCCCATGGCAAGATAAACAGGTTGCACGGATTTTAATAAAGTGCAAATGCGCTAAAAACGTACTTACCTGTAAAAAAGAAAAGCTGCTGAAACTGAATCCTCCCGCTGCACCCCATCAAATGCACAGGTTACATTTGGAGTAATAAGGTGCATGAGCAATATTAACAATGGTCACTAGTAAGAGGTCATTAAAGCACTCAAGATCGACTTGGGTAAAAAACAGAACTTCCAAACAGAATTCTGTCAGGACTGCAGAAGATAGGTAGATAGATTGTTGAGCTCTGAGTTTGAGTAGCATGTGACTGCTCGCCCTTTCTACCTTGAGAGTCAAATGCAGAAAGAGTTGTACTTTGCGCAGTTAGCAGAGCCAAAGTAGGACGGGCCCTGGGACATCGTAGGCACACCAACTCAACTCCTACAGTTGAGGCCTCGCAGCTCCTGCCTGTCTGCTCCTTCACCCTCACCAACAAACAGAGTCCATCAGGTGGTAAACCGAATAACTAAGTTCTTTATTTTGTAACCAAAGTAACCCAGCACATTTTGGTAACACACACCCACACCTTGATTTTTTAAATTTGCAATAGAGGGAGTCTACTGTCCCAGGAAAATATGGTGTGCATCTACACGTTTTAATAAAGGAAAACATTACAGTAAGTGTTGTACAATAAAAGAATATGCAATGCTCAAGTGGGTACCAGTGGTTCGTGATAGAAGTAGCTGTCAGTACCAAATAATGTATAAAAAGAAACCATGTAGGTGCAGTTGGAAAGAATACAAGAAAGAAACTTAAAATTGCCTTATTTTTTAGTGTTAGAGTTGATAGTTGCCTTCAGAGTTCGGACTAATTGACAAAGTATGTGAAACAGGAAAAAACCCTACATTTCAAAGGTAGCTTACTGCACTCTGTAGTCTTCGTTTGCAACAACTGACCAGAACGGAGTTCATTTAAAGGGGAGTTTGAACAGACCGTGTTACTGCCTGCAGGGATGGTCTATTGTATTAAATAGGCCTGGGGCATGGGACACCAGAGATCTGCCTCTTCACTGGAGTCACTTCAAGGGTTGCTGGAAAATCATGTGTGCAGGTGTTGTGTGCAGAGTGAAGATCCTGGGATGGTTCATAATGGGTGCTGACTTCTGCCGTCACTCTGACCCTTTACTCTGGCTTTCTGCATGCTGCAGAGTGCCTTGACCTTAATCCTAGCATCCAACAGAAGCCAGTGTTGTGCTTTAGGGACTAGCTTTGATGTAGAATTATCAAAATATTACCACCTTTGAACTGGCCTTATTTACACGTTAAATCACTGTGAGAAACGTGATTTTCACATAGTTGGGAAATCACAGCAAATGAATATGGTTGTTTAAGAGTTTGGTAATTCACTGAAAGACATTGCAAGACTATAAGAGCTAATCATACTTAACTGTTCACAGCCCTTGCCTTTCCCATGACAACTGATGGGTGCCAGAGTGACACAGAACAAAGAGTGCAATATACACATTAATTTTATCCATTAGCACAGGTAAATATAAAATTATACGGCCATAGGGCAAAAAATGGGTATACCTATAAATCCACAACACTTCATCACGTCCAGGAACACCACCTACGGGCTGGCAGTATAGCGTTGGTGCAAAGCATATGTGCAAGCAGATATAATTGGGGATAGGGTTAGGTCACTAAAACTCAAAGTTGTGGAACTAACCATAAGCAAGCTTTGCAGCTAAGGAAAAAGATGCAGTGCAGCTTACCAATTCTTGCACAAGTGTATGTGGTGTGCCTGCTCACAAAAGCCATCCCACACTCTGCTTGCAGGAACACCTTGCACACCCGGCCTTGCAGTTTCTTAATGCTAGGTGTTGGCAAGTCAAAAGATGGTGCCAGTCTTAATGACTGCGAGACACAGAGAGGAACTGGTGGTAAGCTGCAAACATGGCAGGTAACACTAGCAGGCAATAGCAACTGTGCCATAGAAAGCATTAACAAATATGGTCTCCATTTTGACATTAGTGTACCTTTCTCTTGGCCTTCCACTACATTCCTTCTAGTCTGACTCTCCCTAACCCACTACCTTTGTGGCATTCCTTCGGTTGACAAACTAAGTGCCTGTATGTCCAAGAAATATGCCTGCTAAGAGATCAGTGTTTATATCTATCGCAATCCTATGCTTCCATTCATGCTTATTCCTGCTTGATAAATGATCATGTGCTGATTTGCTGATGATTATAGTATTTGTCTGGTTAACAATATTGCCAAACACCAATAGCCACTCTATATTACTCATGCCCCTTAAAGGAGCATTTACTGTGCCCATACTCCACAACCTTTGGTGTAAATGATATTTGTCAAAAGGATATGACAGAGGCAAGGCAATGCACATAGACTAAAGTGGAGCACATATGTTCCATATTCTCAGTTTTCATTCCCTTCTTTCAGTGTGAAACATGTCACCAAACAAATGGTGCGAGGAGAGAAAGAAATAAAGGCTAGCTCTCCCGAAACAAGTTCAATTACGTCAATGTCCAAGCTTGCTTCTGCCCTCTAGCGCATCCCATGAACTGTGAGCTTGGAGAATGGTGGCCAATACCTGGCCAGGGTACAACAAGTTTACCACTGGAAGCAAATGGCTACACAAGGTTCTTAAGTGTCCGATACCTACAATGAGAGTTGCTGGACGTTCCCATAGCCCTTCGGGGTACAGGGCTCCTGTGGCCTTGAACCATATGGTTTCTGCTGAGGAAAAAAAGAATAGCAACAAATCTCTCCATAGAAAAAAATAGTACTGTAGAGCAGATGCTCAGTGCTGGATTTGCCATGAGACAGAAAGAAGACCAGAGGTTGGAAGGGACATGGCAGAAATTCTTCCCAAAGTACAAGATGTCTTGATGAACAATGGACACAGTTCCCTATTGGACAACAGAAAGAAAACTGAAGAAAAAATGGCATCAGCACAATGGGGTGCAGCACAACGCATAAGCAACCAATCAAGATCTAGGGCCAAAAAGCTACTCCGTAATGTAAATTTACTATTAAATGAGAGCAAGCATCAGATTACAAACTACAAATGAGGCATGAATGGATTAGCAATGGCGTCATGCTTTGCTTCACAAGGTACTCTCCGACACCTGTAATCTTACCACTTGAGTAATTACAGATGTATGGCACCCTAGCCTTCTTGAAATATTAGACTGTATAGAGGATAGGATGAACTTCTAAATTTGAACGACGCAATAAAGACAAAGATACATTTTTCATTCATTTGCTTAATGAACACCTCCCGGACCGTATGAATAAATTCCAGCTCGGCGATAAAATGCACATTTCTAAATATTTACTCATACTACTACAGTGCTTAGTTAGAACTAGGAATCAACATTGTTTTCACCTTGTAATAAAGTTATATTTTACGTCAGGTAATTTCCACTCTGCTTTAACTTGTTTGTCTGGTACGACATTAATGATTGCTGATGGGTTTTGTGAGTTCAAACTTAATTCTGAAAAATATAAAAAAGCAGACCATGAACATTTAGTTTGTGGTTGGGTCAAATAAAGAAAGCCCAACTTGTATGAAGAGTGAGGAAAACACACTTTTAAGGCCCTGAATTGGGATTTTTCTGATTACATTGTGTATTTCTGACGTACAAGTACGGATTTCACATTTACAATTATTGTCACTGTAATATGAAACAAGTTATTTACTTCATATATATTAGGGAATATACACTGTATAGTCAAGTTAACATATCGCAGACATTTACATAACTGACTAGTATAACATACTTACCCATGAATAGTCAAACACATATGAGATATACCCGACATATTAATTAACCTGTGAGTTTTTAAAAAACACACATAAAACCAGGCAAGAAAACTAAAATAAAACAGAATGTGGTATATAAGGAATTATTTTTGGCAAGTTTACTGCTCTGTTAGAGCAAGGATTTCTCCTAGCTTCCCGACTTTGATTAAGTCTTGGATTCAGTCGTCAAATTTTTTTACGACAGCATATTTTTAACACCACACTTTTGGCTACGAGCAAGGTTTTTTATTATAAACGTGCTTTTCTTATTAAGAATAGTTTAATTTAGCTGGCAAGGACAAGTAGGGTAAACATTGCTGATTTCCAATCCTCCGGTCAACTATCAACTTATTTCTGTGGAAACCCAGAGAATAAAATGAGGACAGACGGTCGCATAACAGAGGATATGAACACAAGGTCTCCTTATCCTTTACAGGACCAACATGCATCAATTTCCAACAAACACAAGCGATGCGAACAGGAGTACAATATTTAAAAAATAATAAACACTGCTGGAATAATGTTAAATTCAGTTAATATTTGGAACACCATTTGATTTTTAAAACAACTTGGCAGCATTTCTTTGCAAATGGTGTATTTAACTCATCAGATCATTCAACGCAAGTCTTTCATTGTCAATAGTAGTGAATTGCATCTTTTTTACCATCTGGATTAGGGTTTGGACATTGACAACACATTATGCAGGCCAGCACATGCTAGTCAATGAAAAATATCAAATACCTCCGACCCTCGGTCTAGGTCCACTCTCTCCCCACTGCTCCGCTGTGCCGTCTCTTGCCTCCAGACCCAGACCTCCTCCTTGGGAGGTTCGAGGCTGCTGCCCGCTCCTGCGCCTGCTGCCCGCTCCAACTGGGACCAGACTGCCTCCAACCACCGTAACCTTTCTCAGACGCTTTTTTTCTTAATTTTTTTCCCTGTTGTGCCACTGTTATTGTGCCCATCTGTGTCTTGCTCTAATTCCACCACTGTTTTTATTTTCTCGTGCCTGCCTGTTCCTTTTGCCTTTTGCCACTGCTGCCCCTGCGTCCCCTCCCCCCCGGAATTCCCCCCCGGAATTCCCCTGCTCCCGCCTCCCAGCCTCTCCTCCCTCCCACCTCCCCTACTTAATGGCGGCCGCTGCGCGGTCGCGCAGCGGACGCACGCAGCGGGCGCGCCGCCGGCGTACCAAAGGCGCGCCAAAGGCAAGCCCGTCTGCGCCCGTCCGCGGCCCGACTGCGGCCAGCGCCAGGAACCCTGGCCCTCCCACTACCCATCGCTACGACACCACCACCCTCCTCGCACTCAACCCTGGAAGACTTAGAGAATGCCAACAGGCCTCGCCGAACACGACCCACGGCCAGTTCTCCTGCCTCCACTGCCGCCAGACCCTCACCGCCACCCCGGCCTCCAACACCGCCGACGCCAGCACCGGCGACACCCTAAAATGCATCCTCCTCAATGTACGCTCCGTACACAAACATGCCATGGAAATCTGGAACCTACTCGACTCTCTTTCGCCCGACATCGCCTTCTTCACAGAGACCTGGACCAACGCATCCTCCGCCCCCATCAGCACCGCCATCCCAGACGGATACAAGATCCAGAGGAAAGACCGCCCCAACCACCCAGGAGGGGGCCTCGCCATCGCCCACAAGAGCACCCTCCGCCTCACCACCTCCAGCGAAACCTTCCCCTCCGCCGAACACCTGCACTTCAAGATCCAGACCACCCCCAAAGCCACACTCCGAGGAACCCTCGTCTACAGACCCCCGGCCCCCGAACACCCTTCGCCGCCACCATCACCGACTTCATCGCACCCCACGCGATCGCTTCAACAAACTACATACTCATTGGAGACCTGAACTTCCACCTCGACAACCCCAGCGACCCCAACTCCACTATCCTTCGTGACAACCTCGCCAGCATCGGACTTAAACAACTCGTCAACACACCGACCCACAGAGCAGGACACACCCTCGACCCCATCTTCGCGGCAGGAAACAGCGTCCATTTCAGCCACACAACGCAGCCGCCATGGACCGACCACCACTGCGTACACTTCGCCATCAACAAACCCAAGGCACCCAAACCAGCTCCACGCCCACCACGAAGGAATTGGAGCAAGGTTACCGACGAGCAACTTAACTCCACCCTCAACCGAGACAACCACACCTGGGCACCCGACGCAAACAGCGCAAGCGACGCAGCCAGAGAACTCCACACCTGGATCTCCAACTGCGTAGATGAGCTCGCCCGCTACGCAACCCCGACAGACAACGCCCCAGGAAAGCCGCCTGGTTCACAACCGCTCTCCAAGAAGCCAGACGCACCTGCAGACGCCTGGAGAAGAACTGGAGAAACACGAAGACAACCGAAAACCACACCACCTACAAGGACGCCACGACGGACTACCACAACCAGATCAGAGCCACCAAAAGGAACTTCATCCACAACAAAATCCTGGCCAACTCCACCAACTCCAAGGAACTTTTCAGTGTCATTCAAGAATTCACCAACCCACGCAGCGAAGCCACAGACATCACCCCATCCCAAGACCTCTGCGACAAGCTTGGAACCTATTTCCACCTCAAGATCAAAAACCTCTACGACAACTTCATCGACCATCCACCAGGCGCCACAGACGGCCCCCCGCCCCCCGCCCCCCAGAAACACCAGCCAGCCCACCATCTCCAACTGGACACCGATCACGGCGAAGACACCGCCTCGACCATGAAAAGCATCCACTCGGGGCCCCCACCGACCCCTGCCCCCTCACATCTACCACAGAGCCGTGGCCGCCATCGCACCCGAACTACAACGCACCATTAACACCACCTTCAAAACAGGCACCTTCCCAGACGACTGGAAGCGCGCAGAAGTCAGACCCCTGCTCAAGAAGCCCACAGCTGACCCCACCGACCTCAAGAACTATCGGCCCATCTCGCTCATCCCCTTCGCAGCCAAAGCTGCAGAGAAAACAGTCAACAGGAAACTGACACGATTCATTGAAGAAAACGCCGTCCTCGACCCGTCCCAATCCGAATTCCGAAGCAACCACAGCACAGAGACCGCCCTACTCGCCGCCACAGACGACATCCGCACCCTCCTGGACCAAGGCCACTCCGCAGCCCTCATCCTACTCGACCTATCAGCGGCCTTCGACACCGTCTCCCATCGCACACTAGTCGTCAGACTACACGACGCAGGCATACAAGGAACAGCCCTGGACTGGATCCGATCATTCCTCACCGGAAGAAGCCAAAGGATCAGACTCCCACCCTTCCTCTCCGACCCCACGAAAATCACCTGCGGAGTCCCACAGGGTTCATCACTGAGCCCCACCCTCTTCAACATTTACATGGCCCCCCTCGCAGCCATCGTCCGACAACACGGCCTCAACATCGTATCCTACGCCGACGACACCCAGCTCATCCTCTCCCTCACCAAAGACCCCACCACTGCCAAACTCAACTTCCAGAAACAATGCAAGACGTCGCAGTCTGGATGACCAACAGCTGCCTGAAGCTCAACGCCGAGAAGACAGAAGTCCTCGTCCTCGGTACCACCCCTTCTGCATGGGACAGCACCTGGTGGCCGACCGCCCTCGGAAGCCCACCTACCCCTCAGACCACGCCAAGAACCTCGGCATCGTACTCGACTCATCACTCTCCATGAACCGACAGGTCAACGCCGTCACCTCCAGCTGCTTCAACACCCTCCGCATCCTCCGCAAGACCTTCAAGTGGATCCCCCCCTGAGTCAAGGAAGACAGTCACCCACGCACTCATCACCAGCAGACTGGACTATGGAAACGCACTCTACGCCGGCATCAACAAGTCCCTACTCCGCAAACTCCAGACAGTAAAGAACACCGCCGCCAGACTCGTCCTTGGCATGTCCCGACACGAACACATCAGCCAACACCTACGAAGTCTCCACTGGCTCCCCGTGGAGAAAAGAGTCACTTTCAAAATCCTCACTCACGCCTACAAATGCCTACACAACAACGGACCCAAATACCTCAACGACAGAATCAACTTCCACGTACCCAAAAGAAACCTCCGATCTTCCAACCTCGCACTGGCCGAAACCCCGCGCATCCACAGAGCCAGAGCAGGCGGAAGATCCTTCTCTCACATTGCAGCCAAGACCTGGAACGAGCTACCGGCAGACATCAGACGCGCCCCCTCCCTGAACACCTTCAGGAAGACCCTCAAGACCTGGCTCTTCGGCTAAACAGATCTGCGGACCCCCCCCTCAGCGCTTGAGACCCTCACGGGTGAGTAGCGCGCTTACAATTCCCTGATTGAATGCAAGCAGTAAGCCCGCCGCACCCCTCATAATCGCGATATACATTATCGAGATGATCAGGAGATACAGGTTCCTCAAAATCTACGAACATAGAAACTTTTCAAACAATAAACCAAGTTAGCAGCAGTCATACAGAGAACATCACGAGGTTGTGGAACATTCCTCCCAGGCCTGCAGCTCATTAACCCTTTGTGACCCCCATCCTGGGATCGTAAGTCCTATTACTTGGTAAATTTGAATACATAATCTGCAACCTTGCTGCACTCTCCACCCTCGCACCCCCCTAAACGTCAGAGCAGGTGGGGAGGCCAGTGCGCACGAAGGAGGTGTGCTATGCCAATGAACCAATGTTCTTATTCCTTTGCGCCAAGGTCTACCTGGGGCGCTTGTAAGGTGTCCTGTAGACCTTTCCAGTCTGCTGCAATGGGTGTCTTTCGCAGCAGACTGGACTTTAGCTCTACCCCACTTAAGCGTTGCGACCTCCAATGCCCTATTTCGGGCAATACTCCAGCCTTCCAATGCATGTCGACCAATTTACAGACCCTCAACATCGCTAAATTTATGAAGTGGTTTGTAGTGCCCCCTGCATGACTGCGCTTATATAGCCCCCCACACACTGGGGGCTATATAATGCCACTCGCCATATTATATAGATCGGTGCAGCCCTTTATTCTGGTGAGTTTGTCCGTGACCGCTAGCCATTGGTCCCTAAATAGCAGGCAATTGCAGAACATGTATGCCATGCCTGCTTCAGGCTCCATACACTGTGGGCAAATCGATGCGGAGCCCGAAGAGATCCTGTGGAGTCTTGCTGGAGTGAGGTAAGCCCTGTGCAGAATGTTGTGTTGTATGTACTGGAATCGGGCGTTATGGGAGACATCCCATAGGTGTAGGATGGCCCTGTCCCATTTCTTCTGTGTCAGTTCCCAGCCTACGTACCCCTCTCGGCCATGTGAAGTGTTACTGTTACGCCCATAGTTTGCATTGTTTGTATGAGTGGGTGCTGATCTGGTTCCAGGTCAGTGATATGCCACAATTGTTCAAGTTCAGCCACCAGCCGGCCATAGGCCAGGAAAGGCCTTGATGGGAGGCCCTGGTCATCTCTCAACTGGTCAAAAGGGACTAGTGCTCCATCCTTGAACCAATCTCCCAGGGTTCCCACCCCTACTCCACCCACTGTGTCACACCTCCCCCCCCCCAAGCAGCTCTTTAAACAGTCGGATAGAGCCTAAATGGATCCCAGGTGCATACGGAGGTATATTCGGCATGAGGCGTAAACTTCTCTGAAAACTACTATGGTCCACTCGTAATAAGCCACTAGCCGGCTGGGGGATCACCCCCTATGGGTGGAAAGCCTCTCTCACATGGGGCCCAGACGCCAGTCCCAATTCCTCTACGTACCGTCCCGCCACCCAGCTGCCAAGTAATAATGTTGGCCATTTTTAGTAAATTGCATCTTGAGCAATCTGTAGAATCTGTTGTGAAGCTGATTTCACAGGTACTCTCAATTAGATAACCAAGACGGAGTAACACCCGATTCCCTGAGCGGATGGGCTGGCTAGGTGCTGCTAGGTTCTTGATAGGACCAGTGGGTATGCCAAATTACATTGGCATCTGCTTCCAAGGAGACGACTGCATTTTCCACAATGGAGGGTCTGGACCAGTTCAGAGTCATGCCTTTGAACAGAAGTATGCTCCCACCACTTTTGTGCGTAGCTCATTTCATGACACTACTATCTTCAGCAATACATGTGAGGACCACCTGAAACACCTGGATGAGATGCTGTTGAGGATCCATGGAGCAACATTGACCCTTAAGGTTTGTCCAGTGACACTGAAAGGGTTCTAGCAACCTGGAACAAAAACCCAGTAAGGGGCCCTTTTCACTGAAACTGCAATTTCGTTATAACTTGCTGCCTCCCTATCCTCCACCTTTCTCAATGGTGGGATGGGTGGAAAACCCAACCTATAACCCCAGTATCTGGCCAAAATGAGGGTGGAATATTAAATGTTTTTTATTTATCTCGTAAATCTTTGTGAATATCAGGATTAAAAAACAATTTGGGTGTGTTAGGTTTTTAACAGTTCCCATTTCCACCCCTCCGTGTATAATTTTGAGGTGAATTTTTTTTAATTTTCTTTTTGCAATTTCACAATTGGTGCATCTTTCCCTTCACACAATTTTTATTTCGAATTCTTTTCTGTGTGCTGGCCTCGACTAACTCTCCACTGGCACGTGTGTTAATCTTTGTTTTGTATTATTCACCAATCGTACTGTTCATTAAGGGGTTTTTAAAGCAACAACAGTTTTAATCAGACATTTCCAGACACGCATTTTTCCTCAGCATATGCAATTTACTGAGACTTTACATTTAATTTCACCCTCGTGTCGGGCCGTAATAGAACACGATCTCAACCAGTTACACAAAATGGATTGGGTTACTGTTATACCTGCTGTTCAGCCTGTGTGGAATTTTGGTGAGAGAGTGCATGATAGAATGTTGGGTGTGTGACAGAGGGCAGTTGGAGTAGGGCTGAGCAGCAGGGAGTCTGCTCTTGGTGGGGTTCTCCTCTACATGTCTCCTATACTTAAATAAATACTTGGAATGACTACCATACAACGTGGAATGGACCTTCCTTTTATTTACTACACTTGGCGACGATTTAAGAAACGAAAATCTACGCGTGCCACTTCAAAATGAAAAGAACATAGAAGAAAAATGGACTCAAGGAAAAGATTCAAGGTACCTGTTCAACTGGCACTGAGAACCCCACCAGTGACCAATCCACCGGTCGCCCTACAAGTAAGTACCAGTTTCCTTAATTACTTTCTTCCCATCCCAGAACCAAGGAGTAGCGTCCAATTCCTGCGTTTTTGGGACAGTTTCCTACCCATTATGCAGTTTCCTAGAAGTACTTGCCTACCTGCTTTCATTTGCTGTCCCCTGCATTCTTCTACTACTTTGTTAAAAAGGATTGGACTTCGTCCTGCCTACTTCTGCATTTTCAATGCTTTGGTTTGGTCACCTACTACTTGCTTCACTGCCTACCTGCATGTACTGCTGCCTACTTGCCCTGCTACCTAAAGATATCTCCAGCAGGTCCCTGCCTGTCTGCTTTTATTGCTTGCCTACATAGATGAACTGTTTTACTGCCTGTTGGATTTCCCCTGCCTTCGGAGTGCATGTAACCTGCCCACAGCCTCCCTTTTCAACCGAGTGTTAAGGAGGTGTGCCGGCACTTGAATTCCCAGTGCACTGGAACTGTTTTGCATGCTCCGTTACCTTCGGTGAGAGCGCCACCAGTGATTTGAGGACTGAATTTGCCAGAGGTCTTACTACTGGAAATGACAATTTTCTAAGGGCCAACTGTCACTTGTGCCCGCCCTGCTGTGTTTTCCCGCCCGGTCCTCTTCTTGCCTAGTTCTCCACATACTGCTGTTTGAGCTACACAGTCCCTGCACTTCGTGTTGCTGGTGTTCTTTGTGAGGACATATTGTTTATTTCGGATTTTAATGCCCGACGAGGGTTCCAGCTGGCCATCCCCACTTTCAGGCAGTTCAACCGCTGTTTCCATCTTTTGAAAACATACAGCGCGTGCCTCACTCAGCGCGTTCTTATCAATTTGCCGCGAGCCCTGCACAGCGCATTCACCACGGCAGTCCAACTGGCCCTCTCTTTTCAAATCGTCATGAGCGCTGTACAGCGCATACACACAGCGCGAGCGCGCCCCTACCTTCACGAGCTTTCTTTTTCGTGAATTCGTCTTTGTTCCTTCCTGCCTCGCTGTTCTGCTGCTGATGGACGTGCAGAGGTTTCAACGCACCGTGAGCCACCCGGCTGGAACGTATGGAGCGTGCCGCCATTTTGGGTTTGTCCCTACACTTCTCGCCAACCACTTTCTGCCAACCATGATGTTTTCTTCAAGGAAATCACTTTGGAGTTGAAGAATTCTCCACAACGTTTTCCGCTTGTGCCTGCATTCCTATTTAGCGCTCCTGTTCCTCATTACTTGCTCAAGCATGGATAAGTATCAGCAATTGGGGTAATTACAACAAAACAATCGTTTTCAAAAAGGTTTTCTACTGCCTCAGATGTCTCTATGAGAGAGTTCAAAGTTTGCCAGCTACATTCTACTCTGCTCCTGGATCGACTCCTGGCTTTCCTGGTTTTTGAACTGTATATTGTATACTATTTCTTCCCTAAGTGCTCTGAATTTGCCCAATCCTTGTTCACTCGAAAGTAGCTGTTCTAGAGTTTTAATTGCACACTGCAACTGCAATGTTCTTACCTGCCTTCCAGTTTTTTTTCCGATCCTCATTTAGTTCATTGCAGGACATTTGGAATCCTCCAACAAGGTACTGTGTTCTTCCGATTTTTTTCCCCCACATATTCTCCAAGCCTAAGCAGAACACGGTGACTACTTTATTTGTTCTAATTTTTTTTGTTTTGGACACTCGGATTTCCTGTGTGTGATTTGGTTCGCTGTGCTTACCTGCCATGTTCTTTTTCTGCAGTGCATTTTTTTACTTCTTGGAATTCCATTATTCTGTCAAAGTTTTGCCTCTTTGATTGTGTTTCTAATGTGCTGATTCCATGCCAAATTGCCATTTTTTCTTTGCAATGCAGTTTCCGTTGAGTGCGTGTTTTTAATGATTGCTGTCTTTATGCTGTGCTTTTCCCTTACATTTCATTCGCACGTCAGGGTTGCGGTAGGATGTTCTACGTTGCATTGTGCTTGTATTTTTTCAAATGTTCATGTTACATGCTTGATATTTTACTGTGCTTCATTCTTATATTTTTCAGAGGTAATGATACAAGTGATGATTGGTTTTTAGTGTTGATGATTCCCACTTTTACGTGGTTTTGGGTTGGTGATGTTTACTTACCACTCATTGCGGGCCGGACCCGCTCTTTGTCTTATTCTACAGTTATAGTACTAAATATTATTACATGATGTCAATTACTTACGTAATATCACTTCTCAATGTTCGCAATGGTGTTGCTCATACAGAATTTATGTGATTTACTATGTTTCAGTGTGGTAAACCCCTAAGCCCCACCTCACAACCCAAACTTCTGTTTGGGCGAAGATGTCCTTTTATGTTACTACTGTTTAAATTCTTGCTACTTGGGAGTTTACTGTTGCGCCTTATAGCTTGACCCTCTTACACCTTGTTGACCTGGCCAGCCTTCTTGCGTGGTCGTTTGGGTTTGATTGAGTCTTTCTTGGTGTGATAGTTGTTTGTTGCTACGGCTTGGAGTTTAGGAGTTTGGTCTTTTGTGTTTTTGTTATAACAAAGGGAGAAGTGGTGTGTGTTGGATGGCTGGTGTGCGTATGCTTTCACTTCTTCCTGTTTCATCCTTTTATTCGCTCTCTTCTTCCTGTTTCGTTCTTTTATTCTCTCTACCTTTTCCTTCTATTATACATTTGCATTACTTTTAGCTTTGTGCTATATTATTGACTTTGTACTGTATATCTCAATTTATGTAAATTTCATTGCTGTTGTTTTTATTATTGTCAACAAAGGGAGATGTGTTATACCTGCTGTTCAGCCTGTGTGGAATGTTGGTGAGAGAGTGCATGATAGAATGTTGGGTGTGTGACAGAGGGCAGTTGGAGTAGGGCTGAGCAGCAGGGAGTCTGCTCCTGGTGGGGTTCTCCTCTACATATCTCCTATACTTAAATAAATACTTGGAATGACTACCATACAACGTGGAATGGACCTTCCTTTTATTTACTACAGTTACTTACATTGTAGAATTTGTCTGACATTGGCACTTTGCAGAGTTAGCTTTTCAATTTACAGGGCTTGTGAACGGACCATCCATCAGACTATGACAAGTGCCTGGCTCCTTCAAGCAGGAAAGGGAAAACAGCCTCTACTTACTTTTCAAGTAGAGAGTTGGAAAGCACACAGTAGAGAGAATACCTTCATGTGGAGATATACTAAACTCGTTTTCAGAGTACATATGGGCGTTGCTTAAATACCAAACTTTAATGCACTTCGCGATTATAAATACTGAACAAAAGTCACAGGATGGTTCTGCCTCTTGACTTTTCCCCAGAGGACAATATCACAATTCCTTATTTCGGTTTTGTCAGGTCTATGATGAGGCGCTGGAAAAAATCTTTCCCAGGAGAAAATGTTAGAAGACAGCATTTTCACTCCGTCGATGCCCGCTAACTTCATTTTTTAGATCTTGCTTACAGACAGCTTTTAGCAATCATTAACAATTATTGAAGCACACGTATCTTGTAATAAGGTAAAATTCAGTAATGTATCAGAAAGTAGAGCAATAATAAATTGGGCTTTTGTTTCTTCTTTTATTGTAATTGGGTCTTCCACTCCCTTGCGCCAACGCGTTTCGTCATTTTTTTGGAAATAACCCAACGAGTTCCTCAGGGCTGGAAGTAATACAAATATCAAGGTTGTAGTATACATCACAAATAACAAACATTGTTATTTCCTAGTGCAAGCCTTAAATACTTGAACCTCGTGCAGGGGGACTATTCAAAGCAATATAAATGTGTGTACAAACAAAATATAAGTGCACATAATCTTAACATTCGAGCAGTTATTAAATAAATTAATAGTTTCTTAAGTTCACTAAAATTCTTTACGTACACATCTAGTCAAATTTATGTCAAACCTAATGCCATATCCTTAAGTTTTATCATCAAGCTACATCCAATTCTAACAGACAAGCCCCAGATCACATTCCGTAGAGGAAGAACATTAGGCACAATATTGAGCCCTAGTTATTTAGAGTGGAAGACCCAATTACAATAAAAGAAGAAACAAAAGCCCAATTTATTATTGCTCTACTTTCTGATACATTACTGAATTTAACCTTATTACAAGATACGTGTGCTTCAATAATTGTTAATAGTTTAATCAATCTTTGATTGAGGTTTGGGGAATTAGGGTGTCTCTCCCCTTGTTGAATGCACCGCAAGATATTAAGATTAATTTGTGTATTGAATATTGTGTGAACACTGTTTGAGCGCCTGATTACCCTTTACACCCAGCGTGGATTAGCTTTTAGCAATCAGTTGTCAGATAACTTTTGTGACCAACAGTGGGCATTGGTCAGCCCATTGCTTACCATTTGTTGGTTTCTTGTCAATCTCATTTACTTACATCTTATTCAGCCTTGTTCCTTCTTCATCTTGTGTTTGTCTGTCCCTGGAGCATAGCTTCTTTACCGTCTTTTTGATTGGATGTCTTGTATCCTTCCGCAGCTTCACATCCGGTAACTACTTTTCCTTTCAGTACTCCAAGGGGCGCAAGGGTTATCTTGCTCCTTCTCTCCTCACATCCCCATTTATCACTGCCATGTTCTACTTGTTGCTCCCCATTCCATTCGTTGCTTTCCCCACCCCCACACCCTTCACGTTGAAATTTGATTAAAAAAAAATTCAAATTTAAGTACTCCCTACACAGCTCCTTAGTTGCTCGCTTGCTGGCATTTACCACACCCACCAGTCGCTTTTGTCTTTTTCTTTTTTAGATGGCACATCAGCTCCAATTAGCTGCTCGATCACTCCTTTCTTTAAATAAAAAAAATAAAAAATAAAAAGAAGGAGCTTTGACACACTTGTGTACTTTATTTTAAATCTACCATTCCAAGAATGGGCATCTGCCCTCTTGCAATGGTAAAAACAAAATGGCTGCTGCGTCATGGCGCTATTTTGCTCATGCGTGTTGACGCTGGGGCCGCTGTAGCACCATGATGCATAAGTGCACATGCGGGTTTATACATCATCACACTTTCCCTTTGTTTTTTTGCAGCTGTGGTTCATGTTCATCATTTAACCAGTTTTAAAAAAAATGTTGCCAATGCTAAATAGCATTGGCAAAGCCAATATCCCTGCATTGGCAAAGCCAAAAAGGGAGTCTTATTGGCTTGGCAAATGCTTGTTCTTGCTACCTACCTATAGGGAACTAGTTTCTGTCGTGTGATATGTATATTTGGCTTTTGTTTTAAGGCTGTTTAATTGAGAGTGAGAAATAGGATGTTTACAATTTTTGGCACCAGCCTTTTCTTGCACACAAAAAATGAATATTTCACTCAGTAAATTGATTATTCATTTAACTTGAAATTGCTACACTGTTTTGAAGCGCAGATGTGATGAGATGGTTTGTTTCCCTTATATCGGCTATGGTACGGTCCATGTTTTTGCAAAGCAAGAAGATCGTAGATCATGAACTATAACCATCTTTAACCCAAGGACCTTTTTCATGCTTAGGATCGATCAAACAACTTGCTTGATATGTACCTCTGAAGTCTAGAACATTTTCCACTATTGAAGAAAAGTACACTTAGAATTGTTTTATATTATATCTTGCAGACTCTGGACCTTAGTCCCAGAGTAAAATATATCAAGTCAAGACCTGAAGATGTAGAAAGAACGCAGCAGCAAGGCCTGGCAGTCAGGGACAGAAAAGTAAGTGGATCGGTTTCTGAATGAACATGTGAGGTGGATTTTATTTGGTATGTGCAAGACAAACGGAATATGTATCCATTCCAAGAACAGGTACACCTACACTGGATACTAAGGTGGTGAACTCTATTTAAGCAGAAACAACATTTTCCAATATTCAGAGGTCTTGGCTGTCATCTAATCAAGCTCAGGCATGAAGGTGGTCTTTCTAGCCCCCAGGATCAGCCACACAAGTCTCTTGTGGATCCGGATCGCCGTAGATGAAAACCAATGCTGCTTTTATCTGTAGGAGTTCGAACTGCTGGCTCTGGGAATAATGCAGACATATACACTGAGGTTTTATTGAGCTTCAATGATCCCTTTGAATATTTTACAAGAACTACTCATCTAAAGGAAAGGTAATCCAACTAAACATGCAGATTTATAGCGCGAGGCCCATCTTCTGGACCCACAGCCCAATGTAAAGATGAGGTGAGGAAATGTACTTTACTATAAGACAGTCAAGAAACAAAGCTGACATTGCTAGCTCTCTTAACAGGCGAACAAGTCTATAATAATCAATATAAAAGAGCATTAAATACACAACATCTCCCCCTTTTAAAGGCTAATGCAAAAAATAGATGTTAAAAAATGAATACCTAAATAATGTTTCGCCATACATGGACAGGGCCCAATATTGGCTGTACAGTAAAATATTTCAGGTGTGCAGGTCTCTTTATATTCCTTCTAAATCTCTCTTTACAGAGTTTTCTGTTTTTCTCTCTCCATCATTTAAAAAAAAAATATATATATATATATATATATATATATTTTTTTGCATGAGTACAAATGCAGCACTTTGCAATAGTTCAAGTAATCAATGTACAGTGTCCCAATGGGTCAGCGTATCACATACAGTAATGTAAGTATCAACAGGTGAGATTGGTTCGTTCTTTAATGCATCTGCAACAAGTAATATAGATAACAATTTGAACTAGCAGGGCACTAACAGTGCTAAATGTCAAGATCGGAGTCTCCTGAATGGGAGGGTATATATATGGCACATGGCGGATATCTAGTATGGCAGCGCCTTTACAATCTGCAGCAGGCTTGTACACAGCATGCCAGCACTACTCCAGACCATTCTCAGGGGGGGAATAAGCCGGGGGTGGGTGGGAAAATACTCTGGGTATGGCATTGAGAGTGGGAGGGGGTACAATCACACTTCGATTCCAGACCCCTCCTTCCCGGTCTGCTCAGAGAGGGTCTGTAACGCACACATAAGGGTGCCCCACTCCTGTGCAATGGGAACTTTACGTAGGCCCCCTGGCCTCCTCCATGAGCAGCACTGCGGACTCGGCTCTACACCACTTCAACGTTGCCGTAAACCAGTATGACATGCTTGGGAGGCAGGCATTCTTTCACTTCATGGCATTAGTACGATTAGTTATAATTAAGGCTAAGTCTATGAAACGAGTTGTTGTGCCTCTCCGTTTCCTGCAGTCTTGTGGGCTGGATCAAGTCCTGCAAGGTAAATGCCATCGCATGTGTGAACCACGTGATAGGATGCCGGCCAGCACCCATCACATGAATTGCATGCAACAACGAATGTGTCTCAGGTTTCATGTCCGTGATGTGCTATTGTCGCTGTAATTCGGATAGCAGTGTGCGATGAGATAGGAACTGATCTAGTGGGTATCGCTGTGTTTGCATGAGTGTTCAAAGAGCACAAGAGCACTATCTTGGAACAAGGTGCCCAGTATGTCCACCTTCTCTGCCTCCGAGTTCCACCCCCTCACTCCCAAGAAGGACCCTAAAAGGTCGTATAGACCTTACCTGGATTTCCGGTGTGTATGGCACAGACGTCGGTATCAAACGAAGGCCTCTGGTATAGCTAGCATATGCTATGGTCAATAGCTTATTGGAGCGCAGAGGGAGTTTACCAGACAGTAACAGTAGCTCATGTATCATTTGAGCGGCTCGAACTTGCGAGCATGAGCACAGTTCGGCCAGACCTGCCAGCCAACGTGATGGCCACTGCAACTGTGCCACCAGGTAATAGTGCTCGAAGTTGGGGGCTCCTAATCCTCCTAGGCAAGAGGCAGTTGGAGCTTCCTCAGTGCGACTCATCTGCACTCCTTCTTCCAAATAAAGGATCCCAACATTCTGTGTAGTGTATGGAATGTGGCGCTTGTTATACTGACTACCAGACTTTGGAAGTAGTATAAAAGCCGGGGGATCATCACCATCTTAGAGAGTGAAACTCGTCCCTGCACTGTGAGAGGTAATGTGCTCCAAAAGGATATCTCCAGTCTCAGGGAGGCAACTGCCCTCATGAGGTTGACGTCATTAGATCATGGGTGTCAGGGTAGATGCAGACACCAAGGTAAGGAAACATGGATGGCTCCCATCTCACCTGGTGGGGTCCCACCATGAGGAGCTGTGGCGGGCAGGTCAGGTACAGTGGGAAGAGGCAGGTCTTGGCCCAATTTACTCCCAACCCAGAGGCGTTCTTAAATTGCTCAAGCACTAGTTGGATGCTCCCAACACCCTATCTGATGTCCAGTATTGTAGAGAAGGACATAATCCGCTTATAGGGAGACTGCATGTAGTTCAATCCCAAGATAGATGCCCCACTCCTCCCCAGAGCGTCTCAGATGCTGGGCTAACAGTTCCACTGCCAGTGCAAATAAAAGTTGTTACAGCAGGCGTGTACCTCGAATGATCCCAAAGGGGGCCGAAATAAGTTGTTCCGTCTTAACCCTGGCTGTAGGGGTCATGTTTAAGAGGCGAATGAGGCAGAGCAGCCTCATCAGAAGCCCCCACCCCAAGAGTACTGCAAACATGTACTCCCAATCTATTGTGTCAAGTGCACGTTCTAGATCTAATACTAGACAGGTAGAAAAGGGCCAGTGGGGAGGAGCCTGTTCCAGTACTCTGCGTAGCCTGCGTATGATCAGAGTGGTTGAGCGACCAGGGATAAAACCATTCTTGTCTGTGTGCACCAGTGTTGGCATATACTCCATCAGGCAGCCAGCAATGATTTTGCTGAATACCTTATAGTCTGTGGCTAGCATTGACAGAGGGCGATATGACGTTACCTCGAGCGGATCCTGGTCAGGTTTTAGTAGCGACATAAGGGACTCGCTAAGTGTCTGTGGCAACTGCCCCTCCTCTAAGGCCGCCTGATAAACCTCCAATAATTTAGGAACCAGTATACCCTCATAGGCCTTGTAAAACTCGGCTGATAGACCATGCAGGCTAGAAGTTTTGCAGATGGCTAACCATTGCCACCAGCAGTTCTTGTTCGGTTATGGGCTGCTGCAATTCCTCTTGGGCTGTTTGATCAACAGTAGGTAGCTCAAGGGCCTCAAGGAATGCGCTTCACGGGCGACAGAGAGTGGGTCATATAAAACTCTGTAGTATGTTGTAAACGCGTGGCGTATGTCCATCTGGGTGTTAACCATGTTCGTTGGAGATTGCCGTATTGCTGTGATTGCGCTTTGCGCAGAAGCCAGGCCAGGAACCGGCCTTCCTTGTCCCCCTCTGCATGCGTCTTGGCCCGATAGGCCCTAAAGTCAAGCCATTGCAACTGAGACACCAATTTGGAAATGCCGATCCCTGGCAGCTGTGAGGGCTCGATGTACCATTGGGGCCTCCCGAACCTCTACCTCAAGGGGACTCAGGGACGCCTCCAAGGCTAAGTCCCTATGTAGGTCTGTCCACACCCTAATCACGGTGCTGATGCACTGTCCCCACAAGACTACTTTTAGTGCCTCCCACTCCGTCAGTCTGGACGTCGCTGTGCCACAGTTTTCTGTAAAGTAGTTAGTCAGCATTTCACGCGTCCTCTCTAGAAAGACATGGTCTTCTAGCACAGCCGGCTGCAGTCACAAGGTGGGGACAGGTGGGCGAGGAGCTTCCCAATGTCAATAAGGTCTGAAAAAGTACAACCTAATTATTCTCCAGCCGTTACTTGTGCATGCATTGCTGGTGGACAGAGGATCCGGTCTAGCCTGACAAGTAAGTCATGTGGTGGTGATTAGTAAGAGTATTCCTTGGCATCAGGCTTTAGTAGTGAGTGCCAGGAATCTAGGAGGGAACAGTGCGCCATCCACTGCGCCAGTCCCATCGCGGTCGACACAACACCACAGGAGAGGTCGGTAAGAGGGGTGATGGGAGCGATACCGCCCAGGGTCCAGTACGCTATTGAAGTCTCCCCCAATTAGCCATGGAATATGCTCCCACTTCGCCGGGGAGTTCTAGTTCTTTTGTTAGTGGGTTGGGTATTCTTCACTACCTCTGCCCTTAATATTGTCGCCAGGTCATGCTGGGTTGACACCACGCGTGCCTGGGAGGTTGGGGGGCGGCATCGGGATATTCTTCTATGGCTCCATTATGGCAACTTTCTTAGACTATAACTTGCTCAGTTGGAATGTTCGGGGATTGAATAACATGCCGAAAAGGTATAAAGTATATATATACCTCAAGAGGCATGGGGTCCACATTGCAATCTTACAGGAGACCCATATCACGTTACTAGAGCGAGAAGCACCACACAAGAGGTGGCTGGGGCAAATCTAGAACGACATTCTCGGCCTTTACCAGGGGAGTCCTAATTTGGATCCGTCCTGGGGTCCCGTTCCAAAAAACAGGGGAACTCACTGACCCAAATGGGCGCTACAACCTGGTATCTGGGAGGCTTGCATGATGGGAAGTCACTATAGAGGAAATGTATGCCCAAAAGTCGGATCAAGGGGGGTTCCTCCAGGCACTCTCACTCAATGGCCACCCACCTGCCGCGACCTATAATAACGGGAGGGGATTTTAACAGTGTGTCAGACCCTTTCATAGATAGATCCCATCCTCCCCTGGGAGATTTCCCCATGACTCGACAGGCCCGCACGTTCCGTGAGTGGCAAACACGGTAGGGTCTTGTGGATTCCTGGAGACAGTTAAACCCAGTTACTAGAGACTGTTCCTTTTAGTCAGGAATGCATAATCTTCATGTGCAGCTGGACGCCTTCCTTTGCTCCCCGGGGGTACATGTGATGGTATGCCATGCAGAATACCTCTTCCGCATGGTCTCTGATCATAATCCACTGCTGCTGAAAATAAACTGGCAGCAGGAACGACCTAGAATTCCGGATTGGTGGCTGCGCATGGAAACGTTAAAAGATACGGTGTTTAAACAGACGATAATGGACGCCATTAAGAGATATTTTGCAGACAAGGCCCACCACGAGAGCTTCACCCCTTATTGAATGGGACGCCTTTAAGGTGGCGCTTCGGGGCAAATGTATTGCAGACTCTGTGGGAGTGCATCGTACCCTGCTTCGCGAGGTGGAGACTCATGAACAGAATCTACGCGACCTAGAGAAGGCCCATCCCGCCAATCGTGATCTGCAGCCACAATTGCTGGATGGGAAAGAACAATTAGTGGTGCAAGAGGAAAAGCGAAGATGCTTTGACCACAAGGAATACATGATTAGGGCCCACACAGAGCAAGACAAGGCGGGTACGCTGTTGGCGTGTCTTGCCAACCCCACCAGTAGAAGAAGCTCCTTAATATTAGAGATTGAATCGGCGCAAGGTAAACGGCTGTTCAGCCAGACTGAGATTAATCAGAGTTTTGCAGACTATTACTCTGCCCTTTACACCCCTCCCTTAGCCCATCTCGTGTATCTCTTATTGATTTTCTGGGGACTGCAGAACATCCACGTCTTGACGCGGGAGATGCTGAAGATCTGAGTGGACCCATTATGTTGTAGGAGATACGAGTTTCTGTCAAGGGTATGGCGAGAGGTAAAATACCTGGCTCTGATGGCTTCCCGAAAGAATTTTAACCCACCTATATTGAGGAACTTGCCCCCAGACTGGTTGAGCTGTGTGCTACAGCATGGGAGGTGGGGCATTTGCCAACCACCTCGGGGGAGGCACTTGTTCTCCCTCTGCTCAAGCCTGGGCACCCCTCCCAGGATGTTCGAGCATATCGTCCCCTATCCATGTTAAACGTGGACTATAAAATACGGAGACGGATACTGGCATCGCACCTCCTCCCCTACATGACAAACCTTATTCATTCTGATCAGACTGGGTTCATCCTGGGGAGGTTTACAGCTATAAACAATCGTACACTCCTCTACACTGCTGATCTGGAGGACGATGACGCGGTGGCAGTGTCTATCAATGTGAAAAAGCTTTTGACAGCTTGTGATGGGGCTAATTATATGCAGTGATGAAACAACTGGGCTGGGGGAGGGCTTCCTACAATGGACCCAACTCTTATATGCATTCCCGAAGGCGCGGGTCCGCACAGGCAAGATGATCTCTCAATCCTATATAGTGAGCAGGGGGACCAGGCAGGGCTGCACCCTTTCCCCGCTTTTGTTTGCCATTGCAGTAGAGCCGTGGCCAGCAGAGCTCGCCAGGGATTGGCATATCGGGGATTGCGTAGAGGTGAACTGATGCATACCATAGAGTTATACGCTGATGATATGCTGCTGTTTCTTGCTGGGGGGAGGGAAGAGGGATTATCTGGAGTGATAGCATTACTAGAGTGCTTTGGTGACTGTTCAGGACTCCGGATAAATTGGCAGAAATCAGTTTTCTCTTCCCCTTACTGGTGGGGGACGCCTGCCAAGGAACCACCATGGCCTTACATGGGAGGGTACCTGCTTGAAGTATCTTGGGGTCAAGGTGCAAATGTGGGTGCAGCTGTGCAGGCGTTTTGAGCTAATGTGGCTTTTTGGAGGACCCTGCCCTTCCCGGGCCACATATCGGTCACTAAAATGGTGGCTCTAACCCGCTTACTATATTTTTTTACCACCCTACTGATTTCCATCTCTTGCACGGTTTTTAAGGAATTGGATTCCTTACTGGTTCACCTGGAGTTCAGGTAGACAAAGTGTCCATGGCTATATTGCGTAGGCCTATCGGGGAGGGGGCTTGGCCGCCCCCGATTGGGAAACATTCTACTTATCAGCTCAGCTCCAGTGGTTTACTAGGTGGTTGCATGCCCAACTGAAAAATGAAATTCCAGCTCTGCACAGCCTGCTCGTATCCTTCTAACCTGCAGTCGCCCACTAGTGGGTGGTGCACCAGACTTGCATGATGTCCGACGCTGCTGGCTGCGCTGCCTGCAGCGCTCTCGTACACCACACCCGTATACACTGGGCATGCCCTTGCGGTGCCTCACTCTACTCAGCACGACTGAGGCGCTGAGGGGCATCACAGAATGGCACAGTTATGGAGTTGTTCGATTGGGGGGACCTCTACAGGGACGGAGAACTGTTGTCGTTTGCGGACTTCTTCGAGTCCTTGGAGATACCTCCAAGACAGTTCCTGTAGCATCGTGCAGTAGTGTTGACAATACAGGATGACTGGGGTGGAGGGGAGGCAGAACCACTGCTTCACCGTGGTAGCCAGGTGGTCTGCATGACTGCGTGCAGAATACGGGCGGTCACCCTCATGTATCATGCACTCTGAACAGGTATTATGTTGCCTTTAGAAGGCCTACGATTAAAATGGGAGGAGTAACTAGCGACTCCATAACCAGAAAAACAGTGGGTGTCTACAATGGCACACACTTACAAGGTTTCCCGCAATGATGCTAGATTTAAGCTCAAACTTTTACTTTCTCCACAGAGCATATCTCACTTCCTGGTAAAAATATGAGGTGAGATGCCCCAGATGTTGGGGGGGGGGGGGTTCTGAGATGCTACACATGGTTTGGAGTTGCCCTGGGTTAAGGGATTTTTGGGAGGTCATGGATTGTACTACATAAGTCACAGAGATGCAGATTCCCTGTTCCCGTATTGCATGCTTGTTGGGTGGCTTTCCCCGTCCCAGTAAGCTTAAAATGACTAAATTCATAGATTTAGCCCTGGTCCTCGCCAAGAGGGAGATTACCCGGAAATGGAAAGCAACTAAAAGTCCTCAGATCAATAGGTGGAGGGAAGTTTTGATTCAATGGGCATCACACGAAGGCGCTGTATTATTCCAGGAGGCCCGGAAAGGACATAATGTAATTGACACGCTAGGGCTTGGGATGTGTTGGTTGAATGCCTGAAAAATTCGGACACTGATTCACCTGAAAGCTCTATACTTTCAGAGCAAGAAAAGGACCAAGTATGACCATGTTCTTTACTGAGGATTGGGCAATACTGTTGTGGTGAATACCGTTTACTGACATATTGAAATACTTGGTGGTATGTTTTGTTGTCATTTGGGGGTGGAGGAGGTGAAGGAATTGAGGTGTTGGGGGGGAATAGATGGTTTGTTTTCTCAGTTTGCAGGAAGCTCCTGCGGGCAGAGTGCTGCTAGTACTGATGACTGTTGTACACATTTCCTCTTGGACTTTTGGGCTGAATGTTCAATTATATCATTGTAGAGGTATCAGCTTAATGATGTGTGCACAATGTAAACTATATGTGAATTAATATGCAACAGCTCTTGACTGCCGTTAAATAATAACAATTTTGTTAAAAAAAAGTCTGTTATGGAGTTTAAATACGGTTATTACAAGAAATGGAGGTATCAGTAAAAATGTCATCTCATATGAGGGGCATTTCAAGGAGCCTATTTTCTTGATCTTAGGCTCATCTTGCTCATGTTGGTGAGCCCTAGCCACCTGGAGCAGTTTCAGTAGGCCTCCTGGCCTCAAAAAGGGTGCCTCTGCAGAGGGCTGGTTGCACTGGCTCACTGCACTACTTTTTCAACTTTGTCAGACTACTGGTACTCCTCTTCTCCTGGTGGGTCACAGAGGTCCAGGTCTAACCCCAACTGGTCACCAAGGGGTGTAAGGGGCCAGAGTCACTGGCCCTGTAGAGACCCATATAGCCCTGGAGAGACCCATATAGCCCCGGAGAGGGTCAGCCGTAAACAAAGTTCTTAGTTCACAGGGGGATTTGCATCCAGCTGTCCACGGTGTTGCCGCTGTGGTCGTCCACGACTAGGGTCTTTCTCTCCTTCATGTACAGGGGATGCCACTTTTATGACTAGTGCTATAACTTGTTCTGGTCAGTTCCTCCCTTTCCTCTGGGTTTGGCTGCAGCCTTCTATTGAAACAAAGGCAATTGCGGGCCTGGTGTCAGATTTCTTCATGTGTGCTGGAGGCAGGTTCCTTTGAAGTGTAATCAGTGCAGGGCAAGGCTCCTTCCCAGATATACTGCCAGAAAGACCCATTTCCCTCTACACCCAGGTCCCTTTTGTTCACTGTCTTCCTCCAATACACATTTCTCAGTGTGACAGCCATCACAGAAAGGCCCCAGAAACTTTAGGTAGGGAAATGCTAACTTTATAAAAGCACTAAATGCAGCCGGGACTTGATGGTGCCACACAATCGAAACAGCACAACACATTTGTGTGAAAGAAGCTGAAGAACTGGCAGAACTCACTCAAGCAATTAAAGAGAATCATACTACCAGTGGGTGGGCGTGGCCAGCAGCATGGCTGAATAGACGTGCTCGCCGGAGCTCCGGCCGCCCGTCATCGATCCTATACCTTATCCTGCAGACCCAGACACCATCGGTACAACATTTAACTACCTGTGTCCTCCTGATGTTCCGACTCTGCTCCGAAGACCGCCTGAGGCCGAATCCCGGTCTGTAGGAGCTTGAATCTGCGTGGTGGTGGGGCGGGCTGCGGTTCCCAACATGGCCGACGCGACCCGCTGGTGACGCAGAGCTTCTTTGGGGCGTCCTGCGGAGACCGGCCGAGCAGAGGGTGCAGTGGAACTGACTGAGTGTCTTCCCTGACGACGTCTGGAGATTGTGCGGTGCCCCGATGCCCGTTCTTGGGCTGAGGCAGTGAGACACCGTGCCCGAAGGGAAGACTGCTGCAGCGGGCTGGAGACGGCATTCGTTGTCACACGAGACCGGACGAGTGGAGTCCGCCAGTCTCTTGACCCCCTCCTCCCCACCCTCCTGCTGTGGCGATTATCTGAGGGCCTCGATGTGCTGCCGAGACGATCCAGTGACAGCCCGTGACCTGGGGGACTCGAGGACGCTGCAGGTGCCCGGGAGGTGAGGAGCGCTGCTGCCCCGTGTGGACTGAGCCGGCGTCTGGGCCCCTTCCCTGCCAGGGACTGCCACTGGGGCTGCAACGGAGGCGCCGAGAGACCCCACTGGAGCGGAGACCTGGGAGTGGAGGGTTGTGCTCCGCTCCCCCTAGGGGACCTCCCTCTCCTGGTGTATTGAAGGATGCGGCTCATGCTCACGATCAGGGAGTCGTCTTTATTTAGTTATCTCTGCCTTCAGAGGGAGTCACATTGAACTCCTGCATGCCTTGTGAGGGGTAATATAAAGTTCCCCCGTACAGATTGAAGCCTCGGTGTTGGTGGCCCACATTGGTTAGGAGGGGCATTCATTGCGTCATTTCCGCCATCCCTTGGCGGAAGGAGGAGGACTGCACTGGGACCGTGACTGTTGGCGGACCCCGGGGAACAAGGGTCCCGTAACATCCCTGACCCGCAATACCCCTACGCCATACACGGGTGAGGGCGCCTGGGAGGGCCCATGCCGATGACACTGAATCCGAGACGGAGATCTTAATTGCGTCGCCCTGTGCCACCAGATGAGCCCGGCGGGAGGATTAAAACTAGGAGCTAGGCGTCGCTCAATGGCTGACAAACTCCTGGCCTGATTTGTCTAAAGGGGGAAAGCCGGCTGCGGCCCTACACGGCAGTGGAGAGGAGGTGGGCGGGGAAGCCTGCGAGCTGGCCGCGGCCAGGACATGTGGAACCCTATGCTGCTGATTCCTCGGCACTCTCGGACACTAGTGGGACTCCATCGGAGCGCCGAACTGGACAACTGAGTTCGTACGGAGTGTTGGGGACTTTTGAACATTTCTTGAGTGAAGTCTGCGCTTTCAGGTGCGGCCTATCCCCCCCCTCCCCTGGCGCTATAGAGTGGGTTCACGCGGGGCTGCGGCGCTTGGAGTTGGACGGGGGACCCCCCCCACGTGTGACAGTCATAGAAGGAGTAACTGAGCTAGCCCTGGAATTCCCCCCCCCCCCCAGGAGGTCGCGACTCGCTCCGCCTGTCTCCTCAGATGGCGAGGGATAAAGAACCCAAGACACAGAAGCAAGGAAAAATGGACAAATTCACAAAGTCAATCCCGCCCCAGGTCGAATCGGGTAAGGTGGCGGCGGACCCACCGGACAACATTGCTATTCTTCAAGCGATCCATGCCTCTAGGGAAGCCATCGAGGGCGGGATGGCTGAGATCAGATCGGAGGTGACCCTCCTCCGGCAGGATGTCCGCAATATTGCAGACCGAGTAACACAGGTGGAAGCACGCATCTCGGAAGTAGAAGATACGTCACATGCATTCCAAAAAGACATTAAGGAACTACAAGTAGAGATGCGAGAAATGGCCTGGCGGGTGGACGATGCTGAAAATAGGGCCAGGAGAAATAACCTCCGCTTTATTGGGTTTCCGGAGGGACAGGAAGGATCCGACCCAGCCGCCTTCCTGGCAAAGTGGCTGCGAGATGCCCTCCCAGGGGCACGGTTCTCCACCCGTTTCATCATCGAAAGGGCACACAGGATGCCCAATGTGAGGGCCCGTTGATTGCGAAATTCTTGAATTATCAAGATATGATCCTCAGAGAGGCAAGGACTGTGGGGGAACTCAAACTGGCCAACGTTATGATTTCTCCCCCCCCTCCATCCCCCCCCCCCCCCCAACTACTCCAGGGATGTGCAGAAGATGCGGCGAACCTTCGACTCCGTGAAAAGTAAACTTCGAGCCATGAAACTTCAATATATGCTCCTCTTTCCAGCTAAACTGAAAGTCATATTCCAGGGAGCCGCTCACTTTTTTCAAACACCTGAGGAAGCCTGGGCATGGATTGAGGAGAGGCCGCGGCGAGACATGGGCGGGACAGAGGCACGGTCCAGAGAGACCCCCCCCCCCCCAGATGGGAACCGAGACCACAGAGAATAAAATCGAGGAGGCGGCTAACGGGGAAGCTTAAGAAGCCTGGTGGTGCCGCATTGCCGACCACCCCGTATAGGAGGAGTGCGGCTTCGAAGGATGGCACTGGCCGAACCAGAGACACTGATGGGGACTCCAACCAGGGGGATAATGCAGAGACTGTCCACTCCGATGGTGCCTCACTGGCTGACACCGATAGTGACCATCCGTTACTTAAGGCCATCAACGATGCGGAGAAGTCGGGCGCTGTGATTCAAGAGAAAGAAGATGCTCCCCAAATACAACACGATGACGATGGTAAAAAGGACTGAGCTACGAGTGCGCGAGGGGCGCAGAACGGCGACGGACTACTGCTGAGGAGGCCCGCCCCCACCCCCCCCCCCCTCCCGAGGGGCAAATTAGAGTGACTGAACTCCTTTCTCTCCGTCACTATATATCCTTTTGTGGTTTGTTGGTAATTTTGAGTTGGAGGTGAGGGGTGGGATCGACAGACTTCTCGATTGACATACGCAGAGTTGTCATGTTGACATTTTGGGGAATGGACGTACTGTGCGGGAGTAAGTGGGGAGGAGGGTTCGGGAAGAGGAGGGAGGGCAATCCTGGTTTAAGGATTAGTTTTGTTTTTCAGTTAAATTGCAGCAGAATGTCCCATGACAAACGATTGAGACAGATGGGTTGGGGGGAGGAAGGTGGTGCGGTTGACTCCCATGGTATCGCAGCCCACCAGATACATTATGGCTGACCTACCCTATACAGTTATGACCTGGAATGTCAATGGTCTGGATAGTAAAATTAAGACAGGGCTGGTTAATCAGTACCTACAGAGGACCAGGCCGGACGTGGTTCTCCTTCAAGAAACCCATCTCCGGGGCACAGTGTACATTTATAGGTAGAGGGACGTATGTCACATTAGCACATGCTGGATTTTCACCCGGGGCCCGAGGGGTCGCGATCCTGATCAGGAAAACCCTGCCATTCTGCATCGTTAGGTCCTGGATAGATCCCAATGGCACTTATGCCGCTGTCCGGAGGGTGTGGGGAAGGAGAGAGATCACCCTGATTAGCATATATGCTCCGCCTAAACTACAACCCCAAACGCTTGGAGCAGTTGCTAAGATACTGTTGGATTCGGATTCCCCGACACACATTATCGGAGGTGACTTTAATGATGTAATGGACCCGTCTAGAGATCGGTCCAGAATGACAGAGGGGACCCGAGTCCCCACCCCGCTGGCCGACTTTGTGCGGTCAGTGGGGCAGACTGACCTGTGGCGTAGGCAACACATGCTTGCACGCACCTATTCATACTTCTCCGGGGCACATAAGACTTTTTCGAGATTAGATTACCTGTTTGCTCCCGCGGGGGAAATACGGACAGTGGAGGAGATAGAATACCTGGCTAGGGGCATTTCTGATCACTCACCGTTAAGACTACGTATAGGTGGGACTTCACGTAGATCACCGTCGGATTGGCGGCTGGCCGCATACGAGCTTCGAGATGTGGCAGTGTTGAAGATGATTAAACAAGACACTGATTTGTTCTTTCAAGAAAACGATGGCTCGGTCCCCTCCGCGGTTACCCTATGGAAAGCCTACAAAGCAGTTATTCGAGGCAGGCTGCAGGACACAATAGCGAGGAAACGCAGAGCGGAAGCCCTTCAGATAGAAACCCTAGAAAGCCAACTTCTCGACCTCAAGTACAATGTCACCCCTGAAAATGAGGCTCTCCTACTCAGACAGCTGGAGATTACTCGCTGACAACTCCGGGTGCTGACCGAAAGGCAAGTTCAGTATCAAATACTGGCAACACAACACAAACTTTATGAGTCCGGTGACAGGGCAGGGAAACTCCTGGCATGGCTTAGCCAGAAAGAGAGGGAGGCAAATTGTGTCAGCCAGATTTTGTATGCAGGTACACACCATACTACCGCAGTAGACATTGCTGGGACGTTTGAGCGATACTACACTAATCTCTACCAGGCAAAGATAACAGCTGATGAAACGGATATAGGCGACTACCTCAGTGCTATTGACATGCCAACCCTGAGCCAAGAGGATACTGATGCCCTGGAAGCAGACCTTACTTTGGAGGAGGTGAAGGTAGCCATCGCTAAGCAAAAAGCTGGGAAAACCCCGGGTCCTAATGGGCTACCGAGCGAGTTTTTTAAACGACATGGTAGTCTACTGGCCCCACACATCCTCTGAATGTTTCTGGACGCTAAGAAAGAGGGTACATTGCCCCTTGACCTCTGTCAGGCCACAGTGGTAGTAATACCAAAACCTGGCAAACCCCCAGATGATTGCGGGTCCTACCGCCCAATCTCGCTCTTAAACATGGAGATGAAAATCCTGGCTTCTGTCCTGGCAACGCGGTTGCTGACGGTTATCACGTCACTGATTCATAAAGACCAGTTAGGCTTCATGCCCCGGCGCTCTACCCGCTTTAATCTGCGCCGAATTGCAAATTGGATTGACATGGCCAAAAGAGGAGATAGGCCTTGGACACTTCTGTCACTTGACGCCGAAAAGGCATTTGACACGGTCCATTGGCCTTTCATGCGACTTGTGCTCCAAAAAACTGGGTTTGGGGATAATTTTCGGTCTTGGATAGACTTGTTATATTATAACCCGACCGCCAGAATCAAAGTTAATGGAGTCAAATCAGCGACTTTTCCCATCCAGCGAGGGACCCGACAGGGCTGCCCTCTGTCCCCTCTGCTCTTTGCACTAGTCCTTGAGCCATTAGCATGTCTAATCAGAGCACACCCGGAGCTGAAGGGGTTTCAAGACGCAGAGGGGCAGATGAGGGAGGAACGTCTCTCCCTCTATGCAGACAATATTTTACTACCTGTGGTCTTTGAACTAATCACGGAGTACGGTGAACGAGCTGGATATAATATCAATTGGGGGAAATCCACCATCTACCCCATCTGCGGCCCCACCGACATGCAATCTATACCACTCCGTCTCTCGATTGCAACCGAGGGCTTTCAATATCTCGGACTGTTTATCTCCCTTAATGATGTGGACTGCCTTGCTCACAATATCCAACGTGTCCTGCGAGAATTCCGAGAGGACGTGACCAGATGGCGGCGCCTCCCATTGACGTTGCTTGGAAGGGCTGCCATGTACAAAATGATCACTCTCCCAATGCTCCTATATATTTTTCAAAACACGTTTCATAAGAACCCAGAGACAGTTTTCAGGGCTATAAATAACCAAGTTCGCACATTGCTGTGGGATGGAGGGCACCCTCGGGTTGCACTCCAGACACTGCAACGCAGTCAATACAATGGGGGTATAGCGTTGCCAGACATACGGGCATATTATAGGGCCGCCCACCTCATTGTACTGAATGAATGGGGGCATGCACCCGGAGATCACCCCACGTATGCACTAGAGAGACTCCAATTCCAAAAACTTTCTTATCTACATCACATATACGGAGGGGGGAGGGCTATTGCCAGCAACAAGGAGAGTAATAGAAGCATGGAAGGAGGCAGAACGTCAGATGACATGGGAGAGAATATTGACGAGGGCCACCCCTCTGTGGGAGGGAAGGTGCCTACAGGAGATCGCAAAACTGCGAGGGTTTAGGGGACGGGACACTATCGGGATAACTAACTTGGGAGACATAGTCAGACAAGGAGATTTGATGACCTTTTCACAACTGCAAGAGGACTACGACCTGTCGGGCAAGCAATATTACAAATATATACAGCTCCGCCATGCATGGGTGGCGCAGAAACCCGACGTGGTCGATCTTCCCGAATATGCTGCTTTGGAAGGCAGGTTGCTCCAAGAGGAGATACTTGAGAAGGCAGTTTCGTGGACATATAAGACCTTAATCAATAATATGCCCGATAACTTATTGGCACTGAGACGTAAGTGGGAGGCCACAACGGGTGAGGTAGAGGACATAGACTGGGAGATGGCCCTAATGCACCCTAGAGAAGTGGCAATAAAACTCAGGCTCCGATTAATTCAATTTAAAATATTACACAGAGTGTACTATGACAGGGCGAGACTCCACACCATGTGCAGAGCTGAAACACCTGAATGCCTACGATGTAAGACTGAGAGGGGCTCCTACATTCACACATTATGGGAATGCCAAATAATTCACCGTTACTGGACACGGGTGACACAAGAACTAACTAATATACTTGAGACACAAATCCCATTAGACCCTAAATATGTTCTGCTGGGTATACATACGGAGGTTGACCTGCCTAGATATAAGCTTTTGTTAAGTAGCCTTGGACTCATTGTTGCCAAACGCGACATAGCCAGGCATTGTGGAAGAGCAGATCCCCCAACTATGAAAGAATGGAGGGCGGGCTCACGGACACAATGCAACTGATTCCACGGGAGAGGGCGGATGTGGAGCCTGGGGTCTTGTAACTACACTCTTTTACGGGAGGGGTGTAATGAACAATCTTGAGGGCGAGGACCTGAGGAGCAACCTGGTAATTGTGGAATGCAATGTTACCCACTCCATGTTCCCACCAATTGTAATTTTTATGGATTTCATGTGACAAGAAAGTATGAGGGGTATATCTGCTGCTTATTGTTTTGTTGTATTTTTTTTTATTATTTCAAAAATCAATAAAAACAGTTAAAAAAAAAAAAATCATACTACCAGTGAAGCAAAATCCTTCTTGGAGAAGATTGAAAAGGAACTCACTACATTCAAGGATAATACAATTAATTTCAAATCAGCTAAACTTTTGAAACATGTTTTCAGGAGAAGTGCATGTTTAAAGTTGGAAATATTTCATGGTTTACGTGGAGATAACATCCGAGGGTGGGCGGGGCAATCAGGAGAGTTGCCCCAAACAGGTTCAGTCAATTAAACAGGGGGACAGTGCAACAAACATACCGGGCTGAAATAGAAATCGGGGTGTTTTAGTCATGTATAGCAGTGTGTTATGGGACTCGTAGGAGAGAGGGATTTGCAGGCTAAAGGGATTGGTTGACTTGAAGGGGCGGAGTTACGTCACGTGGGTTAAGTAAGGGAAAGAGATGGCAGCGAGTTGTTTTCTGTCTGGAGGAAGGTGAGATCATGCCGGGAAAGAGATTATATCGACAGGCTAAAAAGGTATGGGGGATTGTCATGGTCGTTTTGTTTAAGAGTATTGGCTGATGCAGAGCAATGTTGAGTATGAGTACATGAGGTTCAATTAGGGGGAGGTTTAAAAGTGGGGAAGTAGTTTCAAAACACGAGAGAGTTAAAAAACTTGTTTGGGGCCACTGATGCAGCGGAGTGTTACGCGTTTAGAGGAAAAACGTGAACTATGGGATTTTTTTAAATAACACAGCATAGATGTTTGGATGCATAGTTGGTACAAAGCGAAAGTACTGTGGTCTTAAGATACCAGCTAATAGTGATGTTTTAAATTTACAGTGAACCCCTGACGAAGGGCTACTAAAAGCCCGAAATGCATTGGGTAAATTGGACCTATAACTGTTGATGACGCATGTAAGAATCGTGCTCCAGAAAAAGGCCTGGAAGGCATATCTGCAGCACTTGAAACGTGGATTACATGATGCATCTCATGTGACATGATGAAAAGGAATAAGCAAAGAAAAAATGGATTACATGGAATAAAATTGTTGAAAACTGGATGAACTGTATCTTTGTAATGAAGTTATGAGCAAGCTATGCGTCCGGTGTGTGAGTGAATGTCGCTCCCGTTCAAAGTTATGAAACCAAAGGGACTGCCATGGGTTGTCCCTTCGCCCCAGAAATGGCCGTACTCTACATGGCTAGGTACGAGGACAAATTTGTATATAATAACAACCCATACAAGAAGAACCTTACTCAATGGTATCGTTATATCGATGATGTGTGGTATCTCTGGAGCGGGACGGAGTTAGAACTGAACAATTTTCATGAGTGGCTTAACCATTGGCACCCAGATATCCAATTCACGCTAACTAAGAGTTGTACAACATTAATGTTTCTTGATGTAGAGGTCTTCCCCCATCGGCATAAACTTGGCACTACGCTTCACAAAAAAGAGACAGACAAGAATGCCATCTTGCATTATCGCAGTTTCCATCCTAGGAACCTTAAAGATAATCTTCCCTACGGGCAACTACTTAGGATCCGAAGGAACTGTTCCTGCAATGATGATTTTCAAATACATGGAGAGGCATTTTGCGAACAAATGAAGGAACGGGGGTACCCGAAAAAATGGCTGAAACATGCATTTAAAGGAGCATAGTGTACACCAAGAGAGTCTTTGCTTATCAAAAAAGTTAAACCAAAGATGGAAAAGTTAGTTTGCGTCTCGACCTATGGACCGCACACTAATGCATTCCGGTCAATCATAAGAAAGAACTGGCACCCAATACAAAATTCTGAATTACGGATTGATGTCCCTCTCTTCGCGATGAGGGAAAAACATGAGCATTGGACAAAGAATCGTAAGAGCGGACTTACCCCCTTCCGGTAAAAAAAAAGATCTCAGATCATTGTTCAACATGAAGCCGTTGACGGGCCACCATAAATGTGGCTCCTGCACAAACTGTGGACAAGGAAACAGTTCTCTAACTGTAAAACAAAAAACGTAATTTATGCAATTGTGTGTCGCTGCCCAAAGATTTACATTGGTAAAACTACACAAGAGATTCGTCAACGCGTAGCGCAGCATCGTTCAAGAATAAAACATAAAGTGGTAACAGCACCTATGGTAAACCACTTTATTGACTCCAACCACCACGAACTTGAGTTCAAATGGACCGTGCTAACGGTCACAAAACCACTACCAAGAGGGGGTCACACTGAGGCTTCACTATTAAGAAAAGAAGCTTATATGATAGCCTGTTTCAACAGTATCACCAAAGGACTGAACAAAATGTCTGAAATGGGTAGATGCTAAAACCGTTCCGGTCCAGGTTTTGCATTTCCAATGTGCACCATGATCAATACATTCATAGGAAATCAAAAGATAGATCTTAATATCAATGCATACATAAAATTCTGATAGAGACTGGAAGGGTTTCTCCCCTCCGTTTACATGTTGTACCTCCCTTATACATTATAAACTCGCTTAACCATAATGCAATGTGAGTAGGTCACCTCCCTTTTAAAAAAAAAAAAAAGTTCAGTGACCAGGAAGTGATTTTAGTGTTTGAAACTGGGAATGAGGCACCACTAGAAGACTCGCTTAGCTGAATACAAGTCCACGTATATTTTTTTAAACTTAGGGACATTTAAAAACTCCCACATAGAACAAGACACAAGCAGATATCTCGTTTTTTGTTGTGCACAGAGAGACGCGATGCGGTCCGTTTTTTTGTGAACTTTAAAGCAGTCTGAGCCACCGCTGACAAAACAAGCTGCGGAACGGCCTCGAACAAAATATCCGACTTTGCCTGTAACTTATAAAGCAACAATGTGCCATATTACCGTATATGCAATTAAATGACGTGGCGCTCATTTCCATTCATAGATCGCCCCATGAAAGCTCAACTAAGCTTCCATTTACCGCCAACAAGCATAACTACTGCATTGGTATAAGTATCGCCCGATTGGTGCAAGTAAGTGCTCCTTCTTTTTTCCTTGCAGCCATAAAATAATGAAAACCACTAAAACACAACATGTGACTAATGATAGATCCCTTCTTATTTTAGGTCGTGATACTTACATTTTAACTTGCATCTTTTCGCCTGCAACACGCGAATTGCTTACTCAAATCGATCAGGTACTTATAAAACATTATTTTGTAGTTTGAGTAAATTGGAAGTGTAGAGCCCCTTCACAGGTTCAACTTATGCCCCCTTTGTTTTTTAGATAAACCAGTCCACGCCCTGAAGAGAATCCCATAAGCCACCCTCTGAATCGAAACGCGTCGGCATTACACAACACGGGGACTGTTGTATTTGATTAAATTTTTCCGCCCAGTGGAAATACTTTTTGAATTGTCTCACTACTGGGTTTGATTGTTTTGTTCCCCGTGATAGCAGCTCCTTAACTCAGTTATACAATGTGGATGTTAAAGGATATCCAAGTAGCTGCTTTGTTTGTGAATTAAAACTGGTGACATAATGTTTGTATAATTTGTTGTTTTGAATCACTTGTTCATGTATTGTTTTTTTACATCACACTACTTCACCACGAAGTTTGTATGTTTTTGTTTGATCTTTGGCATAAATAAGTGTAATTTGTTCTAGACTGAAACGTATCTAACTTCTCTGACCCATGATTCAAATGTGGAGTAAAGTACATAGAAATGAGCAGCAAATAAATGCCTCAAGTCAATATCAATTGAATTGTTGGTTCATAGTCTGTTAAATTAATGTAGCAGCATTTGAAAGGTGACGGCTAGGACACTTCTTGCTCTTAACTTTATAAAAGTGGCATTTCCAAAATAATAATTTAAAATCCAACTTTACGACTAAAGAGGTTTACAAATTACATTTTAAATGAGTGGGAGTTGTATTTCTCTAGCTGCTACCAACTCAAATTTAACATTTAATTAATGTAATAAGGTAGCCCAATGATTCCCTATTGCAGCAGTCAGCCTGGTGACACCCTCTCTTTATGGGCAATAAGGCCTACATATAGGTGACTTATTAATATTTAAAAGGAAGGTTTAGGTCTGTAAAAGGGTCAATTTGACAGGTCAAATTTGCAGTTTAAAAGTGCCACAGGCAGGTTACCTGTGTGCAGCTACCAGGCTGCGCAAGACTGTAGTCGTGGATGCGCAGATCGCACACATGTGCACATGTAACCACTAAGTGCCTCCTTACTCCAGCTGTGTTGCAGGTGTCATAACTTAAAAGGCAGACACTGGCAGTAAGCACGCGCAGTCCAATTTACCATGAAACTACTGAGTGAAATTCAGGTAGTGAGACTCACCCACAGTAAAGGTTAAAAAACTGGGTGATCAAAAAGCAAAAATTCCTGATGTAGTAAATATGCGGAACCCACTAGCAACAACTTCCGTCAATTGTACCATGCAATCTGGCCTATACCGAACTACGTTATAATGGTTGGGGCTCGGCCAGACTTATCAATTCACCAGCAGCTGCTCAAAGAATATGAGCACCTTAAGCAAACTGCAAGTGTCACGCAGGGAAGCTGTAATGCATGCAGTCACTCAAACCAGAGGCTGAGGCAGCAGAGTGAGTCCATGAAATACATTACAAAAGAAAGACGACCCTACTAAAACAGCTCAACTTCTTGAAGACCCAGAACAAATTAGACAGTGGAAGCAAAGATTAAATTGCAGCATAGCGAAACATATAGTAAAGAAATTAACACAGCATTTCTTAATGCTGGAACCTGCAAACAAAGGAAAGTCCTGGGATGTAGAGTGTGTGTTAGGAAGGGGGCTATGTGGGAGATTTTGTATAGTTATGAAATACATCTGTGACCAGATTTAGGAATGATTTCTTTCTTTCTTCTGGTTTGCTACTGGATGGAGTAAAGAAACTGTAATTATATGACAGAGAATTATAAGAAGGAAAGACAATATCAGATGTATTGTGAAACTTGTTAAAAAGAGGTATACAAATGAAGTACTTAACCAATTGTTGTAAACGTATTCATCTGTGGGTTCCTAGGAACTGGACGAATTCTAGAGGGGTAACTCAGTTTTACAGAATACTGACGAAGCAGAATTACAGTACCAACTTTTAGACTCTGAAACCATTCAAAACACACGGAGTTCCACAAAATCAGTGACATCATGCCTGATTGGTCAGCCACTTCAAAATATGCCTAGAAAAGAGAACAGGAATGATAATCAAGGACATTTCTAAGACCAATATTCAACACTTCAGCTAGCCAACTAGATTACAGATTACATTAATTCATTAGGCATACATATCAAAGAGCATATTTTAAATAAATACAATCAATACCGTGTACATATAGATAATTTTTTAACTTAAGAAACTTGTGCTAATTTGTCAGAAAGCCCATGAACAAGCACATTTTGAGACAAGTGGTGTATACCAACCCTTTATTTCTCAAATTGAATACACCTCTTTACTGGGAGATTTGTAGAAGATAAAGTCTTGCCTTTACAAAACTTTAGACTAAGTGTGGCCAAAATAATAAAATTTGCAGACTAAGGCCCTGATTTAGAGTCTAATGGAGGAGGTACTCAGTCGCAAATGTAACGGATAACCAGTCTGCCTTATTACAAGTGCACTAGGGGTAACCATCCACTAAACTCTAAATCAGGCACTCATTTCTCAAATGCTCGAGACAAATGTTACTTGTGCTTTAAAGATCTGGGCATTGTTTGAGGCCCCCATAAGGCAGCAAAATGGAATCACCTAGGAGTTGGACCTCAAATTTAGACCCAACAATTCAATGAAAGATGTTGTTGTTGCCGGTAGGAGGTAAGGGTATGTCTGTCCAGAGAAGCCCACATCCCCTGCAGGTCCCATTGGATCTGTAACACCTCCCCTCTAATGGAAGCAAAGCCCGTTTCCTCCGCATGCATCTTCAGCTGTTGCTCTTGACAATCAATGCCTGCAATAAGTTGTCGCTTGACCCCGCAAGTCATACCAACACATTGGCCCCGTAAAACAGCCTTAAGGGCCTCCTACTCCATGGTGCGTGACCCAGTCGATCCCCAGTTACCGTCTATATATGTCTGGAGTTCCTTTCGAAGCGTCTCTTTACAGACCACATCAGTCGGTAGGTCCGGAGGCTCGTACACCAGTACGTGTACCCCCTGCTCAACCGAGAAGAAGTGACACCGGTGCATGATCAGACATGTATCTACCCAAGTAATCACCTCTCTGCAATGCCCAGGGTCTAGTCCCGCAACCAGGATCCAATCCAGGCGGCTCTATGTAGAATGTGTTACTGAATGGCAGGTATATCCATGGGTCTGTGGGTGTAGTGTGCGCCAACTATCAATCTTTCCCAGGTTCATCATAAGAGTTAAAGATTTGGTCATTCGGGGCTCGGTGCCCAGTTGGGGGAATGGCGGTCCCAGTGTCCATCTATGACACAGTTGTAGTCGCCCACCCATACCATAGGCCGCCTATGCTGCCCTGTAGCAACTCATGCAATGTTGCATAGAAATGACTCTCATAGACATTGGGTCCATAGGAGTTCAAAATGGTTATGTCCTTCCCATAAATGTGCCCTGCAATAGGACATAGCGTCCCTCTATATCCTCTTCACTATAAACATGACAGATTGGTACCCCGGGGTCTACCCAGATTGCCATTGGCATATGAGGAGTAGGTTGCTGAATACAATTGCCCTTGCCACTTTCTTTGCTAGCTTTTGTATCTCTGCACCCATAAGCTGTGTTTCCTGGAAGAAGGCTATTTTGACCCCATGACGCTTTAGATAGGAGTGGACCCTGTACCTTTTTGTGTAATCTCGTAGACCTCAGACATTCCAAGTAAGAATACGTACTCCCTCAACCATGTTTGGCGATACCCCCCGCCTGCCCCCGAACCCATTCCAATGCTGTGTGGGTCCGTCAACCTAATGTTACCTGCAAGGAATCAATATTGTTCTCACCTGTCCAAGCACATAAAAGAAACCTCCCCCCCCAACTGGAACTGGAGAAAAATAAAGCGACATCTTACCCCCCCACCCCAAGAACAACTAACAAATGGGCCCAGATACAGAGATCTAATAACAAACCCCCATCACTGGATAGACAGCGTAACAACAACATTCCACACTGTAAATCAAATTGTACTCTCGCTGACAGAACTTGCAGCCTAGACACCCCCTACGCCACAAGTGCCTACCACAAAAGTGGAGAGGTTACCCATTAAGACACTGTAGGAAGCTGGCTCTGTATATACTATACCAAAGTGAGGTATAGTGTGCACAGAGTCCAGTGGAACCTCAAAGGTAGGCAGAGGTAAAATTAGATAGCACCTCACTCTCTATTTGTGGTAGTGTGGTCGAGCAGTAAGGCAGTATCAGAGGACAGTGTTAAGCATTTGTTGTACACACTCAGTCAGCAAATGAATTCACACACTCAAAGACTGAACTTCAGACCAATTGTTTTTGTATGAAAATATTCTTTTAGTTATTTTATTTTCTAGGAACCAAGCAAGCCTGGCCCAGGTAAGCAATAAATACTTCACAGTAGTAATGCAGTTTGTAAACAGTTTGAATTGGAATTGTATATGCACTTTGTTTTGACTTACAGTATGGTTTCAGAGAAATACAATACTTTGTAAATACAGTACATAGACTTGAATGGGCTTTTCAGTAAAATTTCAGGTAAGTTACTTTTGAGATTACTTTTCTTACTCAGAGTAGTATACCTGGATACTACTCTGGGACATTTCCTGCAAACAGGTAAGTAAAATCGTTTTTGTTAGTTAGTACAATTTTAAAGAATTTCTTAAGGTTTTCAAACTCCACACTTGAAAACTTTTCCAAGAAAAACAGTCAATGTTATCCTATGGAGGAAAATAGCATTATCGGTTTTGGAGGTATTTGGTAGTGGGAGTTGAGGTTCTGGGGGTAGACTCGGGGGTCCCCCAGGGTGAAGGATGCACTCTAGTTACACCCTCAGCGGCACTAGGGCGGCCGGGTGCAGAGTGCTGAGGCCCAATGTTATCCAATGAGGGATAGGGGGCCTCCGGTTGGTGGCCGCTGGCGAGCAGGCCACAAGGTTGTGGGAGCCAAGCTCCTGGTGTTAGGCTCAGAGCAAAAGGGGATCCTGTTTAGCACAAAAAGCGCACCGGCAGCGGTGCAGGGGCGGCTGGGTGCAGGGTGCTGGTTTGGCGTTGAGTGCCCTGTTGTTTTCAATGGGGATTTTCGGTTTTGGTTTTCAGCTGCAGGCTCGGTCCAGGAAGACTTCCAGGAGGAACCAACAGCTGGGCAGGTAAGTTGGAGGGCTCAGGGACGTAGGTGCACCTCAGGTTCTCTTCTCCAGGGCGCAGGGCGGCTGGATGCAGGGGTGTCTTTTGATGTCGGATTTCACCTTACCGGGCCACTGGCGGTTGGGGGGGGTCTCCGTGCAGAGGCTGCAGGCGACGTCGGGGAGTCCTGGAGGGGTCAACCCACGGTGGCCTCGGACTCTGGAGCGCTGGGGGACCTCGCTGGGACCGGTAGGCCACTCAAACTCTGGCCGCAGGCGACGGGTGCAGTGGTGGTTCCAAGCGTCGGGTTTCTTTTTCCTCAGCAGGCTCCGAGTCTTTCTTTGGTGTTTCTTCTGAACAGAGCTGCTGTTCACAGGAGATCCGGTCTTTGTTGAAGGCAGTCAGTCCTCCCAGGGGTTTTGGAGGTCGCTGGCTGCAGGACAAGACTATTTTTGGCGCAGGATCTCTGAAAACTGCAGACGGGCCGGTAGGGCTGGGGCCAAGACAGTTGTTCTCTGCAGTCTTCTCTGCTGGGCGTCTTCTTTCGTCCTTTTTCTTCTTAGGTTGCGGGAATCTGCCTTCTTGGTTCAGGGCTGCCCCCTAAATACTGTATTTAGGGGGTGTCTTAGGGGTCTCATGGCCAGTAGCCAATGGGCTACTGACCTTAGGGTGACTACACCCTTGGTGTGCTCACCCCACGTGGGGGAGTGAGCACAATCCCTAATCCTGATTGGGGAGTGCCTGCCATCTGCAAGATGGCGGGCACTGAAGAGTGGGCTTCACCTCGCCTCCCCCAACTGAGGGGTGGAGTTGGCAGAGGTGGGCACACCTTCTGGGCTGGCTAGTTTTTCCCGCCCGTCTTCCCGCCAAAAAGGAGGGGAGACAGGAAGGGGGCCTGATCCTGATAGCAGGAGAGGCTGGGGGTCGCATTTCAAAGGCTGCCAGGCCTTTGAAGCTCCCCTGCCACAGATGGCTCTTCCTGGCCTGGGGGAGGTGTGAACACCTCCGCCCAGGAAAGGCTTTGTTTCTGGGCTCAGGGAGCGAAGGCTCCCACCCTAGGGGTCCAAAAACATGTCTCGTGGTGGCAGGCTGGTGTGTACCAGTCAGGGAACCCACCAGAAGCTGGTCGTTTTTCAGGGGGCGCCTCTAAGATGCCCTCTGTGTGCATTTTTCATTAAATCCCTCACAGGCATCAGTGTGGGTTTAATGTGCTGAGAAGTTTGATACCAAACTTCTCAGTTTTCAGTGTAGCCATTATGGTGCTGTGGAGTTCGTAATGACAAGCTCCCAGCACCATATACTCTTAATGGCAGCACTGCACTTACAATGTCTAAGAATGGACTTCAACACTGTAGGGGTACAGGGCTCATGCACCTCTACCCTCACCACTGGCATAGGGCACCCAGCTAGAGGGGTGACTGATCTATGCCAGGGCAGTGGGTTGTGGCATGGCACACAGGGATGTGTGCCATGTAGACTCCTCACTTTGTTCTGCACCAAAACACGCAACCTGCAAAGGCAGTGTGTGTGTGTGTAAAGGTACAGGGCCTCTAAGGGTGGCACAATAAGTGCTGCAGCCCTTAGAGGCTTTCACTGGTCACAGTGCCCTGGGTACCTGTGGTACCATTTACCAGGGGCTGACCTGTGGCCAGAGATGCCAATTGGGTTAGTTTAGGGGAAAGAACACAGGCCCTGGGAACCTGATTGGCAGGGACCCAGGGCACATCAAGTGAAAGTGCATCAGTAGTCTGGCAAAAAGTGGGGGGGTTACTGCAACAGAAACCCACTTTCCTACAGACACGACCCTCACATCTGAGAACATGCCTTCAGAAATCAAGTAAAAAATACAGGTCATACCAACATGCATCAGTATGCTAACCAAGCGACTCATAAAAAACCATAATCCCCCCCGCCCGTGTATCGAACCAATAGCACCCAGCCTATAAAATGGAAGGAGCCCATCCTAGAAAAGAAAAAAACAATGGGGTCAATAAACAATTATACAGAGGCAATCAAGTTCCACCTCCGGATTTGGACCCAGTCTGTACTGCGACCTCATCCTGCATTGGCGAACCCCTCCTGGACTCAGATCGTCCGGCCAGTCCCGCCAGGGCCATGGTCCGATCCCCTTTTACCTCCACCCTTCCAGAACCATCCTTCTCAGGGGACCGGAGGCCCCCGGAGCCCCTGATCTTTCTCCGATCCTGCAGGCAGAACTCTCTACAGTGGACAGTCTCTGTGCTCAAGATCGTCAGAAGCCATCATGCTCCCGAGACACACTATCCCAGATCTCCAGCCAACGCCACGCATCATCAGGGGTATCAAAAAAGGGTGATTTGCCTCTTGAAAGCACTTGCAATCTGGCCAGATACAACAGCATGTAAAGAAGGCCCATCGAGCGGAGCTTTGCTTTAACCTCTAGAACGGTCTTCCAGGCACTTTGGACCTTGTTAGGGTAGTCTGGATAAATAGAGATTCTCAGATTTTTGTATTTAGCAGCATCAGTGTCCCTGGCTTCTCTTAGAATACAGTCTCTCTCTGTAATTCAAGATGTGGGCAATAACAACCTGTGGCAGTGCCCCAGGGCGAATCGTGGCCACCATCGCCAGGTGCGCACGTTCAAGGATAGAGAGGACAGCCCACTGTGTTTCAGGGTGTTACGTATCCATATCTCCACAAACTGCTCTGTATTTGTCCCCTCGGCCTGCTCCGGAAAAACCAGCAGGTGCATGTTATTGCACGGGAGCGCCCCTCCGCATCTTCCACCCTAGCCTCCAGGATCTCAGATCAGGCCATAGTGGACGCAACCCGCTTCTTCAAGGTGGACACCTCAGCCTGGAGTTCTTCTATGAAGTTCTCAGCCAGATGGATTTTATCTGAGAACTTGCGTAGGTCAGTACATGGGAGATTGACTTCAAGTGCCACCATTCCTATTTATTTATTTAAAGTTTTGTATAGCGCGAACATGACACAGGTGGGTATCAGAGCGCTTTACATATGTTTAGGTAGACAAAGGAAATCAGCTAGGTGATAGAAATCATGGAAAAGGTGGGACAATATACAACGGGAGCAGGATGAAATTGGGGAGTTCAGAGGAAGCAGGATGGGTGAAAGCTACAAGTAGGGCAATATACATTCAAGAGCATACCAGACAAAAACGGTCACTTAGAGTCAATAGGAGAAAGCATCAGATTCAGCGCAGAGTTCATTAGAAGAGTTTGTTCAGTAGTAGAGTTTTGACTTCCCATTTGAAGGCAAGAGTAGAGGGAATCAGTCTTGTTTCCACTTCGAAGGGAGTTCCAGATTCTCAGGGCGATGCCAGAGAATGTACGATTGTAAGTTTTAAGCTTATTAAATTTCTTGGGCTTGAGCAGCAGTGTGCCAGTGCTCCTTGTGGACCTGGAGCCACCCGAAAGTTCCAGCTTGTTTGTCAGGTAGAGTGGGGTGTTGAAGTGAAGTGCTCTATGGGTCATACATGCGATCTTCAGTTGTACCCTAGCTTCAAAAGGAAGCCAATTGAGCGATTTAAGGTCCGGTGAAATGTGATTGGACTTCTTAGAACCCGTGATGAGTCTAGTGGCAGCATTTAGAGATGCTCTGAAAGGTGCTAAACTGAGTTTCGGCAGACCGCAAAGAGTCGCACTGCCATATTCAAGTCTGGAAATGACAAGTGCTTGCACGGCCGATTTAAAGTCATCTTGGGGAAGGTAGGGTTTGAGTTTTCTTAGGATGCAGAGTTGAAAGTTCGCTCCTTTGGTCGATGATCTGATGTGTTCTTGCATGTTTAGGTTTTTGTCTAGCACAACTCCCAGTGATTTAGTGGAGTCAACGATATGAGGTGTGCAGTTGAGGGCGGTGAGGTTACAGAGAAATTGCAACGCAGTGGGGGTTTGCCTAGCGGGTACAATGAGGAGGAATTCCGTCTTGAGGGCGTTTAATTTGAGATGGTTGGTGGTTAGCCAATTAAGGGTTTTGAGAAGGGTTCCGTTGAGAGATTTGATGTCCTCGGGGGAAGAGATTTTCATGTAGAGTTGGGTGTCGTCTGCATACATGGGATATTGGATGTTGGAGGCTTTAAGAATTACAGTCAGTGGTTCAAGGAAAAGGTTGAAGAGAGTGGGGGAGAGTGAGGATCCTTGGGTGACACCAAGTGTGCAGGGACTCGGGTTGGAGAGAGACTGGTTGGATTTGATTCTTTGTGTTCTGTTGTTGAGGAAAGAGGCAAACCATTTAAGGACCGTGCCTGATAGCCCCATTCTGCGTTCCAAGAGGAAGAGTAGATTGTCATGTTTGACAGTGTCAAATGCCGATGAGAGATCGAGCAGAATTAAAAGGCAGGTTTAGTTTTGGTCAAGTAAAGTGAGAGCGTCGTCCACAATGTGAGTGATGGCCGTTTCGGTGCTGTGGCCACTGCGGAAACCCGATTAGAATAGGTCGAGAAGCTGGAATTGCTCAATGTGTTTGCGAAGTTGTTCATGAACACATTTCTCCAGAAGTTTCGCCAGGGTCGGTATGTTTGTGATTGGGCGGTAGTTGTTCAGGTCAGCAGGATCAGCCGAGGGTTTTTTGAGGATAGGGAGCACTAGGCCCGCCTTCAAGCAGTCAGGGATCTCACCTTGAAGAAGTGAGGCGTTGATGATTTTGGACCAGAGGGGTGCTAGTGAACCTATCATTTCTTTAAAGAAGTTAGGGGGGAGAGGGTCATTGAAGTGATTTGAGGGTTTGAGGGTAGAGAGAATGTTGAGGATGGTAGAGTCATTGAGGGGAGTGAAGTGACTCCATGTGGCATTGTTTTTGAGTGAGAGACCCTGAGGCGAGTGCAGGGGTGTGGAGACAAAGGAATCAGGAGAGGGCGAGAGAGTGAGTGCAGCAGACCTTAGGTCTGATTTGATTTTGTTCGTCTTTTCAAGGAAGAATTCAGCCACTGCATCGCAGTTTGGTTGCGGGCGAGCGGGGTGCTGAGAGTGGGTAGCGGTGTTGTTGGATTGTGATTTAATGAGTTCAAAAAGTCATTTCGGGCGATTTTTGGCTATGTCAAGTTGGTGTTTGAAGAAGTTGGCTTTCACCGTTCTAATGAGTTTGTTGTATCTACTTCTTTGAGATCTTAGAGTTTTTAGAAGATCTGAGGAGGGAGAGGATCTCCACTTGCGTTCAGCTAGTCTAAGACTGCGTCTGTCCGCATTTAGACTGTCATTGAACCATGGCTTGGATTCTTTTATGGGAATTCTTTTTAGTTGAAGGGGGGCCGTAACATTTAAGACGGATAGCATGGTGTTGTTATAGTGGTCAGTGAGGTCGTGAACGTCAATCATGTCAGAAGGCGGTGGGAGGGAGAGATTGCAGCGTTCTATGAGTTCATTAACGCTTGTGTTATGGAGCGGTCTTTTCCAGTGTTTTAGTTTGAGTGGTTGAGCAGATTTGTGGTTCCAACTTTCAGGTATCAGGAAGTTGATGAGATGATGGTCAGACCAGTCACAGGGGAGAATGGATTCGAGATGAATGGAGTTGGGGTTAGAGATGATGAGATCCAGTGTCGAGCCTAAGTTGTGAGTGGGGCTGTCGCAGAATTGGGTGAGAGACAGGTCGGTAAGGAAGTTTTTGAGGGTTGTGACAGCCTGATCGTGGGGGTCATTCCAGTGGCGATTGAAGTCATCAAGGAAGATCTGGGGGGAGTGTCGGCCCAGGTTGGAGGAGATGGTTTCCATAACTTGTTCAATTAGATGGAGGTTATCTCCTGGGGGGTGGTAGAAGATGTGAGGGCTGCATAGGGGTCTGTGTGAGCAGGTGATATCTATGCAAAGGTATTCACAGAAGGAGAGATTAGCTGAAGGGGACTGTTTTGCTGTGAGAGAGTTGCGGAAGATACAGGCAATGCCACCTCCCACTTTCTTAACTCGGTCAAGTCTGATAATGTTGTGACTAGGAGGGACTAATAGGTCAAGGATAGGGCCAGAGGAGTCGTTGAGCCACGTTTCCGTGAGTATAAGGAGGTCCAGATCTTGGGCGAGGATGAGATCAGCAAGGTCTGTGGCATGTTTCACTGCTGATCTACAGTTAAGTAACATGCTTTTCAGGTGTGATTTGAGCAGGTTGTCAGAGGGTGCAGGTTGTATAGTGGGGATCTGCAATAGGTTATTGATATTTATGGAATTTGTGTTGAGTCTGGGCGTTCTATGGGGGTTGGGCGTGATGGTTCGGATGGGATCCGCATTGTCATGTTTAGGGAGTGTTGTGTTATGTGCAATAAGTGAGGCTGTTCGAGAGCAAGTAGCAGGGCCTGAGAAGGTCGAAGGAGGAGAGTACTACTCACGGAGGAGGGAGAGAATATCAGCTTCTGAGTATGGAGAGGTGTACTCAAGGAGGAGGGAGAGAATATCAGGTTCATGATATGGATTTAAGGATCTGGCAGGTCTAGACGGGGCGTTAGGGTAGGGGGTGGTATTCGAATTTTGAGCAGAGGGTTTCGGGAGGATCATATGTGAGATTTCAAGTGTTGGCAAGGTGGAAGAGAGATGGGGGATCTCAAATGTGGACATGTTGGGAGAGAGATCAAGGGCTAGGCCTTCGGTGGCCTTAATGAGTTTAAGGATGGCAGTTTTGAGAGTTATCAGTTCATGGTTTATAGTCTTGAGTTTAGAAGCAGGATCAGAGTGTGGATTATGGGACACGCAGAGGGGGGAAGGAAGGTTGGTCAATGGGGAGGGCGGAGGGAAGATCAGGGCAGGTGGACGGGTGGGGTGGGGGAAGTCCACTAATGGAGAGTTCCCACTCCGAGGTACTGGCGTACAAGGCGAGTGGGCGATGTAAGGGAGGTTAGGGGTAGGGAGGTTGATTGAGTTCCTGTTGGAAAGTGGGCAAGCCTGCTGACTAGTGAAGGAGTTATGAGGGTAAGGGCGAGAGGGGGTGGGGGAAGTGTTGGCGAGGTGGTCGGAGCGAGGGAGAGCAAGTGCACTGTGATTATTGGTCAAAGTCTGGTCAGGTCGTGGAACAATGGGTGAGTTAGGGGAGCCCGGTGTCGGTGGAGCTATGGTCCAGTGAGTGTTGATTGGGGTAGGTAAGGCAGTCATTAGGCTGGGGTTCGTCAAAGAGGGATAAGGGACCTCCTGAGAGGGGGTACGGGAAGGTTCATACCAGGATTGAGTAGGGGAGTCGCTAGGGACCAGAGACCTTTTAAAGAGTGCAAACCTGTCATCAAAGATGTCCGGGCTGCGATCGGTGGCCTGAATAAGAATAGTCCCATTGTTGTATATGGAAATAGTGGCATTTGCTCTAAAAGTGGGAGACTTCGTGACCAAAAGGCACAGACCGTGTGGGAATTTTTTAGTTGACGTGATTCTGAGAAGGGAGTTGAACGTAGATCTCCATTGAGCTCTTCTTTTAGTGTAGAAAATCAAGTCGCTCGTAAAAGTACCTTTTTTTGGGCAGAGGTAGGGGTCAGAGATGAGAGTTTCTGGATTGGCTTTGAAGAGTCTGTGTTTCAGAGTTTTGGTCGCATTTTTGAGAGGTTGTCCGGATAGTTAATTGTGTAGCAGTTTGAGCCAGACTTTTCAAGTCTGGAGTCCATGATGCAATGTGTAAGAGTGGACGAGGAGGAGAGAGCTTGGTATACGTGGTTAGGCAGTGGTGTAGAGGTGGGAAGAGCTTAGTATACGTGGTTAGGCAGTGAGTTAGGAGTGCGCAGGAGGCATGCTCAGCCCTGCATTGAAGCTCCAACAAAGGCACTCACTGTGTTGCATACATGGCATTTATGGAAAATGCACTATCAGAAAAATGCCTGCAAGCAAACCTGCAAAGGTATGCATTGCCTTTCCTGTTTTCTCAGGCACCTTTTTATTAATATACGCTGCTGATGCGAGTGGGACTGCAGAATAAATTGTTTTCGAAAGTCACTGAATCCCTGCTGATTGCAATCACTGCAACGCAGCAGATAGGCGCAGGGGTGGGTGCCATTACACGATGGGAGCCATTGTGTTGTATACCATGAGCATAGGAGGGGGATGGCAATAGGGAGCCGTTACAAGATGGCTGCCCCTGAGTCGGTAGTCGTTACAAGATGGCTGCCAATTGTAAGTGCCAATTGTATGTGTCTACACCATACTATAAATTTGTGATGGTTAGTCCTTTATTGCTTTTGTGATTCGTTTTAAAATAGATTCAGCCAATGGGATTGTTGGTGGTTAAGAGAGGGATGGCCTGTAATTAAAATGGCCGAGGTTACTTTCCTAGGGCACTCTCCCAGGTCATGGGATGGACCGTGCCCATCTGGCAAGATGTGTGCTGTGCTTTGTCACCACTTCCTGGAAATCAATATCAATATCCACACAGATCTCCCCCATCGCAAGGCAAGAAAGGCAAGAGTCGACCAAATCAGCAGGATGTCAGCGAGGTTCAGCGCTGCAGGGCATCAGGAGAGCCCTCGGGGCTAGCAATGGATGGGGGGCGGGGGGGTGGGAGGATCGGGTGATGCGTGGAAAGCGCGCCCGGGCCAGAACTGGGCCGGCACTGAGGTTCTCAGGATGTAGGGGCCGCCTCCATAGGAGCTACGAGCAGAGATCTCCGCGCATCGTGGAGCTCACCTTGTAACCGATGCAGCGTCTGGAAGAGGTTGCAGCTGCTAGAGACCGCACAGGCCCGCTGATGAAGAAGGCCGCCCGCAGGCCCGCTGATGCAGAGTGCCGCAAGCCAGGCCGAGGGAGATGGGGTTCTCGAAGGGATCAGCAGACTGCAGCTCGCAGCCCGATCCAGATGCAGCGCCCACCCCCTCCGTGAGGCGTTACACGGCCCGCAACCAGATCCAGAGGCAACACCCCCTGTTCCACGCGGTAGGTCCCGGCCTGTCGTCCGCACCTGGCCAAGCGAACGGTGCCCGACCCAGCCCAACCCTCGGTCCGCTGGCAGGGGGAAACGGGGGATTGAGGCGTCTCAGAGTGCCAGGCGTTTCCGATCGACAGGCAACTCCCTGGCCTCGTCTCCGCCAGGCGTCTCCGACCGACAGGCAACTCCCTGGCCTCGTCTCAGCCAGGCGTCTCCGACCGACAGGCAACTCCCTGGCCTCGTCTAAGGAGGGGACAACGAGTCCTGAGTCGCAGAGAGAAGAGCGTGCAGCCTCAGGAATCCCCAACGAGGCGACCCTCCCGTGTAGGTCCGAGTCCGCCGCAGAGAGGCAATGGCCCGAATCCTTCGCCTCGAGGGTCCAGGGAATCCAGATCCAAGGTAAGGAGCAGAACACAAGTCTCCTTTGTCAGTTATTTGGTAGGGATGGCTCGATGGGCTGAGTTATACAGGGATTTACGCCGATGGCGATCCCTTAACTCAGGAGCCCGCAGGACGAGTTCCATCTTCGTCGGCCATCTTGGTAAGTGCTTCAGTGCTTATTTGTTCTCCAAGGCCACCCTAGAGCCCTGGATGACACACAGAAGTTCATCCCTCGAGGGCTCCCCCATCGACAGGTCCGCATCTCAATCTCCCCGCCCGAGGCATGACGCATGGTGCGATGTGAGGTGGGAGCCAGGGTAGTTTAATGTTCCATGGTGTTCCCCTGGGCAGCCCCAGATTGTTTATTCCTCCCCATGAGTGCCCCGAGCGCAGGGCCTCCCTGCATGCTGCCTCAGGGAGACCAGATAGCGCAGCTTAGGCCAGGTAGGTACACCCCAAATGTAAGAGTTGAGGACCCCCACACCAGTGGCCAAACACTGTGTCCCCAGGGGGTCAGCTACGGCAGCACACAACCCCCCAGGCCCAGATGATCCCAAATCTAATAATCACTTACTCTGTGGCGCCACTGAGCCCGCGGCGAGCCGCCAAACCCGCACCAGAGATGTCAAGAGAGCAGAATTCAGCAGAGACAGTCACTCCACAGTAGAAACAGGTATAATCCCCACAGACTCCACGATCCCAACACCGGACCCAGCATCACATGCCTCACAGTGGGTACAGGGCAGACCCAGAGGCTCCCAAAGCAGGCCCAGATAACTTCCGCAGATCTCCTTCAGACCTCCGAAGATACGCCATATGCCCATTCATTGTTAAGTGTAAAGTGGGGAAGAGATGCTTTTTGTTTCCAGGCCCAGCTAACGATAGCTTGGCATCAACCCAGAGGGAGAGCGAGCTAGTGCCTAAAGCGGTTTGATATGGTTGAGAAGTGGACTTAATTTCCCTAAACACACCTGCTAGCTGTGCCATAGCCTCCTCCAGAGGCAGAAGGTTTCTGCCATTTTGGTCTTCACTCAAAGGAGTGCACTGGGAAATAGTTTACAGGAAGGCAAACAGGTTGTGCTGCAAAATCAAGAATATTTGCCCCTGGGAACTTTTTACTCATTGGTTAGGGAGTGACAAGGAATCATCCCCAGTCACAGGCTAGTTAATTGTACAGAAGTGGCACCTCATGCCCAGCTCCGCAAAACACATCCGGAACTGCTGAAGAAAAAAGAAAAAAAAAAAAAAAAAAAAGAAGAGGACTGAGCCTGCTGTCTATGACCTGTGTGGAGACCCGAAGGGTTAGACCACCCCTGCTTGTATCTAGGGCTGAGAAGTGTACTCCAAGGGTCAGTTGGCTGGCTCTTTCGAGGCAACAGGGAAAAACCAACCTGAAAGAGGGTTTTTTCCTGCAATGAGCAGCTAATCTTTAGAAACTGGACCCAGACTGGACCCTGTTGGTGGCCTTTCCAGGTATGGGCCCTGGCACCTATGCGCTGTCTCTGAAGTCATGGGAGCCTTAGCAGAGGCCAAAGGGAACTGCACGAGAAAATCGGAAATTTTTGAACATCCAAGATCTCTGGAGCTTCAGCTAGACTTGCGGCAAAAGTATCCGATTTCAAGAAGATTTAATCGGATTCAGCTTCAGGCTTGTCCTGCTGGAGGATTCTGAGCTCCAAAAAAGACACTAAGTCCGAAGGTGGAAATCTTGATTGGGCAAAGGTGCAAAAAGTATCCGACCAACGAGATGACTTCAGCGGGCATGGAATTTGAATTTCCCACCAAAACCAACCTTATCCAATGGCTATCCTGTCTCAAAAGGATTTCACCAGGCACTGCCTTCAATCTTGCCTCACTGGAGGATGTCAATAAAAATAAAAGTCAGATGGTTAAAGACCGGGGCAACCACTTGGTGTATCTTTCCTCAGCTCCATCGTGGTCAGCCTGAAATCACACATAGGTCAAAGTCAACCATAAACCGTGATTTCTGATGGGCTCTTTTTACTCTGAAAACTTATAAAATTCATATCTCCAGTTCCCTTTAGTGGATTTTAGTCATTTTTGGTCAATTTTCTAGTAAAATGGTTATTGATTTTTAGAAAATGATTAAGAATTTAATAGCATTGTGTTTTAACTGCTTAAATGTTTTGGTACTGCTAAATACTTTACAAACTTTTTCATAAGTTAAAACGGTCTGCTGTGTGCCATAGATACCACAGGTCGAGCCCAGGTTTATTTATTGAACTGTGTTTTGGACCGGACAGAAATATGGACTTATTATTTGGGAAGGACTCACATCCTCCCCAGATAATAATCTATTTTCTTCCACATCTCATAGCTTGTCTGCATTTCAATGCTAACAGAACCATTTGAGATTGAATTCTCAAAGGAACAACACGATAATTAGGCTTGAAGCTCTGAGAACATTAATGCTGTTACCATGAGCCAAGTATCTAAGAACAGGGATACAGTAATCAGGCCACATGCATAAATAGAGCTACATAAGGTTTTGCAGATTAAAATGCATACAGATAGATTTATGCAGTCATAAAAGGCTGTCAGCATGCATGTTCCACACAGACGAAGAGTAGAGAATTTCATTGCGGAGTTACACTATGGAAAAACATGAAATAAAACAAACTGTCGGCAGATAGTCAGCAAAGCAAAATCTGGTGGTATCACCCACATCATTGTACATTACCCTATTAACATAAATAGTTTGTTAAGTACACTTGTGCAAGGACAGATTATACGGCGCTGAAGCGGAAGAAAGACATCTTTGAAGAGTCAGTGGGCATAATAGAGATGTGGCAGCATATTACTAACACTGTGAATTTGATGGTGGCGATACTGGGAATACCAGGGGAGGTGAAGAAAAGATGGCTTGTTGAAAAGAGGCAAGTCAAGGATCCAGCATGAATTTGCAAACGAAAAGCACAGATTGGCATGAATGTACTTAGTTGTGAATGGCATACCTTCAACCTTTTAAGTTTCAGAAGAGGGCTTACTTAGAGGGCATATGGAAGAGGGTTATTTTTAGGAATGTTAGGTAGATTTGTACTTGACTGCACTGAAGAAATCGAACACCTGGGGATGACGGAGAAGTCTCTAATGATTCAATGGTGGGTGAGAGTCTCTTAAGTACTTAAGTGTGTAAGGTATTCCACAAAAACGTTGTGTCGATGACTTTATTAATTTTAAGAATCTCTGCTGTTGGAAAAGTGAGGAATGGTACATAATGTGCCCTAGATGCCAGTGGAAGGTGTGGAGGAGGAAAAGGACCATTTTCACCGGTCATTTGAACCATACACCCAAAAAAAGACTCTTGATAAAGCCCCAAGGCATAAAGTCATCCTAGTGCATTTGGGATTCATATGCCTTCTGGTCAGTGACACCTGCAGAGCAGTACACAGTGGTAGAGTCCCTTCATATCAAACCCTGCGCCCTGCATTCATCATGTACCACTTCCTCATCGATAGACATGTCCTCGAAAATAGCTTTCTCCTTAAACATTTTACTCGAGTGAAGAGCTGCCAAATGGGCAAGATTACACTGAGTGATAGTGCAACAGCTTTATAAACGACGGCTCAAATTTCCACTGGGTTGAATTTCTGCAAACTATACAAATGTAACTACCACATATGTGGCAAAATCAACAAAGAGGTGGAAGTGTGGCCCAAAAAACATCTGCTACTTCTGTATAGTAGGTGTATGAGCACAGTATACATTTTAGGCAAAAGTGTAACAGAAAATGAGCCTACATGAATTTGACTAATATGTGATGTGAAGGAATATAATGTAGGCTTAAGTGAGCATAAGAGTATGTAACGAGTACATGTTATCATCTGTAACTAACACTTATGTCACAAAAGCACAGACGCTACTGGACATTTTAGGCAGGAGAGCATTTGTGCATGATTAGCAGGAACAATGGTGTTACACTACTTTTGTGTGATGTGTGCATGGATTGATGACGTTGTGGCACATCATTATCCAGTCACTGATGGTAACAAGCACTGCATGATATAGTGATTACTGACAAAGGTATATCAACATACCACAAATGGCCAAGTGAAGACACATCATGGTTACACTTGACAGAGGAGGAGCTCCCAGCTGATGAAATCTTGTGAAAAGGATCCCCCATCAAGCTTTCTCATAACCACCCCGCCTCACTATTGCTTCGCTAGTGCAGTAGATTAAGGAGGCGCACAAGGTCCAGAGTTGTGGCCCGTTTGCCTTTGGCCTTTCTGCAAGGTCATCCCCAAACTTTTTGCCTTTACCCTCCAGGTTTATTAACCCGTTTTTGCTGGACTTAGGACACTGCAAACCTTACCACCGCTAACCAGTGCTAAAGTGCTTGAGCTCTCTCCATAAAACATGTTAACATTGACTTAGACCCAAATGGCACATTTAATGTACTCATAAGTCCCTAGTAAGGTGGTACTACACATACCCATGGCCTGTAAATTAAATGCTACTAGTGTGTCCGCAGCAATGATTGTGTCACCCACTTAAGTAGCCTTTTTAAACAGGTCTCAGGCCTGCCATTGCAGTCTGTTTGTGCAGTTTTTAAACTGCCATTTTGACCCAGCAAAATAAACCTTTTGCTCGGCCTAAACCTTCCTTTTTAATACATAAGTCACCCATAAGGGAGGCCCTAATCAGCCAGAGGGCGGGATACAGTGTATTTAAAAAGTTAGACATGTACATGACTTTTACATGTCCTGGTAGTGAAAAGCTCAGACATTCGTTTTTCACTACTGCAAGGCTTACCTTTCTCATAAGATAACATTGGATTACATTTAATAAGTGCTCACTTTCAATTGGGAACTAGTAGGAATATCGAGTTTGGTGTCTAAAGGAATATAATTTAAAGCCCTCTTTAATAGTAAAGTCAGATTTTAAGTCACAATTCTGAAAATGTCTTTAAGAAAGTTGCCATTTTATTGTCCTAACCATTTGGTGCCTGCATCTTGAACTCCGGACCACAAGAGTGACTCCAAGGGCTGGTTGGCAGGCCTCCTGATCAGATACTCAGGGACAGAAAAAGCTCCAACCATACTAAACCCAGCACCTGGACTCTGCACTACAAAACAGGTTCTCGCATCACAAGCCCCGTCAACGGCTGTGCAAGGCATCTCCGACGCAGGACCTCAGATCGCTGCCCGCATCCCTTCGGAACTGCTGCTGCTCAACACATCCTCGATGCGGGATCTTGCAATGCTCCGCAACTAGGATTTAAGGTACTTTGTTGAGAGGGCCCAACTTGGTCCCTGTATACAGCTGTGCTCCATTGAGGTCGGCCTGCAACTTACGACTTTGTCCTAGTCCGGTGCGACGAGATAACCACAGATGGAGCTTTGCATTTCTAACACTATTTCTACTTAAAACTTTACAATTACATATTTTTGATTTTATTGATTGGATTTTTGTTGTGTTGTTATCATAATTTATTACATTTTACTCTAATTTTCTAAATTGATGTGGGGTTGTGCTTTCACTTCATTAATGTTTGAAGTGCTGCATAAATACTTTACACATTGCCTCCAAGTTGAACTTGACTGTTTTTGTGCCTAGCCACCAGAGGTTTAAGCACAGGTTAATTAGGGGTTTGCTTGTGACTTTACCCCAACACGAATTGTGGTTGCTTCTGGAGTAGGGTTTCACTCCCCTCGACTAGTAACCCCATTTGCAACATGGCCAATATGTTGCACATAATGCAAAGCGATTCTGTCCAGCATACAATCTTCTACACCACAGCACAAGAATAAAGGAGATCTCTACCGGTATGATACATGCACTTGAGATCTGACTTCAAGATGTTCTCAGAGTGTACTCTGATATGAGGTTGTCCAGCAGGTAGTCAGAAGAGTATCAGAAGTTATTGCCTGTCAGTTAAGGGTGAGTGTTAGTGTACTGCATTAAACTTGTATGCATTACTTAGTCAAACTGTATGCAAATTGTGAGACTCTGCGAGGGTCGTGCAATTTGGGGCATCACAGATAACCTGCACATTATTAGGGTCAGCACCACTGTCTTCTGAAAATAGTCCGTATCCAAGTTCCGAGCAAAAAAGATCTTGATATGGGCTGGAAAGACATGGAGTGGGCAGTTTACGATAAGTACCCAACCTTGCAATCACTGATCAGGTTCAGAATCACATGGGGTAGTAGGTGAAAATGAACCAGCATTTCTTAAACAATGAAGAGTGCAATAGTTTGCCTCTATGCCACCTCCCTTATTCTCTTCCTGATATATTACTATCAGCCATAGCACTGAAAATGGCAGCAAACTGCCACAATAGTTTAGGTACCCATCCAGCACTGATGTCGGACATGATGGGTATCTCCTGAGTTCAATTTGTGGCTCAGCTATCCTTTGGGTACAAGGAGGACCTCTGACCTCCTGACCATGGCCCCTGCTCTCTACCCCTGCAGCTCCGCTAGTCTGCCTCTGCCGCCTACACCTCACCTGCAGGTGTTCGAGGCCCGCCGCCTACCGTCGTGCTGTGCCCTGACCTCTGCCCGTGCATTCTTGGGCATTCCTGTAAGTGTCAATCCCTTATTGTGCCTTTAAATTCAATTGTGCTGTTTTGCGACTGTTTTTCTTTTAGTTTTGCCTCCCTGCTGCTCTAAGTGTGCTCATTGTTTTTCGTTGCCCCTTCTCTTGGGGTTGTGCCTGTGCCCTGAGTTTTTCTCTCGTCCTCCGTCCCGTTCCCGCCGCCGCTGCCCCCGCAGCCGTTCCCGACTCCCAGCTCAGTTTCCCTTCCCCTCCCCTATTTAATGGCGGCGGCTGTGCGGCCGCGGCGCGCCAAAGGAAAGCCTGTCTGCGCATGTCCGCGACCGGACCGCGACCAGTGCCCGGGACCCTGGATCTCCGACCATCCACCGCTACGAATGAGCCGCCCTCCTCGCACTCACCCCCGGAAGAAACAACAACTGCCAACAGGCCACGCCGAACACTACCCACGGCCAGTTCTCCTGCCGCCACTGCCGCCAGACCTTCACCACCGCACCCGCCGCCAACACCACCGACGCCCTAAGATGCATCCTTCTCAACGTGCGCTCCATGCACAGACACGCCGTTGAGATCTGGACACCCTCTCACCCGACGTCACCTTCTTTACAGAGACCTGAACCAATGCCTCCACCGCCCCGGACATCGCCATCCTGGATGGATACAAGATCCAGAGGAAGGACCACCCCAACCACCTGGGAGGAGGACTCGCCATCGGGCACAAAAACTCCCCCCGCCTCTCCACCTCGAGCGACACCTTCCCCGCCGCCGAACACCTGCACTGCCAGGTACAGACCAGCCCCAACTCCACAGTCGGCGGCACCCTCGCCTACAGATCACCCGGCCCCCGGGCCCTCTTCGCCGTCACCATCACCAACCTCATCGCACCCCACGCCATCGCCTCCATGGACTACATACTCATCGGAGACCTGAACTTCCACCCCGACAACCCCAGCGACCCCAACTCTACCACCCTCCTGGACAACCTTGCCAACATTGGACTGAAACAACTCGTTACCACACTGACCCACAAGGCAGTACACACCCTCGACCCCATCTTCGCAGGAGGAAACAGCATCCACTTCAGCCACACCACGCAACCTTCATGGGCGGCCACCACCGCGTACACTTCCTCAACAAACCCAAGCCACTCAAACCCGCTCCGTACCCTCCGCGAAGGAACTGGAGCATAGTCACTGATGAACAACTCAACTCCACCCTCAACCGCAACACGTCCCCCACCCGCCGCAACGGACGCCTACCTCGCAGCCAGGGAATTTCACACTTGGATCTCCAACTGCGCAGACAAGCTCGCTCTGCTACGCAACTCCGACAGACAGCGCCCCAGGAAAGCCACCTGGTTCACCACCGACCTCCGGGAAGCCAGACGCACCTGCAGACGCCTCGAGAAGAACTGGAGAACCAGTAAGATGCCCAAAAACCACACCACCTTCAAGAACGCCTTGACGGAATACCACCAACGCATCAGAACCACCAAAAGAACCTTCATCCACAACAAAATCCTTGCCAACTGAGCAACTCCAAGGAACTCTTCAGCATCATCCAGGAATTCACCAAGCCCCCCAGTGAAGCCAATGAGATCACCCCCTCCCAGGACCTCTGCAACAAGCTCGGATTCTACTTCCACCTGAAGATCAAAAACCTCTACGACAACTTCAACGACCACACACCTGACTCTGCAACCACCCCGCTCTCCGGCAACGCCAGCCAACCATCTCCTCCTGGACAACAGTCACAACCGAAGATCCCGCCTCGTCCATGAAAGGCATCCACTCGGGGGCTCCCACGGATCCCTGCCCACCACATCGCTATCGCGTTAGAACTACGACGCACCATCAACACCACCTTCAAGACCGGCACCTTCCCCGACGACTGGAAACGCGCAGAAGTCAAACCCCTGCTCAAGAAGCCCTCAGCAGATCCCACGGACCTCAAGAACAACCGGCCGATCTTGCTTCTCCCCTTCGCGGCAAAAGTCGCTGCTCTGATGTCCTTCCCAACACTGGCCTCCTTCCACTCACTGCACCTGCCTTTCTTTTTACATTTGCCACATGTTCACCGCAGGTGGTAAAAGGAAGGGTATTTGACCCAGGATTGTTGACACTGCATGCGGATTTGGACCTGGTAAATCCATGTCTGCATTTTACTCCACTGGCAACTAATCCTCAAAGCTGGATTTATGTGCAGGTATATCAGACGGAAACATTATTTCCAGCCACACATTAACCCCGCTTATAAATCCAGTCAACTCCGTAATCGAGACCCAAGTCAGAAAGGTGCTGCAATGCATGCTGAAAGAACAATTGATGGACAGAATGTAGAACAATGTCATACATTCACCCCAGTATAGAGATCTGGGCCCAAATCAATCATTTTTTTGCTCACCATGCCATTTCAATTTGGACCCAGCCATATGCAAATCAGTCTTGACCCTGCGCCCAATGGGAACAGTCCAGCCTGAACTGCCAGGCCAGGTCCTCCCTAGACTGGAAACAAGCATCCTAGGACCGGTTTCTGGGTTTCACCCCTCTTCAGCCAGGATAGCTTGACTCCAGTGGCATGGAGAGCACAGGACCCACGTCTGGATATACCTGTCCCACTCGGGGTGACAAATGAAAAAAAGAACAATTGATGGACAGAATGCAGAACAATGTCATACATTCACCCCAGTACAGAGATCTGGGCCCAAATCCATCGTTTTTTTGCTCACCATGCCATTCCAGTGGGTCCCTTGCTCACTTTGCCACTGGATTCAAGCTAGCCTGGCTGATGAGGGCTGCTAGCCCGAAACCGGTCCCAGGATGCTTGTTTCCGGTCCAGGGAAGACATGGCTTGGCAGTTCGGGCAGAACTGTTCCCATGAGGCACAGGGTCAAGACTGATTTGCATATAGGTGTGTCTGAACTGGGGTGGCGAAGTGAGCTAAAGAACGATGATGGATTCAACCCAGATCTGTGACTGGGGGTGAGTGTCTGAAAAGTTTCAGCGTTCCGTCCATCATCTCCTTGTGCTTGCAATGCATGCTGACCATGCTTTTTTGATTAAGTTTCCACTCTCGCTGCCTATCTGTGTTGCGAGCATTTTAGTGCAATTTTAGGTTTCCACTCTCTCTTTCCTTGCTTACGGCTGCCCTGGTGTTAGACCTGGCATCCTTGGCGTGGTTTCCCCTCCCTGATTTTCTGCCTTCTGACCTCCTATTTTTGCTGACTTCGTTTTTGATGGCCTCAGGAATCTGAGCACTTTACCACTGCCAGAGCTAAAGTGCATGTGCTCTTTATTTTAAGTATGGTAACATTGGTTTTATCCACAATTGGCATATCTGATTTACTTATTAGTCCCTATTAAAGTGAACTACATGTGCCTAGGGCCTGTAAATCAAATGATACTAGTGGGCTTGCAGCACGGATTGTGCCACCCCCTATGTAGCCCTTTAAACATGCCTCAGGCCTGCCACTGTAAAGCCTGTGTGCACTATTAAACTGCCATTTTGACCTAGCAAGTTAACCTACTTGCCAGGCCCAATCTTCCTTTTGATTACATATAGGTCACTCCTAAGGTAGGCCCTAGACAGCCCATGGGCTGGGTGTAGTGTATTTAAACAGAAGGACTTGTACTTTTAAGTTTTACATATCCTGGTAGTGAAATACACCTAAATTCGTTTTTCACTACTGCAAGACCTATTTCTCCCATATGTTAGCCCTGGGCTTGCCTTATTACATTTTATTAGTGTAATTTCCAATCGGGAAGAGATGGGAGACCCAAATCTAGTGTCCCTGGACTCACAATTTGAAAACACAACTGATGGTGAAGTTGGTTTTTAAATTGCAGTTCTGAAAATGCCACTTTTAGAAAGTTGGAAATGAGAATGTGGTGTTGCACTGGATGTGAAAACAGTACTCAAATGTTAATGCAGGTGAACTTGTTTTGTGCGCTTTGTGTGCACCCTGCTGGAGGATATCACCCTAGTCCCGAAGTATGAAATAAAGCAAGTATCTAGAACATAATCCTAGACGCAGTGTGCACTCCTGATGTCCTGAACTGGGAGTGAACAATATTAATTATCAAACTTACAACAAATACTCAAATGATGAAACAATGTGTTAACTGTGTATGAATCACACAATACAACAACTTAAGTCCATACAATATAATGCACATGAACACTATACTAAATCAAATCATTTTAATCTCAAAGGTGTAATTCGTCAGCTGATTGTCGTTTTGACGGCTAGTCTTGTCATTCTTCAAAAACTAGCTTCAGACTGAATCCCAATGCATTTCAGGCTTTAATGATAGCCCTTTGTCAGGTGTATCTATTGACAAATATGTACAAGAATTGTATGACCAATTACCTACCTTACCTAGAAGTGGTAATCATGGTAGAGGGAACGGAGATTCACACAAAGGTGTTTCAGAAACCAACTGACAGAAACAACTCACTATTGTATAGCAGTTTTCACCCACCTTCCTCGAAGAGACACCTGCCATTTTCTCAGTTCACTAGAATTTAAAGTATCACATCTAACGATGAGCAGTTTCTTTCAACCAAACTGTACAAGCAGAAGTTTCTACAACGCGGTTATCCGCAAGAAGTGATAGATCGAGCGGAGCAAAGGGCACTATTAAAAGATAGAAAAGATCTACTACTGCAACAATCCAAACTTGAAAAAACTAGAGAAGTATTTGTTTCTACATTCTCTACCAAGTCTTTGAGCATTAACAATCATTTTGAAACGATGCGAGTTACTTCAGCTGGAACCGGATTTTAAAGGCATATATACGGCTCCCCCCCTATTTGCTTACAAAAGATCCAGAAATTTGAAGGAACTGTTGTCAAGGACTGTCAAACATGTGGGAACTGAACATAGAGGCATGATGAAATGCTATAATTGGAAACATTGCAATAATGTGTGTTAGAAATGGGATTTCTGGTTGGCTAGGGCAAGCGCCTGAGTCAGGCAGAAACCACCACTCTAGTCAGGGCAAGGGAGTTACACACCGAAGATAACCCCTGCTCACCCCCTTGGTAGCTTGGCAGAGCAGTCAGGCTTATCCCAGAGGCAATGTGTAAAGCGTTTGAGCAGCACACTCACACAGCAGCGACACACTAGGCACACCACAAAGGAAACTCCACACAAGGTTATATAAAAAATAGCCTTTGTATTACTCAAACACATTAGATCATAATCACAAATATACACTCTGCCAACTGGCACGAGGCAGTACTTTACAGGGGATTGTATACAAGACAGGGCCAATCGGGCCACTGTCAGAACCATAAGAACAAGTACGTAATAAAGACAACCAGTAACTACTGGTATTAGCACTTAGGCATAAACACATTAAGCATTCTCATTAGGAATAAACCCATTATGCATCCACATTAGGGCCTTGTGCCCTTCCAGCAAATCAGGTGCCTCACAGGCCAATTGGCCTTTCCTCGGGGGCCCATCTGGGACTTCCCCACAATGCCCTATGTCCACAAAAGTAAGGGCGCTAAGCTGCCACTGCAGCAGGGTGCAAGCCCAACAGGCCGGCACCAGAAATGGGGGGGCGAGGGTGTACTCCACCCTTGTCTCTCCTGAGACACTAAACAATGCCCCCTCAATGTTGCAGCTGCCCGCGACCTGGCGGTGCAGCTGTACTCCTCAAAATCGGCACCAACAGTGCCTCCCCAGCCCCCCTCACCGGGGCTTCTCTGGTGGGCCCAAAAAGGAATGCCCCCTCGTTGCAGCGGAGTGAATCAATACCGGCCCCAACAGGGCTCCACCCTCCGGCCCCACTCACCGGGTCTGATAAGTACATAGCGGTCTTGAATCTCGACCCCTGTGTTCACAAGCTTTTTCTGCCTTTTTTAAACCTGACACCGGGTAGAGTTATTAAATTTGCAATAGAACTAACCCCGTAGCCTGTTTTAATTCACCTTTATTCTAGCACTGCATTCCTTGCAATCACACGCAGCTCTCACTGGGTTTTAGTACACCCGACCTCCCAAACTAAAACATCCCTGAGCTCCTCCCTCGTAGAGAGGGGGTTGTAGCCCGCGTGAGGACTAGGTTCCTCACGCGAGGAGGTACCCCTATGATGAAGCATGACACCGTTGGTGTGTGAGGGGAACTGTCCTTAAAAAGGGATATCCCCCGCCCTGTCACTTTTATCTCTTTATCCGCGTTTTGGACCTCCATATTATTCCGGACCCGGGGCCTCTTTTTGTGAAATATCATAATTTGGTGGGGAGTCGGTTCCCGCTGGTCCTTAAACTCCTCTAGCCCTCTGTGTGATTTATTAATCAGATTGAACAGCCCTTCAAAATTGTTCGCCATGCTACCCATCACCCAACCTTCCAGTGCATCACAACACACATCCACAAACTCCCACCAAGACTAGTGAGACAGTTTCCTACTGGCCCTGAACCTCAACCTGTACCCCTCAGGTGTGACACCCTCTTCCTGGGAACTAGGTACCATACTCTGGGCTCTGGAAGTGGACGCTTCCACACTGGACTCCATATTGCTGCCACCACTGGACCCCACCCTTACTGGTGAATCCAGACCACTGAAACTACACTCTGGGGACAACCTTTCCTCAAGAGCTAGTTTCTCCCTGGCGAAGGCCCTCTCTGCCTCCGCCATCCTCTCCTGCGCTAAGACCCTTTCAGTCTCTAACTTTTTCTTCTCCACACCCAGCTGCGCTAGCTCAAACCTGAGCCTTTCCAACACCAGCTGATGCTCCCTTTCTTCCTTCCTATCCACCTACTCCTCTGGGGACAGGAAAAGGGATGGGGCACTGTCCCCGGCACTGGACCCAGCAAGGGACTCCCTATCTATGGGGTCCCTACTACCTACTGGCGTCCCTGCCCTGTCATTTTCTCCCTCCTGCTCAAACTCTCCAGGGCCACTGCCCTCTAGGGGTGCTGGTCGGGGACCCTCCCTCCCAGACTCCTCCCTCACACAGTTTTGGGATGTCCAACAGGCCAACAAGGCTTCCTGCAGGTCCTCCTTCCTGGCGGACCTATGCACTTGACACCCAAGATCCTGACAGAACCGGTTTAAGTCCTTCACAGTATATTTACACAACTTCTTTACATTAAATACACTTTCGGTCACAATAACTGCTGGATCACCGAGGTGAGACATGACTGACATTTTAGGGGTGTCACCAAAATTTAGAAGAGCTGAAAAACAAATTTAAACAAGCATTGAAAATGCAATAGGTCTCGCCTTTGATTAAGTTAAAGCCATTTGCTTTGCTAATGGTATTGTATTCTAGCTTTGCATTATTTAGTGTATCTTTGTGATATGTGCATATATTTGCTCTCCCCTCGCCCCTTTCGTCTGCCTCATACTATTGTAATACTCACTATACGAAATTAACACACATACTATTCTTCTATTTATTCACCTCAGAAATCTGAAACACTGCTCTTTTCCTACTAACGCTATGCTTTAAACTACTACACAGCTAACAAAACAATTCTAACTACATACAACTACAACATATCACAAATATACACTAAATAATGCCAAGCTAGAATACAATACCATTAGCAAAGCAAATGGCTTTAACTTAATCAAAGGCGAGACCTATTGCATTTTCAATGCTTGTTAGATCTAGTATCCAGATCCTGGACTGAGCTTTACCATTAAGGAGGAGGGGATGTCAGTGGCATTGAATGCAGCCAATGGTTCGACCAAGATTGGTATGCTCACACAGTTATTTGTGTTTAGGCTGAATGTATTCTGCAGCTAGAAACCATGCAAGGGTAAAACTGTTATGACGCCACCAAGGAGAAAGCCCAGGGTTTAAAGTAATGCAGGATAGGCCTTTCCCTGTGCAGGTCACCACTGTCTTGTATTACATGCACCATTGACACTGCACTCGACCTCTTCAGAACACAAACTCATGTGAAAGAGAAGGGCCCCGGTTATCAAGACTGAGCAGGTCACACCTGGACATGGTCAGAGAACTCTTCTGTGTGGGGTATATGTAAAGAAGCTTCTACCCCTCACTAAAGTACCAGTCAGTCTCCTCATATCCTTATTCGGGGGCATCAGAAGCCACCCAGTACTATGAAGAGGGGTACATTTACTTGTATTGCGAAACAGCAGAGCTGGTGATGTGTTGTGGAACTGAAATCGAAAGTGATGGAGCGCCTCTTATGGGCTCACATCTGTTGGTCCATAAAAAGAATTAGCACAGCTCTATACAGCGTCTAAGAAAGCTAAGACAACTAAGTGCTTTTCAAAGTAAAGTGCTATGTGAGGGGAGGCACTTCTGAACATTTCACTATTTCTTGCCAGACTTTGAAGAGCAAGCCCATCATGCATATGTACAGTCTCACAAAAAAACACCTCTGGCATGAAAAATTCAACTTGAAGTCCTAGCTACTTTTCTCAACAATAAGTTCCAATCAAAGACTTGTCAATGTGTTGCAGACGCATTGATTAGTAATTGAACTACCCTGATCTGCACTCAAGAACTTGCCTAAAGGTGTAAAATTATACTCCAATTCATTGTTCCCCAAAACAAATAAAAGAGCAACAGTTTTGTCCTGCCCTATTTCTGAGGACCATGAGTGTGATAGACCGTGTTTTATGCTCGCCTCTTGTTCACTGACGTGACATTAAAGTGTAATTGTCTTTTCTTTCTCCTTTAAGGCTCATTATGTTTCACATTTAGGCATCTTCAAGGAATCAATCATCACTTTTCATTCTTCTATAGATGATGCAGGATTTTGAAGGTTTTGCCTTCCATATGTGACAGGCGTTCTTTCCATAAAAAGCCACAGAGCCAGACTATGAATATTATGCTATGTGGGCTGTTGACTCTTTCTGTAAGCAAGTTCACATGATATGTTGAAAGCATTTTGTAAATACTGGAAAGTGTTCACACTAAAAAATAAAAAAGTATGTTATTACGATGCACAGTGTAGCCTTCAGCAATTTGGATTTAATTAAGAAGCCAACTGTAAATATCAAAACACTTATAATTAGGTATAAAATGCATGTTCAGCATTTGGTCCACAAATGGAAGCAGTACTATTCACGGTATGTAACTATCTTAGCCTCTGTAAAATGAAAGCCTTCTTTGTAGAAACACATGTGGACTCCTAGAAAGGGATGGAGCCAGATTATCTTTCCATAAGTCTGCCTTCCTTCAGCCAGCAAAGCAGGACTTGCAGAAGGCAGGACCAACATTCAACTCAATGCAACAAACACTCATTGCCTGTGAAGATACTTCGGATTGTTCTCAGCAAATTATTAGAATGACAATTTAAAAAATATTCCTCATGTTTAAGATCGTTTTGTCCCCCACCATATAGAAGAATGTCCGGTGACATTCACGAAGATAAACAATGACATTAAGAGAATACTGTTGACAAACACCATCCAAAGAGTGTAAAACTGATCAGGTCATTTCATGTCTTCTCCAGTTTCACATGGTCTCTGAAGTCGAGCCATCCTCTTTCAATCCACCCAGTTTCAAAGAAGAGTAAACGATGTCAGAATCTTCTTCACAAGAGCTAATTATCCATGATATTAGTGATGACATTTGCGAGCCATACCCTATCTCCTGTGCTATGTTGTCAACTCATTCCAGATCCTTCATGACCAGGGCATTTTTCTCCATTGCATATTCTATGTATCCTCTTACTGGGTTTAATAAAAAACATATCCTTCCTTTTCATGCAACATAAAATGGGTTAACATTTTCAGAGAGAGCTATGGTTCCTTTACTGCTTTACACTTGAGATAGATTTGGCCACATGTTGAATAAATCATCTTACTGTGTATATTATTTCTGGGTAGTGGCAGAATCCGCAGTACATAGACAAAAATAAATGATTAATGACCACAGAATCTAAAAGGTTTATGGATAGGAATAAATAATTATCTTGTCGAACCATGCAGGTCAGAGATGAAAATAGATTGCAGTCTTTGCACTGCCAACAAGTCTTCTGTTTAATCACCAATTTAACAACACACTAGTGCAATTGAGTCAAAGTCTCGGTCATTGACCATGCAATATTGGTATTTTTAGCGAATGTTCTTTAAGACTATTTAGGGACAACGTTAGCAACAATGAAGACTCAAAACACCTTTCTTCTTGCACATTAAAATACAAAAACATTATTCTGGGTGTCTATTACCACAAGACTTGTTTACTACTAAATTAAAAGGTGGCCAAATGAATAAAGATCATAATGAGGTTATGTGTTCCCAATAACTTAAAGACATGCACAAATGAGATGTGTAAGACCCCAAAACCTCACTTGCAACGAGTTAGGTTTGCCATACAACAGTGCTTGTTTTCGGTATCCTCTTCCAATGCCAACTGGAAAGATAATCAGCTGTCGAAGCCTCCATTGTTCACACTAAAGGATTCAATAGTGAGATGCAGTCAAGGGCTGTTACCTTTCACGGCTAAGCACCCAAAGGGTATCCCAGCCCTCCTCTCACCAAGTAACTCCTGCTTGTCCAGTTGAATCTGCTGCTTCCGCACACAGATTACTATGAGCTCTTCCGTGCACATCTTTTGCGTCACCTTGGCGTCCTTGCTACTTTCGTAATTAACAGGGTGGCACTGCCCACTCTGTACAACCAGCCGAGTTCTCCGCCTACCCTCCAATCAAATGTGGTCAACCTTTTTGATGGCCGGGACCATAGAAGCATGCCCCCACCCCTCCTGCCCCCCAGGCAGTGATCATCCCTACCCCCGCCCTTTCGACTTCAGTCAGAAGTATGTCAGGTCAATCTAACACTTTGAGGCCGCCCCCATGAAAGACAGAGATACACACCCGCAGCAACAACATATGACCGTCTTTAATGGGAGCATGAACAGGGAGGGGGGGCTGTCTAATACAGAAAATGAGGAGCGAGGAGAAGGGGGGTAGCAGCAAGTGTCGGTGAAAACCCTGATTTTTTGACATGGGAAGGCAGGGGTATTAGTGGTGTGCAGACGGGTGTACGGTACCGCGTAGAGTTCTTCGGAGGCCATGCCGGGGGCCGCCTGGCGGGCGGGAGTTGGCTGCTGGTTTGGAGCTACTTTGTTGCAGTTGTGGATCTTGTGCGCTTGGCCTCCGCTCCTCCTCCTCTTTCCTCCACTCTCTCGCTGAGCGGCGGAACTCTGAGCTCGGTCACTCAGCGCCAGTGTGCGGTGTGAGTGCGCACGGCAGCTACGCAGCAGCTCCTGCCCCTCGCTCGCATACACGGGCGCATAGCTCCATGCAGCGGTGGTGCCGGTGGTGGCGCCCGCCCACCAGGATCCTCAATCGAGCGCAGAGCCTGCCAGCGCACTCGCACACGGTTCCGTTTTCCTTTCAGCACCAGCGCCCCCCCCGGAGCCTTCCCTCTCCCTCCTCTACCAGCTCAGCCGCCTCCGAGCCCGCCCTCCCCTTCTTACTCCTCCTCCTCATCTTCCTCCCCCCATCTCCAGCCCCCACCCTTCCTCCCCTACAGTCCCCGATCCCCCGTCCCATTGTCCTTCAATCCCATCCGACGGAGTCTAGCTGTTGGTTGGGTCAAGTCGTTCTTGATTCCCGTGTCTCAAGTGCTCAATCAATCAATCATGTCACTTATAAAGCGCACTACATACCCGCGAGGGTCTCAAGGCGCTGGGGGAAGAGGAGGGTGGTGCTGCTACTGATCGAAGAGCCAGGTCTTGAGGAGTCTTCTGAAGGCCAGTAGGTCTTGGGTCTGTCGGAGGTTGGTGGGGAGGGTGTTCCAGGTCTTGGCGGCGAGGTGGGAGAAGGATCTGCCGCCGGCGGTCGTTTTCCGGATGCGGGGGACTGTGGCGAGGGCGAGGCTGGTCGAGCGGAGCTGGCGGGTGGGGGTGTAGAAGCTGAGTCGTCTGTTGAGGTAGGCTGGTCCGGAGTTGTGGAGTGCTTTGTGTGCGTGGGTGAGGAGCTTGAAGGTTATCCTCTTGTTGACAGGGAGCCATTGCAGGTCTCTCAGGTGGGGTGTGATGTGGCTGCGTCGGGGGTTGTCGAGGATAAGACGTGCAGAGGCGTTCTGGATGCGTTGCAGCCGTCTCAGGAGCTTAGCCGTCGTTCCTGCGTAGAGGGCGTTTCCGTAGTCCAGCCTGCTGGTGACGAGGGCCTGGGTGACTGTTTTTCTTGTTTCGGTGGGGATCCACTTGAAGATCCTGCGGAGCATTCGGAGGATGTTGAAGCAGGATGAGGAAACGGCGTTGACCTGATTAGTCATGGAGAGGGTGGGGTCGAGGATGACCCCTAGGTTGCGTACGTGGTCGGTGGGTGGCGGGGCTGTTCCCAGTGATGTTGGCCACCACGAGTCGTCCCAGGCTGAAGGGTTGGAACCAAGGATGAGGACCTCCGTCTTGTCCGAGTTCAGCTTCAGGCGGCTGGTCCTCATCCATTCGGCGACGGCCTTCATTCCTTCGTGGAGGTGGGCTTTGGCGGTGTGAGGGAGAGGATCAGCTGGGTGTCGTCGGCGTAGGAGATGATGTTGAGGTTGTGCTGTCGGGCGACGTGGGCGAGGGGTGCCATGTAGATGTTGAACAGCGTTGGGCTGAGGGAGGAGCCTTGGGGTACGCCGCAGATGATCTTGGTGGCCTTGGATCGGAAGGGGGCGAGGCGGACGCTTTGTGTTCTGCCGGAAAGGAAGGATGTGGTCCAGTCCAGGGCCTTCTCTTGGAACCCGGCGTCGTGAAGGCGTGTTCGTAGTGTGTGGTGGCAGACCGTGTCGAAGGCGGCTGATAGGTCCAGGAGGATGAGGGCTGCTGTTTCTCCGTTGTCTAGCAGGGTCCTGATGTCATCGGTGGCGGCGATGAGGGCGGTTTCGGTGCTGTGGTTGCTGCGGAAGCCGGACTGGGAAGGGTCCAGGATGTTGTTCTCCTCGAGGTAGCGGGTCAGTTGTTTGTTGACGATTTTCTCGGTGACCTTCGCGGGGAACGGGAGCAGAGAGATGGGTCGGAAGTTCTTGAGGTCCTTGGGGTCTGCCTTGGGTTTCTTGAGTAAGGCGGTGATCTCGGCGTGCTTCCAGCTTTCCGGGAAGGTTGCTGTCTCGAAGGAGATGTTGATTATTTTCCGGAGATGGGGCGCGATGGCTGTACTGGCTTTGTTGAAGATGTGGTGAGGGCACGGGTCTAGCGGTGAACCGGAGTGGATGGTGTTCATGATCTCGCTGGTGTCCTCGTCGTTGATGTTGGTCTAATATGCTAATATGCTAGTGCTAATATTTATTTAAGAAGGTGGGAGTGTGCGGACTACCCAGCTTTATTTAATTAACTAAATAATAGTTACAAGTATCGCTGCTACCCACTCCCCTTTTTTCCACTCCTCCCTTTCACCGACACACATCGATCCTCTTCGTCATTTGACCCGCCCCGTGGCAGTCTCGGAACTTCGACGTTTTTTTTCCCCTCACGGGGTAGAGCGTGGAATTCGGTTCAAATTACCGACCCTCCCAACACCCGTCGCCCCTAATGAAAATGCGAATAAGCCAGCCAAGTAAAAGTTGTGAGTCATCCGCACTATCCTATATGCAGCTCTTTTCCTCACCCTCTTCTTTAGTGGCGCTCTGCACAATGTCACTTTTGTGTTACTGTCAATTCACTAGTAAAGACAAGCGCTCGCCAGTCCGCCGCTGATTATTTTTGCATTGCGCTTTCTCTTTAAAGTGAAAGCGCGATGCAAAAATAAACACGCGGCGCCCTGTCTCCTTTTGAGATGGCCCATCCGGACTGGATCTCGAGGCTTGTTTATATAACAGCCGCAAAGATAAGAAATTGCTTCACGACAGCCGTGAAGCAGGCGATCCAGTCCGGATGGGCCGGACCAAAAAGCGAAAGGGAGGCAACACAGAAAGCTCATTTCCAATGGCAGGCCACCGTTTAGCATAAACGGCGACGCCAGCCAATGGAAATGAGGGGCGGGGCTTAAAGCCCTCTTCTGAAAATCCTGATTAGCAATAAATCTCGCCGAGTGAGCAACGCATGCGCTGCCACGCTAGGCGAGACCTAAAAATGACACTTTCAGGAGAAAAAATACTCAGGAGAAAAAATCCCCCAACATGTGATTATCTAAATGCACAGCTTGTAGTGCAACCAGTTGTCGCTGTGGTACTGCGCAAACGCAAGTCCCATCCCACTGCCGCCACCAATGTTAGAAATGGGATTTCTGGTTGGCTAGGGCAAGCGCCTCAGCCAGGCAGAAACCACCACTCTAGACAGGGCAAGGGAGTTACACACCGAAGATAACCCCTGCTCACCCCCATGGTAGCTTGGCAGAGCAGTCAGGCTTATCCCAGAGGCAATGTGTAATGAAGCTGGTACACTGAAGAAGGTTGGCAGAGTAGTTTATTCAGGATCAGGTAAACCGGAAAGTACGTCCTATCCACACAGCGCTGGCAGCATCAACTGACAACTAGGATTGGAATGTACAAGACAGGAAGGGAAGGATTCTGGAATGGAGAACACGACGACACGCAGGTCATCTACGCTCAGGTAAGATCATTACACACCTTCCCCCTTTTATGAAAAGAGATAGAACAGGGTTGGAGAGGAGGAACAGGGAAAGATAAGAGAAAGAGAGAAAGGATAAGAAAAGAAAGAGAACTTGAAGAAAAACAAAATCATTTAGAGAATATTAATTTAAAACAAAATCATTAAGTTTTGTTGGCAGCTTCCCAACACGCACACTCTTTCTTGACTTAGGTAAAACATTGGGAAGACCATTACCCGTGACCAACAAGTTGCGAACTGGAGCAATTCTATTGAGATTCCAGATGCGACCATCACATAACTTGACAGCATTCAAAAACAGTTTCTTAACCACGTAAGGTGGAGAAAATATTGAAACACCAGAAGATCTTTGTGGGAGGCGAACTCTCACTCTGTCACCCACACGCACACGAGTGTGAGAGACGGCATGTCTAGAGTCAAAGTATGCCTTCCTTTTAGCAATCTTCAAGTCCTGACTGGCTTGCCATGAAGTTGTACCTTGAGACCCTGTACTAGAACCCTGGCCTAAATTCACCTCCTCATTCAAACTGGAACCCGGACTCCTGTTTCTCATCCATACCTGAAACATACGGGTATTGGGTTTCCTACCCCGACAAAGTTCAAAGGGAACCTTAGACGTGGTTGAATGAGGCGTTAGGCGATAGATCATAACTTTTTCCTGGATTTCTGCCCTCCAGTCTTTGTTCTGAGATTTAGCCATTTGGATGGAGTCTTTCAATACGCGGTTGAACCTCTCCACCATTCCGTTATTTTCCGGATGATAGAGAGCGCAACGCTTGTGTCTTATCCCTTTTTCGGTAAGATAGGACTCCATCTCTCTAGAAATCAGCTGGACCCCGTTGTCAGTAAGAAGACAATCAGGAAATCCCTCACGAGAAAAGACCTCGTCCAGAAATTTGGTGACATCTTTAGTCTCGATACTGTGACTGATTTTAACCTCTGGCCACCTAGAGAATAGATCTATTAAGACTAGGACATAAGACTGACCAGAGCTACAAGAAATCGGGCCTAGAAGATCTAGGGCTACTTCTTGCCAGCAGCGCGTAGGGACCTCTCGTATAGCCAGGGGTTGGGTTCTGGTTTTGTAAATCTTATCTGAAGAATTACATTCTTGACAGTCTCTCACCATACGTTCAACTAATAAATCAATACCGGGCCACCAGAAGTGTAAACAAATTCTCTTTCGTTTTAGAGATCCCAGGTGTGCCTGATGAGCTTGTTGAGTAATTTTCTCTCCGAGGGGAAGAGGTGGAACTAATCTGGTGCCTCTCCGAAGCAAACCTGAGGAGACAGACAACTCATGCCGTACGTTCCAAAATTTCTTCGTCTCTTCATCAAGGCTTCTTATCCCGTTCCAACCCTCAGACACTAACTTACAGACCTTGAGAATAGTGGGATCAATAGACATGGAAGCTCTCCACTCATCTTCACTCAAGACACCACATGTGACCTCACAGACTTTATAATCATCATCCTCACATGACTCTCTTGACATATTACTCAAGTCAACTGTGTCATTCGTTACAAGACGAGACAAACAGAAACTTTGTTTTGAGCACCAGGAATATGATGAACAACAAAGTCAGTCTTGTAAAGCAACAATCCACTTGGTGATCCTTGAGGATACAGCATCAAGACTCTTTTTGGTGAACAGATCCTTCAAAGGTTTGTGGTCGGACTGAACTGTAAAGGAGCTTCCCCAAAGGAACTTTTTAAGTTTTTTTTAATCGCCCAGAATATGCAAAGAGTTTCCTTCTCTATAACAGAGTATAGAAGTTCTGGCCCAACGAGAGCTCGTGACAAGAACGTAATAGTCGTCTCGCGTCCATCTTTCACCTGTTTGAGAACGGCCCCTAGCCCTTTGAGCTGGCGTCAGTGACAAGGATGGAGCAAGCAGAGGTATCAAAGCTGTGAAGAGAAGGAGCTTCATTCAAGGCTCTCTTAACGTCGTCAAACTCTTTCTGGCAGTCTGGTGACCAGGCAAACCTTGCCCCTTTTTTGAGAAGGGTTCGAAGGGTATAGGTACGAGAGGCAAATCCAGGAACGAACTTGTTACAGTATTCAGCCATCCCTAGGAAGGTGACTAATTCATCTCTCGTTTGGGGCACAGAAAGATTATCAATGGTTTTTACTAATTGGTCTTTTGGTTTGACTCCTTCCTTGGATAGCTTGTGACCCAAGTAATCGATCTCGTGGAGGTTGAATTTGCACTTATTCTCACGTAGCGTCAGGCCACGCGATTTGAAACGATCTAGTACAGCTCTGAGTCTTTCGTCATGAATACTTTGAGATGAGCCGTGAACTAGGACATCATCTTGGTAGATCTTGATGCTAGGGAGACCCTGCAAGACGTCCTCCATGGCTCTCAAGAAGACCGAAGCTGCAGAATTGAGACCAAACGGAAGCCTTGTAAATTTTTAAGTACCGAAAGGCGTTATGAAGGCAGTGAGGTTCTGGGACTCAGGGTTGAGCTTAATCTGGTGATATGCGGCCCTGAGATCAAGGGTAGAAAAGACCTCAGCACCGCCCAATTGTGTCAGCATTTCTGCGATGTTGGGAAGTGGATATCTGTCGGCTATGACAGCACGATTGAGAGAGTGCAAGTCCACACAAAGTCTTACCTCACCTGAGGCCTTACGGGCAAGAACCACAGGGGCTAACCAATCACTTGCCTCGGTTTTAACAATGATACCTTCTTTGAGCAATTTTCGTAACTCATCTTCCATGGAGTCTTTCAGGGCTAAAGGCACACTACGTACTTTACAATTTACTGGGATGGCGTCCTGTCTCAAGATGATTTTGTGGGTGTAATTGGATAAACAGCCCAAGCGTTCGTTAAAGACTTTCTTAAACTCTGATCGAAAACCATCTACTTGAACGACCTTGGTGAGTTTGTTATGAGTACAAGAAGAAGTATGGGACAGTGTAGATAGTCTTTCATGAGATTCTTCCCTCAATATTATGCAAGGATTACCACCCGGAACTAACATGACCCCGAGATCAGCCTGATGAATCCAACTCACTAAACTGTCACCCTTAGTAGAGATATATATCTTCCCAGCAGTAATTTTGTTTTTGAACTCTATGTCACCTTCAAAGTAGCCAAATAATTTGATGGGTTGTCCACCATAGGCAAGAGGTTTTATGTCACGTTTAAATACCTTCACCTTACCTAAGAGAAACGTGTCATAAAAACTCTTAGGGACTAAAGTGATTTTTGCCCCTGAGTCGAAAAGCATATTAACTGGGTGACCATTTATCTGAACTCTGTCAACTGGACTTGGACACTTAACTTGGGAGACTTCTGCTAAAATCTCACCACAATGTAGTTCGTCCGAACTAGAGTCAGTTTCGTCTTGTATCCACACCTTAACACGTTTTTTTTTTTTTTTTTGTAATCTGCAAGCTTGGGCTATGTGACCCACTTTCCCACAATTAAGACATTTGGCACTTAATGCAGGACAAGATTTGTCGTCAGCTAGATGGCCAATTTTATCACAACGGTAACACCTTCCAGGAAATGGTTTTCGTTGCCATGAAGATCGAGACTCAAAACGTTTGAAGACAGGTTTCATGTATTGAGGTTCATCTTTTTTGAAAGGTTTGTACTTTCCCACTAGAAGTAGTTGCAGAGCCATTGTCCTTTTTAATGATTTCGACGCAGGCCAAGGAGTGCTCGATTTGTTTGGCGATTAAGATAACCTCATCCAGTTTAGGATCATCCTTTTGCCACAGTTCATCATTTACTTTTTCCATGGCACAACCAAGCATAAACTGATTGCGTATGCGTTCCTCTAAGGCACCTCCAAACTTGCAAGTGGAGGCAAGTTTACGTAGATGGGTTACATACACCTCCACGGACTCTTTAGGTTGTTGATTTCGTTTTCCAAAGTGGTAACGTTCTAGGACTGTGCTTACTTTGGGTAAGTAATGTTTATCTAATTTCTTTAAGCAAATCTCGAACTCATTGAGGCTGTCAGATTCTGAGTCCCCGAGATCAGGTAAGTGTTCAAAGACTTCTTGACCTTCAGTGCCTAAGCAGTGTAACAACAGTGCAGATTTTCTCTCGGCACGGAGTGACACTCCACACACTCTGGCGTAGATAAGGAAGACTTTGTTCCATTTTGACCAACGTATAGTAGGTTCACCAGGGTTAGATAGGAAAAAGGGAGGTGGTGTTACGTTTTGCATAATAGGAGTAGAGAAAAACGAAGCGGTAAATGGTTTTTATGTTCAACAGCGGGGAGGTGAGGGGTTGCTTGTATTTAAACAGTGGCCATCTGTGTCAAAGAAAAGGTGACAGACAGAACGTAATGTTTGACCAGTGCTCATCAGCGTTGAAGGAACAGTGACAGGCTGTCATAAGTATTTTAAGCTGTGCCCATCAGCGTTGTAGAAGAGATGACAGGAGAATGTAGAATTTCAGGCTGTGCCTATCAGCGCAAGCTATCAGTGTAGGAATAAGGAAGGCAGGCACAAGAAAATTCTTAGACTGTAGAAGCTGTGCCTATCAGCGTTGAAGGAAAGGTGACAGGCAGAACAAGTGACAGGCAGAAAGAAGTATTTTAAGCTGTGCCCATCAGCGTAAGCTATCAGTGTTGGAATAAGGAAGGCAGACACAAGAAAATTTTAGACTGTAGAAGCTGTGCCTATCAGCGTTGAAGGAAAGGTGACAGGCAGAACAACGTATTGCAAGCTGTGCCTATCAGCGTTGTCGAAATGATGACAAGCAAAATAAACTGTGCTGGTCAGTGATGTTCGTCAGGTTGGTTCGTCAGGAACACACGTTATCTCCCTCGCGTTTATTTAGCCAACGCGCAAGAAGGCATGGAAGTCAGGCAAGCGGCAGAGGACGGAGAGGGTTGCCAGGCAACAGGGTCTTGGAGAGGAGGGCGTCCTGTGTTGCTAGGTTTCTTCCTCGCGCTTGGTGGTTTCTCAGTGACGCGTTAGATTGCGTCAGGCACGTTGTGCCGGGGTTGGAGCTTGAAAGGCGTCTAAAGTTGCTAGGCGACAAGCGTCAGACGGGTGAAGTGAAATCTTGCGCGAGGCACGGCGAGCGCGAGCGTGGGCTGAAATCACCATAAAGTTCAAAGATATCCCTCTTTTAAGAGGAAAGGCAACGCGAGGTAACAAAAGGGAGAGTAGGGAAGCGCTGCACGGAAGCGCTGCACAGTACCTTTATCTTTTGAAGACAGAAGAGCAAGATCAAGGAATACCGGTCTGTAGTCTGTAGTCGACGAGATGGAACGTGTTAGGACGTCTGTAGAAGATGTGGGTCGAACCCAGGATCGTCGCCAGTGTAATGAAGCTGGTACACTGAAGAAGGTTGGCAGAGTAGTTTATTCAGGATCAGGTAAACCGGAAAGTACGTCCTATCCACACAGCGCTGGCAGCATCAACAGACAACTAGGATTGGAATGTACAAGACAGGAAGGGAAGGATTCTGGAATGGAGAACACGATGACACGCAGGTCATCTACGCTCAGGTAAGATCATTACACAATGTGTAAAGCGTTCGCGCAGCACACTCACAGAGCAACAGCACACTAGGCACACCACAAAAAAAACTCCACACAAGGTTATATAAAAAATAGGCTTTGTATTACTCATAAACACATTAGATCATAATTACAAATATACACTCTGCCAACTGGCACGAGGCAGTACTTTACAGGGGATTGTATACAGGACAGGACCAATCGGGCCACTGTCAGAACCATAAGAACAAATACGTAATAAAGACAACCAGTAACTACTGGTATTAGCACTTAGGCATAAACACATTATGCATTCTCATTAGGCATATACCCATTATGCATCCATATTAGGGCCTTGTGCCCTTCCAGCAAATCAGGTGCCTCACAGGCCAATTGGCCTTTCCTCGGGGGCCCATCTGGGACTTCCCCGCAATGCCATATGTCCACAAAAGTCAGGGCGCTAAGCTGCCACTGCAGCAGGGTGCAGGCCCAACAGGCCGGCACCAGAAATGGGGGGCGAGGGTGTTCTCCACCCTTGTCTCTCCTGAGACACCGAACAATGCCCCCTTAATGTTGCAGCTGCCCGCGACCTGGCGGTGCAGCTGTACTCCTCAAAATCGGCACCAACAGTGCCTCCTCAGCCCCACTCACCGGGGCTTCTCTGGTGGGCCCAAAAAGGAATGCCCCCTCGTTGCAGCTGCCCGCAACCTTGCGGTGCAGCGGAGTGAATCAACACCGGCCCAACAGGGCTCCCTCCTCCAGCCCCACTCACCGGGGCTCTTCTTGGCCAGAATTCAGGCACCGACAGTGTGCCTGGCAGGCCCCCGCTCACGGGGCCTCTTCTTACTTCGCCCGGTCCCCTCCGCTTGCATACACGAAGGCGGGATAGGCTCACGCCTGGATTCAGGCTCCTCGTCGACCTTTCCGGTCTCCTTGGGGCCACAAGCACCAGGGCCATCTCCTCTCCGGCAGCTTCCTGGGCACAACCGATGCGAGCCCACGAGGCTCGGCTCCTTCTCCCGGTCGGTGCTGCGCCCCAAACCAGGCCTCCAGACCGCCTGACTTCCTGTCGCCTGGCCACGATTGGCTCCTCCCACCGGCCCCGCCTACAGTCAGGCAACGGGTGCCCGACTTCCGGGTCGTGCTGGCGGCTGTTTCTCTGAAGCACAGAAATGCGGGGTAGGCTCCCGCTTCACCTCCAGGAAGCACGGGGGAATCCCCACACCGGGATTTCCTCAGGACAAATTGCAGCACAGCGCTGTCGGGCAGCCAGACCCCAGGGGCACTCCTCACGCCCCGGGACGGTGTGGGCCCCCGATCTGGGTCTCTGATCACTTCTGGGAGGTGAGCGCGGCCCACGCTGCAGGGTACAAGCGCTCCTCCCATCCTTGGAATAAAAATGTAGTGCTCATGAGGCGCTAAGTCCAAATCCAGAGGGGCAGAGCTGGGCACAGGCAGGCCAGCACGTAGGAACCCCCAGGAAGCAGCAGCTGGGTCCCACGGCGGTTCCTCCTTGCCCAGCAGTCCTTCCAGCCCCAAACAGGTACAAGTAAGCACCAAAAGCACACATACATGGGGTCACAGCCCCAGTACTCATACCCCATATGTCTTTGTTCTCTCCCCCTGGCACAGGCCTAGACCCGGTCCAAACCAGTTCTGGGGGGCACTCCAACCTTCCTTTACAGGGCTAAAACACCTTCATTGTTAGACTAGGTCCTGGCCCCAGACACACCACAGGGGGGAGGAGCCAGCATTGTACAATGCAGGCACAGACCTATTCAGGGTCAGGGACTACTCCTCCCACTACTCCAAACGCAGGTCTGCCCATTCAGCCTAGCGCTGCCTCACCCAGCCCCGCTGGAGCCACACACCTCACCAGCCCCTGTCACTCCAGAGCCAGACATGCAATACACATCAGGCAGGCACAAAGAAACATAGCACACAGAAATGCCAACTTCTAAAATAATAATAAATCTGCGCACACCATCACGCAGCAATTATTATTACTATTCCAAACATACCAAACTTGACCACGCTGCTCCTCTCATATCAGGAATTACCACTGACACACATATCAGGGAATCCCCAATGCATTCCTATGAGAGGGCAGCCTCTCAGCAGTGAGAAACCAAAATAGCTGTTTGCCACTACCAGGACATGTCACACAATTAAGGTACATGTCCTGCCTTTTACCTACAATGCACCCTGCCCATGGGGCTAGCTAGGGCCTACCTTAGGGGTGACTGACATGCAGTAAAAAGGGGGGGTCACAGACGTGGCACACACTATGTGCCACGTCACAGCGGCAGTAAACTGCGCGCACAGGTCCTGCAATGGCAGAGGCCTGAGACAGGTTTGAAAGGTTACTTTGGTGGGTGGCGCAATCAGCGCTGCAAGCCCACCAGTAGCATTTAATTTACTGGCCCTGGGTATCTGAGATACCACTTTACAAGGGACTGACACGTAAATTAAATACGCCAAACAGGTGTAGACCAATCGTACCATGTTTACCACAGAGAGCACACGCACTTTATACTGGACAGAAGTGCTAAAGTGCCCAGAGTCCTAAAACCACCAAAACCAGGTCAGAAAAAAGACTAGGAGGAAGGCAAAAAGTTCAGGGATGACCCTGCAAAAAGGGTCAAGTCCAACAATGTGTTAGTAGGGAACACTATTTCCCATCCATGGACTGGCAAACACATCAGACTTAATTTTACAGCAGATTGCAACAAACAGTATGTAATATATGCAATTAATTGTCCCTGCGGACTCTTATGTGGGAAAAACCGAGAGGCAGATTAGAACAAGAATTACTGAGCACAAAAGTCGAATCAGAACATTGAGCTCTCCTTTGGCAACCCATTGGATGGAAGCTAATCACCCCATTGCCCAGATGTGTTTCACCATTTTAGAGATAGTGGTACAGCTACCAGGCAGGGATTCAACTAAGACACTATCACAATGCGAGACTTATTGGGTACGGTTCCTAGACACCCCAACTCCAAAAGACAAATTAGAATTTTCTTGTTTTCTATAATCTCATCACTATTCATCAAGCAGTTAGGTTTTCAGTCTCTGTAATGTTGTGGGCACATATTGACATATTGAAATGTTCCTACGATTTTGACATCTCAATTTATTTATTTCGATTCTATGTTTTGTAACATATTTGGTGACATGTTCATTACTGCTTTTTTCAAACTTGAGTAAATTTTTGTATCAGTGATGTGATCAGTTTCATTCATTCTAGCGAGATGAGATTCATAGCACTATTACACTTATTCCATATAGCTCGGGTTTGTTATAATACCATTGCCTGTACAGCTGAACGTTTAATGTTTAGGCTACTCAAATGCGGCTTGTTGCCTTTTTTTCTGTTGCATTTTATTTTTGTATTGTAAACCAGCAACCATTACAAGACACCTTGAGGCCTTTTTATGCGGCTCAACTTTTGCTTTTCAGTCACCTAACTTTATTGTTTAAGCTTGTCCGCTCAGGTACGTGGTGTTTTTTCTATTTCTTTCACGGAAGACGGTACTCTCAATAGTCCTATTTCTTTTTCTACAAAAGCCATTGGGCAGACGCCAATCTCGCTTAACGCACTAGATCGCGGCACATAGAGTTGTAGTCGGTGGAAATCTATACGACTAGATTCGGGTAAGTCATGAGTTGTTGCAGATTTGGTCGGATCTTGTGAGTTGTTTTTCAGTTTGACGTACTTTTGATCCATTTTTGTTTTATTCTCTTTTTCGGATAGTTTTATCCTAGGCATCCATCGAGAACAGTGTGTCAATCTCACTGGATTCTCTTTTGTTAAGACGGGTTTTACTTCTATTCTAGTCGGCAAGACACAGTGTTAGTATCTTTGTTCACGTCTTTATCACGGTTCATTTGTAGAATTGTAATCGGATGTTACGATATTGGCTGCTGGCGTCTACCACTGTTATTTTGTCAGTGCAGGAGAACTTGCGAGGTGTTTCTTTATATAGCGATCTTGAACACCCACGGTTTCACCACAAATCAGTCTGGGAGTACACTTCATTTCCATTAAGGGAATTTTGTTTCTCACTTTTGTACTAGCATCACATGTACACAGTCTATATTTTAGGAAATACGAGGTCAGTTTTTCACCATGTGTCACTTTTACTGTCTTGGTTTGTCTGAATCGCGGTAACGCACATCACCTCTTGAAGGTATTTTGATTCCATGACTAACACTGATTTTCTTTGGGCACTTCTTCTCTTTTGGCTCTTATTATGGTTGATGGTTATTCGTATCGAGGAATGTCCGTTAAGGCATGAGGCTGTATGAGATTTCATTTTTAATAATTCTTAATAATTGGTCATACAATTCTTGTACATAGTTGTCCATAGATACCCCTGGCGAAGGGCTATCATTAAAGCCCGAAATGCATTGGAATGCAGTCTGAAACTAGTTTTTTGAAGAATGACAAGACTAGCCGTCAAAACGACAATCAATTGAAGAATTACACCTTTGAGATTAAAATGATTTGATTTAATATAGTGTTCATGTGCATTATATTGTATGGACTTAAGTTGTTGTATTGTGTGATTCATACACAGCTAACACATTGTTTCATCATTTGAGTATTTGTTGGAAGTTTGATAATTAATATTGTTCACTCCCAGTTCTGGACAATCAGTAGTGCACACTGCGTCTAGGATTATGTTCTAGCTACTTACTTTTAGAAAGTTGGCATTTTCTCACTTTAACCATTTGGTGCCTTCTGCCTGTCTCTGGAATACACGTCTGGGGTGGGTGACAGCTGGCTTCCTCCATTCCCTCTAGATAGCCATACACAAAGGAAGGGTAGGTATGACCGAGTAGCCATCTGCATGTTGACGGGTTACCCGGAGCAGAATAGGAGGGAAGAGCGGACACTTTACACCTGAAAGGCTGTGCCCTGTCCCCACACAAATGATTGCATACCCTACTTGAGTGAGTCTGGAGCCAGGGCAGGAAAGGCAGGGTCTTGTGCACTTCAAAGCGTCTCTTTGAAGCCTCCCTACTTCAAAGGCCCAACTGGGTACAAGTACTAGACTTCGGACATCACCAAATCAGAACACTTCTGGAACGGAGGACATTCTACCAGGAAGAAGGAGGGACTGCAACTTTGCTGAACTACTTTGTTGTTGTTGGCCTGCTGCTTCTTGCCCGGGAGCGAGAAGTACTGGACCTGCATCTCTACATGCCAGAAACCAAGTACTCTCCAAAGGCTTGCTGGCTTGTCTCCCTGTTGCTGATGTCTCAGGAATATCAAAGACTTCACTTTTCAACTTCAATTCAGCACCTGGACTTTACTTGCTGTAAGTCCTGTTCTGCCACTTGGTGCCGATCTAGTCCGGGGACCTTGGAAGTTACTTTAAAGTGCTGCATCTGACAAGAGCCTGTGCAGACGCCGCAGCAGCGTTCGGAACCACTGCTTCGGAACCAACGCATCGCTGCCACTGCGTGGAGAAGATTGACACATCACCCCTCCAGCTTGGATTAACCCGGTGCATCGCATGTGGAACCGCTGCACTGCGGAACTGGCCCTTCGTCCACGGAACAGATGCACTGCCAATACTACATGGAAAAATAAGGCGCAACCTCTCAACTGCATAGGGATCATCAACGCATTACTCAACTGCACCCCGCATTTCGTGCTGCGACAAGGATTAAGGTACTTTTGTTCAGCAGGCCCTGCGTCGGTCCTGTAGCCGGCCTGCGCTCCATCGTGGGCGGTCTGAACTCTTGACTTTGTCCCAGTCCAGCACGCCCAATTAATTGTTTAAGCGCTATTTGCTTCCAATTGCTATTTTTGCATTTAATCTTTTAAAATTTATATCTCGACATCTACCAATTCGATTGTCTTTTTGGTCTGGTTTTATTTATAAAAATATTATCCATTTTTTTAAACTGCTCTTTTTGTGGCGTTTTCACTGTGTTACTGTGTGTTGTGTACATAAATACTTTACACATTGGCTCTTAAATTAAGCCCGATTGTTCTGTGCCAAGGTACCAGAGCGTAAGCACAGGTTAAAGTGTGCTTCTGACTTACCCTGACTAGGATTGTGGTACCTGATCGAGCAGGGTGCATACTCTGCCAACCTAAAACCCAATTTCGAACACCTGGGATATTGAAATTATCACCCAACGTCTATGTTAGGACAGACTGAAATTTGACAAAATAAATGTGTGGACCAATTACGCGAATAATAACACCTAATTTACACATATCTTTGGTTTGCATTGATTTCTTAAGGACACTACTTTGTCACTCACTTGAAACTCTTACTTTTTTCTGATGATTTCTCCTTTTTGATGTCCCACAAACTGTGAATGACTTTCATTCGGGAGTCGAAAATTAATTTTGCATAAGCAGAAATCTACATTTTTACATCCATTGATCAAACAGACAAATCACGAAATGTGTACGCTCTTTAAAAACTACATATCCACTAGTTTCTGACTTGAGAACAAAGCCCAGAGTACCTAGTCTGGTGCACTCAACAAATTCATCTACAGTTACTTTATGACATTGCTGATTATTTTTCAAGCTTTGCGTAATTACACTCAATATTTGCATTTATTTTATTTTTGGTACGTTTTGCTATTTCAGAACTCAAATGCAAGTTTACTATTAGCATTTAAACGTATGAAATTCTTGAAAAAGTGTTTTTGAACCGGTTATACTCCCACTGTAACTTTTTAAAACTTCTTTACACAGTCAAATATATACAAAATCACAAACACGCAGTATTTAACTATAAATTGTTACACATACTCACACAGACATACACAAACAACGTGGCAACTTGTTTGCACATCGTGCTTCCTGGGGAAAGACCACAAATCTATAATATTTAAGTTTTGTTTACCTGGTAAGGTACATCAGGCTTCCTCCTTTTTTTCCCAAAATATACAAGTCTTGATTTGAGTATAATTTTTACGAGCAAAGGGGGAAATGATTTTCTGTTTCTCCAGGTCATTTCCAAATCGGACAAAGAGACGATCTTGAAAGCTAGAAGACAAAAGTAAAATGTGTTCTTTGGCTTACAGAAAAAAATAAAACCACCAATCAAAGCGTCTGAATCACGGAAACACTCGTGAAATGCAACAGAGAGGGGTGTAAGAATACAGAAACTTTGCACGGTGTAATTACCAGTGCAAAACCATTTTGCAACTTCTGTAATGTGAATTACGCATAACTATTCAGTTACAATCCATGATACAGAAATGTTGTTGAACCAAAGGCAAAACGAGAAAATAGATCATGGAACCAAAGCTGAACATACACAATGTATTCTTTGCTTTTAAAATCAATTCATGTGTGTACAAGTTTTAATTTAATGTGTGAAACATCTTTTCTTAACCACTTAACTTCTAGTAGTTAGAAGTTGAGTGGTTAAGGCCCCCTCCCCCCCCATCCACTCCCCACTAGAGCAGAGCATTTTTAGGTCTCGCGCCTAGCGTTGCAGTGTGCAGCCCTGCTCGCGCAGCGCGAGACCTCTTGTACGGGCTTCAGAAAGCTAACCACACGCTCGTGCGCGTGGTTAGCTTTGTGAAGCCTGGCATTGGCTGTAGCGTGCGTTTTTTTTTTTAAAACGGCACGCAATTGGGCAAAGGCGGGCACATGTCCCGCCTTTGCTCTGCCCATTCTTGTCTGTGTCTAGGACGCGCATCAGCGCGCGGCACAGACGACAGGCTCACTCGTCCCTCCCGCTCCTTTGTGGTGCGCGCGCACCACTGGTTTGTTCTTTCTATGGAGTTTACTTCGCTTTCCCAGAACGCATGGCTTGCAGCTCCTCATCCACGTCCTGCCCCCAGGGGCTGCTTAATGTTGCAGCACGAGCCTGCTTTCACTTTTAAAACACGGACGCACATATTTAACAATGACGCCCGTGTCTCGCAGTAATTTATGTGGCAAGAAAAGGCAAATTATGCTGCTTACTGCTGCACATTTTATGATACTATTCCTCTATTATTTTGTTGCTTTCAAACGTAATATTCTCTCATATCCCGTAATCCCGGGCGCCGCGCTTTTACTTTCGCAATATCAGCATGTCACAGTTTAACGCTAGCGGGCGACCACCTCGTTCATTAGCTCTGGCAAGTTCAGCAGAGTAGGCTGGCTCCGGCTCCCAGGGCATCTGTTTGAGGGATGGCTCTCTGGGCAGTTGCGAAATAAGGCCAGCGAGGAGGTGGTGCCACGCAGATGCCAATTGAAAGTGGGAGGACGGGGGCCAGGTCACGCGAGCAGACAGCGCTCATTAAAGCCTGATACCCATCGCTCAGACCATCGAGGGAACTCTGTTAAGTCTCTAAACACAAGCAGCGGCGAAAGGGAATAAGTCACTAAATGTGCGTTCCGTATTATGTCTGCCCATCGAACGGGTATAAATTGACATGTCAATGCAACTAAAATGTTACAAACATTCTTTCTCTATCCTGTCGCCAGCCAGTTTTTTTTTTTTTTTTTAAGTCTTCCCTTTTTTTGAATGCTCATTTCATTTTATCTTTTCATTTCTGTTTATTCTTTGCAATTCTCGCCACTCCCTTCTCCATTTATTTTTTCTTCCAGTGCTCGCGGCCCGTGGGGATTAAATCAGGCACGAGCGCAGTCTGCGGAGAAACACTTTTCCGTCCAGTAGCAACATTCAAAGCACTCTCCAAGCATGACGTCATGGGGTTTGTGTGATGCTCACACGCCAAACCTGTGCGTAACAAGATGCTGTTTATACTTTGATTAAAGATCACAGATGACTATGATATGGCACTTAAAAAGCATCTGTCACAACTGACGTAACGATGCAAAAGGAATCCAGGCACGTATTCAGGAAATGGCAAATGACAGCGGACACTGTACAGGTTCACATAGGCACAGGTTCGCATATGCATAGCCTGTCCACAGGTTTCAGAGAATAGTTGGACGATTACTGTATTAAAATCGGTTGCTAAATTACTTGACTTGGGCGATATGTCAACCAAAAATATCTAGGGCAATTTTGCTGAAACCTACTCCTTCCGCATACGAACTTTAAGTCCTGGAGGGAAAGGAAACCCAAGTTTACTATTCTATCAGCATAGAATAAAAATACTTACCTTACCATATATCTGGAGATGCTTGACTTTAAAGACGTGCGTTTGCTTCAAGAAACGTTTTCACTGAAAGGAAATGTACTTCACTCAAAAGGTCACAATACATACCCACACGTTTATTGCATAAACATTCATTGCAACAGATACTTTATGGAATTCGTTTTCACAGCAGTTCCCTGCCTGACTCACAATGAGTAACAGTGATTTGTCACGAAAACATAATTTAGAAGGTCACTGTAATATAATATTTTGTCAAATGGATGGCCCATAAAAATGCCCAGTAGCTGTGTAAAAAATTCAAAAGGAATGTGTGGGAGACCTCTCCCTAAAACAGATCACAGTGAACAATTTCCTCCATTTCAATGCTACTTTGGTCATTTCTGGGAAAGGCAAGCAGTCGTAAAGCACCACGCAAACAAGATATTCCGCCTCCAGAACATCCGTAAAAAGTACTAACAGCGAAATGTGAGCAATAGTGTACGCGGGCTATAGCAAGATACATATGGCGTTGAGTACCTCTTCAACAGCTTAGCTTGTGTTCGCATGTTTACGTCCAGATTTCTCAAAAATCCTTATGCAAATAACACTTGAAAAATATTATGCCACACAAGAGAATAATCAAGCAAGGTTTCTAAACTAAACAGGGACTAACTTCAGGTGCAACAGAAAACACGTTTGCTTTCGTGTGTTTTGTATATTGTAATCGTGTGTTTTGTATATTGTAACTGTCACTGTACATCGGTAAACACAAAAAACAGAGTCCAGGGTCACCCGTAAAAAAATATATTGTCTATCATTATTAGCAAAGGCTGTATTTTTTTAGGTTTGCAATGCCAATAGCTGAAACCCTTGTTTTTTGTATGCACGGGGAGCCGACGCCAAGACTCAAACCTTGTTCCCCACTCCAAAGTCGGCAACTCTGGCCATTACGACATTTTCCTAGATGTCTGTATTTGGAGTATAAAGATGATTACTAAGGCTTTCTGTCGATGCCCCATATTTTAAAGGGGAAGTAGCAGTTGCCTTGCTTCTGATAATTCCCTCTAAAAGGCTGCTCACTAACTGTAGGAATCCTCCTTCTCCTGACGATGCCCTGCAGAATGCATACTTCTCATGATAATTCTCACACCTGCAGATCTGCAATCTATTGTCAATGTAACAGGTTTTGCATTATTAAAAGTTTGAGCTATTAGTGTTGCAGATAATAATGCACCGCCAATAGTTCAAACTTTAAGTAATGCGAGACCTATTGCATTGCAGATGTTTGTTGATATTTGCAGCAGGTCACGCTTCAGCCGTTATACTTTCCTCCTGGCTAAATTGGCGTATTTTGTCCAGCACATGTTTGAGCGTTTAAAGGTATCCTGGGGCCGTACTTTACAAAGGAAAGAAAAATAGCCAAAATGTGGAATTTTCTAACAAACAAAAAACTGAAAGAAAAAAAGTCTGTGCAAGGAAGTCTGTGATTTTCTATAAACAGCAGGTAAAACAAGCATTTGCAATGCAATCGGTTTCGCCTTTGGGACCTTATTAGTATTCAGCTATGCAGCACATTATTGTAGGTACAGCAAAATTTACTGTTGTAGTGTGCCCGAAGCAGTGAAAGGGTACAGTACCACAGGCTGTCACTAGGTGTCCCTTGGGACCTCTTGTCGACATAAGGTACTGCACCCTGCAACATGGATAGGGAATGAATATGGTGCAGCGGTAAGAGCTGCGACTGTGGAGTCTGGTGTCGGCTCAATATAAATGAACGCTACTAATTTTAAATAAGGATAAGAAATCAATGCAGCGATCTCGTAGGTGGGGGCGAGCAAGCAGTGTTGTGCGAGGGGGTAGGGAGAGGAGATTAAATGAGGGCACTGCACTGCAAATCATGTGAAAATTAACCAAACGAGCTGGGGATAGAAGATTAGCAAAACAAACAGTGGCCTTGGAGGGATGGTGTGGGCCTGCAAGCAGTGTTGTGGTAGGGGTCGGGGAGGCACGGGGAGATTAAGGGGAGGGCAAGCAAATAAATTAATGGCTTCGAAAGGATGAAAGACAGACTTGGCCTAGCCCAGAATCAAACTTGAGACTTACAGACCATAGCTTTGCTCAGCAGGGAGCGTTTAACTCACTGAGTCATGTTGGAGACTTTGTGGCATTATGCTAGGTCAAACATAATGCCAGTTAATATCTTCACAGTCAGTTTAGTTGCAACTTATATGAACACTTACGTTAAGGAAGTGAACCAGATGAGAGTCCAGAGATGTCAGATGTCCAATCTCCACTCTGAAAAAATGCATCTGAGGCGCTTTAACTCACAGCTATAAGTTTACACTGTGATTTTGTTTCTAAATTCAGACACAAAATCGCATTCCGTTGAATAACATATACAGTGGATTAAAAGTTTGGAATATTCTTTGTCACAATAGTTCAGTGTCACCAAAGAACGCGTTTTACATCATGCTGGTTGCAGACTGTGTACGTTATGTATGTACATGGTATTTCTATAGTGTGAACCTTGCCAAAAGGCAGCATAATACGTCTGGGTACACTGATGAGAAGATGGTGTGATGTCACTGGGAAAGCACTGTTCTTTTAGCATTCGTCGCTTTTACACATCACTGCTTTCTGGGATTTGTAGTCTTGGTTCTTTTTTTAATTATTCCAATTGGACCAACGCATCTGATAACAATGATAGATAAAAGCAAGTGGAGAGGTGTGGTGCAGCGGCCAGGGCAGCTGACTTCGGAGCACAGGGTTCACGGTTCGATCCCCGGCTCCGGCGGCAGCTCAGCTCAGCACCATGTGACTCTGGGCAATAGCTCACTTAATTTCCACGACGGCCCCCAGCGCCTTGAGACCCGTAAGGGTGAGTAGCTGCGCTATATAAAAACGGACTTACTTACATTTAAGCCCAGAAATGGAAAAGTGGTGCCCCGGTGACATGGTGCCACCGTGTCACCCTACAAAAGAGCGTGGCACATGCCAAAAGAGGTTGCTTGAATGTGTGTGCTCTCAGTGTTCATGCCACAACAAAAAAATGAAGCCCTCTATGGATTGCTAGCGTAGGTTGGTTACGTATTACCAGGGCTGGCTTTAGCTCTGTTGGCGCCCGGTGCTGCAATGCTTGTTGGCGATCCCCAATGACCTCTTTCTCCACAAATTCCCTCACTACCACCCTCCAACAGTGCCCCTCAAGTATCCACAACTACTCTCTCTCATATGCATGTCTTTTGATTTATAGCTCTACTTAACCAGAGTAGGGTGTCAGAGACCTTTACATCACACACACATTGTACAGAGACAATGAATCATACGTGTGTAAATAAGTCTCTAGGAAATGTTACATAAGACAAAGAGGACTACAAGGTGCAGGCGTCACATGTCATCCATACTGGTACGCAGTATGTTTAAGAGTGCTTGGTCTGGAGAAGCACAAACTCACGATTTAAAACCTAACAGTGGTTAGGAGTTGATTTTACAAATAAGAATCGAGTTCTACCCAAATGAACCTCTTTTAGCAACATTAGGATAATGAAAGATACAGGAAAACAAAATCATAACTCTCTAATCTGCACCCAGGGCCACTGGAGTTATACACTTGTGCTGCATTTTTCACAATATTATAGATTTGCTGTACTTGCAACACATTTCCTTATTTAATGCATTATCTGCTAGCTCAAACAGTTCAAACGTTACTAAAAATGCAGCAACACATGTTGCCATGCAGTGGAAGGTCCTTTACAAAGGTAGAGTGGTCACATTTCTGTTGCTTATTGCTATGTTTGGGCATTGAGCCAGTACTCTTTAGCTGGAAACAATGCCCAGACAGTGTTTACAAGTGTACAAATGACAGAATAATGAATACTATCACAATATGTGCCGTATTATACCACGTAATTTGCCGGCTACATAATTTACTCAGCCCTCCTCTGCCCCATAATTCCTGTGGCCCTGCCAATACCTTGCAGTTTACATGCAGTTCTTTGATGGCATTTAATAGCTAACTGTAATATTATAGGATTTAAACTTATAAACTGCAATGAACAAAAACATCACGCTGACAAAAGCAGTAACCTGCTGAACTAGCTACAATAAATGCACTGTAGTGATCTGCATGGTATACTGGATTTGCAACAGCCCTCTGCACCACTTTATGAGAAGCCAAAACTTCCACTAGACAAAATTCCATCTCTCTACAGCAGGCCTATTATTCAGCAGAGTTATCTTGCCATTTTTATGTTGCCTCAACACTGCTGAAGGCAAGGAACTCTGCAGCAGGTGCTTTTACATCCAAAATATATTTGAAAATTCGGTGCCCCCTGAGGTGCCCCGGCACAGTGGCACCAGTCGCACTGCCCTGAAGCTGCCCCTGCATATTACCTACGCTTTACATTCCTATTTAAACGACACCGCCTGCTGTTAGCTTTGCTGCCCACAATAGCAACATGACCCCGGTGCCTGGTTAAGAGTTGATAAATGGTGCGAGATAACTCCGTGTTAGCAGGAGCAGTATTTCTCTCCCCGGTCTTTCTTGTATTAGTCTCATGCATAGTAGAACTGTAGCACTGGCTCATTTCAACTTAAACAATTGGACTAACGAACCTGAAAACAACCAATAGTAAAAGGAAAGCCCGGAACTTGATGTACTACTCTGATGACGAAGTCATCCAGTAAGTAACCTCACTGATGATGGTTCTTTAAATGAAAAAATTCAATATTATAGTATCTATAGTGCTACTGAGAAGTGCCGGTTCTCTCCCATTAGAAGAATTGCACTTGTGGTGAGAAGGGCAGGTGCTTTCCCTTTTAACTTAAAAGGTTTAGGTATCCAGTATTTGCGAATTCCTGCCCAATTAAAACACTGTCATGACTGGACTCTCAAAGGGATTAATTGACACAACTGCCTGGGCTTTGACTTAAAGCTTGATATCCGGAAGCCATAGACTTGCTGGAGTTCAATCAGCTTCAAAAGGTGTATTCCAGAGACAATCACCCATCGTGTAAACCCAACATTACCGCCCAGACACCCCAAATTGGCACCCCGAACTACAGAATTTAAAAATCCAATCCATCGACGAACAGACATGCTGGTACCCATGCACAGAGATCAAGGCGCTGAGACTCAATGAGAGGGCCCACATACAGACAGACACCCATGCAGTCAAACGGCACAGAACAAAGGGATGGACGGACAGATGGACACGTTTCATGTCACCTACAATATTTTGGTGTAAAACAACGTGCAGTGTCAACTCCCATTCAATCCCTGGCCACTTCTTGAGTGATGGAATACGAAGGATTGAAAACCCATTCAGAGATTGAAGTGTAAAAAGAAAGCAGGTGACGTGAACAAAACAAGCCTTGGGTACGATTTAAGGGGGGAGGGGGATTTGGGAAGCCCGATCCCTAAGACAGACTGGGATCTATAGTCGAAAGGACTCTGAAAGTTTCCAGGAATGCGAGGTTCAAATTAATGAACTATTATGTCCTTCACAGAGCGTATCTCACCCGACACGAATTAGAAGATACTTCCAGATGGAGACGGTAGTTACCCCAGGTGTGGGGAAAGGGAAGCCCACATATTGCATATGTTCTGGGATTGCCCCCACCTTGCGAGTATTCCAAGAGGAGGTAATACACATAGTAGATGTCGTCACTGAAAGAGAGATCCCACGTACCCCAGGCCACTGCTAATTGGGTTAGTTCCCACACAGCCAAAACAAAAACGACAGGGAAATTCCAAGATCTTGCTTCTGTCCTGGCCAAACGAGAAATCATCAGGAACTGGAAGTCATCAGGAAGACCGAAGGTGGGAACATGGAAGAAGGAATTAGAAAAATGGGCAAGCACAGAAGGGAGAATCCTGCTGAGGGAAGCAAGGCGGGGCATTCTTACACTAGACAATGCAATGGTATGGGAGCAATTAGTGGACAACCTACTAGCAGTTCGGCAGGAAGCGGAGAGGGCAGGTCCCTCACAGCCCCCATCACCTGACTGGGGAGAAGGGGAGCCAGGCTTGACAACGTGAAAGCTGGCCAACCACCCGACACTAACCCCATCATATGTGACTGCACAGTACCAAGGATGTTAAGAGAAGGACCCCACTGCACGACTATATGACATTCAGACTCTTATCCAGAAGCGGCTGCAACTCAAGGGGGCAAGGGGAAGGGAGAGGGTGGTGAAACTGTTGTTATTGTGGGGAAACAGAAATATATGAATAACACCTCACATGTACTGTATTGCACAAGTGAAGTATGAGGTGCAACTGTTTGAAAACTCAATAAAAGTTGGTTTAAAAAAAAACAAGCTTTGGGTGACTTAGAAGAGGCAGCACTACCTCATAGCCAGGGAATTGTGTGGCTGGGGAGGGCCAGATTATGCCAGGGTTAACTAAATTATGTATCAAGAAAAGACAATGTATGCTGCATAATGCGGCACATTTGGAATAGTATTACTTCCTTATTTTGTCATTTCCACACAGGTTAACATTTTCTGGCAAAGGTTTCACGTCATTGGTGCCAATATAACCCCTAAAAACAGCAATAAGCAACAGATAGTGGACCAATCAACGGTTGCCAAGAGCCTTCCACTGTGCGGTAACACGTGTTGCTGCGTTTATTAGTAACTTTTAATCCGTTTGAGCTTAAATCAATTTTTAGTTAAAATCTGCAAATAATGCTGCAAGATTATGCAGCTGCAGCGCATCCATAATTGTGCAGAATACGTTGCAGCCGTAAAATTGCATAATTCCAGTGGCCCTACTCATAGTTACCATTTCACATATCAGTTCTTACTCACTAGACACTTTCGCATCTGTAGGGCTACCAAGTGATCGGTGGAAAATCCAAGCACGCCCTGAGGACTAAGAGATTGAGGCAAATCTTGCCACGCCATGAGGAATAGTAAGAGGTGAGCGGCAGACCTGAGAAAGTAACTGAACAAGTGAGCATGTACTGATCATCATTACTGAGTGACTGGCACAGTAGTGAGTTGGGTAACAATAAGCATCTGCTATTTCAGCGCCAAGGTACCTTTTAGGATGAGCATGCGCTTTGCACATTTATGTAATGGTATATTATGTTATGTATGCTGCATATTTACTAGTAGTGTACTAGAACCAGACAACACATTAGGAACAGAAGCCACAGGTCTTACTGTGAAACTTGTTTGCACTGAATGGGTAGTAAATGGGTGTTGCTTTTAAGAGACGGAAGAGGTAGAAGAAAAAAACATTTATTTTTAAAAGTGCCTGTATAAACTTAGGTGGGAAATTAGGAGGGAGACAACAAAGGAAAATCTGAAGACCGTGTAAAGCCAATGATTCAAGAGCAGGCAGTAAATGATGAAGGTTTACCTACTGTCACATTCCATACTTGAGACCCTTGGCATAGTTGTCATTTAATCTTGAAGAAATAAATATTTGACTTGACAGCACAGACAGCTGGACTTTGGACAGAAGAGGGTACACTTAACTAGTTCTGGTGGGATTCAGGCTTAGTGTCCACTTAATATCTAACCAGTCTGCGGAGGAGATCGCGTTCAAAGTGGAGAAAGTAGGGGAGTCTCAATGCCCATTCAGACCTTGGCATCTCATTGGAGAAAACAGTTGCACTGGTTGGTGGAAGGCTTTGATCACCATATCATCTTTTCCTATAGTTAAGAACGAGGTGCACATCGAATGCCCATTCCATCCTTGGCTTCTTTGAATATAGTGCACTTTACATGTCTATTTGAATTCAGCTCCTGCATGTCTTTGCAACTAGAGTATGCCACAGTCAGGGCTACCAGAATGCTCCATGGGCAACTAGCAGCACTTCCCAGCAGTGAGATTTCCTATCATAATCACTTTTATGAACTGTTTTAGTTGAATTGAGTCAAACAAAGCAAACAACAACTGCAAATGCCAGAGTGCATTGAATTGTGAAATGAAAACCCTGTACTAGAAATGTTGGTGTTTAGCACGTGTTTTAATTTCAGTTGCACACTTTAATCAGCATGAATTAAAATGGACCAGTTTTTGTTTTCTATCCAGAACATAAAGTAGATGTAGACGAGGGCCTCAATTACAAGTTCACTTTTACTACCTGTTTAGAGCAAGTGGTAAATTGTTGGAGGGGCTATTTCTTTTGCTTGTGAGGGTTTGAATGGGCAGTTCTCCTTTTAGTTCAGCTGGAGAAATCTTCTTCTACTACACCCCATGTGGACTGAATAATTCTAAGTCCGGAAACCTGGGACACCTATAGTTGCCTGGAGCAGTTTCCTCTGGTGAATCCCACTTCCGGTACCTCAAGATGGAGCCCTCTGTGGTAAACTTCACTCCCTAGGACTTGTTTCACAGCTCTTTTGTGTGATTCGCTAGACTATAACGTTGCGCCATATATAATCAGAATCTAGCCACTATTAGGTTATACGTGGCAACTGACTTGCTTCTTCACTAATGGCTTCGCCATCAGGGTGGGGACCAGGGAGGGTGGCAGGAATACTTCCAAGTTCATTTTTAAAAACTACAACTTTTAGTAAATACCTCTCACTGCAGTGATTTAATGTGATGTACAAAGGTGAACCGTTTCCTCGCGTTAAACACATGTATTTTAATTTTCAGCAGACTAGATCCTATTTTTAGGTCGAGCCTAGCGCGCATGCGCTGCTCTATGGGAGGCTTCTTGTAAGTACTCTAAACTTCTCCGTGTGGGTCTGACTCCTCCCACACATCGGATTGGCTTTTGCGTGTGTCTTTCATTAATGAAAGCACGCAAATGGCTAAAGGCGGGTGCATGTCCCACCTCTTTTTGTAATGTTGACTCCCACGGCGTTTTGCTCTCGGGAGCGAGCAGCGGCGCGCAGGGTGGCAGCTGCATTCCTTGTGGGTCAAGTTACTATTTACACAGAACGCGCTGTGCTTTCGCTTTCGGCTGTTTTCGTATATGCGTTATTGCTTGTTTCTTAAGATCGGTTTGAATCTCCCTTGAAGTGTTTTGTCTTGGGGTTTTTCTGAACGTTCAATTGTGTGCTTAATGTATTACTTTAAGAAAACGCTACATGCCACAAAAATGTATGTGCCTTTTTGCATGTGTGTCTGTGCCACGGAAGTGTAAGTGTCTTTACCCGTGTGCCTGTGTGTGCGCGACGCACATGTTTGTTTTTCTTCTCCACTAATGCCAGAGCTGTGATATGAACACACAATGCGGTTCCTGGAATCGGCTTCTTCCTGGAATAGATAAAAAAAAATCTCCACAGCGAGCAGCAAAGAGCTCAACGTCAGGCAACACATTCCTTCCCTGCCAGCAGCAGAGGCGGACGCATGACCTAGCGCTCTCTCTCTCGCTGTCTCTCTCATATTCACCCCATTTTTACAAATAACTCCCAGTTTTGGGTCTGCAGTGAGCACAACCAGCCCACATCAGCATTCTACGCTTACTTAGAATGTGTGGGGATTACGGTCTATTTTCTTTCTCTTCACATATATGACTTCTTGCTTCGCAAAGGTTTTTATTTTCATTTTCGGGATTTATTTTTTTTGTCTTTGAAGTTACGCGAGTATCTGGGGGTTCCCCCTGAAATTCCTGTGTGTCCGATTTGGCAGCAGACTCTTGGTGCCAAGGTGCCGTGTTTTTGCGGAGGGCACTTGCCTTTGTAACTGGCTTGTCTGGGCCATATGTCGCTTCGTGGACTTGGAGTCACGGTGGTCCTGAGAGTATCGTGGGGGATCTGAAGCGGATGCCCGGCAGAGAAGACGGAGGAGCAGCCTCGCTGCTTGAGGAGCAACACACCCATGCCTTCGAAGCTCTCATGCTTTTCCCCTGGTCTTGGTCGGATATGATTCTCTGTCTTCAAGGGTAAGCTTCGGCCGTCACTGCGTGCTTCTTACGTGCACCTGCTGCTGGTGAACCTTTGCTTTCAGTGTCCGCATGCTTCATGTGTGATCTTCCGCAGCCGGCATCCATCCCTCACGCTTACTCTGCTTCCATGCCCCTTATTTACCTATAATATTGCCCTAGGTATGTCCCCACATGTGCAGTGCTTCTCTTGACTCCGTGCTTCACTTGTAACTCTTCCACACGTGTACCACTGCTCCACAAGTACCCAGCTTCCCGTGCCTGATGCTTTACGTGCGCTTTTGCTGTAACCATCCTCCACATGTGCCAATAGCTCTGGCTAAACACTTATAAGGTCCCAAAGGCGAGACCTATTGGCTATGCCAATGCTTGTTACATATGGTTTGCTGCATGATTAACATTCTGAACATTTTCAAGGCTCGGCTCGTGCAGTCTCTTGGAGCCAAGCCAGATCCCTGGCTCGGTTCTCTCCTTGTTATTTTGTTGAATCAGCCACCTCAAGTTAGGAATGGAGAAAATGTTAGTGTCTGTGAAAGTACAACAGAATGCACAATTAATAAATAAAAGCTCGTGCAAGGAGTCCACGCTCTCGGCCCTATGAGAACACACACCAGCCACTAGTCGGAAATCATACATTGGCCAAACAGTACTGAGGTGAACAAAGGAGGAACAAACGGCACCGCTGTTACCGTGAGCAGCCTCTGCCCGCCCCGCCTCCCCTTCCCCACTCCGGCATTTATTGAAACCTGCTTCACGCAGACAGCACCACTTCCCCCCCCCAGGAGCCGAATCCGCACACGGGGAGAGTGGAGCTTTCCGGGGCATTTCCCTTTTTATAAAACCTTCACTAAAGCAGAACATGTGATGTGCACACTCTCTGCGTTCTGCATGACTTAGAAGTTGTCACGTAATGTCACAACAGCGGCCAAAGAGAGAGAGAAGTAAAAGTCACACGAGAGGCAAGCCTTCGGACGCTAAACGTTGCAGGAACACGTCGTGCCTGCACTAGGTGATACTCAATATGGAAAATAGTGCTTACAAGACTAAATATCATGTAACAACCGAAATAAAAGGGCCAGTCGCCATGGGAGGTTACAAATGAAGACAAGGCGGAACGAGGGAGGGACTAACGAGCCTATTTACGAATCAGAAGCCAGCATTTACGAAGGACAATGACACAAGCCAATTGTCAGAACTGGTAAAATTCCGTTTGGTTCCTCAGGAGCACTACCCTCAAGAAGCCCACCTTCCAGCAGCCTTGATTCAAGCTTAACTGCACTGAGTATCAAAGTGGCTAGATGGGGGGGGGGGGGAGGGGGAGGAGGGAATTAGGTGGTACTGCGGGGAGGGAGACCTAGAACGAGACGTTGTCCTTGATTAACTTTCCTTTCGTGCTTCGTAAACTCTTTGACTATATTTAACATGGGTTAAGCAATGACAACATACCTGTAAAAGAAAAGCACGTTATGCATAGAACAGTCGTTGTGTACGTCTTCTCAGGCTTCACTTACAATTTATGTTCCTATAATTCTCAAGGATACAATGTTATGGTTAAACAACCATGTTTCAAAACGAAGCACACATTCATATAAAGAGCCACTTGGCTTTTAGACACAATGTTTCCGTAATGATGTGTTTTAACCACTGTTAAATATCACAATGGTACTTCCAACAACCTTTTTGCAATACACAACACGTTACATATGCTAATGAGGAAAATTAATATTCAAAAGCTCAAGGGAGCGCTTCAGCGCTATGTATCAGTGTTCAAAATATGCAAATGTCCAGGAAGCGCTTCAGCGCGATGTGACACAATGCCAAAGTCATCAGGTATGCAAATGCCCCCAAGAGCGCTTCAGCGCGATGTGCCCAAAATGCCAAAATCACCAAACATGTAAAGGACCAAAGAGCGCTTCAGCGCGATGTACAAAAATGCCAAAATCACCAAACATGTAAAACAGTGCCAAAATTACCAAACATGTAAATGCTCAAAATCACTTCAGCGCGATATGCAACTTTCTTTCAAAATGCAAAATAACAAAAACAGCATGAAGTTCCTTTCACGATGCTGTTGGTTAAGAAAGGAACGATCCTACCTGATTGTAGCTGAGAGAGGATCTACAACCTGGGAAAAGAAAACAGAAGTCTTCTTGCTGCAACCGGAATCTTCTTTCAGCAACCGGAGAACAGGAACAGCTGCTGCTCAAGCGCAGGGTTCTCAATAACCAGCAATGAGAACAGGGTGTGGCCCCTATTTAAAGGGCTCAGGAAGAAGTTTCTAGAACAGGGTGTGGTCCCTATTAGCTTCCCGATTCCAGCTCACATGTAAACTACTGGAGCTGAGAAGGGACAAAAGGCCTTGATAACATCAGTCTGCAACAAGCATTGGCACAGACACGTGGCAAAGTCACAACAAGCATTGGCAAAAACAATAGAAAACAGTAAACAGATAACATCATAGTCTGCAACAAGCATTGGCACAGACAAGTAGCAAAGTCACAACAAACATTGGCAAAGACAATAGAAAACAGTAAACAGGTGCCAGACAAGAAGGTGCACCAGGAATCTGACGTAGCAGAATCATGACACCAATGACAGATATGGGCAGAGAGTGGGCGGGGCTTCTATGCCATCTCTAGTACAGCAAGTCTCACAGAGCAGCGCATGTGCGCTGACTCTAGGCTCGACCTAAAAAATACCACGACTGCTTTACTCCCAACTAACAGACACAGGCTGAATTGTTAAAATATATATGATGGGCCTGATGTACCAAGCCATTTGCGGTTGCAAACCCTACAAATCACAGTTTGCAACCACATATAGCTTTTTTTAAATGTACTAAACTCATTTTGCGATCTGGTAACCTGTTTGTAAGGCATAACGAACCACTATTTGGAAGGGGCATGTTTATGGTGACCCTTACAAACAGTGAAACTGTATCCACTAATGTTTTGCTACCGGGTTGGGGTGGTAACACATTTGCAAAAGTGAGACAATCCCTTTGGAATATATTCCCCTTTGTAAATGGAAAGGAAAAAATAAGCTTGTTAGGTAGTAGGCAGTGGTCAGAGAACCACTGGCACCTCTCAAACAATCATAATAAAATAATAAATGTTTTATTTTTAAATGCAACCCTTCACCCAGTTTCCCTTGAGGAATAAGGGCTACATTAAAAGAATCCTTTATTTAAAATGCAATCACAGAGATGGCGGTCTGCTGACCCCAGTAGGCTACCATCACTTTGATGGCATCTGATCAAAGTGACTTACAATTTACAACCTACCTCTTGAATATTGAGGTAGGTCGGAGTGCCACCCACTACGATTTGGAATTGTACGAACCAACCTATCAATAAATAGGCCTGTTCGCAAAATTCCTTTCCATTTTTAGCCACCACTTTTTGCAAATGGAAACTTTGTATCGCAGGCCCTATGTTTTTTTCACCACAGTTTTTGCAACTCTAACAGTTTTCATTGTTTTGGCCATGCATTCATTCATAAAGTCAAAATAGAATGAATGAAAAAAATGAGTTAGAGGGAAAGCTATGCATTTTTTAAATGTGCCCAAGAATCTGAATTTAGGAACAGGGGTTACTTGTACCACTTTGAATTTCTGGTTATCTATATTCTATGGATTTTTAGGGAATTTTACAAAATGTGTTTTTTTGCACTTTTACAATTGGAAGCCAAATAATTTAGAGAAATTCAATGCATAACAACAAGTGTTCTATTCTCATTGCCAACATTTTTTCCAATAAAAGCAGTACCCCACCTGTGTAAGTGGGTCTATCATAAGGGATATGACAGACACAAAAAACACCTTGGCAACATCAAGATTTTTGTTTCGAATTACATGAGTCTCATGGATGGAAAAGTTGCGGCATCTGGGTTTGGTGTTCTTCGGAGTTTCAATCATTTTTTGAATTGATATACAAGGGATAATCCAAGGAGGTATGAATTTTGAATTGATATACAAGGGGTAATCCAAGGAGGTATGGCTTTTGATGATCCCACAAAGTTAGGCCAAGATCAAAGACGTTTTGTAGTCGCCATCTTGGAAAGCTCCCTGCATCACAGCACAAGCTGTGGAATATTTTTGCTTAGTGACAACCTCAGGCTCCGCAGAGACAAACATGGTTTATACTTGTGTATGGGTGGTATGTGGAAAGTCTGTAGCACTGCCCGTTTGATATTGTAAAAGGTTCCTGTGTGTGGGATCCTACTCAGATTTTAAATTACTCAAATTCTGTGTTGACACTCATTGCACCCACCGCAGGTGTAATGCATGCACATTCAGCATGCTAGCTCTAGTAGTTGCCTCCAAGATTGTCATGGGAGAAAGTACAATAATGTGTCTTACCTGCAAACAAGGATGCTCACTCAAAATGGCAGTCTAGACAGCTGTAAGAATTTTCGCAGCTAGAGTGAATTGTCTCTCAGCTGCTGAATATAAATGCAATTTATAGGTTATGGGTGGTGCTTTTCCCCTGTTAAATAAAACATTTATGTAGACTGATATGCTTGGAATAACTCTGATAATTCATTTTTTATGTCACGTCTGTAAATATTTAATTTCCAACATATCTACCTATCGCTCGCATAAGACTGCTGTACACGCATCGATCCAATTCTTGTCATAAAATGGTGGGTGACATTAAATCATATAAATTCTTCACCCGTGGTAGATAAGTCACAACAAAATTAAAGAACACAGTGAAAGATGTTGTTGTTTTTCTAAGTATTTGGGGGTTGCAAAGTAGCACATTTCTGCATATGGTGCCAGTCCTTTGCCTTCACTGGATAGATCACATCCCAAAAAGGATACACTAAGTGCAGCAATCTTTGATTTGAGGAATTTTATTTTATATCTATGATGAGCTAAAGAAGTCACAATTCTACTATTCAGTCCTGCCTTTCTAAATATTCACCTTAGTGATTGTCAGTGAAATACATATCACCAATATATGTCACTACATCGTGATTGTACTGAAGAATCTCCATTATTCTCACTATGAATAAATCTGAAATGTTTTTATCTCTCTATGGTGATCTTGTATACACATAGCACCAAAAGTGAACACCATTTTATTTTGTGATTCAGGCGGCATATTGTGACTAAATAACCCATAGTGGTATTAAGATTCATGATTACATTCTCTTTGAGAGTCTAACAAACTATTGTTACTCTTGCTGCGCGGTCCAGAAGCACTGCTGCCCAAGTTCCATTACCCAGAAGTTTCTTATTCCCCAAGGCCTGTTTTTTCTTTTTAGTTTCAAGTCTTTCATTTTCTTTGAAAACAAGTTTTAAATCCAAACCTTTCTCCTTCTTCTTCACACTGTACTCTCTGACCCAGGACTGCTCATTTTCAGCTTTTTTGTCTTTTCTCCATTCCTCAGTTTGGCCACTTCTTTCCCCTGAGAGTATTTCTCCGAGTACCTACTCTCTCCAAAGTGCTGGGAAGAACAGCTAATAGTATACCAATATCATTAGGGCTTCCTTATTTTATCACAGTACCTCAATTATAACCGTCCCCACTGGACTCCTGCTTCGGTAGAAATGCAGTCCATGTTTACCACTTAGCCTTATGCTACTTTTTCCCCATCAGAAGGTGTTTGTTTCTTTTTCTTTTGTACTGCATCTCAGCATAGGGCATTATTCAAGTCTCAACTTTTCAAGGTATATATTTCACAAATACATTTTAGGTTGTTCCTGCTCAGGTAGTGGTATAGTGGCAAGATACTGGCATATGGCAAACAATGCAGCTTCCCTCATTAATGTTACTAAGAACTATTGAAGACACTGGATTAAGGTTACCCATACATTTCATACCAAGCAGAGCAGCCTCATGTTCATTTTGCATTGGTTTTAGAACATCTGGCAAACTCGCATTAGGGGGTGTACCATAGTTGGCATATATGCTAGCAAAAATGGCTCTCGGGCACCGCGTTTTTAAATGGGTAGTACCATTCCCAAGGGAAGGCACATAGTAAATATTCTACATTTATCTTGGGTTGTTGTATGAGATTGTTGGTTTGTTGTATGGGGTTGTTGTAATTCTAAATAAGTCTTAGTAATTATAATAAGCAATCAAAAATGGGATTTCATTTTGCTTAATGGGTACTTTACCCATTAATGCATTTATAGTCTGTGGACGTATTCGCTCTGTTGGACATCCTTGTGCGAATACTTAAGTCCCCTTAGCCAATTTGAGCCTGCAGCAGTTTACTTTCTTTTGTAAATTTTTCACTGATCTCACAAAAAGTTTCTCGATTCAGATTATACGAAAGCTGGGGATTAGAACCTCGAGATTAGCTCGTGTACTTGTAACAACTGGACTCTTCATCTAACTTTGTCAACATTTGTTCTTTCCTTAAATGAGCAATTAGCAGAAGGAAATCGTTAAAGGTTTAACAGGAAGGCCTTATCTTATGATGGATGTTATGCGCACTTTATTGAACCAGTTTTGTGATTTTGGCACTATGTTCTGCACTTTATATGTATTAACCTGTTATGCAAGGTAACAGTGTGTGTATGCCATTTACTGTTTTGACTCATGAATTAAATCATGCAATTGTGGAGAATTGCTTGTTGTGGGTTTTTACCATACAGTTTAAAAAAATAAAAATGTATGTTCTCGAAAGTGTTGGTGATTGATTTTGGTTTTGTGTGTGCTTTTATGGTCACATTTGTGTCTGAAATAAAGTGATGTAACATGGACTTAAGCCCCAAAATTAGTTGCTACCATCTAGAATATGTACTGCCTCGGTCATCTGTACATAGGCACCAATTATCACAACAATTCTCTTAATTATGTGGGTTTATATTTTGTGTAGGATCAATGGACCCATCCGAACTGGCTCCACTAAATGTGAGAATTCCCCACTGAACCATAAACCATGTTTTTGATAAGTTACGGCTATCTCCTTGTTTTCATACTGTATATATTGTGCATGAGCGTCTATTGGCTTATATGTGGCAAAGTGCCAGGTAACAGCCCCAACTGCTGCAAACTCTACCCAGAGTAAAATATTTTAAAAAGGAAAAGCTGGACTCGTTGTTATTATTATTATTTATTTTAAAGCTGGACTCGTTGTGAATACCAGAACTGCTTTGTCCCCAGTGGCTGGAAACCTGTGTACTATTAAGTGATTATTCAATAGACAACTAATATTCGCCCTTATTTGTACAGTCCCATTTGCCATTTTAACAAAATATTCAAAGAGTAATTCAAAGAGCATTCAAAATCCTTTTACTAGTTAAGTGTTCAACAAAGCCTCCAGCAGAATAGACAGCTCTCTTCTGAACCAAAGGTGGAAACCAAAATTACAACGGACGACTCGACATTAGTAATAATCGGCAATTATTTCTGTGTAGCCCCTGACAGTAGTCAAACAACCAGCCCGACGATTATACACATTTTTTTAAAACAGGAACCGTTAGATCCTTCATGGCTCTTTGGAAAGCACAAGTATGGATCAACTTACCAATTCTAGGCTGACGGAACAGACATGTTATGGCCCACACATTTTCCCTGGACTACCGTGAGATCATTCTTATTTGGCATGTAACAATGTCAGAGACTGTCAAGCCTATTTTTTTTTATTGTTGTTGTGAGTTCTAGCATATTGTAGCCGAATGTGCACCCACACAGAAAAACCACAGTTATTTTAAGCCAGTTTTAGTGCAGAATAACTGATACAAAATTAGTGCAAATATCAGTAAAGGAGTAGCAACAACATGTGAGATATAAAGACAATTACATTTGGCAGAATATTACATAATGTGCATTTTAGAATCCTTACATACCTGCTCATAAAGCAGTATTGCCATAATAAGTGTCTTATTTCAACACACGTTATACCTGTACTTTAAATATGTTTGCCCAGTTTGCAGGGTTGTCTGCAATGCAAGGCTAATTTATGTTCTACTGGGAAAAATATAATGAGATAAGCAGCATCAGATGGACTTCGATAGCTCTCCTTGGCAGTGGCGGAGGAGCGCAGCCCAACTGCTTTTAAGCAGTGCGAAGTAGAAACAAAAAATGATACCTTTGAGCTGACTAGCTCTTGGAGATGCACCGGTGCGCTAGGGAGAGATACAGAGACCTGAGAGGATTGTGGTAGCTTTCTCAGCAACCCCAGATGAATTTCGTTTTTAGGTCTCGCCTACGCAGCGCGCATGCGCTGCTTAGGAGACCTTTAGCCGTAGTGCAGCTCTTTTTCAAAGCACATACTCGTGCTTGTGGCGGCATACGCCTTGCGGGAGTGCGCAGCGGCGCGCCACAAGCACGAGTATGTGCTTCCATAAAGAGCAAACAGCTGCTGCTTCGCGCGCGCGTTCGGAAGCATTCCCAGGGTGTCTTTTATTCTGTACACTCCCCCCACCCCTCCCACTTGTTGTTCATTTGTTTCGGGGCAGGAACACTCGCGCTTGTTAACCCTTAGTTTGTGAAGGCAGCACTATATATACACAAATGACATGGCACGCAAGGCGATCTAACAAAATGCAATGCACTTCATGACATTCCACACGTCAATACTTACGTTCCATACTGAAAATACTTATGCTTTCATTTTCGTTTCTATCTGGTGACACATTAAACTGTGTTTCTAGGACGTAAACAATTTACGTCACCTTTGGCAAAGTCTAATTCAGTTGCTGTTAGTATTTTACTGTTCCTTCCAAAATCAACTGCTGAACTTGAAGGGCAGATGTTTGTGTTGTGAGAAGATAATGCTGCAGAAAGGCTATGCACTGGTGACTTGCTGATAGTGCTTAATTTGTCTTGGCAAGGACACGGAACATCCTGTGATTCTGGGCAAATCACTTAATCTCCCCGTGCCTAACAAAAATGAATGTTTCTTCGTGTAACGCAACTGGTGCTCATGTAAAGCGCTCTGATACCCAATACCTTTGGGTCAAGTTCGCACTATATAAAACTCTGTAAAAATGATTTTTTTTTTTTTTTTAATTGTAAAAATTAAAAAATATGTGTGTTTGCTGATTGTAAGGCTGCTTGTCTTGATTCCACCTCATGCTTCTTTCTTTACCACCTTGCACTTCCGGTCTCTTTTATCTCATTCTTTAAGGTTACTTTCCATTCCTGCTTTCTCCCAGTGTCAAACTTTCCAATATTTCCCTTCCTTTATCTGGGTGTCTTTTTTGTTTTTCTCATTCTTGTTCTGGGACAAAGTCTGATGATAAAAAAGTATGTCCACGTCTCCAAAAATGACTGCCAGTGCTCACCACCTGCAACGACCAATACAAAAACAAGCATTGGCATAGCCAATAGGTCTCGCTTTTGGGACCTTATAAGTATTTAGTTATGCAGCACAATATCCTTGGTGCAACAACATCAACAGTTGCATGGCTAAACACTTATAATGTCCCAAAAGCGAGACCTATTGGCTATGCCAATGCTTGTTATCTCTACTGATGAAGGATAATATCCAGAAGCACGTGTCTAGAGATTAACAGCACTAACCTGCATCAACTTTGGTGAAACACTTCAACAAAAATTCAAGCAAGCATTTAAACTGAACTGCATTTACCAGGATGCTAAGGGGCGAACTGTGTTGGGAGGTGAAGCAGTGTGCTTCCGTCCTCCTTCTATATGAGGTGTAGCGGTTAGGTAGGGAAAGACCCCCATGAATCACCAGATATTACTATCCTAACCTGGTGCACCCTGTAATTATTGCAGACTTCGTGCCTGTACTCCGATCACAGGCTATGCGGTAATTTCCTGAGCTCCGTGCAGCTCCTGAGGTGCTGCGTGCCTATTCCGGAGACTATGGAAATTCTGACACTTGCCGGCAAAAGGGCTCTCCCTGCAATGCCCCCAGCCCAGATCCAGTGCCCCTGAATATGGCCAAAACAATTATGCCCCCGCTGGCGGAGAGACTCCTTGGTCCCCCGCATAAGTAAATTGAGTTAGGTGCAGCCGCCCACGAACGCGCGGTGCGGCTGCCACATATGCTGTGAAGCTCAGCCCCCTCCGCAAGCACCGGAGGCTGAGCGGGAGATGCCGTATCTTTCTTCTTTGGCCATGGATGACGGGCGCAGCCTTTCTTGCCTGCTCCGTCCACAGCAGAACTCTTCCTCTCCTGTGGGTATTGATGGTGGAGACCTCCTTTGGTCTCAAGCTGCCGCTCCTACAGCACGCAGGCTGCAGCACGCCGACCTAGCATCTCGGAATCGCACTGCTACTCAGGTTTCCGGCGTCTCTCTTCGGGCCGGCCGTCCCCGCCCACCATGACGTCTGTGTTGCGATGGGGCTAGGGGAGACTCCTGACTGGGATTCCTTCATGTTTGATGCCGCCACCGCTCACAGCCCAGGGCCAACGTAAACAGAGCTCTGGCTGAAGATCAGTGTGGGACTAGCCGCGAGGGAGAGTGCTCCTTGCGCCTCAGCTCTTCCCTCACCACGCGGCAAGTGCAGCACTGCATGCGATGAGATGCATACAAAAGCGCTCCTTCACGGCAGGGGAAGCTCTCTCGATCGGCTGCACTGGGGGGCACAGCGCTTCTCCATGCGCTGTACTGCCCAACAAAGCGATCCTCAGCCTTTAACGCAGCACGATAAAGCGCTCCGTATATAAGTTTCCTCAAAAAGGGATGAAGTATAGTCCAGTCCTTCCCCCTGTTCCAGCTAGGAGCAGCAACTGCAGTCCGTACAACCCCCACACACCTCCGGTGCAGCGCCCTTCACACAGTCATCAGCCCTCCTTCAAGGCGGTTACTTTATGATACAGCAAGGATCTGTCTTGAAGTCTTTTTTATCCCTGAGACTTCTAGCAGGATGCCAGCACACACAAGCCCTTGGAGAGTCCTTCACAAGCAGAATACCACAGCAGGGCAAAAAGAGTCAGTCCTTTTCCTCCACCACAGACAGAAGCAGCAACGGCAGGCCATCCCACCCCTCGCTCAGAAAAGGCAGCGCTCCTCACAATCCTTCCGCTCTTCTTCCCGCCAGGGCCCTCTTGTTCCTTGAAGTAATCTAAAGTCCTGGGGTTTTAGGTGTAATACTAATACCTCAAATGGTCATTGTTCTCTTTGCTGTAAGGGTCTCTGAACCCAGTCCAAACCAGTCCTGTCCTCCCTGATGCAGCATGACCACAGGGGACGGAGACAGCATTGTGAAAAAGGAGACACAGCCTATTCAGGTGCAAGCAAAACTACCAAGATTATTTCCAGGCTGCGTCTTAGAGAGGCCTATAATCTCATAAGAATCAAGGAAAAAGATGAATGAAGACTGCCTGTAACACAAAATACTGAGACTGAATATTTGGTCATGCCCTTCGGTTTATGCAATGCTTCAGCAGCATTTTGACATTTCATAAATGATTTGTTTTGTGACATCTTAGACACTTTTGTAGTAATCTACATGGACAAACCTCTTGTATTCTCAGACACTAAAACAACACAGAACACATATGAGAAAGGTTATTCTTCGTGTATGGAAATATTATTTGTATGCCAAGGCAGAGAAATGCATCTCTGATGCGGATTAACTAACCTTATTAGGTTCTATTATTTCAGATCAAGGCATTTAAATGGACCCAAATTAGGTGAAACCTGACCGGTAATGTACAAACAGATATAAAAGTTCTTGGGATTTGCAAACTTTTATGCACAGTTTATGGAAGTCTGACAGTGAAGCACAACACTGGCCTAACTAAGAAAGGTCAAGCCTTCTTGTGAGAATATCAGCAATAAGAAGTGTACAAGACATTAAAGGCCACCTTTACATCTTCTCTAAGCTTGATGCTCCTTTATGGTTCTCAGTCCATTCTTCGTCAAGAGGGAATACCCCATTACAGCAATTAGGAACAGTTAACTAAATTACAAGCCAACAATTCACCAACCTCAAAACGATTGTTTGACTGAAAGGTTAGTTCAAAGCATAGAACAATGCCAGTGGGGTTTCATTTCTGATCATCAGAAGAATCGGGTAAGGCAGAATTCCCTTAAAAGAATGTGTTTCCCAAATCTACGTAGTTAATTAGGATTTTCTCCCTTTTTCTTTTTGTGCGAGTTCCATCCCGGGGTCTGCTCTTCATCCCATAAGCATGCCTTCAGTGAAAACTATTACAATATATGGTTCACAAATCTTTTATTTGTCAAGGCCACGTACAAAAATCCTAGATTCTTCATTTTCAGTGTGTGTTTCAGTTTGTCTATCCATAACAGACCTAGCCACACCTGGTATATTATCTCCTCACTGAGTTGGTCTGTTTCCCATTAAAGAAATAGCCTGGAAGGCCACAGAGTAAGGCTAATTAAGAACTGGAAGCTCCATATTTTCACATATCTAGATTTAAGATAGCTAAATGCACTGTAAGACCAATGCTTCCATCAGAGGTAACAATAGAGGGTCATCCCGAATTTGAGCGTGAAGCAATCTTGGACTTTAGATATAGACAGAGGCCACTGCAATATTTGATAGCTTGGAATTGTTACAGTGAGGCAGACAGATCATGGGAACCAACCTCTTTTGAGCCTGCCTTCCCATGCCCTATTACTACACAATAGAGAAAGCAAAATTTCCCCTTGGTAATGAGGTAAAATATAACAATTCAGCACTCTCAATTGTCATTCACTCATGTGAGAATTGGAACGAATGCTAGCCACAAACTCCACTATACGAAATTGGAATAAGGGAGTATAGTCCCTCAGTGGCAGGAAATTCAGGAGAACTAGTTTCCCTGGAAGATTTTAAGATATTTTAAACATGGACGAGGAACCTGCAATACAATAATACTCTTAGATGAGAGGTAAGGAATCATATAAATTCTCCTTAAAACCAATTACACAGTAAAAGCTTTCAAGAATGGAACAATATATTTAATGTCCCTTCTATATTATAGTAATCATGCAATAATGCTCCTAAGAGTAGACAACAAGTGAAAGCTGGGAGTATCGAAGAAACCACAGCCTGACCATGGTTACCTAAAAAGCGACACTACACCAAGAGTGGTGAGTGGCTATTCGTTTTGTGTGTAACTTCTTCACCTCCCCCCATTTTTCTTTCCTTTTTCTTTCTTTCCTTTTTGCCCAGTTTGCGTATGGCTAGAATGTGGTAGTATGAATGGGTAAACGGAATACCTGACTCCGTTTTTAAGGGGCTGGAGGTACTATCTTTCCCTATCATCGAGATTAGAGATCTAGCGCTAAAGAACTTCAGTTTTGACATATGAGATGGTCTGAAATGTGCCTTCTTTATTCCAGTTGTACCTATCGCTTTGTTCCACCTTACACAAAATGGAATATCGGTTACATCGTAGGGAGGAGGGGGGTATTGGATGTGGAGTTTAGGAACCTAAATCCTTTTCCATGTTTTTATTTTGATGTAGATCACTGTTTTAATGGTTGTAGGAGCTACAGTTCCCCTAATATCGAGTCCCGAAGAAGGTGGCTTTAAATAAAATTAACGTACCACCGAAACGCGTCGACAACAGTTTTAATTTTGAATCCAACCACAAGAATTCGGGGAAGGAAATGATTGCAACACTCACCTGAATTATAACTTGATGCTATGTGTTGGATCAATAGATACAACAGGCAATTTTTTGCAACTGTGTAGATAGGGTCTCCTGTATATTATATTCTTTTACTATTGTGTGATGTCAATAATTGATTGTTTTTCGCCGGATTTTAATATGATTGCAATAAATTTTCATTGAATTGTAATGTGATTACATTTTTGCTTTGATTACATTTTGTATGTTGTACATGAATTTTATACACTACTTATGTCTGCAGAATTGCTTTGTTTTCTAAAAACGAGAGGCTAGACCTCTTTTGTGATAATTAGGCCTTTTTATGCAGCAAAATAAACAATCTCTGAGAGCTACATCTCTGACTTGGTGATACATTGATTAGTGGGTGGGTTAGTGTATTATATAACCTGAGTGAATGACAATTGAGAGTGCTGAATTGTTATATTTTACCTCATTACCAAGGGGAAATTTTGCTTTCTCTACTGTTTAGTAGTGCCCTGTTCCCTTTTGCAGGGGGGCCGCCTCTCTAGTAGTATATACTATTACTACACAAGCCTTCAACTAAATCGATAGAGAAGAGGTTTTTTTCGGGAGTGGCAGTGTTAGCAACAGAGGTAAGTAATGGGTCTGAGAACGAAATGATCCCTAGAGAATCACAGAAAAAAGCGCAGTAAGAAAGTGAATTGAGGAATCTGAAGGGCTGGTCATTGTTGACTGGGGCAGAGGGATTAGGCGAGCCTTGTAGGTCTGACTAAACAGAGACTCAATCAGAGCAAAGTCTTGAGGGAAATCGGGACCTTTCATGTGAATTTAAGAAGTAGCAGTAACAATGGCCAGTGGTCTTGCAATTGCTTAGTGGTACGTTTCCACATTTGTAGCTTGCTCACCATTGTTTCCTTTGTCTGTGCTTTTGCTTTTCTTCATCCCTTCTGTTTCCTTACCCTCTACAGCTTGCTAACTGATATATGCCGATATTCTAATACTTTCAGAAGCCATTGACTCTGCTCTGGTGCTGTACGAACTTGCCAGTGTCCTCTTGTGGCATTCTCTAGTCTCAGCATTTGTCTAGCTCATTACCATCAAGGCAACTGTCCATCATCAGCTCCAGTCTTCAGGCTCTCTGAGTAGCAACAGTAATTCCAGTAGTCCTTAACTCCTTAAAGGCGTACTTCTGATGAGACCGGGTAAGTCCAAGAGTGAATTACTGTATATGCATGAGCGTAGTGTGTGGCTATCGCTAACAGCTCTGCAATGTAGTCCACTTGGGTCGTATGTACATTGTGCTGACTAATGCGAGATGGATGTCCTTTTAATTGAGACAACTTGTACTTCATCACTGAGAAGCCGCCCTGCTGTGTTTTCCCTCTCTTCACCCTTACCCCCCCTTTTCCCCCTAGCATAGAGCGCAAGGTCTGACTGAGAACAAACCACAATAGCAACCATGCATCCTTCCAAGGGTGGAGGCTTGGAGATTAGCATAGGAATCCAGAAGCTTGTTTTCCCAACACAGGTCTTCACAGACATGCCACAGCGATCAGTGGTTCACAATTCGACTAAATCTCATGAACCTTTTTCTGATATATTTAACGTTTAAAATTATCCGAGATTAGAAGGGACTTTATATCACAACGTGAGAAAAGGCTGTATTTTGTCTTGTCTCCCACCTTTTCTCGCACCTCTAATTATTTTTCGAATAAAGTCTAGTTCCAACTGGGCAGAACACTTCTTTCTTAGTTTTGCATAGGGTAAAAAGGACTTAAAAGTAATTGCAACTGGCGTTTCCATAAACTGCTCCAGTAGAAGGTAGGGTTTAAACCTTTAGAACTGTATTTTAAAAAGTAAATAAAAAGTGGGATGACCAATTGTTAAAAATTGGGTTACTGGTTGACTGGGGTGCGAGCCCTGGTCAAGCAGCAACACAATCCTAGTCAGGGTAAGGCACAAGCAAATCCTAAATTAGCTAGTGCTCAAACCCTGCTGGTTTGGCACAGAGACGTCAGGCTTAACTTAAAGGTAATGTGTCAAGTATTTGTGTAACACCTCAAACAGTAAAACAGTGAAAACACCACACAAAATGATCCCATACCAGGTTAGAAAAATAGAGCTTAATTTAATAAATAAAACAAAACCAATGACAAAAGTCCAATAACTAGAACTGGAGTTATGAATTTTTAATGAATAAACTGTAAAGTAGCACCTAAAAGCAGGAAGCACCCAACTTGGCTATATGGTCGCGCTGAACGGGGTCAAAGTCAAGCGTTCACGCCGACCACAATGGAGCGCAGGTCGGGTACAGTCCCAGATTAGTCCTGAGGAAGGTATACCTTCTCAAGTTTTGTGCCAAGAGTCCCGTTGGAGAGAGTCGTGGGGAGCAAGGAGAGTGTCGCAGGCGGTGGTCGGCGTTGCGCGAAGAGCAGGCCGGATGTCATGGACAGGCGGGTTGGAGCTTTGCGCGGGCCTCCCACGCGGGCAATTGATGCTTGCTGTGTGAAGAGATAGGCTCGTGCTGGAATTCGGTGTGAGCGGCGCAGTCTCGGTGCGAACTGGCCTGTTCGTAGTCGTGAAGAGCACAAAAGCTTGATTTTAAGAGCACTGGGCCACATCAAGGGTGCAGGACCTAAGGGCACCACTTGTGGGTCAGGAACTCGCTGCAGCTGGGTTCATGGGCTGGTTGGGGAGCCTTTTATGTCCTTGAGGCTCAGATCAGGAAGACAACAGACTAGCCCTTGGAGTCACTCTTGGGTCCTGGGTTCAAGATGAAGTTGCAGGTCAAGTACTTCTTCCCCGGGCAAGAGGTCAGCAGGTCAGCACAGCAGGGCAGCAGTTCCTTTAGTGCAGCAATCCAGCAGAGTGGCAGACCTTGCAGCAGCACAGTAGACCTTCTTCCAGGCAGAGTATGCACAGGTCCAGAAGTGTACTAGGGGGGAGAAGCTTCTAGACAGTCGTTGTGAAGTACATGGAATTTCCTGCCTCCATGCCCTGGCTCCAAGCTGGTTGAACTGACAACGCAGCGTCGCTGGGCCCTTTGTATGAAGGCAGAGCACAGGCTATCCCTACCTGCCAGCAGATGGCCCACTCAGGCACACCTAATCCTTCTATTGTGTAACTGTCTGGGAGGAATTCATTAGCTACACTCAGCCATGTGACCCAGACAGGCAACAGGCACAAAAGGGCTAAGGACCGGAAAAAGCCAGCTTTCTTAAAGTGCCATTATAAAAACTGCAATGAAAAAAATCTGAGTTTACCATTAAGGAGGGTTGTAGACACCAAATATGGCATAGCCACCAGCTCCCAATTGGAAATTACAGCTTATTAAATCTGTCAAGAAATCCCCAAAGTTATCCTATGGAGAGGGGGGCGGGGGGTTTACAGAAGTAAAAAACAGATATAGGAGTTTTTCACTACCAAGACGTAAAACTCGAAGAGTACATGCCCAGACTTTTATTTACACAGCACCCTGCCCTATGGCTACCTAGGGCCTACCTGAGGGGCGACATATGTGGTAAAGGCTTGGCAAGGGGGTTTAAATACAAAGTTGACTTGGCAGTTTTAAACTGCATTCAGGCTGCAATGGCAGGCCTGGTACATGTTTTACAGTGCTGCAGCGGGTGGCACAATAGGTGCTGCAGGCCCACTAGTAGCATTTAATTTGCAGACCCTGGAAATATGGTATACCACTCTACAAGGGACTTGCACGTGAATTAAATATGCCAATTGGGTATAAGACAATGTAACCCTGTTTAAGGGGAGTGCGCACAAGCACTTTAGCACTGGTTAGCAATAGTAAAGTGCACAGAGTTTATGGCCAACAAAAATAGGTTCAGCAAAATGGAGGAGGAGAGGCAAAACATGGGGGAAGACCACCCTAAAGCTGACAGGCCTAACAGTAAAACATTTACCAAAGTTATCTTACAGATGGAATTAACTGGTATAAAACGGTTTATAGTTTTTATACATGAAGTCAAACTTTATGAGCATTAATGTGTCAGCTGCTGAAATCTGGGAGTAAATTGTGGGTGACAGGTAAGAAATCCAGACAAGGATAACTAAGAAGCTGGACAAATTTTGTCAACTATTATTAATGTTTTCTTTTGGGTTTGACCCAATATTTGGGGAGATGCCTCAGCGAGCTACAGAGTAATAAAGCTCTGCAACTCAGGAAGGTGCCTTAACACGATCACACTTCCACAGCTCTATTCTCAATTCACTAAGTATTCAAGGAAACGTAAATGATATCCAAGCTATGTTGTATAGCTCATGTAATCTTCTGCTTCAAGAGTTATCCATTCATCTATTCTCCCAATGTGAAATTACCCTATACACCCAGACTAAACAACTATCCTCAACTACTTATCTCAACCTTTTGATACCACAGTTATAAAACCTGGACGCTGACGTTTCTTGGTTCAACTCTATGCTGTGTGGTATGCTCTACAACTTGGGATACAGAACATACTCAAAACCTGTGCATTTATTTCTTATCATGCAGTAACTCCTGAAATCTAACACCTGTTGTCAAATGTAGTGCTCACTCACAGTAACAGCACATGCACAACTTAACATACATGTTTAAAAACATAGAGCCTTATGTGCTAATCACCAGAAACGTGACACTGCAAATCTTACAACATGCATGACACAAGTGTCTTTGCAATCGATAAAACAAGTTGACTCTGATTAACGATAGAATATTCTAGTTTTTTTTTCTCCATACATGACATGCAGACCTTTACAGCGTGTAACTGTTAGTGTTTTTAGGATTAATTCAGGAATTTTAAATACAAGCCAGGTTTCCACAGTAAAATAATGTCTATTAGCCAATGGCAAGGTTTCTACATTATATTCAACTCAGTAATTTGCATTTAACATTCATAATTAAGCAGGACGACAACAAACATGAGATTAAATGACAAAACAGTGTGCACACACAAAATGTTTCACGTTACGTGAAATTAATTTTTTTAGACATTAGACATATATATCTTCCGTTCTCAATTCCGGACTATTTTTGAAAAATTCAAGGGCCACCAATCACTGTTGCACAAACATGCAAAACTACAAAAGAACTTCACAGACCTAGAGCACTAAAACAAATATCAGAAATAGCAAAGTAAGGCTTTACCTCACTGGCATTATAGCTTGTTGTAGTACCCCAAGGAGCTGAAAAACCCATGTTTACATTGCGCAATGCAGTTGTAATGTCTGATTTTATGTATATATATATATATATATATATATATATTTTCGAACATGGCCCTCTCTGCATTTGTTGGCAGGATGGGCCGTCCTGCCATTTTGGGAGGGACAGAGCCGTTCCCTGCCCCACTTACATTTCAAAGGGGCTGCCTCCAGCACATCCTCAAAGAACTTGAACCAGCCTTTCGTCACCCTAGAACCCTTAGAGCCTGGGCAGGGGAAGGAAGGACATTTCCAGAAGCAGATGGGGAGGGCGAAGTATAGACGATTCTCCCACTACAAAGACTGACACCAGGTGTAAATACTGGACCCTCAGACCAACTCTTCAGAACACTGCTAAACCTGTGGAACACTTCAGAAGGACTGTCTTGAACTTCAGAGGACTGCCCTGCTACTTGAGACCTGCCTTGTTTTACAGGAGGGCTGCCGTGCTGCTACCAGAGGTCTGCCTTGCTGCTTGAAGGAGAGAGGACCATCTCCTTGAACCCAGGACAACCAGAGGGATTCCAATGGTCAGTTGGCAGACCTCCTATTCTGAGCTACAGGGACACTAGTCTCAGAGGCCTCCTGCAACTGCCCAGGTGACCTGCAACCCCTCAGCTGACCTGCTGCAACTGGACCTGCCCGAGCCCTGCTTGCCTCTGCTAGAGTGAGACCCTGATCTCCAGGAGGTACCTCTTCCAGTCCTGGACCCTCAGCTGACATCAGAGTGCACTCCTCTGAAAAGAAAAGGAGAATGTTTTGGGCTTTTTGGTGAGATCTTCACACTACAGCGACCACCAGTGACAACCAACGTCAGTTTTGCACTTCGTGCTACAGCATTCACAGCCCACTGCGACTGCCAACGCAAAGCTCCAGCCACAACCGTCTGGAACACCCAACAGGATATGCGCTGCAGCGACGACCGTCCAGGACACCAGGCCTGCTTTGAACTACTGCATCCCCTATGCCCTACCTGCTCCTAACAGCCTCCTCCACCGCAAACTGAACTCCTCACACCTGACTTTGAGAAGGAAACTTTTTCAGTGACCAACCTGGTCCCTGTATTTGTCCCATGCTCCATCCTGAACTTGTGATTTTCCCCTGGTCTAGCACGACCAGATGAATGCGAGTGGCGCTTCGTGCTTTTAGGTGCTGTCCCGACATAAATCTTTGATATTGCATATCTCCGCCTCTATTGACTGGATTTTTGTTGTTTTGGTGTCATTCTTATAATTAAATGTTACTCCATTTTTCTAAATTGGTGTGGGAGTTTTCTTATTTTGGGTTTTCACTTTATTACTATTTGTGTGCTGCATCAATACTTAACACATTGCCTCAAAGTTAAGCATGACTGCTTTTGTGCCAAGCTAACACAGGGTTAAACACAGGTTTATTTGGTGACTTTTGTGGTTCACTTAACAAGAATTATGGTTGTTGGTTAAGAAGGGTTTTCACCTTCCTCAATCAAAAACCCAATTTCTTACATTGGTGTTTAGTTGTGGGATCCAGTACTTGTGTTTGTGCAGTAGCACTCAGTGCTTTTTGTGTAACAATAAAATCCCAGGAATAATCTGACATCAAATTGTAATTGCTTTTTGATTTTAATCCGCCTTCATTGGCCTTTTTTTCTTTTCCCTAATTCAATTCCATTCTACCTGTTTGTGCCTGTAACCCTGCCTGCAAGCATGGTGTTTGAGCTCAAAAACCTGGAGAGCTACACAGTGGCTGAGCCCAAGGGAATCTGCGGAGAGAGGGGGGTCCCAGCAAACAAGAGCTTCAAGAAGCAGGAGCTTCAGAAGGCTCAGGGCCTGCGAGGAAGCTCACCAGTTACAAGCTACAACAGAGAAGCAAGAAGAGGAGGAGGAGGATATGGAGGAGCAAAAGGGGGAAATGGAGGGGGAAGGACCCACAGGATTCAGGGCCTCTGTCAGATCCAGGGCAGGCAGCAGCATCTCTTCCCACATCTTCTCCCTGAGGAACTGGAAGACAGGAGGGCTGAGATGGAGTTCAGGCTGCAGCTGGCCAAGTTCAAAATGGAAGCAGCCAAGGACGAGGCGGCTGCAAAGAGGAAGCTGCTGCAAGGGGGACTGCAGAAGATGCTGCTGAAGAGGGCCTTAGAGGAGAGGAAGTTGCCCCTAGAGAAGTAAAAAGCTGAGGCTGAAAGAGCCCTGGCAAAAAAGAAACTGGTATTGGTTCATGAAGTGAGTCTGAAGGAGCTGGACCTTAAAGCTAATCAAGCAAGGAAGTCCAGCAACAATGGTGTCAGCAATCCAGTGTCCCCTGGAGAGGTGAGGGGGGGGAGACGTCCCCAAGGGCAGGTGGAAACACATGCCCTAGCTTAGTTGGGAGATAGACTCAGAGGGTGGTGAGCTTGTGATTCCCAAGGGTGGGAGTCGTCACTTCCGCCAGGTCACAGGGAATGGGATCCCTGTCACTATTCTGAGGGATACCGGTGCCAGCCAGATCATGGAAGTGGAAAGCAGGTTTCCCAAGAACAGTAAATTGGACAGGTGTGTAGGGTGACTCAGGCCCATGGGTAGGACTTCTTCCGCCCTATGGCTCTGGCTTCCCTGGAATAGAGTGGGGAGGTGACCCAGAGGAGGCGGGTCATAGTCAGCCTCCAAGTGCCCACTGACTACTTTCTCTGAAATGAGTCGCCTCTGGTGTTGTTAGAGCTGGAAGGGGCGGCCGCCCAAAGTGCCCCGAAAGTTCAGGTTTCTTGGGTACCACTTCCAGAGGCTACGGGAGCTCAGATCAAGGTATGGGGGGGTTGTGGGGGTGGAAGGACCCACCCCTGCCCCCTCTTCAGCCTCAGGGTACAGACTCTCGGGATACCACCCCTGGATTGGTAGGAGGGAGAGTAGAAGCAGGGAGCAAACTACTTGGAGCAGTTGCCCCTCACGCTGAGAATCCCAGAGGTCAGAGAACCTAGAGCGGTAAGGAACTCCTTGCCAGCCCCAAAGCCCCGCTTGGAGCCTCCACCTGGCAGTGGGTGACCTAGGGTCAGGCTCTTGACACAGACAGATGTAGTTGGCCTCTGCTGGTTGCTCTCTGTATGGAAAAAGCTTACCATGGGTTGGGGAGCGGAATTAGCCACATTACTTTGCTGGCCATTGTGGTACTGTCTGTCTTCTTGGATGCATCTGAGAGCAAATTAATGACAGGAGCTTCACAGATGGGGTCCACAAGTGAAGAGAAGGGTTCCCCATGTGTCAGTTCAGTGGCTCAGGAGTGTGTTGACAGAGGGATCCAGATAGGCTCGGGGCATAGAACTGACAAGTGTCACTGTCTACGTTCTATCGCCCAAGCAGAAAAGCCAATCAAGGTATTGTTTAGTCTGCCATGGCTGTTGGCCTAAAGGGGGCTCAAGCAGAGCCCCCAAACTTTTTGCCTTCACTCCTTCCATTTTCTGAACCAATTTTGTAGGCTTTTAGGGCTCTCTGCACTTCACCACTGCTAATCAGTGCTAATGTGCATGTGCTCTCTCCTCTAAACATGGTAAAATTGGTTTACATCCAACTGCACATTTAAATTACTAAGTCCCTGTTAAATTGGTACTATAGGTACCCAGTGCCTGTAAATTAAATGCAACTAGTGGGCCAGCAGCAGTTATTGTGCCACCCACTTGAATAGCATTTTAAAATATATCTTGGGCCTGCCATTGCAGTCTGTGTGCAGTTTTAAACTGCCACTTCGAATTGGCAAAATAAACCTTTTGCCCAGCCTAAACCTTCAATTTTAATACATATATAGCCACTCCTAAGGTAGGCCCTGACCAGCCCATAGGGCAGGGTGCATTTCATTTAAAAAATATGACATGTGTTTTAAAGTTTAAAAGTCCTGATAGAGAATAATTACTAAATGTCACTATTGTAAGGCTGCCCCCCGCCCCAAATTGGGTAACATTGTGGAGAGGTGTGGTGCAGCGGCCAGGGCAGCTGACTTCGGAGCACAGGGTTCACGGTTCGATCCCCGGCTCCGGCGGCAGCTCAGCTCAGCACCATGTGACTCTGGGCAATAGCTCGCTTAATTTCCACTCCGGCCCCCAGCGCCTTGAGACCCGTAAGGGTGAGTAGCTGCGCTATATAAAAACGGACTTACTTACTTACATTATTGCATTTAATAAGTGCTAACTTTTGATTGGGAACAGGTAGAAATATCAAGTTTGGTATCAAATGAATTGTAACTTAAAAGAATCTTCAATTGTAATGTCGGATTTTAAGTCACAATTCTCAAAATGCCACTTTTCAAACGTTGGCATTTTCTTGTCCAAACCATTTAGCGTCACTCAGCCTATGTCATATAACTGAAGAGAGGGGCGGAGCTGTTCTCTGCCCCACTCACATTTCAAAGGGGCTTCCTCCAGCACACTCACAAAGAACTTGACACCAGCCTTTTGTCACCCCAACCCCTTGGAGCCTGAACAAAGAAAGAAAGGACATTTCCATAACCAGAGGTGGGGAGAAGTCTAGACGTTTATCCCAATTCAAAGGCTGGTACCAGGTATAAACATTGGATTCTCAGATCAGCTCTTCAGTACACTCCTGGGCCTATGGAAGATTTCAAAAGGACACTGCCTTGTTCTTCAGAGAGCTGCCCTGCTACTACCAGAGGACTGCTCTGCTGCTTTAGGCCTGCCCTATTCTGCAGAGTACTGCCCTGCTGCTTGAGGCCTGCCTTGCTCCTTGGAGACAGAGGACCTTGGAGACAGAGGACCATCTCCTTGAACACAGGACTACCAGAGTGATTCTAAGGTCAGGTGGCTGTCCTTCTGTTCTGAACTACAGGGAAACAACAAGGTCCAGAGGCGTCCCTGCAACTGCCCAGGTGGCCTGCTGCAACTGGACCTCCCTGAGCCCTGCTGGCCTTTGCTGGAGTGAGTCTCTGATCCCCAAGAAGTGCCTCCCTTGGTCATAGATCTTTGGCTGGCATCATAGTGCAGTCCTCCGTAAAGAAAAGGAGAAATCTTTAATTTTTAGGATCTTTGCGACCACGAACTGGCTTGTCCGTACCGAGATCTCGCCAACACAAAGCTCCTGGGAACCAGACTCTCCACGCTACAGCGACCGCCAGAGACGACCGCCAACACAAGATCTACACTAACTTGATGTGGGATTTTTCTTGTGTTTTTACTTTATTACGGTTTGTGTGCTGCAAAAATACTCTACACTTTGCCTCTAAGTTAAGCCTGACTGTTTCTGTGCCACACTACCGAAGGGTTAAGCACAGTTTAAATTCAGTGACTTTTGTGGTTCACCCCGACAAGAATGTTGTTGTTTGAGAAGGGTTTAACCTCCCTCAATCAAAAACCCAATATTTTTCATATATATTATATATAAATATATAAAATCTCCATGTACCTCTAACCTCCAATGAACCCCTAAAACTCCTTACCTCCCTTTACCCCGACCCACCCCATAGTCATAGAAATCCCTTACCTCAATCTACCTCTACTATCCACAAGCTCTAAAAAAAAAAAAAAAAAAACAACCTTACCTCTTTACCTATGCCTTCCTTTAACCCTTAAAGCCTACTTTTTTAAATAAAAAAGAAGACATAATAATTATGTCATTTAACAAAAAACATGCCTGCGCGGTAAAGTACAGCGGAATAAAGTACCAAAAAGGGGCCCAGTGTTGGACTTACCTTTGTGGTAACATCTTTCGGGGTAAAAATCGTGGGGTAAAGACTTTATACCACTAACATACTTCACCTATACACATATAACTCCTGGCACTAAAGCGCACTATCACTGAGCAGATACCCAACAAGGATCATTCTGCTCCGAGCAACACTAAAGAAAGATCGAAAGTAAGTTGTGCTGGAGTAGGCAAGGCTAGCCATGCCCAGGCACATTTCACTTATGTAGCAGATTGTGTGTAACCAGTTTTTTCATGTGAGTTTCAACTCTTGCCTTTGCCCATCACACAATACCTGAAAGTTAGCTCTTAGTGTATCTCCACCCTCATTCACCTGAAGATTTAATCAACTAAACATCTTGGTTAGGGAAAGCTAGATGTGTAATCCAGTAAGAAAGGCCAGCAAATTCAAGAGAATTTAAGCTCTTATACTGTGTATAAATACCAGGCCCTCAGACTTAAAATTCTAATTGATATCCTTGCTTAATTTCAGGCTGCGTTATGTACTGTAGATTTGAATTCCAGCAAGGAGCCTGCCCTTAACATTACACTTTTAAACGGGTTCTGCAGCTTTTTTGTCACTTTACATAGTACACAACGCTAACTGAATGATCTTCTCATTAAGTAATTGGAGTTAATTAGCCATTGAAGGACGAGTGTCGGTGTTTGCTAATCCAATATTTGAACTTTTACTACTACGCTGCACACACAGTCTGCAGTGGATGCAGGAGTTCAATGAGCTTACCATCAGTCGTTGAGTGCACGCTGTTTGAAGTGTGATGCAACTGATTTTGTTAATCTCTATTTCAATTTACAACTATAAGATCTCTTCTCAGAAGTCTAGTCCTATGGCCAAACTGATCAAAAAACAGAGCAGGAAGGGGGCCTGTGTTTTTTCAATTTGTGTTGATTATCTCCTAGACCCATCTTTTGTGGATACGACTGTAAAATGTGCCATATATTACTAAAGCAGATTCCTCCATATTTTGAAAGACATTTGCACAAGTCTTATTGAGACTTCAGCTCATGGGTTGATGAACAATTCATTTATCTTCCGAAACAGCTTACATACAGCATAGAGTGCATAGAATGATCTGGTTTTCTCGTAGTCATGAGCACAATGGATTAGTGTATGTACTATGGAGTGTCAGTTGGCAATATTACTCCTCAGTTCAGTGCCTTCCATTTCTGGTATAAACTACAGGGAGTGTAATGTTTCCATTTTTAATTGACTGGCTGTAACTATTGTGATCAATATTAAGCGCCATGGGATCTTCATTAAACTAAAACCATGGGAAGCACATTAAGCAGCTGAACAAAATAAATTGTCTGTGACTGCTTGAGTGACGCTCATACTCAGATGGCAGCCATGTTCAAACTGAGATTACCATCAGATTATCACATTATTCTGAGCTCTTGCATAGAATCATGCAACTGTAGGCTCAAAGTTATGATTGTGCTTCAACTCTGGTATGCCAATGCTTATAGGGTAGGGACTGCAACAGGGTAGTACACTGGTGTTGGAACAGGATGAAAGGGGCATTCTGGGCAATGCACCTTGTTCCGCTTCGCCTCCTCCTACATTTTTGGTCTTCTGAAGAAGACTGAAGTATGCGTGGATTGGGTATTTAAGTGCAAAGTGTTTAATTTGAAAACAATGAATGCAGGTGCCCAAAGCACTGCACAGAAGCCTGCAGCCAGCACTATTAAATGTCAAGGTGCCAATTACCAAGGCTGCATAGTCCTGAATCCAGCTCGAGCTTCTTTAATCCACTGCCAGACACTCCCTGTCCCTTAATCTCACTCTTGCAGGTTCCCGCCTTCTCCCTTGGTGACAGTTTTTTCGTCTCTCTTACTCCTTCCATCCCATTTGTGTGCTTTTCCCTCTCTTGCTCCCGGGAAATGTCTGATGAGAAAAAATGATCTATTGGCTCAAATTAAGCACTCTGAGTGGCTTGTAAGCCGCCCAGAATGAACTGCGTAAGTACCCACATCGTAACATAGGTGGCAGAAGAGTAAATAATGAGACCAAATGAGCTTGCGAGAGCTCCTCACCTCAACTATATACCTCGCCCAATTAGTCACAGTTAACAGTTGTTCGTGGAAAAATGCTGCCCTTACTTCCCACTTAACGTCCTTCAATTTTACTGCTCCAGAAACCAAACCTTCCATCAGAAGTTTGAGAACATGACCGCTCCAAAGAGTTTCCACGGACCGTGTAATTCCTCATTGGGACAATAACTGTTACCAGTCCCTTCAGGAATTCTGTGGTACGCATAATGAGGCCCTACAAATTTGTCGCAGATCCTAAAATATGAGCTCAAAAGATGATAAATGACCCCTGAACCAAGTATGCAGAAGCTGAAAACAACTAAAAGACCAATTTGGGTCAGAACCACGGAAAAACAAACTTCACAAGAAAAATGTTTTCGGAGAAATAAAAAAAAAAATCATTTAATACTGTTGCAACAAAAAGCTACAAATCCAGAGAGATTGTATAATGATGATAAAGCAAAAACCCCTTTATTGACGTCCCACACATGAAGAATGAAAGGCAAAGCAAATGGTCAATGGAAATTCTGTCTGTGTTTGTCACAAGTTTTGAAAGTAGAGATGAGATGGTGCACCATAAGGTGAACAAAAGTGGGAAAGAGGATATGGAGAATGGCCTAAAGAGGCTTGAACCTGCTACCACTAACATACAGCAAAACCCAGTCTTGTTCTGTTCAACCACCCCAAGCGTATGACTTAAGACAGTTGCTGATCATCTGCGATTTGACGAGGTGTGTGTCCACAAGAAAGGCGTATAACTAGTCCTTCAGTTAAGTTAGTTAAGTCAGATGGCACAATTGTCAAGACAATACCACATCCAAAGAAGATGTTAAGTCAATAAAAAGGAAGGATAGCACCATGTATACAGCACCATGGGTGAGCAGTAAGAGCCTCACCCAGTACATTATCTCCGGAGTAGATGCACTTAATAGAGATCTAAAGGGAGGAAATGGCAGAGAGGCTTTGTCCCATGCCTAGCACTAAAAGTGAACTTCTAACACCGCTCTAAGGTGGAAAACTGTTCACAAACCGCAGTGCACAAAGGTTTTTGGCACAATCAAGATCACTAATGAAAATAAAGCCTCCTGAGGATGTGCTCAAGACTTCCTACCCAAACATATCTTTCAAGAATCTCCGTCATAAACCAACATGCTTTACCACCCAGAAGCACTTTATGGCTTCAACATGGGTATGAACTACTCAAACAACTGCATCTAGCACAGAATGCAACTCCCCAACTCTTATTTAATGCCCCAAAGTTCTCCTATGTCTCTCCCATTCTCCCCCAGCTCCACTGGCTGCCTATATATAACAGTTATCTTCAACCCAATGGTTACAGTTCACAGAGCAGTGTACCAGATCTTTCCTCGATTTTATGGCAGCTAAATTCCTCTGGTACTTACCAACTCGATCCTTGCGCACAGCCAGCTTTCTCTACTGGCAGTCCCAAGGTCACAATCTACAAAGTTAGGTGATAAAGGGTTTGCAGTTGCTGCTGCTAAAACCTGGAACACTCGTCCCGTTTGTCTCCTAGCAGATTCTACCCTCTGTAATTTTAGGGAAATGACGAAACCCCACTTTTGCAACTTGCAGAAATTTTGGCCTACAGTGTATCAATATTATCTATTGACACGGATTGTAGGGCATATAGGAAGCAAGCTTAAAATGACTGAATAGCAATATAAATATCTTCATTACAAATTCCCTCAAAACACAGGCCTTTACCACGGGAGCCCCTACATGACAAAATTATAGCTCGATCTAAGCAAAATATTTGCCTGAGATTGACCAGTTTGAGATACAAAAACAGTGAGGTGGACAATAGTGATCGAATGTTAAGCAACAGACGACAGCATAGTGATATGTTGTAAAGAAGACAGCTCACTGATGTAATGTCTACTTCTAATTTAAACGAGCATTGGCAAAGCCAATAGGTCTCGGCAATCTAAACGCTATAAGCGCTGCAATGTTAATGCATTTGTGTATATAAATAATTACAGCCCTAGAGCCATACACAAATGCATTTACATTGCCAACGTCTATAGCTCTCGGATTAACGAGACCAATTGACTTTGCCAATAATCATTAAAATAGCCTTTATTGGAACTCACCACGTCTCTTCAGACCGCCTCCAGACCCTCACGTTGTTATCTCTCCCAGTGGGAGGATTCTCCTACTCTTTATATTGTGGGCTAATTGTTGATGCAAAGCATCTACTTCAGTGACGCTATTTTTTTTTAAAGCCGTTATTGCTTACTGCGCACTTTAAGTGATATTACACGCTATTTAGCAGTCATGTTTCTGGAGCTCGTAAGCACAGAATAAATTATTTTAAATACTTAGCACAATTCTATAAATAACTAAATAATTATGCTGCGCTTTACTCAATTCTGTAATGGAAATGAATTTATAAACTTCACAGCAGTATTGAACCAGTGAGATTTATTTTTTATCTGCCTGGTACTTCAATCGTTACCATCCAGCTGTCGCTCACTCGCTCACCCATGTAGAGAAAAGAGGACCTTTAATGTCAGGTTGGCCATGATCCAGGACTTCATATGTGCTTAACTCATTATGTTAGTGCTGCTACCAAATCTGTATAATGCTGTCATGGCAGAACACAAAGCAGCGTGACAAAACACAATATTAACACTTTATGAGGTAGAAATTAAAAAATTAAAAATCAGCACCAAGAGACTCTTCTACAATTATAACTGCTACTAAGGTATCTATCTACATGTAACCAGATATAAAGCTTGAAGAAGCCTTTTCAGCTATAGTTTCACAGACCGTGATACATACGGAATATTTCTATTTGCAAACAATTACCAACAAAGTGGAGAGACGCAGCTGGCAGGGCATCTGCACTGCAGAACATGAACCAAACGTGGGAACATTTGACTTGTGGAGCAGGGAAATGATCAAACTTCTCCAGTTCACAAAAGACTACATCAGTGAGAAGCAGGTACATCGAAGCGCATAGTAGATATACGATGACATGTCTAACACTCATCAGCTTTTCAACGTATTTACATGCCAACAAAGACACTGGGATAAGAAGGTATCCAGCAAGAAGTTCATAAAATGGCTGGCATTTTACTTGATAAATGCGCGCGCACACACTAAATATGACTGGCAAATCATCTGGATAATATGTGCTGTGGCTGTTACAAAGACCAACAGTGACATCTGTGCAATGGCATGTTACGTCTAGTCACGCATGTTTGCCTAGAAAACTATTTGGACTGCTTTGTATCTACCAAATACAGAGTCAAACAAGAGGCGCGCACAGCCGACCCTCAAGGATGAAGTTCTGGTCTCAAATGCAGCTCTAATAGTTCGCTCCTAACCACACCACTCGTCACCCATTTCCAAAAATGAAAAAGGAGTCCTGAAACAATGCCCTACAAGGTCCGCTGCATATGTTCAACTGTAGTTGGGTGGTGCGCTCGGGGAGAGCTAAACACCGGAAGAGGCATGACGTATGCATGCTCTTGACAAATAGGGAGAAAGCAAAATGGAGTGACAATGGTGCCAGCAAATGGGAAGCCTATGGGTGGGCTGTAAACCCACGATGTAGATACAGCATGTCTTGGTTCGAGACAGTTCATGCACGCCATCTAGTCGAGACCTAAAAAGGAATTCCTATCATTCCATCAACTGACAAACTGCTGAGAGCCTTTGCAGGACACAAGACCCTCTTTTAAGTTGGGCACTAATTAATTTACGAATATCACCTGTGTTTTCCTTTGTCTTGAGTAGCACTAGGATGTATTACCAGAGAGAGAGAGAGAGAGAGAGAGAAACTAATGTCATCTGTGGTTTGAGCAGCACTTGGATGGTTGACCTGCAATAAAGAATTCATCGCACTCAAACACTTGGAACATGGAAAAATTAAGCAACAACTGTTGGTTAGTTGTGGTATTCCGAGTTTTTTGCCAAAGTGTTCTGGCGAACGTATACACTTACTGTTAAAGTTAAGTTGAACGTCTGGTATATTATTTTGGATCCATATATCCCCATAGGGATCTTCGTTATTCCACAATGGAAGGTAATGTTTCATACCCCCTTTCAGAGGCAAATTTGGGTCTTTTTTCTTTTCTATTTCTCTACAAGGTAACGTCTTGGGACGTAAGCCATCCTTTCCACAAAAAAGTTCTTCGATGCACATAAAACCCCAACCCATTCGTCTCTCATCGTATATGTAGGAACATTTTGTAATGTTCACTTCAGTGCCGCATTTTAATATATTTCTCTGCAGTAGAAAGTTCAACCCAGTGTCCAGGTGCCACTTTTCCTGGAAAACCCCATCGGAGATGGTTAGGTCATAGCAGAAGTCGTCGCGGGGAGGCATGGAGACTGCCGGAGTCTTATTTTCGCTGGTACATATCGTAGCCAAGTACCTTTCCACTGCAATGATGGCAACGGGTTGGTGATCGTCGATTGTTATGCTCAGGGTGGGAGAAGTGGTTACTTTAAGAAATGTACTTTCTAGCCAGGAATGTGGCCTCGGTGTTGTGCCCTCGGGACCAACATCATCATCTGCTGCCTCCCCGACTCTTTCAGGCACCCCAGACTCCATATTCATACCGGTGGCGCATTTTCCGCAAGTGCTCGGGACCTCACCAGTTGAGTGAAAATGTTGTCTTGCAGGCGAGGACCCATAATAACTCCCACATCCAATCCGCTCCACTCAGCCTGTTATCGTCGACCATCGGAAAGCTACTCTATTTGAAACTAGCTAGCGTTTCTCGCTAAGGGGCGACATTGGTTGGAGCTCGGAGGCAGTACTACCGCCCCACAAGCCCTGCGATTGGGTACCAAAATTACTAATCCAAGGCCCCGGAAGTAATGGTCCAGCCGCTCGCGGGCCGCGGCCGCCGCTACAGTTGGTTGACAGTGCAGCTAGCTGTGAGTGGGGAGGAGGACAGTCCGAGCCGGAAAAGGGCTGACTTTGCATAGCACATCCCGGTAGGCCTATACCGACAGAAACGAACAGTACAGACGATGTTCTTAGAACCCTAGCGCTAGCATGTGGTGGAGAGCAAAAGGGCTGCTCGTGAGGCTCTTGGAGACATGGCAGAAAACATGGCAGCCCCCTGCAGTCTGAGCTGGTAGAATTTGGCTCACAAATATTTTTGTTGTTCACGTACACCACATCCTCTTACAAGGTTTATGAGGAGTGAGCCTGAGTCAAGCAACGTTTCCCTCCAGCCATTATATTCCTATGACGTCATAGACTATTAAGTAGCCATCCTTCCTCTCATGGCTTACCAATATTTATGTAGATCTTAACAAATGAAGCATCTCGCTACACCATCTCTAAATGCATAGTCCGTGCTGAACAAACGTTGTCACAATAGATAGCGCCAAATGGATCACCTTTACTTCTGTGCATTGCTGTGGAACCATGCCCGAATAAATAATCATACTTCTCTAATAGGAATATCACATTGGTTCACAAATATTTGTATTGATTTTCAAACAAATAATTTCCCTCTACAAGGCACATGAGGAATTAGCCTGAGTCAAGCAACGTTTCCGTCAAACGTACCAAATTTGCCACACTCCAGCCAATTTATTTCTGTGGGGTTAAAGACAAATAGGTAGTCATCCTTTCCCTTAGGCTCACTAATATTCATATTGATCCTATAAATGCAGCCTCCCCTCTACAGTATCTATATGTAAATTGTCTGAGCCAAACAATGTTTGTCACAGTAGATAATACCAAACGAGTCACCCCTCACTTCAATCCATTCCTCATCATTAATGTCCGAATCAGTTGCGGGCGGTGTTGCGTGGGGGGGGGGGGGGTATTTGTACGGAGGTCACGGGACAAAATAAAAAAAGAAACTAATTAAAAAAAACATACCTGCAGCTGGCCGCGTCGTACTCTTCCGCTCCTCTCCTTGCAGGCACAGGCTCCCAGCCTCATTACATGAAAGCAGCGTCAGAATTGGCCTGAGTGCTCTGAATTTGCTCTCCCAGGGAGACTGGGAGCCTATGCCTGCTCTCCAACCCAGCAATGCAACTGGGGTTGGAGAGAGCTTCAGTGTGCATGACAGTTTGGCCGGCCTGAGACGGCTAGCCAAACCGTCATGGGCACTGACAACAGTGCACTGCCACTTCCCCTGTGCCTGTCATCCCCCTGGCCCCGCCCCAAGACTCGTCAGGAAAGGAAAAATAAAACAATAATAAAAAGTGTTTATCATTGTTTTATTTTTCCTTTCCTGCCATTTTGAGGCGTGGGGGGGCGATGCTCCTCCGCCATAGTGGAGGAAATGCAGCTGGTCCGAATAAGTAATCATACTTGTTGTTGGGACAGAAAAGTTCCTTGCATGGTGATGGATGTGCACTCCTGCCCTCAGTGTCCCAAATGTATTGATGTCTAGATCCCTAAGGCTGATTTTTGTAGTCATGGGCGAGCATGGACCTTGTATGTGTACCATGACATAGGCCTGTTTCACAGATTGTGGTCTTTTTTGAAAAGGAGAGTCACTCAAAGCACTACACTCGTAGTGATGAAAGGCTAGTGCTTTTGCTAGGAGTTAAGCAGCAGAAGCGCACTGTTGGCAACACACTGTGTAGTGATCTGTAGGAGTGAACAGGTCCTTTTTACCTGTGGCACTGGAGTGAGGCCTACATGCTCACTCAATTCAAGTTCCGCTCCAGTGTGCTAAATTCTCTCTTGGCCTACATTGGTTTGGTGTGAAGTTTTGTGCAATGTCTGTGTGGTAAATATGTGCTGGGTGTAGACTACTTGCCCCTGGAGTCTGGAGTATGAGCGCCCTCCTGGTTGCCAAGATCAGTGTGCCCTGTCAGGGAGTGAAGCGGGTTGGAGGGAGCGGGGTCCAGTGGGGGACCCTGGTGATTGGATCCCTGTCGCGAGGTGTGAAGAGACGGCTCCTGCATCAATTGGGTTGTTGCTTGTGTGCAGGGAAAGTCAGTGACCCCTGTATGCCAGAGGAGGGCCACTGCAAAGCTGGAACCTTTGCAACATGATCGGGTCATTACCTGTGTGCTAGTTGTGAGTCAGCGACCCCGTATGCCAGGTGAGGCTTCTGTGAAGATTTTTGTTGTGCCAATCGGGCTGTAAGTTAAATTGGGACTTCTGAGACTCGGACTACTAATGGGGCTTAACCTGAATGTTCCTATAGATAATGGGGAATAACCACTGCTGTTAGCGAGATGGGAGTAGGATTCAGGAACCCGTCTATGAAACACTAGAGCCCTGACCTCAGGGGACTGTGTGTATTGTTTGTAAATGCTGTATTTTACTTTGTGTTCATATATAAATACTACTTTTTTTCTGAAGGGATGAAAGCTATTTCGGCTTGGATGACGGAGAACTTTCTCCAGTTGAATGCTAGCAAAATGGAGATTTTGCTCTTTGGCAAAGCCCAACTGCTCCGGTCCCCGGACTGGTGGCCAACAGACTTGGGCGTAGCACCTGCCCCCAAATCTACAGTTAAAAATCTGGGCGTTCGCCTGGACCAGACTCTTACTATCAAAGATCAGGTAGTGGCTACCACTGGCACATGCTTTCATATGATGAGTCTGTTGCGCAGAGTCTTTCCTCTACTCCCACTTTTGGTGCAGAAAACCCTAGTACAGGCACTGGTGAGCAGCTGCCTGGACTATTGTAATGCCATTTTAGCCGCCACTAATGAGTCTCTACTTGACAAACTTCAAGTGGTCCAAAACACTGCAGCCCACCTCATTCATAATATGGCAGCCAGAACAGCCTCTCTTCCCCTCTTACGCTCACTCCACTGGCTTCCTGTATGTAAGAGAATTATATTCAGGCTCTGCATAGTGCACAAATTACTGAATGGCAAAGGACCCAGATACCTGGCAGAGAAACGTATTCCTTACCAGCCAATCAGACCTTTGAGATCCAGGGTTAAATCACTTCTCACTTTGCCCCGAATTAGGAAAACACGCTCCGGGGGCAGAGCTTTCTATTTCCTGGCCCCCTACTATTGGAATCAACTACCCTCCCATTTGTGGAAGTGCATGGACCACCTACATTTCAGAATGCTTCTTAAAACTGAGCTATTCCTATATTAGTGCTGCCTGCCTATGGTTCACTGCCGCGCTGAGATACCCCTTCATGTGCATTATAAATTAAATTAACATAACATATCTCAAGAACAGTGGAAGAAGCCCTTTGCTACTGAGTCCTACTGAAGAAGGGACAAGACTGCTTGGAGAACTGAGAACCTGTCTTGCACTGCGAGAGTTTGAGATCCAGTTCAGCCTGTACTGTAGTGAGATACTTGGTGCTGCCTAGTCAGACTGAGACTGAGCTTCTGCAATGTGGACCACCCTGATCCGAAGAAGCTGATAGAAAATAGAGGTACGCTGCAGAGCAAGAATATTTGCAGGCGTGAGGCTGGCATCTGTGACAACATTGTTGCACCTTTGCGAAAGTTGTTCCTTACTGATGTGAGTCATAGAACCTGCAGCAGCATAGTCCACATCAGTAAGAAGCCTTACAGGCAAGAGGCTGGAGTGTGTCAACCTGTCATGGCAGCTGAAAGTGGTGGCCCTGAACTTGAAGATCAGCTGGTGACTAACAGCAGGCTGAGGCCAGTGCATGGGATCCCATTGAGCTCCAAGAGTGGAGGCCCATCATTGCTGTGATCCACCTCACACAGTCGGAGCCATACCCTGTACCTGACACTCCGATTTGGTGATCTGAGAGCAGCAAGCGGAGATATTATTTCCCCACAGAGCACTGATGAATCTCTTCAGGGCTACAGGAGGCGCAGCCCAGCTCCTCCCTAGCCATACCCACCAGCTCAGTCCAATTTTTTCTTTTGGTTGACAGGAGGTTGAAGAGAGGGCAAGAGAAGGTGCCCAGCTTCAACCCTACTCTTCCTCCCCCTATTCCTCCCACTCCACCAACAAAACAATTGAGTCAGTAAGTAGGAATTGCAAGGGGATGGACTATGATTGTACCTAATCCCTCTCTTCCAATCGCCACGTCTGGATTAAGTTTCACTTAGTGTCCAAAAGAAGCTTTGTGAAATGAAGGAGTTGTGCATCTCCAGCAAAGAGCCAGATACTGTTTGGATATGTTTTTAAAGAAAAAATCCAAACGGTGTTTGACATATTCCCATGAAAACGAAAATCCCCAAAACACAACCATGGAAGTGCAAGAAAGGGCTTGGAATCGCAGAGATTTTTCGGATGTGGGTAGCTGAAGTGTTTGGGTCCTACTGATAACATAGAGAAAACTACCATGACCCGACACTTCAGAATACTATGCACCAGGGAGAGTCCTAGGAGGTGTGGTTTGTATGAATGCCAGCCCTTTTTTTACTCAGAAAGCCATGCCCACACCCCAAAAGAGGACACACAGTCTTTCTGCCCCCCCTGGTGGAGTGGATGGGACAGGAAGCCCACTAGACACCAGGGACTGCATTTATGCGGAGTTATTTTGTGGTGTGGGAGCAAGCCCCCGGGCATGGGCCTGTGCTCTCCTCCACCACACGGCCTAATAGACTTTCTGCTCCTCACTGGGGTGGATAGGGATATTCACCCTCAATGTGCTTCTCCAAGGGGGCAGAAAGCCCACTTTACACCAGGGATTTAAAAACAGAGCCAAAACAAAGAAAAGGAGAGAGCAGCCTACTCTTGCATCGAGCCATACCCTGCCCCAGAAAGGGCAATAGTGTCTTTCTCCCCCCCTTGGTGCAGATAGGATGTTTTTCACAACTGGGTAGAATGCTCCAAATATAACTCCGGGGGTGGGTGGGGGGGTGTAGAAAGTCCTCTTGACACCAGGGATTTTGCCTTTGGGGCAAAAGAAAGTGGTGTGGGTGTTGGACTCTGGCATTGGCATTGGCAGGGATGTGGAATTCCTATAGCCCGACGCCCGGGACATATTGTTTGGGGTCAAGGGCAACAAGTTTTCATGTGCATTTTGTCATTGAGACAAGTATGCCCAACCCCCTACAGCACAAACCCTTTGGCTGTCAGTTTACACGACCATATTATAGATCCGGGTAAGGCATTGCCTGCAGTTAAAGTAATATTTGTGTCCATGTGTCAATGCTGTTCAAACTTGTATTTATGGTTCATTAATGCAAAACCTTTATTACTATGGTGAGCTCTCTAAGTAAATGTTGTAAGATCAGACTGCACTACTGACAGTGGTTCCAGTATAAAAATGTGTACACACGTTTTCAAAGTTCAGCAATATTAGGCTATGTATTATGCTCCCAGAATGCTCTCTGATTAGGTGCAAATATTTGCAGAAGCTTGAATGCAAGATTGATGATTCTTTGCTTTAAAAATAAAATGTTTACAAAAAATGCTAAAACATTTAGCTAAACTACTGTAAAATTTTGGGTACCATTTCTTTGCAGCATCATTTAGTAAAATGTGTTGATGTATGCTAGTATTTGCCAAAAATATTCATAATGGAAAATCAGTGTAACCAGTTTAAAAAGATTATGGGAAATAAACAAGCATTGGTAAAGCCAGTAAGTCTGAAATTGTTGGTCAGCCTTTTGGTTTTGTGAATGCGCAACTTGTTTTGGCATGGTTTTTGTAAAACCTTATTGTTGTGGGAGCTGCCGGGCCCTCACCATTATAACAAACACTGGCAAAACCAAAAATTGTTTTTGGACTCAAAAAGCACACATTGCCACAGTAGTTCCTGGCACTGAACAAAACAAGGGAAACCGCCTTAACCACGCCGCCTAAACTACGTGTGGCTAAACCACACAAATGGTACCACTCACGTCTAAACCACGGATATGCCTTTACCACGCATATGTATGGTTTAGAAGTTAGTGGTTGTTAGCGGTCTAGACTCTGAGCGGAGGGTCGGAGGTTTTGCAGACTGGTCGGAGGTGACTTCCTGCCCAGATGAGGAACGGCTTGGGGAGTACGATGTTTTATTTTATTAGGGGTTTTAGGGCTAAGGGCGGGTGGTCAGGGTACTTTTTATGGCTAAGGCGGACCGTTTTAGGGCGGGGGGCTGGGGTGTTTTTTAAAGCTGGGGTCAAGGTTTTAGAGCTCAGGGGGGGTCTGAGTCGATTTTTAAGGCTTGGGCCGGGTTTTAGGATTCAGGGCACAGGGGGCTGGAGGGTTTTTAGGGCTGGGGTCCTCTGTTAGGAGTCGAGACAGGGGGCTGGGCTGTTTTTAGGGCTCGGGTCGGGGTAGAACTCTGGGCAGGTGGCTGGGTTTTAGGACTCTGGCGCGGGCTAGGGCAGAACCTTAACCACGCACATGCCTTTACCAATTATGCCATTACAACTAAATTCATTGTAAAGGCATGCTTGGTAAAGGCATGCGTGATTAAGACGCGGTCATTGTTAAGACAGTGTTCTTCAGGCATGCATGGTTGGAGATTACGTGGTTCCGACCTACAACCACAAAACGACTGTGTTGATATGCTCCTTGTGAAAGAACAGAATGCTGTCACTCACAGTGAAGCTAGCCGATAGACAGAAAGAGCCAAAATGTTAATAAACACAAAAGGTCATGGTTAACACCAGACCTAATTAGGGGCCCAATTACTAAATAAAGTCTCAAATGTGCACCCATGTCCTTTTCATTAAGCACAGATGTATGGTTTTCGTGAATTCACAAGACTTTACAGAAGTAGGCCAAGAAACAGTACTCCTAGAAAATATTTGTGAACTGCATTTCAGCATGAGCAAATATGCAGGTGTAGATTTGCTCGTGAAAATCTGAGTGTTCGCAAGTTCACTTTCCTTCCAACCACCTTTTTTGCAACCCTTGAAGAAGTTTTATGTCTGCCATTGTCAGGAGAAAATTTCCAACCCTTCTCAGTATGGGAAAAGATGAGTTGGTGAAAACGCTTAAAACATGCAAGTTAGTAGGTTTGCACAGACTCAAAAGGGAATTCCATCCCTGGGACTATTGCTTACCATTGCCTTCAGCCCCAGTATGTAGATCTGTCGAAATGTGGCAACATAAGGGAATTGCTGGTATTCAAACGCTACTTTGGAAGGAGCCTAGCATAATCAGAGAGGCTATTTCAGAGCTCTTATATAATGAGATTGTTGCCATAATTTGTCACCGCATTACATAGCACAAAAGGGACAAGTGGATTTTGTTACAGGACAAGTAGATCTATGAAGCAACCTGCCCCATGGACAAGTAGATATTTTATTAAATTCCACATCCCTGGGCATTGGCCACCCCTCCCCCCAAAAGGGGACTAACCAGTTTTTTTGTCACTCTCCCCTCCCCCCCAGGGGCAGACAGGAGGTTTGCCCTCAATTTGAGGTGAGCCTGGAGACAGAAACAGATCAAACTGAGGTCAATAGGAGCACTTCAAGAGGACTCCCATTGACCTCGGTTTGATCCGTTCCAGTCTCAGGCACTAGGCCCAGCCACAGAAGTGGCACTGCATTTTTACCAGCACAAGTGGGGCAATGCTGGGAGGTAGGAATTTTGTGGATTCCGGAAGTTTCTATCACCGAAATGTAAGGGAAATACATGATGTCAGGCAAAGGTTGAGGTTTGCATAGCATTGCAGGTTAGAAACCTCATGGGATCTATGCAAGACATACCACCCTGGTCTCCAAGAGTTGTCTAGTTTTCAGAAAGGTGCAGGTTTGGTAGGTTTCCCTAGGTGCTGCCTGAGCTAGAGTCCAAAATCCACAGCTACTCACTTTGCAAAAAAGGGGTCAGTTTCGAGTCAAAAAATGTGATGTTGAGTTTTGAGCCATTTCTTGTCGGGGGCACCCGGCCTACCCACGCAATGAGACACCTTTTTTTATCGGAAGATGTAGAGGAATGCTGAGTGGAAGAATGTTTGTGGCTCCCTACAGATTCCAAAACTTTCCATCACAAAAATGTGAGGAAAATGTTTTTTTTAGTCATAGTTTGAGGTTTGCAAGGAAATCTGGGTAAAACAACCTGGTGAGAACCACACAAGTCACCTAACCCTGGATTCCCCCAGGTGTCTAGTTTTTAGAAATGTGCAGATTTTCTAGGATTCCTGTTAGACCTGGCATCATTGGCGTGGGTTTCCCCTGTATTTTTTGCCTTTGCCTCCTGTTATTTTCCTGTGTGTTGGACTTCATTTTTGCTGGTCTAGATGCTTTGGGCACTTTGCCACTGCTGTTCATTGCCAAAGTGCAAGTGCTCCCTGTAAATGGTTGTTAAGGATTGGTGATTCCATGATTGGCATATTTGATTTACTAGTCAGACCCTAGTACAGTGCACTGTGTGTGCCCAGTGCCTGTAAATCAAATGCTGCTAGTGGGCCTTCAGCACTGATTGTGCCACGCACATAAGCGCCTATAAAGGTAACTCAGGCCTGCCATTGCAGAGCCTGTGGGCAGTCTGATACTGCCATGTTGAAGTGCACCCACTTGCCAGGCCCTAACGTTCCCTTTTCTTACATGTTAGTCACCCCTAAGGTAGGCCCAAGGTACCCCTGTGGGCAGGGTGCAATGTATGTGAAAGGTAGGACATGCCCTGGTGTGTGTGGCATGTCCTGATAGTGAAATACTGCCAATTTCGTTTTTCACTAGTGCAAGGCTACCTGTTCCCATAGGATAGAATGGGGAGTTTGCTTATAACATCTTATAAACATAACTACCTCTGGGAACAAGGTAGGAAAATAAAGTTTAGTATGCCTGAACTCAGAATGTTAAAATGCATCTTTTAGTGAGGGTGATTTTTACATTCTGTTTGAAAATACCACTTTTAGAAAGTAGGTATTTTCTTGCTTAGCCATCCAGTGTGCCTCTGCTAGGATGTGTATTGACTGTCTGGCTTTAGAGTGACTGGGGCTGGGGATGTGCAGTGGCTGCAGAGAGTCTGGGTGAGTCAGGGCTGGGTCGAACTTTAGATCACTTCTGGGAATCAAGAGGAACCTTTGCCAAGGAGAAGAGCTGGAGAAATTGAGAAGAAATACTGCTCCTGTGCTATTTGCTGTCTGGGGTTGGCCTGCAGGGGCTACTTTCTGCCAAGGAAAGGGAAAATGACTTTGCTGTTTGCTGTGTCCCCTGTTTGAGGAAGATCTCCAAGGGCTTCAAATTGACCTTGCCTCCTGTTCTGGAGTCTCAGGGACACAAAGATTTCACCCCCAGCTCCCCTGAACTTCCTTGCTGGGAGTTCTGACCTGCCAAGAGGTGCCTGTAGCTGTTCTGGGCCTCTGGAGGGTGTTCTGGCTGTTGGGAGCTGGAAAAGAAACACAACACAACCATACCTGTTTCCGACACATCGCCGAAGAAACCGACGCATCGCCTGCCCACGTCTTGAGAAATCGCTGCATGCCGCATTGAGTACACCGGTCTGCGAAGTCTGAGATCACCACACCGATTCCGACGTAAGCCCTGCTGTGCGGCTGCAAGAACCCACGCATCGTCCCGGATCATCGCATCGCATCGAGGCGCCAAGTCTGTCGCATCGTTTGGGGATGCAGTAAGAAACCGATGCATCACCTCCCCACGCAGTAAGAAAACGACGCATCACCTCCTCTCTGGTAAGGAACCGACGCATCACCTCCCCTGCGCAGCAGTAAGGAACTAACCCATCACCTCCCCCGGAGCAAGGAACCGACGCATCACCTTTCCTGAGTGTAAGGAACCGACGCGTCACCTTCCCTGCGACCTTTTTTGTTTGTGTGCGTGACGCATCCAAGGTACTTTGTGTGAAAAGTGTTGCATCTGCAATTTGCTTTGAACTGAACTATTTCTACCATTTGAAAGTCATATTTTTATTACTGTATTGTGGATTTGTGTCGTTTTGGTCTTGTTTTGGTTTACATAAAGATTACTTATTTTTCTAAACTGGTGTGGTGTCCATTTGTAGTGTTTTCACTGTATTACTGTATGTGTTCACAAATGCTTTACACACTGCCTCTGAGATAAAGCCTGTCTGCTCGTGCCAAGCTACCAAAGGGGTGAGTTGGGGTTATTTTAGAAGTGTATCCCCCTTACCCTGACTAGAGACAAGGATCCCTATTTGGACAAAGGTACCTACCTCTGCCAACTAGAGACCCCCATTTCTAACAATTCCCTAGGTACCGACTGAGCTAGGGTCCAAAATCCACAGCTACCCACTTTGAGAAAAACGTGTCCGTTTAGAGTAGAAAAATGTGATGTATCCATGTTGCGTTTTGGGCCGTTTCCAGTCGCTGACACTAGGCCTACCGACACAAGTGAGGTACCATTGTTATCAGAAGACTTAGGGAAATGCTGGGTGAAAGTAAGTTTGTGGCTCCCCACAGATTCCAGAACTTTCCATAACAGAAATATGACGGAAATGTGTTGATTTAGTCAAAGTATGAGGTTTGCAAGGTATTCTGGGTAAAGCAACCTGCTGAGAGCCATGCAAGTCACCCTATCCTGGATTCCCCTAGGTGTCTAATTTTCAAAAATGTAAACACAAGTAGATAATGGACGGAGCGCTGAAACTTTTCAGACACTCACCCCAGCCACTATTAGATCTGGGTTGAATCCATCATCGTTCTTTAGCTCACTTCGCCCCCATAGTTCAGACCCAGCCATATGCAAATCAGTCTTGACCCTGTTCCTCATGGGAACAGTCCATCCCGAACTGCCAAGCCAGGTCTTCCCTGGACTGGAAACAAGCATCCTGGGATCGGTTTCGGGGTAACACCCCTCATCTGCCATGCTAGCTTGAATCCAGTGGCAAAGTGAGCAAGGGACCCACGTCTGGGAATACCCTGGGATCTACGCACATTACCCCTGGCTGAATTCAGAATTATATCTACTTTGCAGAAATATATAGCTTTCGTGGATCACCTATGGGGTTCACATTGGTTTCCACCACAAACTGGAAATAGGTTGAAAGCACAAAAAATAAAAAAAAATTAGTTACCTCTTTGAAATATGCCAAAATTGTGGTATAAAATTTGGTTTTTTGATTCAGCTATGCATGTTCTTGAAAGCTGGGAAGCTGGTGACTTTAGCACAGCAAACTGTTTGTTATTGCCATTATTATGAGAAAACCAGACCCTTTTATCCAGAGCACTTTTTCCTGTTTCCCCCCCCCAAACTCAAAATGTAACTATATTTTGGCTATTTTCTCGGTCTCCTCGAGGGGACTCAACAAACCCTTTAGATTCCCCAGGATTGAAATAAAGGATACAAATGTGATGTGGATATATTATGTGGACAAAAAGTTATGGAGGCCTATGTACGAACTACCACAAATAGCCAACAAGCATTGGCATAGCCAATAGGTCTCGCTTTTGGGACCTTATAAGTATTTAGTTATGCAGCACAATATCCTTAGTGCAACAACACCAACTGTTGCATAAACACTTATAAGGTCCCAAAGGTGAGACCTATTGGCTATGCCAATGCTTGTTTTCTTTACTCTAGCTCAACTGCTGTTGAAAATGTAAAAAATTTTTTACAAAGCCAATAGATTATGCATAGGTCAAAACCAGTAGGCTTTGCCAATGCTTGTTTTCAACAGTATAGCTCATTAAAAGAAGCACAGAATCCCTGTATGTTGTAACACAATCTGAACCACAGCATTTAAAAAAAATCTGATTTGCATAAAACTGATCTTAATATCTTTGTGCAAAAATAATCAACTACTTTTTGGTGTTTTTTAATTTTGCGTAGATTCTTCTTTTATTTTTGAGGACTACAATTAACATGAAAGAGCAAGACACCAAGGATTTAAGTGATTTGTCTGAAGCCTGATGGCATGAACATGTATTTTAAGGGAAAAAGCACCTTCTGCCATACATTATAAAGATATTGAAAGTCGCCTCTGAGTTCCATGACTTTAACAAGCAACTCCGCCTTCGACCTGTTCCTGTATATGATCATGCAGCTCCTAAGAAACTTGCAATATCTTTATGATGTACAGCAGGGAGTGCTTCACCCCAAATATTCTAGTACATTTCAGAAAAACACATTTATGTACTATTCAAAACTAAACGTGGTCGCAAAGAAAAAATGATTAGGGTTGTAGGTGGAACATGCAAGAGTAGATTATGTTAAAGTCCCCCAAGATGCCAGATATGTGCAGTAGAAGTCTTCAAAGGATTGAATGCTTGTCATCTTTGGTACTACTGCGTGGCTTTGTTTTGGTGGATGGATGACTGCTTCTCTGCTGTTCTTTAAATTACCAGCCTGCCGTCGAAGAGTTTTTACAGGACGACTGAGAGCTTAACTATTATCCATGAAGCCCGGATTATAGTTGGCTGCAGTAAAGTTCTATTGTGGTGATTCCTTTGACATACGAGCACCAGCAACAACCAGTTTGCAATTGTGGTGACTTCAGTGGCATTCGAGCACCTCTGTTATCCAGCCTGCGAGGTATTCTTGGGAAAAGCCAGATTTACATTTCCTTCCTGAACTGTAGATGGTCTTGTACATTTCTTTTCTTGGTTGGAAAGTTCCATAGTTTTGGTGCCTGTATTGAGAACTCTGTTCCACCATTGATCTTTTTCCTATAGGCAAGGAAGTAGAGTCCAGGTCAAGCCTTGAGAGTCCTGTTCTGGGGGCACTGGTGGAATTGTGCCCTTAGGTACAGCTTCTTTGGCTAAATGGAAGGTGCAGAGTGACATAAAGGCAGGGCATCTGGTTATTGGCAGCCAGTGTAGGTCTATCAGCCCTGTACCGTGGGTTCCTTTGGGTGCAGTTGTAATGCCATTCTTGCTGTAATGATTCCGATCATCTGTAATTTTCATAGCAGGAAGCAGAGAGCTCCTAGGTAAATTCCATTTGTGTGAAATACCTGTGGTAATATGAATGTGGGAATGGCCTGCCGTTTCTGATGGTATCCCAGGTGAGGGAAGATACTCTTTAGTGTCTGCACTGTTTAAAAATTACTCCTTGTGGATGCATTGACACGTGAAGTCAGCAAGAGGCATAAGTCAAGTCCATGGTCACCTGCTGATGCTAGTATCAACACTTAAATATTTAATAAAACCCATTTCACAGAACTTATCATAAAAATAACTTATATGCCATAAAAACGAAAACTTGAGAACAAGTAGAGCTACACTTGTGAATAAAAGAAATAACAGTGTAGCAAAACATTGAGTGAATGCAAAAGAGAAGTAACACCAGTAGATGGCGCAAAATAGCCTAAATGTTTAAAAACAATGATGACGTGCTAGTGAAAAGGAGAATGTAAACGAGTTAATTAAATATACGTTTATTCCAGATCACAAAAACCCTTAAAAGCACACCATTTATAAAATGCAATCAAATTTAAACCAAATACAGTGAACAGAACACAATGCATCGACTATTCGTATAAATAGATCTAAGACGACATCTAATAATTGAAGACGGGGTGGACCAGACACACACTGCGTTTCCCTTGCGGGAGCGAGCAGGGGCACCATCTGTTTGCAAGATAATTACAAACAGATGTTGCCAAAGCTCGCTCCCGCAAGGGAATCGCCAAACGGGCACGTGTTGCTATTGAAAGCAATGCAATGCGTGCACGTTTTTGTCCTAAAAAGCTAATCGATTCCAAGAGGTCTCCTCCTAAGCAGTGCATGCGCGCTGCGTAGGCGAGACCTAAAAAACCAAGCATTTGCAATGCAATAGGTCTCGCATTTATGTGAATTTGAGCTATTGGCATTGTAAATGAAAATGCCTTTTATTTATGTTTTGGGTTTTAAAACAAAAAAAAAGGCATGGTCATTTACAATACTAATAGCTTAAAGTCTCGCAAATGAGAGACCTATTGCATTGCAAATGCTTGTTTATCTCATCAGTGAGACTGTGTCAAACTGTCCTCCTGCAGGAATGCTTTTATAAGTTATTACCTATTCAGAGAGGGTGGGGAGGTGCCATGATGGGTTGGGAGATGGTAAACTAGGTGGGCTACAAACCCTGGTGGACCGTACATGTTTCACCAAGGTGTCATGTGGTCTTATGCACCACGCTGCCAGGGCACTTGAGGGCCCACAGGTATAATACACTGCTTAGCAACTGCATTTTTACCTGACAGTACCTGACATGCCCGTACAGTGCCTGAGAATTGTGCTGAGGGGAGAACCACGGCGTCTCTTTACATTTTACGGAGATTGCAGTAAATGCCAGGATGGCATATTTATTAAAGCGCTATATGCCACCTAAGTGAGCCTTCGCGGTGCTTTAGAACCTTGCTGGAGAATTTACACAGCTTACAACACAACTGGATAGTACCAGTTGCAATGAAACAAAGAATAAAAGGGATTAAAACAAGAAAGATGAATAAATTAAAACAAGTAAATAAATGCAGTACACAGTACTGCTCTAACATCTCTCCAGTACCTAGGCTTCTTACGGCGGGTTGAAATAGACCAATGACTTCACGTGTTTTTTTTGTCAGACAAGTTAGAGAACAATACTATGTCTCTGTATTTAAGTCTAATAAAAGCACAACAATCTTTAAAAATAAAATGGTGGTATTTCCCATTTCGAAGCAGTGGCTATTCTGACTGGAATGAAAGTGGGACCACTGGGATTTGGTGGCACACCATGTGATTGGCTTTCGTACAGCTGTGAAGCTGCCAGCTGTGGCGGTAAGACTACCTTCCAGACAGCTGATGCGCCACACGAAGCAGAAAACAGGAGATTTTACCCATTATTAAAAGGAGTGAGTTCTCGAGGCAGCGTTTGGTGTTTTTACCCCAGCCTTTGAGTCAGTCTAAAAGCTGCTGAATATAATGTGTTTTTGACTGTGCTGTAATAACCATCAGTGAGTGCGCTTCGCCCATCCAGAAACCAATGTACAATTCACAGCGCCTGCATTAAAGGGCCGACTGTTTTCCAGGCCGGAACTCGTCAATGAATCTAACGCAACACCCTCACGACACGCTCTCTCTGGAGGTGCAGACGGAACCGTGAACGCATATCCCAACAGCATTAAACACTACAAGGACAAAAGCAATAAGAAAAGTTTTGGGTTACAACTCCTGGCTAAAACGGCATCTGCAAAATACATTAACAAGCAATCACAAATCTGTAACCAAAACAACAAGTGGGAGGGGTGGGGGGAGTGCGGTCGAGAGCACACACAGCGTTTCTTGCGGGAGCGAGCAGGGCACCATCTGTTTGCAAGTTAATTACAAACAGATGTCGCCAAAGCTCGCTCCCGCAAGAGAATGCTAAACGTGCACGCGTTGCCATTGAAAGCAATGCAATGCGTGCACGTTTTTGGCCTAAAAAGCGAATCGATTCCAAGAGGTCTCCTCCTAAGTAGCGAATGCGCGCTGCGTAGGCGAGACCTAAAAAGGGCTCAGCACTGGTGGGGGAAGGCCCAGCAGTTAAGGAGTTAATAATAATAATAATAGTAATACTAAAGATGAGGCCTCAATAGATGGACACAGTACTCAAAGTGACACCTCAATACTTAATTTCTTCCTACAGATTGCTTAAGAGCCTTTCTAAAAATGAGCGCTTGTGGATTTCTTCAGGGGTATGAAGTGCTATATAAATTCTTCAATACAGAACACTGTAAACTGTCTACAGTGCCCAGATTTATGGATCTCTCGATATCCCTTCTTTTAGATGACAACCTTGGTGCAAATGCTGATTTGCTGTTTGGAGTCAGTTGATTCGATGTGTATTATTCTGTAGATTTGAGTATGTAATGTCAGGTTTCAGAGCCTGCTGGCTTTGCTTGACGTTTTCAGCGAGCTGTAGCTGCACTGCGGTTTTGCATTTTCCTTCTCCCAATTTTGAAATGAGGGCATACACATTTAAATAAACGGAATGCCATAACATAGGCTGGGATGCTTCTTCTATCATATACGTTGGCAGTGCTTAATTTGTAAAAAAAAATATATACATTCTTGTGCCCAAAGTTTTGCTCAGAAGCTGCAGCCAGTGTTATTGAAGGCAGAAGTTCAGACTACCAAGGCTGCATAATCTTAATTCCTCATCATGCCTTTTTAATCCACCAACAGACAATCCCAGGCTCCTTATCTTACTCTTGCAGGTTCTTTTTCATCCCCGCTTTTACCCTTTGCACTAGTTTTCCGTCTTTCCTCCTGTTCCTCAGGATCAAAGTCTGCACTGATAAAATAAGTGCCAGTCCCCTAAAATGAGAATGAGTGCCGGTAGGTCCCACCTACAACAACCAGCTCAAATTAAGCACTGCATGTTGGAAATGATTTTGAGGTTTTACTGTGCTATAGTTCATTGGTGTGAATGTATAATCTGTGTTATGTTATGTGCAGGATCTTTCAGAGAACAAACTTTGTAAGTTTTGCAGGATTGCATGCTGAATATAATGTTCAACCAACGAGGCCACATGGAAAACTTTCTAGGGTAATGAATAAGGGGGGTCACTTTTTAGGAATGGTTGACTTTACAATGTATTCAGTTGCTGCGCATTCCTTTTCCACGCAGCTTTTACCACAAAGATGCCTTTACCATGCATGGTAAGTATATATATATATAAGGTAAGTATATGAAATGTTTATTTTTTAAATAACTTAAACTCTACACACACACACCCATATATATATATCTATATGTATATAGATATATGTATATGACCTACTGGAGGTTAGCAGTAGGTAGTTATAGTTAGGACCATGTTTCCACAGGAAAGGCATTTTTTGACTTGCCTAAATCTTTCAATCAATCAGTCAACCAAACAGCATTTGTAAAGCGCAACACTGTCACCTCTAGGGGTATCTGGGCGCTGTTTCTCCATTGATCAGCCAGGTCTTGAGTCTCTTTCTGAAGTCTAACAGCGAGGGGGCTGTACGAAGCTGGAGGGGAAGGTAGTTCTAGGTCTTGGCAGTGATGTAGGAGAAGGATCGGCCACCGCTGCGACGGATGCAGGGAGTGTGTGCGAGGGCAAGTGAAAAGGTGTCACGTGGCCGATAGGGACATTGTCGACATCGCTAAGTTAGCATGAGCCCGGCAGCCGCTGCTTTTGCGCACGTTACTACATGGCTTTATTTTTGCAAGACTCTGTTTATGCCTTTCACATGAGAACCGTCTGCTTTGTTCGTTCTCTGCCTGTTCTTGGAGTTTAGTCTGAACACTGAGCAAGGTCGATAAACAATGCCCCTTGTCATTTTGTTCTGGTCAGTCCCTAGCACCTAGACAAAACATGCTAACACAGCTACTGCCTGAAACTCGTGCTTTGATATTATGGGGAGGCATGTTTAGGTAACACCCACTTGGAGAGGGAGCTTTCCAGGGAGAAGAGCCATGCGGTTCCTATGATGTAGATATACCATCTAGGCACTAAAGTATGGGGTCTGCTGACAAAGCCCAGAGATCTTCTATTATATAATAATTCTTCTTACCAAGGGGAGGGTGGTTAGGCCTTATAGTCCTTTATCCACTGTCTTTATAAAATGACATCTCCCTTTATGATATATGGCCTTGCTGCAATGCTAACTGTGTTAGGTTTGTGCATTTTGCTGCTGGTTGTGGCTCGTATACTGCGTTTTAGAGCAAGATAGTTAAAATAAACATTTTAAACTATAATCATGTTTCGGTCAATTCTTATTGTGGACATGTACGAGTGAGTGAGCGAAAAGGTGTGTCTTGTTACCACGATTCCTGAGAGATCCGGGAGTGTTGTGTTCTGGGGTGTCTTATCATTTGCATCTTCATGAGTGTGTAGGAGAGCAAGTGAGACACTATAGCTAGTCAGTCCTGGGTTAGTGGGCACTAAAGTGGTGGGAAGGCTTAGCCCCTATACACAGAGGTCCCATTTTCCTGCGCATAGTTCTGTGTATGTGCAGAATCCCTACAACATGGCACCACCAATGTTTGGTCTGGTACTTATTCGCAAGACCCCTGAGTAGTGCTTGTCCACAATACCCTCTCACCAGTTTCAGGAGACATCCGTGGTGTGAGGGCGTAGCCTCCTATATTTGATTTTATAGGTTTTTCAAGCTTGAATTTTAAAAGGTCCTTCGTTCATTATTGACCCGCTTTTGCGCTACCATTCTTAGGTTAGTATTCACTCTTATTATTATGGCGGTCGCTATAGCGGCACCCAACCGCGCTGCGGTCACAGCTTATTTGTCTCAACATGGAGTCCCTAATGGGGAAGCTGATTTTATTTTTGTTGTTGAAGCGGATGCAGCTTACCGCTTCGAGGTTTTCTATTCTTGGGTTACCTTTCCGGCAGTGGATGGGAACGATAATTTGTTTCATGAATATACTGCCTCTGCGGTCCCGCGGGATTATCGACCTTATTGATTACTTGAAGTTCCGTTGACAGCTTGGCAGCACACCATATGGTTTAATAGCGCCCTTCCTCACCCTGTTTCTGTGGTCCTTTTAGGCCCCTTATCAGTCGATGGGGCCACGTGGCCAGTTTTAGCTGGGTTTACACCACATCCAAATTACCTTCATGTTCCTATCGCAGAGCTACGAACATTGCATACATCACTGATACATATACACTGAGCTGTAATTCAGTTTATGTCATGTAATATTCAGGTGGCTCCTGGAGCTGCTGCACAACCACCGGAGCATGGTGGTGGTCTAGCTATTAGTCCCATCATGATTAATTCAGTAATGGGTAAACGTCCTCAAAATAAGGATGATTTCCCTTATTGGCTTGCAGAAAAATTTGAGCAACTCGAAGCTGTCTTTCCACATACTACCCCTGTGGAGAAACACAGGATCCTTACCATGAGTTTACCTAAAGGCCTTATTACCGATTTGGCAGTTTGCACCACTTGGGGGAAAGTGTTTGTGGCGGTTTATTCGCTGTGTTTTGGCACCCCCTCCATGACTGTTCTTCCGCCCTTACTTAAAAAGGTTCAGGATGAACATAGGGCAGAAGCTGCCCCTGAGTTGGGGATGAGATTGGTGGGGGTGTTTCCGATGTGATCCTTGCTAACATAAAGGGGGAAGCAGTTAGCTTACAGGTGAGTCAGCGCTTAGAGGCACTTGCTGACGTGAATAAACAATGTGAATTGCCAAAGATTATTGTTAAAGAATATAAGTCTTTAGGGGGCAATAATCTGGGAATTAATCCTTTTGCACAAACTCAACAAAAGGCCCAACCTGAGAAGGACGGGCATCCAGTCTTTCCTAAAAAGAACTGGAATAAGAATCAGCGGCAGCAACAACAGAAGCAAGGTTTGCGTGCTGGTTCACCGACACCTGAGGCTTCTGAATGTAGATATGATTTGCGTGACCGCACTAAAATTAAGACACCGGAGAGGTTTCAATTTCCTGATCCGCGCTCTGTTCCTTCCTTAAAGGACACGTCAGATTTGGTGGTGCAGAGCGCCAGGATCGCAGACAGGGCGTGACCACTCAGCAGAGACGTGATCCGCCACGCCAGTTTGACGTGAAAGCCAAACCTGATGGACTGCCTCTTTTTCAGCCCTCGTATCGAAAGAAGAAAGTTGCCGCTTTAACAGCGAAATATGCCTCAGACGGTGAGAACCCCGCTCCTTGACTGGAGATTGGCGATGACACTCCTCGACAGCAAGGCGGAAGTTACCATAGTGCGGGAGGTACTCCATCCTTGTCTGGAGGCGAGAGCAACTGACACGTTCATCCTGGTGGAAACAGCTGATACACGAGTTGCACCCCCGATAGGCTTTATGATATAGTCCTCCAAATTGAGGGTGATATTAAACATACAATTAAGGGTATCTTTTGGGACAACCTTACCTCCTCTCATGACATTTTGTTGGCGGAGACAGATTGGCCTCCTCCATTTGTTTTGGCTTCTTCCCGAGGGGAGGACGTTATTCTCCCTAGTTTTTCCCATTATGTGTCTGAAGAGGCTAAACAAGCTTACACTGCGGAATGGGCTTTCGCCCTAGCGCCGGCTGTATATCGTAATCAGGTGGGCTGGGATAAGGATTCGCCAGCACATGAAATACCTTTACGTTCTATGCCACAGCCGCAGGCTCAATATCCGTTCAGACGTGAAGCTAAAGTGTCCGTAAGTGACATTTTGACCCAGTTGGAATATCAGGGTGTCATTGAACCCTGTGTTTCATCCATGAATAATCCTCTTTTTCCGATATCGAAACCGGACGGTTCATATCGTATAGTTTTGGATTATAGACATTTGAACAGTCACGTTCGTACATTTGCAGTACAGAACACACAGAGCTCTGCGTTAGTGAATAATATAGTTCCCAAAAAATACAAAACAATACTGGATATTTCCAATGGATTTTATAGTCACAATTTGGCTCCTGGTAGCCGTGACTTGACCGCATTTACCGCGGTCGGCAATCAGAAGCGCTTGACACGTTTGCCTATGGGCTATAAGAACAGTCCCGGGGCTTTTGCTGCACGTGTTGTGTCTATATTACACGACATAGACCCTGATACATTCTCATACGTCGATGATATTTATTTGACAGATGACGAATTGATCCCGCATCTTGTGCTTGTGGATCGCATCATTCTCTCCTTTGCAGACTTGGGTTACAAATGTAATTTCGCCAAGTCAAGTCAAAACAGTCTTTATTTCGATCATTCCGATCATAAAAGACAGAATGATATTGACAATATTACATCTTGACTGAAGAGTTAAAAGTAGATATATGTACAGAGTTAAAACACAGTAATTACATTAGATAATAAACAATGTGACTATGTATATACAGTGCATTATAAAAGAGAAATTTAAAACTTTCGTATAAAATGTTAAAAAGTTAGTAAAATTGATTAGAGTTACTGTAACATGATAGTACGGTGAGCACATCACTCTATCTACTTGGCTTAGCTACCATTCAAGTACATATTTCCATATCACCATAATACTTTAGCATTCTTACTAAATGAAAGAAAGCATAATCTAGATAACTATCGGACATAGCCCAATAATACAAGATGTTAAATACAACAAGGGTAATCACAGTTCACTTTGAGTATGGTTTCCATTTGTTAATTGTTAATTCTTTTTAGCTCGAATACCCCACATCCAGCTAAAAAATGTGGCCATGGCTATCACTATGTGCTCTTGTGTGTTGGTCTTCAGTATTCGAAGAGCTATAGCACTAGATTTTGTACCCATATTGGAACAGATTGGCTTTATCCATTTGACCCTGGGAAGCTTATACGCTGGACAAACAAATAAAATGTGGGGAATTGTCTCAACCTGCTCAGGGTAGAAAACACATTTATTGTCCGATGGGCTATGCCATTTGTGTGTAAACGATTTAACAGGGAGTGTACCCACCCTAAATTGGTGGAATAACTTCCTGTCACAGGGTTTGGATATAAAATTCCAATAATCCTCGAACAGGATATTGTGTTTGTGCTCCAGAAAAATGCCAGACAGAGAGGTGTTCTTAATGGATTTCAAACATTTTATTTTAACCATGTTCCAGTACGCTTCTTTCAAATCCTTTTTAGAGGGAAAAGGGCTACCAGCTGGGTCTTCCCACAGATGGCTCATCCCCATGTTCACCAGTGTGCACTTTATCTTTTGTAACCAGGGGATCTTACATGATATGTCAGCCTCTCTAAAATCTTTTAGTGCGTTAGCATAAAATAACAACTCCGGGGTGGCCTTCTCCAAAATGCTAGGGGTCTGTAGCATGCTATCTCCTCTATGGTACGGCAACCCAAATCTAGATAAAGGGGCTTGAGTGGGGTAGAATGCGGGAGGCCAGTGAGGGCTCTCACAAATTTGTTCTGGGCTGTAGCTAATGGTGTCAGGTTCTCGAAGCCCCAGAGCTCAGCCCCATACAGTATTGAGGCCCTAATCTTTGTATCGTATATCTTTAATGCAGGGCCTACTGGCTTTGTTTGAGACAGCCTCTGTTCTTTCAGTAGTGCTCCTGCCAGTTGTGCATGCTTAAGGGCCATTAGGTCAATCTGAGGCTTCCAATTAAGCTTCCTGCCCAGAGTAATCCCCAAATACGTGAACATGTCAGTCTGTTTCTATGGTGCTTATGTGTTGGCGGAAGCCAGCCTGTAAAGGCGATAGGATGTCATTGTCTGTGATCCAGGTCTGGATTCTGCTCAACACCAGCCTAGCCATGATCTTTTGTATGGAGTCTATTAGGCTAATTGGCCTGTAATTACTGGGGCAAGAACGGTCCCCCTTTTTATAAATCGGGAGTATTTCTGCACCACTCCATGATTCTGGAATGGGGGCTCCACTGGCTATCGCGTTGGCAAGTAGCTGAATATATGATAGCCAATTGTCTTTATCGTGTAAAAACAGATCTGCCGGGATACAATCTAGGTCAGGGGCCCTTCCTCTTGGAATCGCATTCAGGGCAGATTCTACCTCTCCTCTGTCGAAAAGCACAGCAATATCAGGCTTAGGTAGTTGTAGATTGTCTGCGTTATTGCATGTGGCAGCAAATTGAGCTTCAAAGTGAGAGACCCACTGTTCAGGGGCTACGTAGTTAACGGGGGTTTGTCAAAGATCACCACTGCCCCATTTTACTATCTGCCAACATTTTTGCATGCTTTTTTCTTTGCTTGCTTGGAGGACGTCTTGCCATCGTTGTTCGTCCCATTCCTTCTTAGCTAAATTTTGGGTTCTTTTATACATTTTCCGTGCGATTTTGATGTTGTCCATTATTTTAGATTTTATAGCTAGGGATAGCCTCTTATAGGCTACTCTGCAAGCCTTGTTGTACCAGTTTGCTGCTTTGGGAGTAACCCTTCACTTAAATTTGTGAATTTTAATAAAAAAAGATGTAAGTTTGGCAAACATGTTATCATGAATGTGCGTAATGTTGGCATTTATATCCTCCTGAGTGTCTAACTTTTGTAGGGCTACTAATGTACACTCCACCACTGCCTTCATCTGCTCTAGCGCGATGTCATTCTCAATGATCATGGCCCATTTAACTCTTCTCATGTCATTGCACAAAACAGCATCTGCTGTCTCCCACTCAGTTACAGGTGGCTGGGCTTGAGGAGAACCCAATACCTGCAATGTCAACAACAGTGGGTTATGGTCGCTTTCACTTCTCTCAAGAACCACCATGTCGGAAAGGGTAGCTCCAGGTTGATAAAAAAGTAGTCAATACGACTACTTCTATGCCCATTACAGTATGTGTGGGAGCCCATTCTGTCCGAGGGGGTCCTCCCATTTGCTGCCCTAATACCCCTTTCCAGACATAGTCCTTTTAGCTGTAATGCGGCCTCCGTCCATTTTCTTATTGGGGGTAAATCTAGGGATGGGATATTCCATTGGGCATCCTCCTCTACACTGAGGCTACCGTCCTCTTGATCTAGGGGCTCAAAAGAACAGTTAAAATCACTGGCAATTACCAAGTGACTTCTGCCCCTCTTATTTTTAATAAAACTATCAAGTACGGAGAATGTATTAGAGAGCTTACCACCCGCCAACCCTCTTGCATAAACATTAATTACCAGTATCTCTGGGGAGTGCGTTGGACATAGGAGTATAGCCTGGATGTCAGCACTGTCAATTGGTACTTCCTCTACCTTATAGCCAGAGTGCTGCCTGACCCATATGGTGAGCCCTCCCGAAGGTCTGCCTTTTCGTCCGCCGAGGGCCAGTTTAGAAAAGTTTAAATACCCTGGGCGGTAAATTTGATTCCGTGACTAAGTTTCTTGGAAAGCCCATATATCATGGTCCTCTATAAATGCTGATTAATCTGCTGAAGCTATTTTTGTGTGTAATCCCGCAATATTACAGGAGGCAAAAGTCAACCTAGTTGCCAATGGTTCAGGGATCGTGGGACGAGTATCTACCTGACTGCAGTTTTCGTAGACGGATGACAACTCTCCCGGATTAAGTTTGACGGGGAGAGTATTGGAACTGACATTGAAATTTTCTATGGGCCTGTCCACCCCATCCTCTAACCCAAACCTCCTGGAACCAGTACTAAAAGAGGCCCCGTTTTGGTTTGATGTTTCGCCCTCTTGGAATATTGTGTTGTTACAAAGTGGTGATGAGGAGATGTTCCATAAACATCAATCTACCTTCTCTAGGGAAGAGCCCTCGTTGCTACCTAGGGCTGGTTTGCTACAATTATTATTGGTATTTGTTATGTTATGTTATGTTACGTGGGTATTTATATAGCGCATGTACACCGACAGGTCTCTTGGCGCTGGGGATTTGCTACTGGAGGGTTATATTTTATCCTGATATTAAATAAAGTCAAGTGGGAAGTCCTTAGGTCGAATGCCACTAGGTTGTCAACCATTTCTACTGACTTAAGTGTAAGACACACATAGTCTGTACTGGTGCCGTTGGACACAACCCTTTTGGCAGAAAGTATATCTTCTCTGATTACTGATCTACAATTCCTTACGTGCCGTAGCCATTGGGTGCTTTTATTAATCAGGGACTGTTCGTCTTCTTTTATTAAACTGGGCGATGTTTTCGGGATATTAGTTAGAAATACTTGGCATTTGGTGGAGCTGGTCGATAATTTATGTTGGCCTCTGTTTGACCCTTGCAAAGGTGGGCCATAGTTCCATGGGGGGATGGGGGATGGTCTTACAAGGTCTCCGTTTCTATTGATCTGCTGTCGATGGTCGTACTACTTGTCTTGGCTGGTATGGGCAGAGGAATACTTTCTAGCCTGGCTTATTTGAGATATTTCTTTACTGGCTATTTTGGAAACTATCAGAGTGGTTTTTGGATCCTTTCTACCTATGCGACCGGAGCAGGAAATGCTATCTGGTGACGATTTGGGCAAAGATGGTCTTGCTGAGTCTAGAGTGATATTTTGAATAATGGGTTTCATGGTTTCTGTTAGTTTATCAATCAAACCTTTCAGTGTACTCACTACTTCCATGAATAAGCTTGATTGTGCTATTAAATCTGCTATCCGCATAGTGAGCTGTCCCGAACACATACACTTGCATGTTCCTGGGGGGGATAGCATCAAGCATATCCTCTACTGATCCTGTGCTAACTGTTTGCTGGGAGGGCACATTGTCCTCATTTATGTTTGTCAAAGGGGCAAATCTATTTGAACACTCTAATGCACACTCCGTGTGGGTTTCTTTGCCTAGATCGGAACGGGTGGGTGATGTCCACCCTGATTGTGATGCTTTCTCTGGGTCTGGTGGTGGGGGTTCTTTTTGTGTTGATCTTTTAAACATATCAGGTATAGATTTAACTATCCGGGGGGACAGGGGGTACTTGGTGGGGGGTACTTCTGTTATACTTCTGTCGACACCCAAAGGAACTGTTAGGATCTCTTCGCAATCACTAATTAGATTATCTATGCGATTCATAACACAAATTATTATTTTTTTAAGATGTTGGTTGTTTTGTCGACCTTTTAATCTTTTTACCCTTCCCCATGACTCCACCCCCCAATACGTCCGCAGCCTTCCTTTTACCCATACTGAGTGATGGCAATAGTGACTACACAGATGCTAATGAAATGCAACCATGTGCCACAGTGCAGATTAGAAGTCCGACCAGATGCTAAGAACAAAACCAAAGTGGACACCCAGATACAAAAATAACTTAGGTTTGTCCGCATTCAGTCAGTTGAATCCTCTAGGCTGGGTATTGCAACCAAGTAGATCACGCAGGCTGCTAGGGGCAAAGAACCAGAAGTTAGATAACAGTACCTTTATGAATGTCGCAGTCCAATCCTGGGGCCAGTGTTAGGGGGGTGGCCCTGCCAGCGGGTAGCTGTTTGCAAAATGCTGGCTCCCGTGCCGCGGGGGGAGAGGCAGCGCTATAAGCGTGATGTCAGGCAAACTCCTCCCCCTCACAAGTGGCACCTGCGGCGCAAGCAAGGGATGCTGGGGCAGGTAGTCCGCTCAGAGAGTTGGATGCCAGGAAGAACTGACGGCGATGGACCCTGGGACTCCTGTCCCACCAGGGTACAGCACAGTGGTGGTGGCGGTGGTCCCTACCAGCGGGTAGGTGTTTGCAAAATTTCGCCAAGTCACACATCACCGGTTTGGCGGTCCTCTTTTTGGACTATGAGCTCAATAATGAAGGTAGGGGGTTGGCCCCCCACTTTCTGGAGAAGTGTGCATAATTGCAGCCTCCGTCTACATTGAAAAAAGTACAATCTTTGCTGGGATTTTTGAATTTCGGGAGGACTTACATTCCTGATTATGCCCAGCGGATCAAACCACTTTATGTGTTGATACAACCCTCTTTTTCATCTGCCAGCTGGCTTCCGGAACATACCTCGATTCTTCGCTCATTGCAGTCTGATCTGCTTGCGACCAACTCCTTGTTAACACGTGATAAATCTACGAACTTGGTCATAAGAATTGTGCCAGGGACAGTAGGTTTCACTTATTTGACGTTCAATGAAGGCGACACAGTACCAATAGCATATAAATCGCATTTGTACACATCGGCGGAAATGCGATTTTCCACAGTTGAGAAAATTTAAACTGTGGTCCATATGGCGATTCTGAAGGAACGCTCTCTGGCGCAGGGAAAACGCATTCTTCTGGTCCCGCCTTCACCTGCTTTAGAAGGAGTGACTAAGGCGAGTGTACCGAATTCTAAACCTTTGCATCCCTGTTGGATACAATGGGCGAGTACTTTGACATCGGCTGATGTCACATTTATTTTTGATCCCTCATTGCAGACAGAGGAGTTTTTACAATACGAACATGTTCATCCTCCTCCGTTGTCGTTGCTTCACTTGAATCAGTACAAATTTATCATTTATACCGATGGCTCAGCTCAACCAGCCATCGGGTCAAAGCATGCTTATTTAGCGGCTTGCGCTATTGTGGCTGGTTCAATTGTAAATGGTGAATTTAAGTCTTCTATAGTCCATACGCAGACACTTGGAGACTGTACGGCTCAATTAGCTGAGCTGCGTGCTTTGACTTTAGCGCTAGAATTTGCAGATCCTGCTGTGTACACTCTTGTGTGCGATTCCTACTACTGTGTGCAATCTTTCAATGACAATTTATTTTTTAGTCTCAGAATGATTATCGAGACTCTAAAGGTAGTGCAATAAAGCATAAAATGCTTTGGGTCCGAGTGGCAGAAATTAAAGAACGTTTGACGCTCACACAGGTTATTCATACTCTTGGCCATCAGCGTGTGGGAACACATGCTGTTGGTAATTCTTTGGCTGATGAGGCAGCCAAATCTGCAGTAGCCACATGTTCAGTTGCAGCAGTTACTAGGTCCATGACTATGATTGATAATGATATTCTTGCGGCGATAGCTGCTACGAAGGGTAGAACTGACTTCCCACAAGGTTTCCCTTCTAAGTATTCTTATCATTTGTCACCCAATCAAGTCCCTTTTGCTACGATACCTTCCGTTGGGGATCGGCTGATTCGCAACGAGGACCGCAGACTTCCTTTGATCAAAGCCGCACATGAAGGCATGGCATCTGCACATGCCGGAGTTTCTGCGACTGTTTCTATTTTACAGCAACGTTATTGGTGGCGTGGTTTATATAGACAAAACCGTAATTATGTACTATTTTGTGACATTTGTCAACAGATTAAACCATCTACGGTTACACGTCCACTACAAACACAGCTGTACATTTCAAATCAACAGTTTGGTTGTATTTATTTTGATCACTGCGGTCCGTTGACTTCTGACACTGCATATAAACATATTTTATTTGCAGTTGATTCGTGTACTAGATTCCTTTGGGTTTGGCCAAAATGCAGTGCTGACGCTCGAAATGTCATTAGAGATTTGCGTGTCTTTGTCTGGACTTTTGCTTGTGGCACCTTCCATTCTGACCAAGGTCCAGCTTTTGTCTCTAAGGCGTACAAGGACGCAATGAGGTCTCTCTGGGTGCTGGTGCAGTTTTCTTATCCATACAGGCCTGAGGGTGATTCTATAGTGGAGCGAATGAACCGTGGCTTAAAGCAGTCTTTGACTGCTAGAGTCTTAGGTGCTGGCAGGGGTTGGCTGACTTATTTGTATGGGGTACAACGTGCACTAAATAATCTCCCAAGAAGATCTCTGGGTGGGCGGACCCTATACGAAATACTCTTTGGCATTAAAATGTTTGTTAGATATCAAAATGAGAATGGATCACTTGACCTGAGTAACCAGGGTTTTATGAAATTCGTGCAGTGTACCGATAAAAAACCCTCATTCACGTACAAAAGTCGGAAAAGCGGTATATCTTGATTATCCGCCCTGCTCTTAAAAACGTGACAGCATCATCTTAGGGTTAGTTTTTGTATGCTTCCTCCATCCGGAGGAAAACCACTGGTTATTGCAGTAGTGATCAAAGAAAGGTGAAAGTGTTTTTAGTGAAGTGAATCTCAAAATGTTAAAAACTCGTAGACCCCGATTTGTAAAATTTAATCAATCTGGGTTCGAGATGTATTAAAATCTGTGTCGTGCGTGGGAGGACTAGTTAGTGGTCTAACGCACTGTGAGTGTCCATAAAAAGGTCGACATGTTTCAGCCCCAGTGATTGCCCTTGTGGGTCAAGTGGGCTTTCTTCAGGACCTAAAAAAAGGAAAAGTGGTGGAGACCTTATTTTGTATGGGTCTCTATGTATCAGGGTGTATTGACCCGATTCTCATGCGGTCAAGTAGTACCTGTTCAGAGTAAAGGAGGAAACAAAAAGAAAAAAGATGCGAGTATCATTTAGCGCATTTTCTCAAAAAATGGCGTGCTGTCTTTTCTCAGAAGAAATAATGATAAAGAAGAACATTAAAAATAACTAAAAAAGTGGCAATTCTTTCTCTCCTGCGTGAAATTCTGGCAAACTTTTTAAGAAACATTTTTTCTCTTTTGTCTCCCATACGGTGCTCAATATGGAAATATATTACCATATATTTGTCTTTAAACTCCTGAGGTGTCATGTTAAGATTGACAAGAAGAAAATTGGGTTAGTCTAATAGTTCTGCACCTTATTCTTGGTGATAGTATGGACCCCGATGTCATATGTGCAGTATACCTATAGTTGCGAGTGTTCCTCAGAGAAAGCGACTTGGTAGGCGGTCTGTTGTAATTACTGTTGATATACTAATGTGTGTTAAAGAAAGGTTAACTGAAGTTGTGGTAGAAACAATCTTATAGCAGTGTTTTTAATAGATGACCGCAGCTTATTCTCATCAGACCTTTCGATAAATATTAGTATATCATGCGCTAGCTGTTTATTAAATAAATGCTAATGACTAGATTTGAATTACGTATTATCAAACAGCTCTAAAACGGTCGTCCAGGTGGGGGTCTCCGTTCCTTATGAATCTTGGGAAGAGAATAAAAATAAGGTACCCTTGGTGTTTTGGTTATTAAAAATTCAGCCTCATTTTTTGTAACCCAGTCGTTCTATTCTGCTTCATCGATCATGAGTTCGATTGTTCTTTGTAATCGTTTGGTAGGGTCTGTCGTGATCGTTTTATAGAATTTTTCATCTGAGAGTAATTCTAAACACTGTTGGTCGTACCTTTCTTTGCTAAGCAGGACAATTCCTCCACCCTTGTCTGCCGGCTTAATTACTAGATCTCCATTCTGTCGTAGTTCGTCCAATGCCTGTTGTTCTGCATTCGATATGTTCATGAAAGGTCTTTTGGTTTGATCTTTTAAATCATCCACTTCCTTCATCACTGCCTGTTCGAAAGTTAGTATTTCGATTGGGATTTGATGGTTCATGGGGCAGAAGTTGGATTTGCGACGGAGTGTCGTGTCTCCATCCATGACATGCACAGCAGGTATTGAGAAGGAGCCACGAGGACGGAAAGCTGTAAAACCGTAACGTATTTTACTCAACAGAATCTAAATTGCTTTATACTGTTGTCCCTAGCAGGTAACAAGCTCCCTGGTTGCCCGTTGAAATCCACAATTTAAGACTCAAGGTATGAAACCATGCCGTTTTAGAGCTGTTTGATAATACGTAATTCAAATCTAGTCATTAGCATTTATTTAATAAACAGCTAGCGCATGATATACTAATATTTATCGAAAGGTCTGATGAGAATAAGCTGCGGTCATCTATTAAAAACACTGCTATAAGATTGTTTCTACCACAACTTCAGTTAACCTTTCTTTAACACACATTAGTATATCAACAGTAATTACAACAGACCGCCTACCAAGTCGCTTTCTCTGAGGAACACTCGCAACTATAGGTATACTGCACATATGACATCGGGGTCCATACTATCACAAAGAATAAGGTGCAGAACTATTAGACTAACCCAATTTTCTTCTTGTCAATCTTAACATGACACCTCAGGAGTTTAAAGACAAATATATGGTAATATATTTCCATATTGAGCACCGAATGGGAGACAAAAGTGACAAAATGTTTCTTAAAAAGTTTGCCAGAATTTCACGCAGGAGAGAAAGAATTGCCATTTTTTTAGTTATTTTTAATGTTCTTCTTTATTATTATTTCTTCTGAGAAAAGACAGCACGCCATTTTTTGAGAAAATGCGCTAAATGATACTCGCATCTTTTTCTTTTTGTTTCCTCCTTTACTCTGAACAGGTACTACTTGACCGCATGAGAATCGGGTCAATACACCCTGATACATAGAGACCCATACAAAATAAGGTCTCCACCACTTTTCCTTTTTTTAGGTCCTGAAGAAAGCCCACTTGACCCACAAGGGCAATCACTGGGGCTGAAACATGTCGACCTTTTTATGGACACTCACAGTGCGTTAGACCACTAACTAGTCTTCCCATGCACGACACAGATTTTAATATATCTCGAACCCAGATTGATTAAATTTTACAAATTGGGGTCTACGAGTTTTTAACATTTTGAGATTCACTTCACTAAAAACACTTTCACCTTTCTTTGATCACTACTGCAATAACCAGTGGTTTTCCTCCGGATGGAGGAAGCATACAAAAACTAACCCTATGATGATGCTGTCACGTTTTTAAGAGCAGGGCGGATAATCAAGATATACCGCTTTTCCGACTTTTGTACGTGAATGAGGGTTTTTTATCGGTACACTGCACGAATTTCATAAAACCCTGGTTACTCAGGTCAAGTGATCCATTCTCATTTTGATATCTAATTTACGAATAAGGAAGCTGAATGGATCACAGTTCCTTCTTTCTCCCTCCCCCTTGATTTAACATTAAAATGTTTGTGCCAGACCTTGATGGTCTAGACATTGTGGTGGCTGCCGCAACATTTGACGTAGATAACCATTCTACTATGTTGCAAGAACTACAAAAGACCAGTGACACACTGACTAAAGATCATTCACCCTCTTCCACTGAGACGGCGGTGCTGATTCCTGTTACCGGCTGGCTTCCTAAAGTTGGAGATCCGGTACGAGAAAAGCTGGAGAACAAAAAAGAATTTGGTCCCTCTTATTGTGCACCTGTCCCAGTTCTTGGATTGAAGGGTACTCGTACATTAATTTTACCTCCTTTGCCTGGCTGCAAGGAAAACAGATATATTTCAATTGACAATGTCAAGCTACACCATATGGCCAATACTGGATAGGGTGACTCCCGGTGTTCCACACCAAGCTGTTTCACTGAATCCAGTGGCTTCAGCTTCTTCGAATGGTACCCGCGTAATGGAGGAGGAATTAGAAACTTCTATTGATTTCTTGCCTGTTGTACCCTCATCTTCCTCCAATGCAGACGTCGAGTATGATTCTCCTCCTCTTGGGGTCCAAATTGACGTTCCTGACAGTCCTATACATCATCCGTCTGATTCTGCACAGCCTCCATTGTTGCGCTTGGGAGCAAGCGGTTACTACATGGATCGTACAAGTTTCTCATACGATCCATCTTCTTCGTCCTTATCTGTGACAACTCCACCAACTCGTACCAGTCTTTTCATCACCTGGTTCAAAAAGACTTACCTGGTCCCACCTTGGACATACATCTGGCTGGTGTTCATACTTGTCTTCCTTTTCATGCGGATTGGTTTTGTGACAGTGTTCTTCCTGCTCATCAGTGATCATTATTTGACAGAACGCTCTGCTGTGAAGTTGGTTGATGGAATTCTGGCTCCCCATACATCGTCCCATATCCTGAAACGTGATCAAGCCCTCGTGAACATTTCAGCCTTCCCTGTTGCTGATGGGATCGTTTGGGGTAAAGTTGCATTCGATATCCGTGGTCCGACGGAGGTCCTGAACATTCCATATGTGTTCCGCGTTTCACTAAGAGATGTGGTATCACAGGACATACACTCAGACAACTGGGATGTTCAGGCAGTTCATTCATTGTTTTCTGATCCAAAGTATTATCCTGCTTTTGATGCTGAAGATTTGTATTTGAATTCTGCCAGTTATGCGGATTTATTCTGTTACCAACATTATGGCCATCATTTCTTGCATAAAACAAACATGTTAAGACCTGTTTTTAATTTTACCCAGTGGGAACATTGTCCGACTCCTTTACAGGGGAGTTCTAATACTCTCCGGAGTAAGTTCACATACTTTCAGATTACAATGCGTCCAATCCAGAGTCCTACTTCTATATGTTAAAATTGCCATCTCAATCTAAATTCATGTTGACTCACACTAAATTGATTTATTCTAAATCTTTTAGGACTGCTTTGGGCTTACATGGTTACGAACACTGGAAAGATGCCATTGATTTGAAATCCATTTGGGGCACTAGAGTTTGGCAGGTCCAAGGTGCCGAAGCTCTGCATCGTGCGTGTCTGATCCCGACTCAAATTTTGTTTTTAAATGACACGGTGCAGCAAACTACTTGTTTTGTTTTAGCAACGGCCAAAAATTTGAATGTTCCGTCCATTCCTTCATTGGCTGAGTATGATACGTGGCGTAAACACACCAATCATACGGTTGATGTACTGCTTGCCCTGTTCAAAAACTGCAGTATAAATGTTTCTGACGTCGACCCCTTAGGATGGTTGTTGTGGCCAACAAGTTCCAATGCATGTCAACTGCGTTTTCTTAATGCAACAACAGGTTTCATACAAACTAGACCTGATCCACGTTTCCCGCATTCTCATTCTGTAACCACGTATTCGATGGGGAAATTGTGTCAGCAATAGTTGAGACATTCCACACTGCCGTCAGTGAAACAACATCTGTCCCTCTTATCGAGTGAGATAAATTTGGCGGATTTTATTTTAGGTCCTAAATCACCTAGATCAAAGCGATTTATTTATGAGGCATATAATGAATTATGGAAACTATTGCAGATGGAAGCTGCGGTGCGTCTACGCCAAATTGACCAAGCAAATTTGTAAAAAGTTCTTGCAGTAGTCGATAATAGCATTAATACATTGTCTTCCTGTATTTACACCTTAGATAATATTGTGTCATCTGTTATTGATATTGTTCAGAATGATGTATCTGTGTTGTACCATGGTCAAAATCAATTGCGCTCTGTAATGCAATTTGCATGGACGTTGCAGACGCTCAAAATGGGAATAATTCCATGGGATTATTTGAATGCTTCTGCACTGTTTTTACTGTTTAATTTGACTGATAGACAGAGGTTTATATCTATGAAAGACGCAACTTACACACTGTTACATATAGAACAATTAGAACAGTTACCTATTTCTGTGGCAGAAACAGATTCAGCGGTGTGGTTAATACATGGCGTTATTTCTCTGCCGTTCTCACTATTTCAGTTCACATCTTGCATGAAACACTTCCCGGTTGGCAGCTTTGAACCCCTGGGAAGTGCTTTTATTCATGAATTGTGGTCCTTGCCTTTCACCTACAGATGTCAGCGCGTGGATATGGAGGTTTTCCTAACAGGGGAGGATTGCGATTCCACAGTAGGACATTCCCTAGTTTGCAAACAAGTTTAATTGCACGGTGCTTGTAACTTGTCGGAACCTAATCTGGCTTGTTTTTTGAAAGGTACGCCCTTCCCGGCAATCATTCCAGCGCTCACAGTGCTTTCAAATTGCAGTTATCTTATTTTGAATAACCACGACTGCTGTGGCTTACGGGCCGGCATCCTGTATATAGTAACAGTTTCGCAACGTGTTACTTGTTGCAGCAATGTCCTTTTTCATCCCCCGCATGGGATTGTAGATAGTTCTCTTTGGCCTTCCATTCCAACTTTGAAAACAGATTTCAATAAACTAAGCAGACTCAAAGCGCTATTGTTTCAACAAGAAGTGGCTCTCACATCAGTGCAAGAGACCTTGGAATTGCAGGTGGCTAGAACCGCAAGTGAGATACACTCACTACTAAACACCAATCTCCCACTCCATTTTGGAGAATTAATACACCAAATATTTAATGCGTCTGATACTGAAGGCCTTGCTCATTTTTTTTTAACTTGTGGGATCCAGCCTTGTGGCCTCTCTTCAGACTATTTTTGGAGTAATACCGGCCTTTATCCATTCTATTTTTTCCAACGCGTTCGGAGGGTTTCCATTGATCCTCTTGCTGGCGTGTGGCGTGCTGGTACTTCTGCTCCTGTTAAGCAATGGCTGCCCACCTTGTGGTACTGCACAGACCCGGCCAATTGTAACTGTACCGTGACAGAATGCTTGCCATTGGCGACGCTTGGTGTAAGTTATGTCCTTACTTTTCGCTTCGCCTACTTCACTTGCATGCAACCTGTATTCTATTGCCGGCGGTGCCCTTTTCATTGGGCCTTGGATATTTGCCTCTCCAATGCGTCCGGCGCTGACCTGGATTATGATCTGTTGATGGGTCCATTACTGGCCCATGACCAGGCCTGTTCTGCGGATGGCTGTTTGATGCGTGCGGCTGCACTTGCAGTGTTGGCAGATTGGAATACCTGTGAGGCTGCACAGTGCCTCTTGCAACGGAGTTTCATTGAGTATCACGCAAGTTTCCTGGATATGCTCTTGGAAGCATCGGATTATGAGGAGCACGTGTGTTCCTTCGATCTGCTTAACTGGATGGCATCCCTCTTTGCTTGGAACGACAGGGATGACCTCTTGGAATGAATTGCATTCCTCGGTTCAACAAATTTGATGAATTTTCCGGACTCTCCTTAAAAACATTTTAAACTCGAATTTTTGCATCTTCCCAATTTGGCTCTTTTACAAAACATTTTTGACTCTGCTTACCTTTGCACTCTGTTTTTTTTTTCTATATGCTACGACCTGGCCAATGGGAGAGTTTCACGTGGCCGATAGGGACATTGTCGATATCGCTAAGTTAGCATGAGCCCGGCAGCCATGATACTGCCTTTGCGCACATTACTACTTGGCTTTATTTTTGCAAGACTCTGTTTGTGCCTTTCACATGAGAACCGTCTGCTTTGTTCGTTCTCTGCCTGTTCTTGGAGTTTAGTCTGAACACTGTGAGCAAGGTCGATAAACAATGCCCCTTGTCATTTTTTTCTGGTCAGTCCCTAGCACCTAGACAAAACATGCTAACACAGCTGCTGCTGGAAACTCGTACTTTGATATTATGGGGATGCATGTTTAGGTAACACACACTTGGAGAGGGAGCTTTCCATGGAGAAGAGCCATGCGGTTCCTATGATCTAGATATACCATCGAGGCACTAAGGTATGGGGTCTGCTGAAAAAGCCCAGAGATCTTCTATTATATAATAATTCTTCTTACCAAGGGGAGGGTGGTTAGGCCTTATAGTCCTTTATCCACTGTCATTATAAAATGACATCTCCCTTTATGATATATGGCCTTGCTGCAATGCTAACTTTGTTAGGTTTGTGCATTTTGATGCTGGTTGTGGCTCATATACTGCGTTTTAGAGCACGATAGTTAAAATAAACATTTTAAACTATAATTGTGTTTCGGTCGATTCTTATTGTGGACATGTACGAGTGAGTGAGCGAAAAGGTGTGTCTTGTTACGTTCAACAACTACTGAACGGATTTACACCAAATAACTGAAAGCGTGATCTGCATAACCAAATGTGTACTTTCTGTGAAATTCGTGTAATTCCGTCCAGGGTTCGGGCTGTAGTCGTGTTCAAAACTCCTATGGGAATTAACATGGGAAACGCACTTTTTTTGCAGAAAGGCAAGAGAGGTGCACAAAGAGGCAACAGAGGTGCAGAAAGAGGCAGGAGGGGTGCAGAAAGAAGGAAGAAAAGTACAGAAAGAGGCAAGAGAATTGCTGAAAGAAGAAACAGGTGTAGAAAGAAGCAAGAGAAGTGCAAAAAGAGGCAACAGAAGTACAGAAAGAGGCAAGAGAGGTGCAGAAGCAGGCAGGAAAGGTACAGAAAGAGGGAACAGGGGTGCAGAAAGAGGCAAGAGAGGTGCAGAAAGAGAAAAGAGGGATGCAGAAAGAGGCAAGAGGGGTGCTGAAAGAAGCAAGAGCAGTGCAAAATGAACGAACAGAGGTGCAAAAGGAGGCAAGAGGAGTGCAGAAAGAGGTAGGAGAGGTGCACAAAGAGGCAAGAGAGGTACAGAAAGAGGCAGGAGGGGTGCAGAAAGAAGGAAGAGAAGTGCAGAAAGAAGCAACAGAGGTGCTGAAAGAGGAACGAAGGGTGCAGAAAGAGCAAGAGAAGTGCAGAAATAACCAACAGAGGTACAGAAAGAGGCAAAAGAGGTGTAGAAACAGGCAGGAAAGGTGCAGAAAGAGGGAACAGGGTGCAGAAAGAGGCAAGAGAGGTGCAGAAAGAAAAGAGGGTTGCAGAAAGAGGCAAGAGGGGTGCAGAAAGAAGCAAGTGAGGTATAGAAAGAGGCAACAGAGGTGCATAAAGACGCAATAGAGGTGCAGAAACAAGCAAAAGAAGTGCAGAAAGAGGCAAGAGAATTGCTGAAAGAAGCAATAGAGGTGTGGAAAGAAGCAACAGAAGTGTAGAAAGAGCCAAGTGATGTGCAGAAAGAGGCAAGAGAGGTGCAGAAAATGGCAAGAGAACAGCAGAAAAAGGCAAGAGGGATGCAAGAAAGGGAAGAAGGTTGCAGAAAGAAGCAAGAGAGGTGTAGAAAGAAGCAAGAGAAGTGCAGAAAGGGGCAAGAGGTGCAGAAAGAGGCAAGAGAGGTTCAGAAAGAGGCAAGGGAAGTGTAGAATCATGCAAGAGAAATGCACAAAGAGGCAAGAGAGGAGCAGAAAGAGTCAAGAGAGGTGTAGAAAGAAGCAAGTGAGGTGCAGAAAGAGGCAAGAGAATTGCTGAAAGAAGCAACAGGGGTGTAGAAAGAACCAAGTGAGGTGCAGAAAGAAGCAAGAGCCGTGCAGAAAGAACCAACAGTGGTACAAAAAAAGGCAAGAGGGGTGCAGAAAAAGGTAGGAGAGGTGCACAAGGAGGCAAGACAAGTACAGAAAGAGGCAGGAGGGGTGCAGAAAGAAGGAAGAGAAGTGCAGAAAGAAGCAAAAGGTGCTGAAAGAGGGAACAGGTGTGCAGAGAGAGACAAGAGAGGTGCAGAAAGAGGGAAGAGGGGTACAGAAAGAAGAGAGTGAGGTTCAGAAAGAGGCAAGAGAGGTGCAGAAAGAGGCAATAGAAGTGCAGAAAGAACCAACAGAGGTGCAAAAAGAGGCAAGAGGGGTGCAGAAAGGGGCAAGAGAAATGCAGAAAGAGGCAGGTGAAGTGCAGAAAGAAGACAGTGAGGTGCAGAAAGAGGAAGAAAGGTACAGAAAGATGCAAGAGAAATGCAGAAAGAGGCAAAAGAGGCACAGAAAGAAGAGAGGTTTGTGCACCATTAGTACCAGTTTAACACCCACATTTAGCAATAAGTAACACGTGACCATTCCAGCTTTGCAAAGGGCCTTCCACCATGCTGTAACACGTGAAGCTGCATTTTTGGGATCATTTGAGCCGTTTGAGCTTTTTTTGTTCAAATCTGCAGATTAGGCAGCAGATGATGGAATATTTGGCAAATGTGGAAAATGTTTAATTATGTGACAATTGGTGCAGCTGAACAGTCACATAATTCCAGTGCCCTGCTCATACCTCCGACTAGGTCCAGAAGTGCTCCTCAGTGGTTCCTTCTTTTTTTGTGTCTCATTGAGTTTATACTTTAGCTTCTATGGAAACGAGGAAGACTAAACCTGAGGTTACCACTCCACAACACCGACTACAATACCACATAATTACTCTCCAAAACACATAATCCCACGCCACATAATTCCTATACACTAAATACCACATACTTTCTATTCACATAATTTCACTGCACAACATACCACATAATTCCACTACACACAACGTACTTCCACTCTACACCAAAAAACATTGGTAAAAAACTTTTACATTTACAGCGCCAATAGCTCTAACTCTCGCATATGCGAAACCTATTACATTGCAAATGCTTCTTTAACTAGTAGTGGCGTTTGCAGAGTGGTGGAGAAAGGATGCTGGGCCTCTGACCAGCGCTCAGGAATTCCACTGCGTAGAACTTACAGGAGGTACCAGGAGGGCTTCTTGGCCCCCAAAGTCCCTCAGGAGTAAAGTTGACTTCATCCCCCATCCCATAGTCTGCCAGGAGGCGCGTTTGCAGAGTGGTGGAGAAAGGGGCGTGGCCTCCGAAGACGTCTTAGCAATCTGACTGTGTGGGACTTACTGGAGTTAACAAGAGGGGTAGTTGGCCCCCAAGGACATCCTTGGGGGCCAACTACCCCTCCTATTACCTCCAGTAAGTACCACACAGCAGGATTGCTAAGTTCTCTTAACAGGCCATGCCCCCTTTGCCCTCCACTCTGCAAACACGCTCCCTGGCGCGCTCTTGGATGGGGATTGAAGTCCCCTTCGCTGCTGGGGGCCCTTAGGGGCCAACTAGCCTACCGCTTACCTCCAGTAAGCCCCACACAGTGGGATTGCTGAGAGGTAGACACAGGCCATGCCCCCTTTCTCCACCACTCTGCAAACGCGCCTCCTGCAGCGCTCTTGGTTGGGGGATGAAGTCCCCTTTCCTCATGAGGGTCCCTAGGGGCCAACTAGCCCTCCTGTTACCTCCAGTAAGCCCCATACAGCTGGTTCGCTGAGAGTGCTCAAAGGCCACGCCCCCTTTTTACACCACTCTGCAAACGCGGCTCCTGGTGCACTGCTGCTCGGGGATGAAGTCCATTTGTGCCCTGATGTCCTCAGGACACAAGATGACCTCATCTCCACACCAGCAGTGTGCCAAGAGGCGCGTTGGCAGAGTGGTGTAAAAAGGGGCGTGGCCTCGGGCAACCTCTCAGCAATTCCACTGTGTGGGGCTTACTGGAGGTACCTGGTGGGCTAGTTGGCCCAAAGGAACCCTCAGGAATGAAGGGGACTTAATCCCCCAACTTAGAACGCGCCAGGGGGCGTGATTGCAGAGTTGTACAGGGAGGGGGCGGGGCCTCCGGCGAGATGCTGTCTTTTCCTTTTTTTAAAAATAATTAAATATTTGGGAGGGGGGCCGCATAGCCCCCCTTCCCAGGGCCCCTTCTGGCCCCGGGGACCCCATCCCCCGGGGCCTGGCCAGCCTTTACATTTTTTTTAATTTTGGAGGGGGGCCGCGTGGCCCCCCTACTGAGGCCAATTATGGCCCCAGGGACCCCATCCCCCGGGGCCTGGCCAGCCTTCTTTTTTTTAAAAAAATTTGGGAGGGGGCCACGTGGCCCCCACTCCTCGGGCCAATTATGGCCCTGGGTAGCCCCTCCCCCTGGGCCGGCCTTCCTTTAAAAAAAAAATATATATATTATTTTTCCCGGGAGGGGGGCCGCATAACCCCCCTCCCCTGGGCCACTTATGGCCCCGGGGACCCCATCCCATGGGGCCGGCCCTCAAGTTGGGGACCGTGGGGGCGCCCCAATGCCCCCATGGTCCCTGCCGGCTCCCCGCCTCCTGCGGGAGCCGGCATTGCTTTTGGGCAAGGGGAGCTGCTAACATGCAGCTCCCCTTACCCAAAAGCAATTCTGCTGTGCTTCGTTGAAGCAAGAGTAGGTTTCCTGCTCTCGCTTCAACGAAGCAAAGCAGTGTTTGCTATGACAGGGCGGGAGCCGTGCTCCCGCCCTGCCATAGCAAACGGCAATGTCCCGGGGGTGGGCACCCCGGGACATTGCAGTAGCTGGCCCTGGGGGGTGGCGTTCCCCAGGGCCATCTAGGGCTCCAGGAGGGGGGCCGGGTGGCCCCCCTCCCAGCATTTTTAAATCCCCAGGGAGGTGGTGGTCCCCTGGGCCGTGGGTCTGCAACAGACCCTTGCCCTTTATCTAAAATTGCCCCGGGGAGGTGGTGGTCCCCGGGGCAGTGTGGGGAGGGGCAGGAGCCCCCCACACTTATGTATATGTTAATTTAAGCCCAGGGGAGGTGGCGGTCCCCGGTGTTTGGGGGGGCCCGTGTGAACAAGGCGGAAGCCGAAACGCGTCGCTTTTTCAGCTATTAAAACTTTATCAGCATATTTGGGTGTCCGAGTACTTTCGGCGTACTAGCGGAGAACTGTTGGAAGAGAAATTTGGGGCTGCCGGTAGCCTTAACTCGGACCGCCCGCGAGTCAGTCTGGCACATCCTTTAACCGGAACTGGTGGAGCGAATATATATATATATATATATATATATATATATATATATATATATATATATAAACTACATATACCAGCATGCTTTACCCATTTAGTCTATCGTGGCGCCCACCAGGGGGCAAACATTTAAAAATGAGCAATTGGGACAGTTTGCCTTTCAGCCTCTTGATGCTTCTGGCTTCCTTTGAAAAAGGTCAATGCTGACCGAAATGCATCAGGAACAAGAATGCCAGCGCTTTGGAATTGAAATAAAACCTTTTATCTCACCTAATGTGTGCGGCTCACTCCTTTCTCTGTGAGAGAGGTCTGTTGTTATGTTTTCACGGCGTGGTCCTGCCGCGAGCGACGCACCACCAGGAAAAAGAGCGCCAACAACTGCCCGAAATCGGACCCTGTTTGTGACTTTTGCGGAAGCAATAAGGGCAGTGGTAGCCACCAGGGACTGGACCTTGGTTTTGGCCCCCAGCAACTTCAAAGTCAGTATGCACGGGGATTAGGTGTTGCACCATTAAGCAAGAATTTAAAAGCATCGCCCACTGAAGGGAAATAATTGCGGGACGAAGGTAAACTACATATACCAGCATGCTTTACCCATTTAGCCTATCGTGGTGCCCACCAGGGGGCAAACATTTAAAAATGAGCAATTGGGACAGTTTGCCTTTCAGCCTCTTGATGCTTCTGGCTTCCTTTGAAAAAGGTCAATGCTGACCGAAATGCATCAGGAACAAGAATGCCAGCGCTTTGGAATTGAAATAAAACCTTTTATCTCACCTAATGTGTGCGGCTCACTCCTTTCTCTGTGAGAGAGGTCTGTTGTTATGTTTTCACGGCGTGGTCCTGCCGCGAGCGACGCACCACCAGGAAAAAGAGCGCCAACAACTGCCCGAAATCGGAACCTGTTTGTGACTTTTGCGGAAGCAATAAGGGCAGTGGTAGCCGCCAGGGACTGGACCTTGGTTTTGGCCCCCAGCAACTTCAAAGTCAGTATGCACGGGGATTAGGTGTTGCACCATTAAGCAAGAATTTAAAAGCATCGCTCACTGAAGGGAAATAATTGCGGGACTGAAGGTAAACTACATATACCAGCATGCTTTACCCATTTAGCCTATCGTGGCGCCCACCAGGGGGCAAACATTTAAAAATGAGCAATTGGGACAGTTTGCCTTTCAGCCGCTTGATGCTTCTGGCTTCCTTTGAAAAAGGTCAATGCTGACCGAAATGCATCAGGAACAAGAATGCCAGCGCTTTGGAATTGAAATAAAACCTTTTATCTCACCTAATGTGTGCGGCTCACTCCTTTCTCTGTGAGAGAGGTCTGTTGTTATGTTTTCACGGCGTGGTCCTGCCGCGAGCGACGCACCACCAGGAAAAAGAGCGCCAACAACTGCCCGAAATCGGACCCTGTTTGTGACTTTTGCGGAAGCAATAAGGGCAGTGGTAGCCGCCAGGGACTGGACCTTGGTTTTGGCCCCCAGCAACTTCAAAGTCAGTATGCACGGGGATTAGGTGTTGCACCATTAAGCAAGAATTTAAAAGCATCGCCCACTGAAGGGAAATAATTGCGGGACTGAAGGTAAACTACATATACCAGCATGCTTTACCCATTTAGCCTATCGTGGCGCCCACCAGGGGGCAAACATTTAAAAATGAGCAATTGGGACAGTTTGCCTTTCAGCCTCTTGATGCTTCTGGCTTCCTTTGAAAAAGGTCAATGCTGACCGAAATGCATCAGGAACAAGAATGCCAGCGCTTTGGAATTGAAATAAAACCTTTTATCTCACCTAATGTGTGCGGCTCACTCCTTTCTCTGTGAGAGAGGTCTGTTGTTATGTTTTCACGGCGTGGTCCTGCCGCGAGCGACGCACCACCAGGAAAAAGAGCGCCAACAACTGCCCGAAATCGGACCCTGTTTGTGACTTTTGCGGAAGCAATAAGGGCAGTGGTAGCCACCAGGGACTGGACCTTGGTTTTGGCCCCCCAGCAACTTCAAAGTCAGTATGCATGGGCATTAGGTGTTGCACCATTAAGCAAGAATTTAAAAGCATCGCCCACTGAAGGGAAATAATTGCGGAACTGAAGGTAAACTACATATACCAGCATGCTTTACCCATTTAGCCTATCGTGGCGCCCACCAGGGGGCAAACATTTAAAAATGAGCAATTGGGACAGCTTGCCTTTCAGCCTCTTGATGCTTCTGGCTTCCTTTGAAAAAGGTCAATGCTGACCGAAATGCATCAGGAACAAGAATGCCAGCGCTTTGGAATTGAAATAGAACCTTTTATCTCACCTAATGTGTGCGGCTCACTCCTTTCTCTGTGAGAGAGGTCTGTTGTTATATATATATATATATATATATATATATATATATATATATATATATATTATCTACTGGCGGTCGCCAGTAGATAGTTATAGTTAGGACCTATTTTCCATAGGAAATCCGCAACATTCTATTCCCAATAACTTTGGCGTCGGTTGACGAATCTTCGCGAAATTTTCAAAATTGATGGCCCGCTCCGGTCCGCTCCTATCCTGAAAGTCTCGGGGTGATTCGTCAAGTGGGGGCCGAGAAAAAAGGGGGGTCCCAAAACGTGTTTTCCCCATGCAATTTTCCATAGGAACCTTTAGTCGCAGCTACAGCCCGAACTGCTGAACGGAATTACACCAAATTTGGCAAAAAGGTAGCCCTTGGTTCAGAGTCGTGCCTTTTGGTTAAATGGTGTAAATCCGTTCAGTAGTTCCTGAGAAAATCAAAAGTAAAATCACATATATATCTATGGCCGCATAGGGTCCGTGTACCCTCCCGATCACGAGCTGTATGCTAATTGGCTGTCAACACTCCAAACCGGAAGTGTTGGCAGCCATCTGGTGCCTCGGTAGAACCGAGGCACAAGAAATCAGGAAAACAACTGCGCAAAACGCAAAAAGGGGGCAGGGTAGAAACACCCTGACCCCCAAGGCCTGCTCAGTTTTTTTTTTTTTTTTGTTAATTGGCCCCCGGGTGGGCCAAGTCCCGGGGGCATGCGGGGGTTTATTCAAAGATTGTGAGGGGGCCTCTAAGGCCCCCCCAAGCCCTGGGGACCACCACCCCCCGGGGCTTTAAATTGAAAATGGTGCGGGAGGGCACTCGGCCCTCCCGCAGCCCCGGAGACCGCCAGCCCCGGGGCTTCTTTTAAAAAAAAAAAAAAACTAACCTGTGTGGGGGGGCTCGAGGCCCCCCACACGCCCCGGGGACCGCCACCTCCCCGGGGCACTAAGATTTTTAATGTGAAGGTCCGTTTCGGACCCCGGGGACCACCACCTCCCCGGGGCTGTGCATTGGTTGGGAGGGGGGCCGCGCGGCCCCCCTCCTGGAGCCCTTGATGGCCCTGGGGACCGCCACCCCCCAGGGCCGGCTCCTGCAGTGTCCCGGGGTGCCTACCCCCGAGACACTAGTTTGCTATGGCAGGGCGGGAGCCTTGCGGCTCCCGCCCTGCCATAGCAAACTGCTTTGGTTTTGGAAGAGAGAGCAGGAAACCTGCTCTCTCTTCCAAAACCAAAGACAATTGCTTTCCACATGGGGAGCTGCATCTTAGCAGCTCCCCATGTGGAAAACCAATGCCGGCTCCCGAGGGACGCGGGGAGCCGGCGGGACCGTGGGGGCATTGGGGACCCCCCCACGGTCCCCAACGGAGAGGGCCAGCCCCGGGGTATGGGGTCCCCGGGGCTACAAGTGGCCCGGGAGGGGGGCCATGTGGCCCCCCTCCCCAAAATTTTATTTAAAAAAAAATAAAACAAAGGCCGGCCCCGGGGGATGGGGTCCCCGGGGCCATAAGTGGCCTGAGGAGGGGGGCAACGCAGCCCCCCTCCATAAGTTATTTAAAAAAAAGGCCATGCCCCGGGGGATGGGGTCCCCGGGCCGATTAAGGCCTCGGGAGGGGGGCCACGCGGCCCCCTTCCAAATTAAAAAAAAAAAATTAGGGGGCAGGCCCTGGGGGATGGGGTCCCCAGGGCCAATAATTTGGAAAAAGAAGGGGGCCACACAGCCCCCCTTCTTAAATTTTTTTTTAGAAAAAGACCGGCATCGCGCCGGAGGCCACGCCCCCTCCTTGCAGCACTCTGCAAACGCGCCACCTGGCGCGTTTGCAGATCGGGAACGAATTCCCCTTGAATACTGGGGGTCCCTGGGGGCCAACTAGCCCACCAGGAACCTCCAGTATGCGCCAGGGGGCTGCGTTGCAGAGAGGTGTACAGAGGCCACGCCCCTTTTTACACCTCTCTGCAACGCAGCTCTGTGGCGCTTTTTGGAGGTACATGGTGGGCTAGTTGAACTCCAGGGACCCTCAGGATTCAAGGGGACTTAATCCCCCAACTTAAAACGCGCCACGGGGCGCGTTTGCACAGTGGTGAAGGGAGGGGGCGGGGCTTCAGGTGACATGTGTGCAAACAGGCCCCGTGGCGCGTTTTAAGATGGGGAATTAAATCCCCTTCAATCCTGAGGGTCCCTGGGGGCCAACTAGCTCACCAGGTATGTCCAGAAAGCGCCACAGAGCTGCGTTGCAGAGAGGTGTAAAAAGGGGCGTGGCCTCTCAACACCTCTCTGCAACGCAGCTCCCTGGCGCATACTGGAGGTACAGGGTGGGCTAGTTGGACCCCAGGGGCCCTCATGATTCAAGGGGACTTAATCCCCCAACTTAAAACGCGCCACGGGGTGCGTTTGCACAGTGGTGAAGGGAGGGGGCGGGGCTTGAGGTGACATGTGTGCAAACAGGCCCTGTGGTGCGTTTTAAGTTGTGGGATTAAGTCCCCTTCATACTGAGGGTCCCTGGAGTCCAACTAGCCCACCAGGTACCTTCAGTAAGCACAACAGAGTTGCGTTGCAGAGAGGTGAAAAAAGGTGCGTGGCCTCGGAACGCCTCTCTGTAACTCAGCTCTGTGGTCCTAACTGTAGGTACCTGAGGGGCTAGTTGGGCCCCAGGGACACTCAGGATTCAAGGGGACTTAATCCTGCAACTTAAAACGTGCCACGGGCCCTTTTGCACACATGTCACCTCAGGCAACCCCTCCCTTCACCACTGTGCAAACGCGCCCTGTTGCGCGTTTTAAGAGGTAGTTTTAATCCCCTTGCCCTATTATGTACTAGGGACTTACAGAGGAGGTCATGCTAATCACAGGGGTACCCCAACGCATAGTGTTCCCTAGTGTATGTAGGTGTTTTCACTGTATTCTAAGTGTGTTTTAGCATAGCACTGGCTCTGGTTAGTCAGAGTCAGTTACCACCAGTACACGTCGGAAAAAGTTGTGGGCACAGGATGATTTTGGAACAAGGCCTCTTTCTGCTCCTCTGTTGGTTCTTCCTGCACATCTTTTGCTTCTTCCTGCACTTTTCTTCGTCTTTGTGGAGTTCTGTTGTTTCTTTCTGCATTTCTTTTGCTTCTTTCTGTGCGTTGTTTCTTCTTTCTTCACGTCCTACCTCTGTAGGCATAGTTAGAAACTAGCTTTTGAAAAACCTTTGAAGTTCACTGAAAAAACCATAGGTTTCAGGCACGTTATAATTAGAAATTAGCATTTAAAAAACCTTTGAAATTCACTGAAAAAACCATAGGTTTCAGGCACGTTATAGTTAGAAATTAGCATTTAAAAAACCTTACAAATTCACTGAAAAAACCATAGGTTTTAGGGACAGTTATAGTTAGTTGGACATTGCACTCATACAAAACCCGTGAAATTCCCCCGTTATAGTTAGTTCAGCTAACTATAACTCGCGCCCCCGCAATGCACTGCTGATGACGTCACATATTACATCACTCATGACATGGTCAGTGACATCACTGATGACATCTCAAATGACATCACTGATGACATCACTGATGACATCATCCATGTGATAATTTCATGCATCTTCTCCCACCCTAATATAACCTTTGATACCCCACTCTAAATTACAGACTGCCATTCTCAAAACCATACACACTCCAACACCAATAACTACATACCCACTCACTGATTCTTAGGTCTACACACACATCCACTCACTCACCCGTACAGTCACTCATACTTATGGTCACTCAGTACAGGACTATCATATGCACTCATACACCTACATAGACACTCACACACCGCCACTCATCCATAGAGGTACTCACACACCTAGTCAGTCATGCAAATAATTAATCACACTGCCATTTACTCACCTATACAGTGATACACACACCAGCTCACTTACTCATACAAATACTAGCACATTCTTACGCTCTTATACAATCACTGATACAAGCACACACGCATCCATACAGCCACTCTCACAATCACACACTCTCACTTATAGCCTTTTAAATACTCTAACACACATATATACTGCCTTTTACATATGTAGTTACTCACACATGTACCACTGAGATATACATTCACTCACTAACACACCGATACACACACTCACCCACCCAAGCAGTCCATCACAGATGCACTCTTCAAATCATGCACCCAGTGAATCACCCACTCACACATCTATGTACAGAGTCACACACACCCCACCCACACAAACACTCAGGCACCCATACAAATACTCAGACAACCAATCAATAACTCATATAGACACTCATGTAGCTATTCACAAACCCATGCAGCCACTTACACAGCAACAGACAGACGGATACAGACATTCGCACAGTTTAGTCACTAACCCATGCATTCAGTAACATACGTTTAATCACTCACTTATAGAGTCAGTCACGCACCTACTAAATCCTCCATCCAGACACTTATGCACCCACTCATTCTTCAATACACCTTGGCATATATATTAAACATATTTAAACTTTATAGAAACACACAGTCACTGGATGATGTCATCAGTGATGTCATTTGAGATGTCATCAGTGATGTCACTGACCATGTCATGAGTGATGTAATATGTGACGTCATCAGCAGTGCATTGCGGGGGCGCGAGTTATAGTTAGCTGAACTAACTATAACGGGGGAATTTCACGGGTTTTGTATGAGTGCAATGTCCAACTAACTATAACTGTCCCTAAAACCTATGGTTTTTTCAGTGAATATATATATATATATATATATATATATAACCAGGATCCCAATGCACGACCGCCGTGGCCCAAACAAGGGCACAGACACCAGTTGGAGATGAAATAAATCCGTTTATTGCTTAACAAGTCAGGATGATGCGTTTCGACCACAAGCCTGTGGTCTTGATCACATGGCGCGCTAAGGAAATGTGCAGAGTATTTATAGTGACTGTAAGTGACTTTACTATGTTCATTGTGACATGGCAAAAACGAGGCCCTTTTACAGCAAGCAGTAAAATCTACTAGCCATCAGCTGATGACTAGGGGTAATGACCAACATAATGTGGTGGCAAACATAGACAACAGACTCTTCTGCTATAAAACATGGTTCATGACATTGCAGTCTGTAACTCCATTCCTGCGCGGTGTGCTTATGAGGTAAGGTGTGTTTTGGATGGGAGGAGTACTAAGCCAAAGTGTCGTGGCTCATACTAACAATCTGTAAGCAACCTAGATATCCTAACATCTGTATGCAAAAAGCAGTTTCAAATATAGAATGTGATAACTCTGTTGCATGTGAAATAGACTCAAACGTGGCAGTGCTTGAAGTCTAACTGTGCTGATGCCTGAACCAATCACCTGTAAGAGCGAGCGTGCTTGTGGAGTCCTGTAATGATGTACGCTAAGTGCGGGTACTCGAGAATGGGCCAAGGTGTCACGTTGGACCTATGTTCCATGTCGTGGTCTGCCAATGGTGTCTGTGCGTCACTGTGAGGCCTCAAAATGTGGAATAAAAACGGTGTTTCTCAGTGTGAACAGGTCACTGACGTGAAAAAATTAGAAAAAAGTGAAGTGGGGAAGGGAAAGCTGGGATAGTGTCGTGTAATGTGCTCCAGAGAACCCTGGGCCCGCTCTGGTTACAGCCGAAACGAGAGCAGTGGATACAAACCATGTCTCGAAGTGTAAGATCATGTGATGCAGTGGGTTAAAATACTGGACAACCAACTGAAAGTCAGCCGACTTTCGGAAGTCTTATGGGCAAAAATTTCTGAAAGCAACTGGAGTGACTCCTTTAAAGGGAGTGGTAAAGATCCTCACTAAGATTTAGTCCTGTCGGTGCCTTGGTGTTGAGTTCAATAATATATTTGGACTCCAGTTGTCTTAACAATTTATCTCTATTACCCCCCACGTTTGAGTGGTGGGATGCAGTCAACTACACAATATTTCAAGTGATCCAGGAGCCCCCCAACACTTATGTATATGTTAATTTAAGCCCCGGGGAGGTGGCGGTCCCTGGTGTTTGGGGGGGCCCGCGAGGCCCCCCCTGCACTTAATTGGGAATGCCCCGGGGAGGTGGCGGTCCCCGGGGTAGCGTGGGGGGGCAGGAGCCCCCCTACGTATTTTTTATCAAAAAGCCCCGGGGAGGTGGCGGTCCCCGGGGCTGCGGGGGCCCCCACGGGCCCCCACACCATAATTAAGAATTGCCCCCGGACCTGGCCCAACCGGGGACTTGAAACAAACAAAGCGCGGGAGACCGCACTTTGTTTTTTTTAATAATTTCGGCCGAATTCGCGCTCCCAGTGCGAATTCGGCTGAAATTATAAAAAATAATAATGCTTTCTTTGGCCCTGGGGGTCTTTGTGGGATCCCCTGAGCAGGCCTAGGGGGTCAGAGTGTTTCTACCCTGCCCCCTTTTCTTGTTTTTTTAATGTTTTTTCTACTGTTTTCTTGTGACTCGCTTACCGAGTCACAAGATGGCTGCCAACACATACTGGTTTGGAGTGTTGGCAGCCAATTAGAATTAAGCTCGTGCTAGGGAGGATTCGCGAATCCTTCTCGGTGCTCAGATATCAATATTTTTATTTTTAAATTTCTCAGGAACTACTGAACCGATTTACACCATTTAAAAAAAGAGTGCTTTCTGAACCAAGAGCTACCTTTTTGCCAAATTTGGTGTAATTCCGTTCAGCAGTTTGGGCTTTAGCCTGTTCCAAAATTCCTATGGAAATTAACATGGGGAAAACGCGTTTTGGGACCCCCTTTTTTCTCGCCCCCGCCTGACGAATCACCCGAAACTTTCAAGACAGGAGCTGACCTGAGCTGGTCATTAGTTTTGAAAATTTTGCGAAGATTCCTCAAACGGCGGCAAAGATATTGGCAATAGAAAAAACGCTTTTTGAATAGAAACAAGGTCCTAACTATAACTACCTACTGGCGACCGCCAGTAGGTTATATATATATATATATATATCCAAGTTTTCCAAGAAAACTGCTGCACTCGCGGGCGTCATACAATTCAATTTATTGCGAGGACGCGTTTCGGCGTTCTGCCTTCTTCTGCTCGCACAGATAAGTTAAGCGCATATACATGACGTTTCGTTTTTAAGGTGTTAGAAAACTGGAGCTTTGATAATTGAATGGATCCACCTCCATTTTTGTCTTGCACCCAACATGAAGAGTGCAGCAGCGCCCTAAGGTGGTCATCGGAGCGGAATATATATATATAAATATATATATATATATATATGTATATATATATATATATATGTGTATATATATATATATGTGAGTGTGTATATATATGTGTGTGTGTATATATATGTGTGTGTGTGTATATATATATATGTGTGCATATGTATATATATATATATATCATTAAATCCTCACAGTCACGCAAGGAAAAATCGCACTCAGGATTCTTGATGGAGTTATAAAGTATTTATTGACTTGACGCGTTTCGACACCACAGTCTTTGTCAAAAAGTCATAGACCGTGGTGTCGAAACGCGTCAAGTCAATAAATACTTTATAACTCCATCAAGAATCCTGTGTGCGACTTTTCCTTGCGTGACTGTGAGGATTTAATGATATTTCAGCGGGTCCAGCGCCCGCCTGTCTGCACCAACTCCAACTGGTGGACGCGATCGGAAAAAAGGCTGGACTGCATCCGCGATATATATATATATATCTATATATATGTATACCGGGCCCCTTCCACCATTCAATTAAGGCCGGGTCCCAGGGGATAGGGACCCCGGGTCCGATATCAGCCCAGGGAGGGTGGCCGCGCAGCCCCCCTCCCAATTAAGTCGTGGCCGAGCCCCGGGGGATGGGCTCCCCGGGGCCGTTCTGGCTCTGATGCTCATTTCACAAAAATTAAACCTCAACAGTGAGCACTTACACATATAAACATACCAGGTGCCCCCGCTGAAGCTTCACTTCTGTAAAGGACATATGGTCCTAACTCCTGGTCTTGGCGAAGGCAAAGCAAGTGTGTTTTCTCAGCAATCCCATATTGAAAAATGATCTGAAATGCTTAGTGTAGGTGAATGCATCGTTGTCTATTGGAGCGCAATCTGTAAGTGACTGTGACGAATGGGTTCTTTCTTGTCCTGTCCTAGTGAGATCAGAGTCCATGGTTCTCCCTTTAAATGACTATGAGTATTGAAATGTGCAAATCACTAGGAAGATTTGCCTGTTTGGCCCCGCCCACCTTAGTACTATGCAAAGGTCTTCCTGCCTTTTGCCAGGATGATGGACAGCTTCACAAGCAGTTCCCCAGTGCGTTTCCCGACTATTTTGGTGAGGAGTACTTGATGCAGAGGAGTATGAGGACATCTTCACCAAACAAAGAAGCACTGACTTCATATAGTTAAGAGGAAGGACCCTTGTTTGGTGAAGAGTTATCTCTTTGTACTCTTGTCGTCTTCTCTATAGGAAGATTCATGTTATCACAAATTTCCATATAAAGACGCACGAGGAGCAATCACATTACCAAAAGTCACACAAGGTCACTTGTGAAATTTCCTTGTGCTACATTACGCAGCTGTAGTGCTGAATACATAATGGACATTTACCCAAGGAGATAGCACTTAGTAATTAACCAGTAGAAAGTACTCCACTTGGTAGATATTTTGTGCAAAACTGTGGACATTTTATGGATAAAGGGGCGGTTGCATTGTAGACCAGTCACTGACACCCACACAGACACTTAGAGAGCCACTCAGCCACTCACACACCCTCTGACAGACCCACTGAGACACTGATACACCCACTCGCAGACCCACTCAGACACTCACACACCCACTGGCCGACCCACTCACACACCCACTCACAGACCAACTCAGACACTTTCACATGCACTCATAGACCCACTTAGACACTCATGAACCCACTTACAGATGCACTCAGACACTCTCACACCCACTCACAAACCCACTCAGGTACTTATGCACCCACTCAAAGAACCACTCAGACACTCTCACAGGCACTCACAGACTCATTCAAATATTCATGCACCCACTCACAGACCCACTAAGACACATACACCCACTCACAGACCAACTCAGGCACTCATGCGCCCATGTACAGACCCACTTAACTCTCTCACACCCACTCACAGACCTACTTAGAGATTCACTTACCGACTCACAAATCCCACTCAGAGACTCACACATCCACTCAGACGCTCATGCACCCACTCACAGACCCACTCACACACCCAGTGAGACACTTATGCAGCCACTCCCAGGCCCACTCAGATACTCATACCCCCACTCACACACCCACTGAGACACTCATGCACTCACTCACACATTCACTCTCAAAGGTTACGGGTTACAGTTAGGAAATACAATTAAAAAAATAGAAATTCACTGGAAAAAACCAAAGGTTACAGAGACGTTATAGTTAGGAAATAGAATTAAAAAAACCTTAGAAATTCCCTGAAAAAACAAAAAACCTTAGAAATGTCATAAGAAACCCAAAGGTGACAGGGATGTTATAATTAGGGAATAGAATTACAAAAAGTTAGAAATTCACTGGAAAAAACAAAGTTTACAGGAACGTTATAGTTAGGCTCAAATTGCACTCATACAAAACCATAGAAATTCACCAGTTATAGTTATGTGAGCTAACTATAACGTACGCCTCTGCAATGCACTGCTTATGACCTCACATACTACATCACTGATGACATGGTCAGTCACATCACTGATGACATCTCAAATTACATCACTGATTACATCATCCACAGACCCATTTATACGCCCACTTACACCCCCATAGAACCTCTCATAAACCCACTCCCACACAACCTCTCACATACCCAGTTAGAGATATCCACTCACTCATACAGCCACTCACACACCCGCTAACTCGCCCATAAAGCCACTGATGCACCCACTCACTCACCAATACAGCCACTCACACATCTAGACATACAGACACTTTCATACCCACTCATACACCCTTACAGTCACTCAATCACCCATCCAGAAACTCACACAGCTACTCAGTCACCCATACAGGTACTCATACATAGTTAGGCTCAGATTTCACTTGTACAAAACGATAGAAATTCAGCAGTTATAGTTACCTGAGCTAACTATAACTTATGCCCACGCAATGCACTGCTTAAGACCTCACATACTACATCACTCTTGACGTGGTCAGTGACATCACTGATGATATCATAAATGTCTATGATCAAATTATAGAGCAATGGATGGTGGTAATAGTGCCGTAGTAAATTGCTGATGCAGTACATGAAATTCACTAATCTAGCTTAACCAGAAATATCAATAATTTTTGGATAAAATGACCCCACAGTTACAAAGAATGAGGTTTCACAATAAAATATGGATCATTCCTGAAAATTAAAATATAGGAGGTCTAGGTCGTCTAGGGGGGCTATTGTACCTATCAAAATGATGAGTCGTGATTCCATTCTTAGGATCAGTTCTCTGTCACCTCCTCTGTCCTTTGCTTTAATGTG